>JALIZH010016743.1:312500-917070 GCA_030522465.1 Rhipicephalus appendiculatus
TGCCCTGCCCTGCCTTGCCTTGCCTTGCCTTGCCTTGCCTTGCCTTGCCTTGCCTTGCCTTGCCTTGCTTTGCTTTGCTTTGCTTTGCTTTGCTTTGCTTGCTTGCTTGCCTGCTTGCTATCGCATTGCGCAATGCTCCCTCCTAACTTTTTCGTACCTCCTTGCCGGGAACCGGACACCTTCACCCTCGTGATATCTGAACATGCGACACCAACTCGGTTAACTTTTTATTTTTCTTCACTCTCGAGCTTAGCAACGCTATACCGCTGTTGCCACAGGCAACAACGACGCCAGGGAACAGCGATATCCAGGCACCAGTGGAATGTGGCAACGCAAAATGACAAGTGACGTCGACAAAAGATCAGATTGCCATATCGGAAACGGCTTATCGCCGATAAGCCCACTATCGAGATAGCATCAGTCATTGGTAAACGGTGAATACAAAACACGCATTTGACCGGCGCACCTATAGACCCTTTCACTGTTTACAAACACAGGCCCTCGACGGCATCCGGTTTCGTCCACCGATGTGCCTATAATAGCACCGGTGGGCAACAAGAGCCTTAGCGAGTAGCCGGCTGATTTTCTACACTTTCCTTCCCTATTTAGCGAAATATTTTCAAATAAAGCTTCTTTTGAGCTACACACAGATTATAACAGATTTCTTTTGAACGTTATGCACCTTCCTTTTATCCAAAAAACTAAAGAAGACTTTCGTTACCCTGAAACAACTTGAAAACGCGCTTTCGGTTTCGGTTTTAGGGACTGATAAATCAGGGTGACCGGAAGTTTATTGGGGTACAACGCTTGCTGCTGTTATCGCAATCTTGAAACCGTCTATACGAGGACCGCATTTCTGAACACTGGCTGGTGCCGGGATTTTTCGCGTACAGACGGAATCACATAGAGCACCCAGCCGGCTGCCTTTTCTGCAAAAATATGCAAAGACCGACGCCGTAATGATACCAAACATAGTTACACTGCATGCTAGGTCCCTGTGCTACAATTTAAGCACCAACGGAAGCTTGTAGCTAACGTGAGGTGGCAGCTGCGGGCAACAATAACGTCAACAGCCACGCGCTCCGCCGCTATGGGAAACGTGCAGCACCTACAGGGGGCGCAGCAGTGCACTGCACCTTTGCGCTGCCTGCGCCGCGAGTGGCGACTTGCGGCCACTTCAGTTTCAACTGGCGTGCTACGAATCGTCGTCTCTCCGTCAGCTACGCCCGTATTGTATGCAGGTGCGTGTGCGAAGGTGGCAGGTTTGATAAAACGGGCAGGCTTCCAGAAAGCTAACAGTGCATGATTCTTTTGGGGCATCAAATAAAAAGAACGGACTCCCGCACCGCGGCGCCACCGGCTCAGTGCACGTTCCCCATAGACAAGTATGATTCCATCTGTACAACACCGCCGCTGCCACCGCTACTATTAAGAAGCCTCACTTAAAAACGGCCGCGCCGACCAGTATATACTTTCGCTTTGTTCGGCGCTGTTGTTTTCTTTCTGCGTGAATCTTTTTGAGCGGCTTTTAAACAATCTATTTCTGACGGCGCCTTGCGCCGTTCAAGGACCGTTGAAAACCTGCATTGGCGTGCAAAGGAGGCGCATGAAAAAAAAAAAAAAGAAAGAAAGATAGGAAAAGAAAGAACTTTAGGGTAATGGCCTGCGGTGGGCGCTCAAAAATAAGCAGTGGCGACGCAGTCATGTCTCAAATATCATCGAGAAAGAACTACGATGGCGTTGGCGTGACGCGGTCTTTACGCGATCCATCTTGCCTGAGTCACGGCTCTATTCATGAGCTTCGGCGCGTACCCAATCAATAACGAGAGAAAAAAAAATTATACACAAATAAACCTCTCGCACGCGTGCTATCAAGCTGCTGTGCGTATGCAATCGATACTAAAGAGCAAATAAAATTCGATGAAGCGAAAGATGGCAGTGTATTGAAAGCGGACCGGATACAGATGGAGATGCATTCATGATTTCAGACTTCACGGACAGGTTTACTTGCGTGCGTATACTTTCATTCTGGCGCGCTTCATACATGCGTACGCATGGCGCTTGCGTGCTCGCTCAGTAGTCTTTATACGTCAAGTTTGCGTCAAAATTATCCGGGCCGCGCGCGCTGTATGGCGGTATAGGAGCAAGCCCGGAGACCGGGTTCGGTATTTAAACTTGTACCTGCGTTTAGACCGAGCATACCTAATTTTGAACGCGGTTGCCACCTATCGACGCTTAGCGGTAGTTTAGCGGCTAAGGTGTTGTGCTCTTGAGCTTTAGGACGTGGGTTTGATTCCTGGCCATATCAATGGAATGAAGGGGGGGGGGGGGGAGTGAAATGCGCAAAAGCCCTTCTACCCATAGGCGTGCGCAGGGTTCCCCTTCAGGGGGGGGGGGGCGAAGGTTCGTCGCAGCGTCCCCCCCTCCCTATCATGTCAATGTATGGGGCTGACTTGGCGCTGGTAGTGTAAATTCCAGCGGCAGCTTTGTGCGGTTATGATAACTATATAACACGGAATACAATTTCAGCATGTGTGTTTTCTGCGATGTCGGATGCGTGAAGGTCAACGGGCTACACCACTGCGCTGCGTTTTTTAGGATCAAAAAATACAACTTTCGGAAGCGAAAACAAAGGAGAAGTGAACAGTGCGAAGCGTGTGTTTACGTTTGCGCCGCACTGCGTTCCAGCGGTCGAACATGGGCGCCACTTGTGGAGTGCCAGTGTGAACAGAAAAGCGCATATCACTCCATTTGCTTCGCTCGTTTATGCACAGAGCATGCGCAAAGCTTTTGTATAACTCAAAGATTTCGGTGGCGGTGTCGTACGCGAATAACCCGGCGCTGGCGAGCATACAGAAAGGCAGCCCCCGAAGGTCGTGGGCTTCTCGGAGATCGATCAATCAATCAATCAATCAATCAATCAATCAATCAATCAATCAATCAATCAATCAATCAATCAATCAATCAATCAATCAAAATAGTTTATTCGTACCAAAGATGTAAACACAATGGGGTAGAATATACAGAAGGAGGTCCCATAACACACGGCTGAAAGGGGGCCTCCTGACGGAAAATTACATGTTTATAAGTACGAAAAATGGCAACAAAACAGTGTTAAATAATTATTCATAGTTATAAAAACAACGCAAACATACAATAAAAATGGCAGTAAAATAGCAATAAGACTTCGTTAAGTAATTATACTTAGTAATATAAACGACGCCGTTTCAGATATGGAAATTTAATATTTTATCATGGTGATTTTTAACCTCACGTTGTCACATCGGTGTAGCTTGCGCATGAACTTCAAGGGGGCGTCGCCACCCCCGTTTTCTTTTTGCGCGTTTTTCTCGCTGACCAAGCGTCTTCTCGGGGAGCGTGGGGATTTTGGTATCCTAATAGAGTAATTGCTAACGCAAGAGAAGCCTCATTTCTGTATAATGTCCCTTTCAGAAAGTTACGTGGAACAAAACGTGCACGCCGCTACGTTGTCACACACACACACACACACGCGCGCGCGCCCGCCCGCCCGCACGCACGCACGCACGCACGCACGCGCACACACACACACATACGCACACACACACACACACACACACACACACACACACACACACACACACACACACACACACACACACACACACACACACACACACACACACACACACACACACACACACACACACACACATACATACATACATACATACATACATACATACATACATACATACATACATACATACATACATACATACATACATACATACATACATACACGCGCGCACACACACGTAGGCAGGCAGGCGGGCGGGCACGCGAGCTGCGCCGATTAAATCAGCGCTCGGTATTTTTCCGACCGTCACCCGCTTTCCGCGCATGCGCGCTGACGAGCGCGTCAACATTTTCGCTCACATTACGAACATTCTCGAAGCGTTCCATTCGCGCACTCAGTTTATTTAGCCCTGCCGCCGTCTAGGCGACCTGGACTCGAAAAACGAACATTTCTCACTCTGCACTGACAGCCGGAATTCCAGGTGTAAGTATACACCAGGTAATGAGAAGATATAGAGATCCCCCTTTCCCACGTATCTTTTTTTTCTTCACCGGAGCACGTCTGTCTTATTGTTACAGAATAGCGATTTTTTTTTGTTGGTTTCCACATGTACACGCGCCCTGCTGGTAGGAAATTTACAGAGCCTGTCAATCTCGCCGACAAGCAGCCGCGTCCCGTACCAAGTTTTCCGCATAGCCCTCGTTAGCTTTAATAAGGAAGTAAGCTCCTCGACAATCGAACTCCGTACTGTATATATACTGAAGCGGAACTGAAACTGGCGAGAAAGCGCTACAGGCCTGCCGCGGATTGATTAAAAGCCAGCTTTTAGAAGTGACGCAACAGGGTGGGACAAAATTTACCACCGATGATGACGTCAGAAGCGCAGATGTCACACTGGAAAAGGTAGAAGTACGGAAACTTTGTTACGGGCTTTCTTTCTTTCTTTCTTTCTTTCTTTCTTTCTTTCTTTCTTTCTTTCTTTCTTTCTTTCTTTCTTTCTTTCTTTCTTTCTTTCTTTCTTTCTTTCTTCCTTTCTTTCTTTCTTTCTTTTGTCTCCATAAAAGGCTACATTACATATCTCCCTCTCTCTGTGTGTTTGCTGGCAGCTTCGATTTGAGCTTTCCGCCCTTAAACTCATGTGGTACATTCGTTCTTGAAAAGAAAAAAGAAAAAAAAAAACAGCCGAGGAAATGATCGTCTAAGCCGGGGGTCGGCAACCCCCCGGCCCGCGGGCCGCATGCGGACCGCGTGGCTGTTTTATGCTGCCCGCGAGGCTGTTTTATGCGGCCCGCGTGGTGTTTTATGCGGACCCCCGGCACGGCGTCAAACCCCCTCCCCCCACCCTCCCCCCATTTCCCTTGCCACTGCCTATATGAAGGCCGAACATGGAAGTTTTGACTTAAATGGGATTTTCGCTCAAAATAAAGCATGATTTAAAAAAACCAAGTTTTACTAATTAGTGTCAATTGGCCCAATTTCAGCGCTTTGCCTTGCAAATGCCCCCCCCCCCCCCCTTCCATTTTCTATGTGGCCCCCGGCTATGTCGGCTTCATGCAAATTGGCCGTCCGCCTCACAAGGTTGCCGACCCCTGGTCTAAGCGATAGATTGAAGCACTAATAAAGTGGTAAAGTGCAACTTCTATGGTACTGTACGCGGCCCGCTCATTGAGAACGTAATAGATTAGAGACGGCTTCCGACTCTGCTTAAGGACGTTCAGCACACGGTCTGCGGTCGCTTTATCTTCCTCACGCTCCCCGAATACCGATTACGAACATTCTTGACCTCCAAACTGAAATTCTAATGTGTTTATTGACCGGTGTTACGGAAAGAAGTGTAAATTTAAGGGCTCGTTTTTCTTTGTTAGACACAACATTAATTAGAACTAACAGACAAGAAAGCCATTCCCAGGTTTAAATGCACATGTATATACCCCATAAAGTGGACGGGGGGAGATAACCGCCGCTGTAGCTCAGGATGGTAGAGCATCGGACGCGTTATTCGAAGGTCGCAGGTTCGGTCCCTCCCAGCGGCAAGTTATATTTCCGTCCACTTGACTTTCTTCACATTTATATCACACTTACTATACAAATACCGTCCCCTATACTTTCCTTCGCATCATTGTCTCTTAGTTCTCATTAATATTGTCCACGCGCACACAGCGGACAGACCAGCCCTCTTCGTTGTCGTCTTTGATATGTCAGCTACGTAGCAATATTGACCTGGTCTGTATTACATGTATATGCCCATGGTTAGGTGCTGCGGGTAGTAGCTCCAACATTGTAAAAAAGAAAAAAAAAAACGAAAAACAAAACAAAACACGGGTCCTTCACGTCTCTTGTCGTAAACACAGCTTTAACTTGCGTGGAATGAGGATATGAAAGTTAAACGTTGCATCGCGCACGCACACACACACACACACGCACACACACACACACACACACGCACACACGCACACGCACGCACGCACGCACGCACGCACACACACACACTCACACACTCACTCACTCACTCACTCACTCACTCACTCACTCACTCACTCACTCACTCACTCACTCACTCACTCACTCACTCACTCACTCACTCACGCACGCACGCACGCACACACACACACACACACACACACACACACACACACACACACACACACACACACACACACACACACACACACACACACATACACATACATACATACATACATACATACATACATACATGTTTTGATTTTATATCGTTGTGCCCCGAAAAGCTTTCTTGTATACCTAGCACGTCCCCAGCTCTGCGAGCAGTGATAACTTTTGAAAGGCTGACTGGCTTCCACATCCTTGTGCTTCCCTCACGAAGCCATGGCCTTATTCCATTTAATTTTTTTTCCTTGCCTTCCTAGAGGCTGCAATGATAACTGGAATTCATCACAGTAAAATTCCGATCGCCATCTGCTGTCTTGTTTTCTTTGTCATTGTTATTTCTTTTTTCTCGATCGGTGCCTTGGACGACCCCGGATTGGACTGCGTATAATTGAAAAACCGCGCGGTGGCCCCCTCTGTGATTGTGTTATCATTGGCGGGGGATTGTATGTATTGAATCGCAGCTGTTCTGGCTCTTCGAACGATAAACGTTTGTAAACGAAATAATTTCGTTACGTTGACGTGGAGTGTCGTGACGCGGGATTTTTATTCGCTGTTTGGCCGGTGTTGTATATTTTTAGAATCGATCGGTATCATATCGTATGTTCTATAGATGTGTTATAACCTGTGTTACTGGATATCCTACACCTGAGCACACACAAGCATATATGCTCGTTGTCATGTCTGGCTGAACTTGGACTTATTTGAAAGCATCATCGAGCAACCATGGCCGCTCACTATATACGCCACCTATTGAGCGGTATATAAGAAGCTACAAGACCACGCCCAAGCGTCACTTAGCCGGGAGCATTCACATCATGTAGTCCTACTGTCATGTATTAAACCCCCAAGTTCTTTGTTCGCTACCTCAAGTGCTATATGCTGCCTTCTTTCCCCGACTGCAACGGTACAGGACACAACGCTCGTGCTCATGTGTAGCTAATTAAAGGATGCCCAGTGACAAAGCTGTTCTTAATTACTGAATTTGACATGTTTCGACAGGCATAAATTTAAATGCCGAAATTGAAGCGCATAGATTTTACTTATAGTGGGCAGCGTTTGAGCAATCGACGTTTGACTAATCCACTTTTGTCGACATATCGAAAGCATGAAGATTAAGCAACTGTGTTCTTGACGTTGCGTGGTGTTACGTGCTGTATATTTGCCGAAATGCGAATATTTGGCTCGCTGTCGTCTTAACCACTTTTTTTTTTTTTTCTGCGGTGGCGGACATCTCAAGATAACAACATGCGTCGATGATGGCATGAATAGAAATTCCAATGATCAGCTTTTTAATTAAATGAAAAGTCGAATCAAATGGTAGAATTCAGATCATCCCTGCGATAAAACACTTTGCCGTTTTAGATTTCTAAAAAAGCGGTTATTGGTAATTTTTGCGGAGGGATGATATCCGACCCATTTCGCCGGCGAAATCTAAACCGTAATGTGGAGGGGCGCAACTTCCATAACCTTGCGAGACGTCCAGAGTGAACGAGCGTCGTCATATTAATCGTCGACCTATACTTCACTTCGTGGGTGTACGGGCTTGGCTTGCCACGATCGCGCGCATGGCGCACGGTGGGTTACCCAATGTACTGCATTGGGTAACCCAATTTCAATATCACTGCATGACAATGAAATTTTTTTCTTTTTTTCCTCAATCGGTTTATCACATAGAAAAAGAGCGCGCATGTGGTCAATTTTTTTCCTGTTTATTTTTCATTTGTTCGGCTATCAATGATGTATGAGCACGTGACACTTGGTCATGGGTTAAATAGTATGCGTTCTTTCCGATAAAGTTAGATGAGAAGGCGCTGCTGGTGTGTTGTACTTTTCTTCGTGTCCTCGTTTCTTGCGCTGCCTAGTTCAAAGATGTATAACCAATTCCAACTTGCCCAAATGTCAATTCTTCTGCTGTATCCAATGTACAACCAGCACCAATTGCAATCGTTTTCGGAAACAGTGACGTCACTCATGGTCGTCTCCTATTGGCTACGCGTCAGTTGCGCTCTTCGGCGCTTAGGTTTCGATTTCGTCGGTGAAATTGGTCGAATTTCGGTCACTCCTCAAAAAAATTACGAGAGGCCGCCTTTTGGGAAATCGTAAACGGCGGAGGGCCTTTTTGCAGGGAACGACCTAAATTTTTCCCACTAGACCCGACCGCCTGCCTCCTCTAATTAAAATGTTATTTTGATTTCCATAATTACTGCCGTATTCAATAGCCTTTACTCATCCTAAGCTGTCTGCCGCCGCAGAAATAAGTAATTATGACTGACAGCGAACAAATATCTCATTTCTATTATACTTGAATATTTTCGGACGCATGTCTTGAAAAACTCGGTGTGTATATATATATATATATATATATATATATATATAGAATGAAGGAAAGAATTGTAAACTTAAGGGCTCGTTTGCTTTGTTAAACACAGTATTAATGAGAACTAACAGACAAAGATGCCAAGGAAAGTATAGGGGAAGCTTATTAGAAGTAATTGTAATGTAAATGTGAAGAAAGGAAAGTGGACGAAAAGATAACTTGCCACCGGCAGGATCCAAACCTGCGACCTTCGAATATATATATATATATATATATATATATATATATATATATATATATATATATATATATATATATATATATATATATATATATAGTGGGAAAGAATCACGCGGCATGCATGCTCAGCGTAACGCATTTCGGGTGATGCCGAAACGTTGGGTACTATAAATATGCAGTTCACTCGTATTTCAATATGAGACGGCTGAAATAATTATCATCGTCATTAGCCATGTTACGATCGTTGCAGCCGGATAAGGTGTCTGTCTCGCTCAGCGATGCCCACTTAGCCGACTCTTTCATGCAAATATATCGCTTAATCCGAGTGCTGGCTGGTCTATAGCATTGTTTTTTATACGATATTTCTTTTCCTTTCTTTTTTTTTTTTCTTCTTGAACTCTCAGTTCTTCGTAGTGGGACATTTTCTTGTAAGCTGCCTCCTGCCGCCCAGTTTTTGACCGATACCCATTTTGCACCATAAATGTGGACCACGACCACCGCCCTCATTATCATCATCATCATCCACAAAGCTCTCTTGTTCACTGATTTCATCTCTCCGCTTTTCATTAGTTCTGTGACGTAAAAATTTACACCGAATCCGACGTCATTTTGAATTCTTAAGAGTGCGTACTTGACGTTCATCTATCAAATGCTTCTGGTTTGTTACTATTATTTTGCTTCTGGTTCTATATCAGCGTGAGCGAGGCTCTGTGTTGTCATTCTGTCTTGCCTTAATTGATTTCTAAACCTTAACCATGATGTCGTTGAGTTCACTAACAAAGACAACTCCGCTTTGTCCAAAGCGTTGGAATTCGTTGGAACGTTGGACATTCCTTGTCGAATGACGTCATACGTCTTCCCAAGCTCCCATGTTCCCCTGAACTTGAAGCTTCTTCAGCTCTAGAACACAAATGATTCAGACCTAAGTGTTCTTCCCTCTCAAACGCTACCGCACTTGGGTTAGTTTCACCATCGCTGTGATCTTATCCCTTGGTTTATAGTTATGGACTTGTGCAAGGAAGTGCACTTGTACACTTCCTTGCAGGGTGTATGAGTAAAAAAATACGGAAAATAGGATTATCCCTGACGGTGGGCATGTGCCAAGTGTTGCCGAGGTTAGCTATTAAACATCGTCGATGCTGCCATGTCGTTTGCTTGTTGGTTCTGGACACATGACTGGAGTCCACGGATAACCTTATTCTTCGCAAATAATGTTTGAGTATATAGGTTTTTCAGCCTTTGAAGCGGTGCTGTCTTCTAGAGGTGTGCACGGGCTCCGGGTAGCCCGAAAGCCCGAGCCCGGCCCGGCCCGCGGGCCGGGTTCGGGTAAGCCGACGTCTTCTGACCTCGGGCCCGGGCCGGGCTCGGACTATATTTTTTTCAATCGGGTGGGCCGGGCCAGATGCAAAGCCCGAATCAAACTTACGAAGTATTATTTCTTCGCTTTCGCAAGAGAGAGTACAAAATTGTGGAAAGTTGCCGCCTTTCAGTAAAGCAATGCTTAGAATTATTTAATGAGTAGAGCGACAATAGCAATAATTTACCGTTCACACAAGACGAGCTTTTTCATTATCTATCGATGGAACCGTCCTCCTGTCCTGCATCTGAGGTACTGAAGTCCAGGAAGAACAAGCAGCCTAAATATTCCAAGCTTGCTAGCTTGCAAAAAATATATTGGCAATTCCTGCTACCAGAGTGAGGAGCGAACGGCAGTTTAGTCTGGCTCGATATGTGATGCAGGAGCGCCGCACTTCACTAAGCCCGAATTGTTGGATAGCTTGTTATATATACACAACTTCTAATTTGTGTGTATAGTGACTGTCATGAGCCGATTGCTCATGTTTCGCTCTGATATGTTGAATAATATGCAACATTATCGGAAATAGATATATTGTATCCGCAGCGAAACTTCATAAGATCGGGCCGGACCGGGCCGGGCCCGAACTTTTGTTTTTGTATGCCGGGCCGGGCCGGGCGGGCTCGCAGCCCTTTAGCGTCGGGCTCGGGCGGGCCTTCGACGCTGTCAGCGGGCCCGGGCCGGGCTCGGGCTCGAAAATGCGGCCCGTGCACAGCTCTACTGTCTTCTATAATTGCAGTGGGCAATTGGAGGACACCTCTATGCCTACGCCAATATAGCGGGTTATATACTATATTACAATAACACTAAACCGTGGATGGAGGGTGGAGTTGTATTAAGACAGATTAGGTTTTTAAGGAAAGTGCGATTTTGTTTGTGCAGGTAACGCAAGTTGACGATGTGGGAGGTTCTCTTAATGTGAGCGGGAAGGAATTTAATCATTGCCACGTTACACCGCTGCAACAGGAACCTTAAACAGGAGCATCGTCAGAGCACACATGCCAGCATTCGGCGTCACACAACGTCCGACTCTTGGCCCACAGTTGCCAGATCACTCAGCCGGAGCTGGGTATATATAGAACGGGTGTGGGATCCTCCATTAAAAGCAGGCGCGACGCATAAGATGTGAAGCAGCGGGCGCTAACGCTTACACTGGCGGCGGCGTTGACGCTGGCGCTCATCGCAGCGTTGCGCAGGAGAGAAAACTGGGGAGGCGCAAAGCAGGCAGTGATGGAGCAGTTTTTCCTACTGGAACATGCCAATCGCTGCTAATGGGCAATGCGAGACAGAAGACTCCGACTCGACACAGAGACCCGCACTCCGCTTTTAGTTAACGCGCACGCTGCGAATTTTTATTGTTCAACAACGCACAGGAGAAATCTCGCACCGGCACCACCTTGGAGGTCAAGATCCATTGCTATATATACGGGATGGCCAGTGAACGGTTGTGCAGCGCGAGCAGTCGGTTTTTTCAACCAAGAAAGTCGCTAGCAGACGCTGCCTGCGTCGGCGTCGCGAGGCGAGAGAGGGAGGAGCGTAGGAGAGGAGAGAGAGGGGGTGACACGCATGCGCAGTGGGGAGTGTGAACGCCGTGGGCAGGGATGCGTAGAGGAGAGAGGGGGGGAGCGTAGGAGAGGAGAGAGAGGGGGGGACGCGCATGCGCAGGGGGGAGTTAGACGCCGCGGGCAGGGATGGAGAGGGGGGAGTGTAAGAGGGGAGAGAGGAAGGGAGGCGCATGCGCAGTGTGGGTGTGGTTGCCGCGGGGAGGGATGCGTAGAGGAGAGAGAGGGGGAGAGGAGGTTTTTTTATTTTTGTTTTTGTTAACTGTTTGCGCATGCGCAGTAAGGGTGGGCACGCGGCACACCACCACCACCACCACCACCGGATTAAGCTTCGCCATAAGATGCTTCACATCTAATAATTGTCCCTCCAGTGGGCACCGACCTGCCGGCTACCCCCCCATTCGGACAATCAATAGTGGCGGAAGCTCTGCGCGGCGACAGTACCTCTGAACTGCGCTCGCATCAAGTTGTCGTCGGTTTATTATTTTTTTTCGTCCACTCAAAGTTCGCCGCGCCTTAGAGGACTCACAGACGTCCTCATCAGACGTGGCGCGACGGCTGTTTCCGTTCTCCGCCAGAGATGCCCTCATCCATTCACTCGGCGCGCCAACTGAAAGCGATTAACCGCTCACGCCGTTAAGCGTATGCGCAAGATTGCATGGGGACAAAGGAAGACGAAGCGCGCCGTCATGTCCAAAGGTGAGCCAATGGCCCGTAGGCCCGCTTCGGCGACCGCTGACTGACCACCCTCTCTTCCCATATCCACCTCTTGCGCTACGACCTTGACAGACAAGAGAGCCGAGAAGAGAGGTACGACGCCCTCGCCGGTCCTCCGGGACCGCAGTCATCTACTGCGCGCATTCCGCAATGTGACCGCCTGTCTTTCTCTCTCTCTCTCTTTTTCTGTCATCCACGACAGGGAAAAAACGTAAGCACCGACGTTTTCACGTTTACCGCTTCCGCGTCACGCGACCTCCCTGCTCAGTAAGTATGCGCGCCGATCGTGGCTCCAGTCGTCGGCGACTGTCCTGGTGGCTACAGTCCTTTTCCGTTTCCTTCGCGCGCGCGCGTCTGACGTTGTCCGTCCAGGCCCTGGACGTCTTGAACGTCGGCAGGTGTTAGGGAGGCGTCACTGTCGTAAGACCAGCAGCGTCGGAAGCTTCGCCGTGCGTGACGAGGTGTGCGCGTAACGGAGGGTGGGGACTCGCCAAGCCCCCCTGTCACGCTTGCGGGCAACCTTCGCTGCGTGCAGGAAGGGAGGTTTAGCGAGATTCGTATGGCAGCGGTGACTGACTGCATTGCCGGCTGTGTGCGTGTCTGCTCTAGGTATACATTGCGGCTTGTACAGTCGCGCTCAATATGACTTGCAACACGGGAGCGCGTGGCCTCACGAGTTCAAAGATTGCGCATGGCTTCCACTAGCCCTTATTTCCATTACTAAACGTGTTTCTCTCACTTGGGTATGATCCCAAATAGGAAAATAATATTTAGTTGTTGAAATAAAAATAAGTTGAAGCCATGCGCAACCTTTGAACCTGTGAGGCCACGCGCTCCCGTGTTGCAAGTCATATTGAGCGTGACTGTACGTCTGTGTAACATACGAGTACTTGTTACGGTCCCGGCGCTTTCGTGTGCATCTACTGTATAAACTGTATTGTTTCCAGCTACCTATCTTGCAACAGCACCGAGCCGTACACCGACTAATACATGCCGTTACTTTGGCGTGGTTGTGGCGTGGCTGTGGCAGCTTTTGTTTGGATGCAGTGTGTGGTTTCTGCTTTCAACGATTTTCACTGCAGTACGCTGTGATATGTCTTCGGTTTTTTTTTTGTTTTTTTTTTAATTTCTGGGAAAACGTGTCGTGGTATGCACGTCTCAGGAAGGGGTTGTTCTTGGTGGTACGAAAAACTATTATTCATCGCAACCTTATGCATGCATTCTTTGGGTTGAAATTGAGCGGGTGGGACAGTTCCGCTAGCTCCGTTTGCGGAGAAGCTACATTTGGAAACAACGAAACAGTTGGCGGCATTAGAATAAATTAAAAATGATGCAGCGCGAACTCTAGCTCTATTTTTTATGTAAATTTATCATAAGTACACTTAAGTTTCGACCGCCAGTACGTTTGCATAAACTTGTTGCTAGCAAAGGAGATAAAGGTGTACTGAAAAGGACGTTGACAAAGTGTTACTGTTTTCTGTCATTCCTTATCGGAGCGAGTTTTCATTAATCTTTCGAGCATACATAAACGTTCATGTCAACTCTGTAAGAACGCAAATATTTGAGTGGTGAAGTGCGCCTCAAGGTCTCGAGGAAAATGTAGCAAAGTTGAAGCACCAGTGTTTACTCATTTTAAGGTGTAGCTTGCAGCTGAGTGACGCAGTGCTTGCATATGTGGCGCTCATGAACCCCCTCTCTTTCTTTCTCTCCACTTTCAGAGCCACCAGGACGGTTTTCAAGGCGCAAGTCCGGTGAGTCTTGACTTAGATTCTCCCATTTGGCCCGACCGCATGTCTCATCTAAGTTTTTAATTATATTGATTTACATAAGTAATGCTTTAATTAACATATCTATGGTTGGATTCAACTTAAGGCCGCCTCTGGGACTAAAGAAATAATCCCGCTCAAGCACTCGACAATGCTCTCCGAAGGTGGGGTCACCGGCTGTTCGTCTCATGACGTCAGCCTGGTAGTGCGCGCCCACTTGTGCAGGCTTGCGTGCATCCGCCTTTGAGGAGGAAATGCCCTAAAGTTTTTATCCGTCGATAGCCATCTTTAATCCGTCTCATATTACATGTGCGGACACAGGTCCGATGCAAACACATTCCACTCAGTGATGCTGAACACTTTTGCAAGGCAAAAGTGCTTTCCCCGAAGAATACACAGGACATCCAGGGGATGTTCTCTAGGTGTCCCCTATGGGATTTCGTGGACGTCCCAAGGACATCTGTGGCTATTCAGAAATTATAAGTGAGACAGAATATGTCACTCGTTTAGTATAGGATGTCCCAGAATCACTGCTGGGGGGATTTGAATGGGACGTTAGGCGTTTCGATATTGTTTATTTATTTATTTATTTTTATTTTACGCATATACTTTCACATGCGGAATTTTCTTGAACAAGAAAGAAGAACAGCGTGTGCAGAAAATCCCACTGCACCGACGAATTCAGTGAGATGTCTCATTTTTTCTAGCAATTAAATTTCTGTTTTGTCAGACAGGATCCGTCTGCAAAATCCAGCGCTTTTAATTTTATTGCGACTGGATATGATGCAGGATGACAGTAATTGCTTCAAGAAAAAAGTTGCACGGTTACGCATCACACAATGCGTAGCATGCATGCAGAAGAAAGTTAAAGTGCGGGCGCGGGTACTCACGCGAGTACCTGTTAATCATAGCAGCGGGCAAGTTGCTTTCTTCGGGACCTTCAGCCTGTATATTGTGGGATACATTTAACCAATAGAATTTTAAATCTTAATGTCATAATAATATGCGCAAACTGTGGCGTGTGCACGAGCTTGACAAGCTTAGGCTGGGCTATAATTAGAACGAAAAGAAATCACGTTTTTCTTTGAGACTGAAAGACAGAATCTATGCTGGAAGGTTAGCTTTAATGTGTGAGCTAGAAAAAGTCCTGTATGTGATCTTGGGGCGTTCGAGACAGAATAATTAGAATATATTTGCGCGCTTTCTGGGCCTTGTCGGCTAGGGCATCAAATAGAGATCCACTGGGATATGGGATGCGTGTATCCTTCTGGGACGTCCCTGGGACATTTATGTGTCGTCTGGTTTAGTATACCGTAAAACGCTTACGTTAGCGTGTGTCTAAGCACTAACGCAAAGAAAGGGAGCTCTGCGTGGCACAAAGTGGTATTTTAATCCAGCTAAAGGCAGTGAAACAATAATGTTAACGTAAGAAGGGAATTATGAGGGCTTGTCTCTTTGTTCGACTTAATGAAGACCAACAGATAATGAAGCCAAGGAAGGTATATGGACGTTAATCGTACTGTGCTAAGTGTATTGTAGTAGTTGTGATATAGATGTGAAGGAAGTAAAGTGGACGAAAAGACAGCGTTCCGCCGGCAAGGGACGAACCTGCAACCTTTGGATTACGCGCCCGACGGCCCTTACTAATTGAGCTCGTTACGAACGTAACCTGTGACGACATGAGTAACCTGTGACGGCATTGACGTCCCCATGCCGGACCAATCCGCATTTTGAAGCGGAAAGGAGCTCGTTTTGCAGATGTTACGGTGTCGGTGACGTTGGTTGTGAACGAAAAATTGGCGCTTTCCGTGAGCGGAAATTCGCGATGAATGCAAATAGATAAATACAGGCCTTCTGCGTGGCAAGCAAATGTTCCACCGCAGGGCCGTGCCATTGCTTGGAACTGCTTCCGGAAAAAAAAAAAAAAAAAACCTAGCCAAAGTTTTTTTAATGCGAGGAGTCTTCTCAATGCAGCACTGACACAAAAATTTTGCATATTGTTTTCTGTGTTGCAATCGGTAGCTAACGACCCACTAATCACGGCTGGAAGGCTCGTTTGCTCGAGCGCGCTACAGTTCATCATGTGGAGACCGGTTTTATATCACCCAGTCGCACTTTCGGTTTCAGAGAGCGCTGAGTGAGGCGGGATCCAGAGTGGTTTTCGTGTAAACATAGCTGGCTACGTGAGCACACAAAACCTCGTGCACGTGAGCACCGCGTTGACAATTAACTCTCTTCAAAAGGCATTGTAAATATGCGTGAGCCCCCCGAAAATGCACAGCCGAGGCAAGGACCTCAGCCTTTCTGCTCCCGTGCAAGTCTGCCCCCTTTTCCCGTTGAAAAGGCCTGCCAGGAGAGAGCGCTCGCAAGGATCGTGGCAGCCTAACATAAACTCGTGACGCATGTGGCGGTTCGTTGTGTACTCGAAAACCAAGGGCGCGTTTCGCGTGCAGTGGCGCGACGCGCACTTTAAAATGGATTTTAAATGTGTTCCGGGCGATATTATCTGTTGATATTTCTTAGATGATGTGCGTGTGGCCTCACAAATCTATCCCACAGGTTATCTCGCCTTCAAAATTTTGTGTTAGTACTCCTTTAACGCATGTTATATTGCGTGGCAGAAGCGTAGAATCGCGCCAGGCGTCAAGACGTGGGAATTGCACAACGAGTGAGCGGTTTAAAGGTTCACCTATTACAAAGCGCTCAGACATATTTAATCATAATCAACGAACTAAGCTTCAACGAAGTGAGCAGCTTCGTGGGTTCGCGCGTCGCCTTACGGACTCGTAGTGGTTATTTCGCTGATTCGCGAGAGGAAGAATGATGACGTAGTGCGCAGTTCGCAACTATACTTACTGTAGACGTTTTAGGATAAGTTCTAAACGGCCAGTGTCACTCGCACAGACGTTCTTTTCCTTGCGGCGTGGTTGAGGTGGACACCAAGACGCGAAGCGAGGCTACGCTCTTAATCATGTCCCGGATGAAATGCTAGCTATAGCCAGGAAACCAGACGAAAAAGGCGTAGCGTCCTGGATATATCTCGCACTTTACGCTGGACATGATTAAGAGTGTACCGGTTGTGAAGGCGATGCGAAAAGGCCCGATTACGCCATCGCGTGATTTCCAGGCGCATACGCCCTTGATCTCGGGGGGCTTCATTTCTGGCGATACCGGTGTCCCAGCCGCTACCGAAGGAGGAGGAGGAGGAGAAAAAGAAGAGAGAAGGCAGGGAGGTTAACCAGGCACATGCCCGGTTGGCTACCCTACGCTGGGGGAATGGGAAAGGGGAGCATAAAGATGAGAGAGAGAAAAGAGAAGGGAAGGAGAGAAGAAAATGATTCGGTAAAATTTCGAATAGCCGCTACCGAAAGCCTACCAAAACGGCAGAGGGGAGCTCGGGAAAATGAAAAAGATCGGATTGGAGGAGAAACGCACGCACGCACGCCCCCTCCCCTCTGCGCTCTCCTCCGCTGCGGTCGCCTGGCCCTCCCCGCCCCTGTTTGTGTACGCCCCCCCGCCTCTCCCTCCCCCTCGCGCATGATGGCCGGTGCTCTCTCTCTCTCTCTCGATTCCACGACGTACCGCACGCGGGGCGCGGTGGGATATCTTATCGCCAGCAAAGTGAGGTATTGGGCTAGTTGGTTTTGCATGATTAAAATACTGCGCTACAGTTACTGGGACGTAAGAAGTTACAGAGGACACACGTTACACACGAATCATATCTTATCGCACTACAACCTTGTACGGACCAACATTACACAGCACAGCACGGCGACGACGACGCCGTCAGCAAATTTTCGCTTAGAGTATGATTGGATATCGCAATAAAGTAGTAGCAATGGATTGCAATCTTATTTTTACAAATAATTTCTATTGCACAGATAGGAAATCTAAGTGGTACTAAATGTACAGTTTCTTCATTCTTAGATTTTCTCCGCAAGCATTGTAAGGCTTCTTGCAGGACAGCGCAACATTCTGCATTTATTCCATATATTTCCATTTTGTTTACCTTTTTAACCTTGCTACATTCATTTAGCTTGTTGAATGGCTTTCTGATAGACTTCTGCAGAGATATATTGTATAGTTTTGTCACAATTATGTAAGTTAAGCTCTACAGGAGCTTGCTTTCTGAGTAGGGTTCACAGGAAGACGAACACATGGTGAAAATTTGAAATTAATATGGAAGGATGTTGGACGTAGTTGGTAAAAGTCGAATGATACAAAGTTGCTCTAGAAAAAAAGCCACATATTTTCGAGACGTTCAGTGGCGAGACAGCCACACAAATATGGTCCTTTTCTTACTGCTCTGTCACTTATGTCACTTGAAAATCTGTACAGAGAAGCATTTTTCTTGTTTTTTTTAGCATATCTTGGCATATTTTTTTCACAACATATAAAACATGTCAATGAGAACATGACTGGCTGTCAAAGCTCCTGACTGTCAAGCCTGCATTTTTCTTGCACAAGCTGCTGAAGATACACAAGAAGCACAAAATGTGTCACTGTACACGTTCTTTTCGTCTGCAACCAAACCCTCATGTACCACCAACACTTAATTAACTGGTAAAAAAGTGCGGGCCTTGGTCAGTGTGATGTGACATTGAAATCTCTGTGTCGTGGGTCATAAATAATTTTTTTTTCACTTGGTCAAATAGCTGTCACAACAGGTTGCAATAATAGTCATCATTATGAGACAAACCTTTGTTGAGCCTCCCCATTATTAGACGTATGTTACAGTAACGTCACTCGCGTACAAAGCCACTGTCAGTTCTGACACTAATACTTCACAATTTTTTGCTTGTGCCATATCTTTTCAGATCGAATGCAAATGCAGCATTATTGTGTGGCTGGGGGCACTATACTTCCAGTCTCATCTTAGGGGTCAATAGGGTGGGGCACAATGCTAATTTTTCAATGTCCTTTTAAAGGTTTATGTTACCTTCCTGCACTTCTATCCAAGCATACACGGTATATATACACTCAAACCTCGATATAACGAACCAGGCATATAACGAAATATCGGTTATAACGAAGTAAATGAAGAATAGTCTTGCAATAGATACAGTGTTAGAAATATACCTTTATAACGAATTTTCGGCTATAACGAATTTAGTTTCGTGTAAGATGCAACTTTGTTATAATGAGGTTTGAGTGTATATACTGTAAGCACTTTTAATGTACTTCATTGTTCTAGCAGACTAACTTGTATATAGACATTATCATCCCTGTTCTTTTTTTTCTTTTTTTCATGTTTAAGCCTAGTCAGTAGATGTGGAAGTAAACAAGTCCGCTGGCGTGGTCTGGTTTGGTTGTCTGTCGTCTTCCAGTATGCATGCAAATATAAACTGAAAAGGAAATACTCAGTCGGGAAGCTAAAAAGTTAATTTTTGCCGACTGTTTCTCCTTGTATGCAACATAACATGTAGGGACTCTCACACGTTTTTTTTTTCTTTTGTGGTATGCAGCACGCTAGGCTGTTAAGGGTGATACCTGAAGAACGAATGCTAAGCTCGAAATGGTTCACTTGATACTTTAGTCAGAAAGGATGGCACGGTTTAGCTCTGTCTCCCTCACATAAGGCCCTGCTCAGTATTTCAGGTTCAGTATTGAAGAAAGCTGCAGTGATATCGGGTGTTTGATGAGCGTTTACGACAGACGTGGTCGATAAATTTCATCCACGTTTGCATTGCCTACGCACTGATCCTGCTGGTGTTATGATAGCAGTAGCCCTCGCTGCTTTCTCACAGTACTTGGGTTCAAGGCACAATATACAAGATTGTCTAGGGCAGTGCACTTGTTTATTTTTCCGGTGTATTTTCACGCATGATGTTTGGTACTCTTGCATTTTGTAAACTCCACTTTTGCTGTATAATCCTTATTCTAGTATCTCTTTCTCAAAGTTGATTGTTTGGAAAGCATTGTTCTAGAAGAAAGCACTTTACACCGCAACTTTTGTGCTGCTGGGTGTACAGGGTGCAAAATGGAGATTTTGCATGCCATCTTCTAGGCATGCATTGAGCACCGGTCCATAGCACTGAGTTGGTTCAATGCACCTGAAGTCATTAGAAACGTTTGGCAATGACTGAATGTTGCTAAAATGTGTTGCTACAGAGGTGTAGCAACAGTGATGTGTTTTTGGAAGACAAGGAAATTGATTGAAAGCATGGAAGTGTTACCCTAGTGATTTTGACGAGCAAGGGGCGATGTGTGATTGTGCGCCAATTTGGTGATGCTGAGGATTTTCTTTGCGTATTTGCAGTATTCGCTGAGCACTACGATCCGGCCGAGGATGAAGATGACGAGGGTGCCAAGGTGAGTTGAGTGCAGTGTGAACATTCGATTTGTGCTGCAGTTAATCGAGCCCAATGCACTGTATTACAGCTGTGTTTCATTTAGCAAATAATGTGCTGTCGTTGTGAAGTGATGTTGAGGGCCGGTTACTCTTGGTGAAATGTGTTTAATACAATTTCTGATGTGTTTAATACAATTTCTGTCATCTAGACATTTTCCTGTGGCCTTGAGAATACCATCAAGACACCAAGTGCATCAACAGTCGCATTCACCTTTACCATCCGCATACTCGTTGCTTGCTTGACATGGCCAAAATAATAGTCGAACCCACATCCCACATATAACAAATTGTTATGAATACTGAACAGCTATAAACTCCAGTTGAATGTATTCTCAATATATAAAATATTTCACATATTGAATGAACAATATATAGAACATTTTTGTGATCCTCGTCAGATTCGGTATATGCAGGTTTGTCTATAGTTTGTTCTATGTATAACTTCATGTGTAGGCAAATGCTTACCGTAATCAGAGTCATTGACTGCTTCTTATGGTCATGAAACTGCAACCTCAGTTTCATATGGAGCCAGCAGCCGCCGCCAGAGGCGCAGCTGTGCTTGAGGCGATGTAAACGCTGCTATCGCTGGGGGGTGTGTGTGGGACAGCCTCGGTGTTTTCGCTTTCTAAGCTTCCGCGACGGTCGCTTTGCTTTCACACATTTACTTTTAGCACTCAGCATCCATAAATACCTGCCTGTTTTCTGTTTTAAAATGAGCACCCGGGAGGGGAAAAAAAGCAGCTCAAGACATGCGGCTCGCGGCGGTATCAGCCGAAAAAATACAACAATTTGGGGGTTTATGAGTGAATACCACGATATGATTATTACGAATGTCGTAGCCGGGGACTTCTGAATGACTTTTTGCCACCTAGGATCCTTTTACATGTACCTAATTCTCAGCGCACTGGGGTTGTTACATTTTGCCCCCCATCCAAATGCGGCCGCCGTGGCCTGGCAAGCTCCTTTCGTCTCAACACTATGACACCACGATAGGTAGAGCTTTTTAATATTCCTGTGAAGTTAAACACCATGAATTTGCACGAAAGTGCCAGCGGTGCCACTTGAAAACAGAGGCGAAAATACGAGCTGGTACACGCCTATTCACCCGCCACAGATTCTCAATTTGTTAAACTGTGAGCAGTATCTGAGTCCTTCTGGCTGCATCATGAAATCAATTGATAGTAGGTATTTTGCTTCTTTTAATACAAGGATGTTTACAAGAGCTTAACATATTCTAATCTCACCGATGTTCCTATTGTTATCATGATCGGAAATTCGAGAAAAAAAAGCTGTATAATTCAATAAAAAAAAAAGAAATACAGGTTGCTTGTGCAAAAACAAAATACAAGCATGATCATATATTAATTTGAGTACACAAAACACATACACGGAGCACCAACGCATCAGGTTATGAATAAGTTATTTAAGCAACATGAATAATCAACATGCATCCACATGTGGATTATGGATTGAGGTGCCGGATTGCCTTTAACTGTTTGATTTTTTTACCACCACCTGCGGAACATCAAGTGCACCCCTTAGCTCGCATCTGTTTGTGACTCACGTGTTTGGTTTTTTACCACCACCTGTGGAACATGAAGTGCACCCCTTAGCTCGCATCTGTTTGTGACTCACGTGATCGTTTGCATGGTTGTCGCATTGTGGATGAGCGTGACCGGGGTTTGTATTTCGTGAGATACGAAGGGAGTCCTTCAAAAATCCTTGAAATGGCGTCAGATTTCAGCGTTGGCTTGTCGCGTTTCAAAGACACGGATACGCTGTTGATGTTGAAATCATACGCAGTGACAATGTCCGAGGTGTCGAAATGGTTTTGCTCACACACGTGTATATACTTCGACTCAAAGTTAAAATCGCCATTTTCGCGTGCAGTATGGCCCGCTTCCATTTCTCACGCTGCTGCTTGTCTAATGGTAAAAAGGAACAATGACATCCATTTGGTTCCCTTGCAGCCGGTGAATAAATCAACTTTTTACTTTTTCATCAGGTATCATTTTAAAATGCAGTGCCCTTATATATAAAACTTTCGAATATCGTATATATGCATGCACTTCAGTTCCTTAACACATGCACAATGCTCATTTAAGGTGAAGGTTTGTGTTTTTTTTTGTTTTTTATTACCTGAGCTTCGTTCTAAACACTGAAATGGGTGTTTAAGTTAAGGAAATTGAAAGGTTGAGTAATGAAGGATTTCTTCAGGGTGACTCAAACCCCCGAGGCAACAGGGTAAATTTAAATTGCCCATGTTGGTTGTTACACATAAGCCAACATTTAACAAAATTACCTTAACGAACATTGTAATTAGGTATCTGTAGTCTTTGGCAGTGTGGAATGGGTATTAAGAGTATCTGCTGTCCTTGAACTATTCTGGATTTGTAAAAAACAAAAGTTCTGTAGTGCACAGTTTTCTTGTTCTAAGATTTTTACTTACCGAAGTCAACGGGCTTCTGAGCAACTTCGTTCTTATGGAAAGAACATGTGTGCAGTGGCGTTAATATTTGTTGTATGCTTGCTGGGAAATTCAGAAATTTCAAATGCAAGTTTAACGAGTATATCTTCCAGTATGTCAGTCTTCTTGTTCCATCACTGGTGATGCCATGTATCAAGCGGCCTAGGGGGCTTGTTGCATGACCTTTCAGTGTGTTTAATAATTATTTTCTTCCTTCTTTTTTTAAGGCAAGGGTATAATATAAGATATTTTTCTAAAAGGGGAGGCTTACTTCAAGCAACACTGCTAATTTGAGCTTTTCCTCCTCACCGCAGCTTGTAGTCGTTATATCTCATTATTGCTCATTATGTTAAGTGCTCTTCCCTCAAAATCCAATAATGTATCAGCCAGCACAATTTAGCATCCTACTGTAGAAGGTTTCGCAGTTGTATGAGTAAAATTTTTTGTTATTTATCAATCTTATTCTTAATTGTTCGTCATTGTCTTATGTCATGTGAGGTTGTGCATCATGTACTATTCTGATTAGTGCGTCAACTGGCGTCCTGCTGTCTGTGCATTCTTTTTTTTTTTTTTGTGGTAAACATATTATTACTGTGGACGTAACACAACTGTGTTACTCTGGACCTGCCTACTGTGGACGTAACAATATTAGTCGACAACCAGCCGTTTGTAGCACGAAGGCACAAGGAAATCCATACGGATTTCTCGGAAATAAAGCTTCTTGTTGAAAAATTCGTCCTGGTTCGGGGAATTGAACCCGGGACCAATGCCTTTCCGGGGCCTTCGCTCTACCATTGAGCTAACCAGAAGCTGGCAATCGGCAGTGTGCAGGTGAATTAGTCGACAACTCGAAGCACACGGAATCAGTTCTGCGGAATCTTGCAAGAGACTCCGCACAACTGATTTGTGCAGAAAGATATTAATTCTTGAGGTTCCTGCTTTCCTTTAGTTTTTTGCTTGTGTTGTTATGACAATAGAGCCGTTGGTGACTTCCAAGCTTTCTTTTTACCACGGCGATGCACCGCTTCCATACCTTTCATGTGGAATCGACAGAAAGTGTGAAAAGGTAAAGTTTGCGTAGACTTTTCAGCTATGCTGAACAGTGCTGTAAATAATGAGTTTAGCAGAGTGATGAATTGGGCTAGTTGGTGGTGGTTCATGATTTCTTCTTGCGCACCACCTGTCCTGTAGTCCCTGTCTCGTCCTCGTCTCGTCATCCGCCGTGCAATAAGAAATCATGAACTGTAAATAACGAAGCAAGGCACCTAATCGAGTACTGTTTCAACCATGCACTGGTCTCGTTATATCCAGGTGGTGTATCCAAAATCGGACGAGCAGCGCGAGAGGCTCGGCGAGGCGGTCAAGAACATTCTGCTGTTCAAGTCCTTGGACCAGGTCAGTATACCTTTCCTCCCTCTGAAATGTGCTGAGTCAACATGTTTTTGCCGTTGGTCACTTATCTTGACCAGCAGTTGATAATACGCACAATGCTTTTGGTATACATCCTCTAGCTCACTGTCATCATCGTCATATTCATGATCATTATCATGTATGCTCACTACAGAACCACACAGGCCTCTCTCATTAATAGACAGTCACAGAGGGGTACCTGCAACATCCCTGCATGTGCAGGGAGCCCTCTATGGTAGCGTTGTGCAATATGCGGGGGCATACCATCTCTGTGGCAGCACTATGCAATATTGTCACGTGGGTGTGACGTCGACGAAGGCAGCAGGCGACGTGTCCGAGATGAAACTGTTTATTAGGCCGAACTTGTGGCCGGTAAACGGAGAGTAAGATTACAGCAATACACGCTGGCACTGATAGCGGCGAACAGAGCGTCGGCCGTCGATCAACTGGTCATCGTTGGGACGCACCGTCTTTTATACAGCGCGCGTCGAACTTTCTAGCCTTATCACTGTTGGTCGTGCAAGCTCTAGAATAAGCTGGTCGGTTCGCGTCCGGCGTGCAATCTTAACAAGACGATCTACTATAATCGCGAAGGTTCTCGAACACTAAGGCGTGGTCTGCGCCGAGCGTTACTGACAGTCTTTGCGGGCGAAAAGTGAATGCTGCAAACGCGAGAATAAGAAACACGCGTGGCAATATGTAGGGGCATGCCCAGCATCAGGCTTGCGCTCGCAGTTCATCAGGCGCGTGACGTGCTTGCGTGTTCTTGTGTTCCCGTGAGAGTGCATTTTTTGAGATGGCTCTGAGTAAAGTCAGCTTTGCGAGTTCCAGCGGCAGCAGTAGATACGGTGTTATAGTTGCAGTTTGGGGTGTGCGAATATTCAAAAAATTTCGAATAATGAATCGAACAGCATTCTATTCGATTCAGTACTCGAATCGAATAGCACATATTCAAACTACCAAATATTTTTCGAATGCTTTTCGAATAATCAGCAGTGACGGTAAAACCCCAAAGGCACGACACGTTGGAAGAGAAAAAAGATCATTTTTCTTGTTTGAATGAGTGAATTACCAACATGCAGTTCAAGCTTTTAGGGGATTATCAAATACTCATCACCGGATGAAAAACATTTTGCTTTTACACTCCAATGTTGCTGAAGCGAATGTGTCCTCAATGAACTACCACTATAATGAGATTCATGATGTTAATTCATAAAGTATTATTCAACCCTTAGGTCTTAGTGTTATTAAAAAGCTGGTGACAAAGTGCCACCTTGAATACTGAAGTAACTGCTGTATTGATACGCCTAGATACAGGGCACAAGAAGGAAGAAGTGGACGGGACCAGCGCAGTCCCGTCCACTTCTTTCTTCTTGTGTCCTGTATCTAGTAGTTTTATGTTTTCCATGTCTTACCAACTAGCTAGCCCCTCACCGTACGCTCTTTGAGTATTGATCCTACTGTAAAAAATACCCCGAGGGCTCTAGTCGCTACTGTATACGAGCTTATCTCAATTTACGTAAGGGTGGTATGTTTTTTCGGTTAAATGTAATGGTAATGTTACTTTGTTAAAGTCTGTGAATATTTGTCTTAAATAAAAAGTTGTAGAATTCTAGTCCTGTCTTGAAAATGGTTACCTTACTACTCGAAAACTATTCGAACTAGTATTCAGTTCTTATTCGTATTCGATTCGGTATGATCACTATTCGATTGTATTGATTTGGTTCTAAATGTCTCTATTCGCACACCTCTAGTTGTTATTCATGTCCTCAGTGCAAAACCCGTTTCTTTTTTCTTTTACTTTGCAGAGCCAAATGCAGGAGGTGATAGATGCCATGTTTGAACGGAAGGCAAGTGGATATTTCTTTGCTTATTCCGACTGCTTCAGCTGGCTCACTTTAGCACTTGCGTACAGATGAAATCACACTTTGTCTAGAGCGCCCAGCCGGTTGCTTCAGCTACCGCTTTCTGCAGAAATGGGCAAAGACCGACACCGTAATGATACCTAACATAGTCGTACTGCATGCTAGGTCCTTGTGCTATAATTCAAGCGTGAACGGAAGTGTGTAGCTAACATGAGGTAGCAGTTGTGAACAACAACAGCGTCCACAGCCACGCGCTCCACCACTCTAGACAAGTGTGATTCCGTCGGTACATCTTTTGCCTGCAGAGATTGCCGTCGTCTCACTCACTGCTATTGATAAGTCCTGTGGTGAAACTGATAGCCTTGAGTTTTACGGGAAGTATTTGCTGCTTTTATTTGCCATGTGGCGGTGGCACCTATTGTAAGGTCATTTTTCTTAAGTAGTCGAATAGTTTAAAAGTTACTGCAAGAGGACACATTTGGAAACCTTTAGTGTGCACCATACCCAGGAATTCGGGACATTGCTTTTAGTTCACCGTTTTTCACACCACGTGGCGTACAGACCTTCAACTTTCAAAATTGGCGCCGTGACGCAGGCCGCGCGGCAGACAAAATGACAATACATACATAAAAAAACATATCGACTATCGCCACCGAGAGCGAACCGTGATCGCTGACTGATAAGAGCTAGGCGTACGGCAGGCGGTCGGCTGGATT
This sequence comes from Rhipicephalus appendiculatus, assembly GCA_030522465.1. Lineage (NCBI taxonomy): Eukaryota > Metazoa > Arthropoda > Arachnida > Ixodida > Ixodidae > Rhipicephalus > Rhipicephalus appendiculatus. The sequence goes on from JALIZH010016743.1 coordinate 339,460, forward strand.
CTCGAAAGTGAATCAGCAGTTCTTTTTCAACGAATGCGTGTACACAACTCACTTGGCTGTGCTTGAAAAACGCTGAATATCGAAAGGGCGTGCGGCCCTTCCTCTCGTTCTTTTCAAAATATTTTGTCCGATTGTGCAGTCATCGGCTTCCGCCGGTAGCTTGGAGAAAGTAAGGACGTCCTTTCGTTGCTGCCGTTTTCTTCATATAAAAACGCTAATTTCAAGGAAATACCAGCGTACGAGATGGTGATGGTTTGACAATATGCAGAAACAGACATGACGTCCCTGATATTGGCGTCACTTTACAAATGAATTATTTTGCGCTATAGTGTGAAGGCAACAGGCCGTGCCATATTCACTGCCAGTGACAACATTTTTTTAGAGCTCGAGGAGGAGCAGAAATAAAGGCCGAAAGTGATGACAAGGGCGAGATTGCTCAATTACCTTCTAGAATTAGGAATTTTGAATAAGACGCTTTAATTTAAACAACGCTTTTTAAGTTTCTAGGGCACATATTAAAATAAGACTGAAATAATCTTTTCATTATGTACATGGTATACTGTACAGCTCGTCTTCGCCTCTTTGCTAACTGTTCGTGAAAGCGTAATAAAACCAATTATATTCATATATACGACCATCCGCCGCGGTGCTGCAGCGGTTACAGTGCTCGGGTTTCGACCTGAAAGTTGCGTGTTTGATCCCTGCGGCGGCGGTCGCATTTCGATGGAGGCGAAATGCTATATGTGCGATGACAGTGCACGCTAAAGAACACCAGATGATCGTAATTTCCAGAGTCCTCCACAATGGCGTCCCTCATAATCATATCGTGGTTTTGTGATGTAAAACCCCCGATAATATTTGGATGTATACGACCGTAAAACCCGCCTGTTTGTTTCACTATGCGGTCTGCACAACGGCATCAGGTCTTGGTTTGAGACCCGGCTATTTCGGCCAGTTTCATTTAGAACCAGAGACGCGTACAAGCGAAATTGAAGTTAGCGCTCGTCCGGTTTCCTTGCTGCTACTTGCGTCATTGTTTCTTTGCGCGTACTTAGATTTTTACATAGTAATGCTTCGTAAAAGGTCCCTCGCTAGGACCCAATTAATAGTTTTATGACGCGCTTATCGGTGAGTCTTTAAAGCAGAGGTCTCAAACTCACTTCCATCAGCGGGCCGCATTCACGCAATTTAGCCCCGCAAGGGCCGGGGCAGAGAATATGGTACAGCGGTGGCAAGTTGTTAGCAAGCGTTGCCATTAAAAAAAAAAAAAAAAAAAAAAAAAGAAAACGTTTCAATATCTCATATACAGGTCGTTTCTGAACATGTCAATACCTATCTCCAAAATGACTAAAATCTACATATACCCCATAAAATGTACGGGGGGGATGACCGTCGATGTAGCTCAGTTGGTAGAGCATCGGACGCGCTATCGAATGTCGCAGGTTCGGTCCCTGCCAGCGGCAAGTTATCTTTTCGTCCTCTTTTCTTTCTTCATATTTACATTACAATTACTACTATTAGCATCTTCTGTACTTTCCATGGCATCAATGTCTGTAAGTTCTGATTAATATTGTGTGTAGCAAAGTAAATCGAGCCCTTAAATTTCCACTTCTTTCCTGAGTTTCGGTATGGTAATTTTAAGTTGTTTGAATGAAAACAAACTGCAGAAATTAGGGTCTCATTAGCTCTTCACACAATATCCCTATTATGATTCCCACGAAAGTATAACCTGGTGTTATCTGCATGGATTGTAAATTTAGCCTTGTTATCACTGCTTGCGATCTTGTCAATGAACATTATAAACAGAAAAGTCAGAGCCATTCTACTCTGTGAAGTTGTGCGACCAACGTAGCTTTGTGTACAGCACCGCGATATCGCTGCACGGGATGCCATCACCGTCAGGCACAAGAAGCATCGCGCCATCGTTTAAGTCCCCCTCCTTCCCTTACGCCGAAGAAAGACTAGCCGAAACCTGGCTTTGTCCCCGGCGAAACGATCGGCAGCGTTGTCGCCGTCGTCGATTGCACTCGGCGTCTCAGGCGCGTTCTATCTCGCTGCTCTCGGCGTCTCTCCTCGTAAGCTCCTTGTTCCTCGGGCGTACCACTGCCGCTAAATGAAGGTGACAATGTCGGATTGAGAATGACCCCTGCAGACGCACGTGTGATTCACTGCGACAGTAGAGGTACGCGACAAACACGCGTCCAGTTGCATGGCGGGCCTCTGATCGTGAACATCTGATCATGTACATTTTCTCAGCGTCATTTCCGTGACGCAAATACGTCACTGAAATGTTGGTGGACCCCGGCATAAAACGTTTTCGTGTTAAAAAAATTAAGGCAGCTTCGCTCTATTGGTGCCAGGCCTGAAGGGAGTTCTCTCCCGTTTCTGAAGGGAGTTCTCTCCCTTCTTTGTTTCTCTCCCGTTTTCTGTTTCCTTGCTCCTCTCTTTCTTTCTTGTTCATTTTCCAGTTTTTTTCTGTGTTTTTTCTCTTTACTTCTATTTACTTCTATTTTTCATCCAATTTTTGCCTTTCTTTCTCTCTCTGTCTATTTCTCGCTTGCTTCCTCTTTCAATTTTTATATGCGGCTTGTGTTGTATTTCCCCAGCCATAATAGTAATGTCCGCAATTTAGGCGCTCGAAGAACAAGAGAAAGAAGACCCTTGTTGCGATCGGCAATGGGCGAGCCACCCTTTACCGCGGGCGCTGGACGGAAGAAAGGCAGCCGCCTCACTTTGCGGCGACAAGGAGGAGCGCGAAGGCGTCCGGCTGTTTCTCATGCACCAGGAGGTGCATGTTTGCAATTAGTCGGGACAACACAATTGTCGCTGGTGCCGGCGCGGAAATGCGACACATGGCGCCTTTGTGCTCCTGGAAAAGACGCGACGCCGAGTTTCCGCCGAAGACGGAAGAAGGACCTCGGACCTCCACGCTGAGTGTCCCGGGCCGTTAGGCCGCCGACTCTCAAATCAGCGCCAGCTGTCCAGGCACAGGCCATTGGAGTTGCCAGGCCTGCGGCCGCCGTTCGACAGCATGGGTGGTTGGCCCGAGCGGCGAGATTTCCCCGATGCGTGATTTCCCCGATGCGACAGCGTCGCAGGAACAATACACGTGTTTGGGTTGTGTGTGTGTGTGTGTGTGTGTTGGGGAGGCGGTGCCGACAAGGCCCTCAGGATTGGCGACCTGATTAGATGAGAACGTCGTCCCCTGTTTCCCTAGGCCTGGCGACTAGGGACTGCGAAGGGGGGTAAAAGCGGCAAGCGAATGCCTGAGGAGCGAATTCTGTTTTGACCTCTCAACTGTAAAAATGTAAAATAAATCTCTCGTACTCTTTAGCGGATCTTCAGTCCGGTTCTCTCCAACAGCAGCTCTTCTGGAAGACGAGGTTTGCGACCGCCTGCCTGGACGCGAGGAAACCAGGGCAGCCGGGAGGGCCTCACTTCGAACACCCTCCTTGCGCGAGCGAGCGCTCAATATGCGGCAGATGGCTCTGTTATATGTGGTTCTGCCCGCGTTTATACGCGTATAATCATCAAGGAGCTCAAGGATCAAGAGGAAGAAGACGCGTTACAATCATCATCAAGGCGCTCGAAGAACAAGAGGAAGAAACTTCTCTATGGCGCGAGCGTGCGCTCAGTATGCTACAGCTGGCTATGCTATATGTGGTTCTGCCTGCGTTGCGCCAAGCGACGACGACAGCATACGACAGCCTGCCACCCTAAAGTGCACCGCACTTAAAAGTTCGAGTATTTATGCATGCTGAAGAGAGAACTCCGACATGCATAGCAGACTTTCCGGTTCAAAACCTAATTTGTGCGAATAATGAGTGCAAGGACATCCACAAATCGTTCTGTTCAAAAAAGCTAGCGCCAAATAGAGAAAGAAAAATGGGTGCGGTTAACTCTTGTAAACGTATTTATCACTAGCGAAACGTGGGTTTGGCTTCGTTTTCCAAAGATTATAGACGTAGTGTTTTGTTAAAGTTAGACTTCTTCTTCGGCTTGTTATTGTTCGTGTTGATTAACCTCGGCGGGGGGCTGCAGTAGCTTTGACCTTGGCACACGTCCGCGCTTGCTAAGCGTCTCCATAACGTGCTACTTGAGCCTCTCTTGGCTGCGATGTTTTTGAGCTGGCAACTTCGACTTTGCTTAAGATTTCACAGCCTGCCACATAACTATGTGTACTGGATGAGTGGATTCAGCCTGTCGTTTCCGCTCAAGTGCATGTACAGATGATTCCAGCCTACGTACCATACATTGCAGGGCGCTGGCGAAGCAGCTCTGAACATTCGCCTGGTCATGTTGTACCGCAACACTGAGTCTCCGAGCCAGCGCTGCTATGGTGGCTAGCCATCATATAGCGCAGCTGCGACGCCTCTGGGCAGCGGACCACGTGGTGTGACGTCACGCCCGCCACGCTGGCGCTCCGGGCGGCTCAAGGTCAATGAGACGCGAGGAATAAACTTGGAACATATAGCGTCAGAGAGCTTATGCTCTAAAAATCAAATATATTGTTTTTAACTCACCGCATAAAGCTGTAGAGGAGAATTCTCGTTCTCTTGCACTAATCAAACCAGCGCTAGAACGTGTAAAGTTCATAAAATGCCCAGCCGTCTTCTTTGACAAATGTGTTCACAGAAAACTTATCCACGGGGTCTGCAAGAAACTTATGAGCTTCCTCCTGTAAAAATGCCGCGACATTATCCACGAACAAACAATACGAATTCGTTATTGCAACATATTTCAGAATCGCTGATTATGATGGTTTACGCAAGAAATTCCGCTTTGATATAACGCGAATGGACTTAGTCAAATATCTTCAGGTGTATTCCATTGCACGAATACTACAACTGCGATTGCTGGAAACTTGTATACTTTTGTGTCTTTTATTGCCACACAATCGACGCTAAACTTTTGTTTCGTATGTTTCAGGCAGCACAAGAGTCGCACAAATACACCTTTCCTATGCATAGCTGCAGAGGCAAAAGTATTCATAATATCTCCATAAACATTTAGCTTAAGAAACCAACTTTAAAACCCCGTTAACTGCGTTTGTCTGTTTATTGACTAGATACTTTATATCTAAACGAGAAAGACGCTTAGAAGCATTTTAGTATTGCATGATACCATGAAACCAGTTATTTTTTGCATGATAACTTTGGTGCGGATAGAAAGAAACAAAAACAAGAACCGAAACTAAATGACCTACATTTGGTCGTATGCCATCTGGCGAAAGGCTTCCAGACTAAGCGAGAAAAAAAAGACACCGCAGCCGGAATCGAACCTGCGAACTCGCGGTCGTGTTATCAGCGATTTTGATTTCTCGTCGTTCAACTCGCTCGGCTATCGCTTCAACGCATCCCTGCGGACGAAAACCCTGTTTATACATCTACCACAATGAATTCCGCGACCTTCTTACGAAAACTGCGGTTTTGGAACAACTTTTCGCAATTGGAAGAGTTGCTGCTGCAACCAGGTGATAGCTGAGTCATTGAAGTTGATAAATCCCCGGGAATATACCAATCGATGATACCGTCTCGTTGCAAATCGCATTTTAGTGGCCAGAAAACCGTCCTAAATTTGACCGTTTCCAAAGACTCCCATACTTAAAACTTCGCCCGCAATTTGGAACGGGTTTTTGGACGTAAGTAATGTTGCCGCTTCCATGAGATGTCGGGATAGTTGCGTAGAGCCTTTTTCCTCGGGAATTTAGTGAAAGATGGCTTCTATCATTAGTTATTCGCAAAAAACGGCGCTCCCATAGAAAACGCGCATGTTTCCAAGGGCGACCGCTAGAGGCGCTGTTCAGCGATGTCCCTAATTCCTGGACATGAGTCTATGGACCAGAAGGCATTACGAGTTTCGGGACCATTCAAACACATTTTTAAAGGTGCGCTTGTTGAGAAGCAGATGTTTGTACATTTCCGTGGTCAAGATGACGGTTCTTTTTTTGTCCAGATCTGCATCTAAGGGAAAAAAGAAAAACTTCGTTGCCTGTCGAACTTTAGTCGTGTTAGTTATGTTTGTCTTTCATTTTATTGCATCTGTAATTTATACCAGCCTTTGTTGAAGTAGCATCACCAGTGTTATGACACATTTTGTGAGTAAAACATTTGTTCGTAGAATTTCTGGAAAATGACCAAAGAAACAGCGTTTCCACACCCATTACAAGTAAAACCATGGGCTCCTCTAGAGTGCACATGTTAAGTGACCTGTTTGTCTTCATAGAGTATTTAATTGCATTGGAAAGGCTCAATGTTCTACGTTCTGTTCCTATGTAATATTGTCTTTTGCTCCTGCAAGAGTCTGATCAATTTTGGACGATGAGATCTTGTGAGTTTCTGTAGACAGAAGCTCACAAGTGCTAAAATTTGATGTGAGGTATAGTGGTCTGATTTTCCGTCTGTACACTATTTATCATATCTCACCTTACTTACGCGCTAGGCGCAGTATGTCCAAGGGGAATTGCCCAACTGTTCAGTACACTATCGCATGTTCATCTGAGGGGCGTTCCCAATCCCACTGCATAAATACGACTGACTGAATAAATCCTGAGGACACATTGCGATACAGTCGCACTCGCTATCGTGCTGATTCCTGCTCTAATACATGGTACATTTGCTGTATTGGCGGAATCACTGTTTGCAATACTAGAGACAAAATGATGAAGTTATATTCAACAGATGAAAAGGCTTGAGTGTTCTGTTGCTTGCATTCTCTGGGTTAATTACGTAACTGCTAAAACCAGTTGCCATGCGAAAAAAATGAAATAGGCTTTATCAACCTACTGCCTTGCTACACTGCCAGTTAATTTAAATATATAACCAGTAGAACGAGGTAAGCACCAAGGCAACACCACTTGACTAATGACTATTCCCCATGACACTTTGTGACAATGTAGCATCACTAGTAATGGCACAGTGAGGTGCTAACAAGGAAGCTACATAAAGGATAGGCATTGCCGCACCTGCTCCTTCATTCATTCATTCACACTTTATTCCTTCAGGATCTCACATGGAGGCATTGTATAAGGGGTGGGATTACAGTAGTTAAAACATTAAAGTGAAAAAAATGTGAACACTTCTTGCATGAAAACAGATGAGCAGGTGATGGCAGTGATGTCATAAGGAAGGCCGTTCCTCTAGAATTTACGCAAGGGAAAAAAGAAGATGAAAATGTGACAGTGTGCACTTTGTGGTGGGCAGCATTTAAACAATGACCTGTGCAGTGTGATAATCATGCTGAAGGTGAGGTGTATGGAGTCAGGGCGAGGGGGCTGTAAAAAAGAAGCTGTGAGATAATGATAAGCTGGTCACCATACCCGCATGTGCTGCACACAGGTCAAGCCAGGAGAGGTGGTGATCAAGCAGGGTGACGACGGCGACAACTTCTACGTGATCCACAGCGGCACGTACCACATCTTTGTGACGACGGACACAGAGAAGGACAAGCTGGTGGGCAAGTACGACGGAACGGGCAGCTTCGGTGAGCTGGCGCTCATGTACAACATGCCGCGAGCGGCCACCATCGTGGCTGTGACGGACGGCTCCCTGTGGGCCATGAACCGGCAGACATTCCGGCGCATCGTGCTCAAGAGCGCCTTCAAGAAGCGCAAGGAGTACGAGAACTTGCTCGAGAAGGTGCCCATGCTCAAGTCTCTCAATGTGAGTACCGCACGGTCCTTCTCGGCTTGCCATTTTCGCGAATCTGTGGGTTCGTTGTGCAGTGTGACTTGCATCCTGTGACAATATAGAGCCAAAGTGCGTTGGCGGGCTAGTTAGTTGATGATCATAATATGTTTGAACAGTGCGACTGGACGCGACAGAGAACACGCACATACACAGCGCTATGTATCTGAACACAGTGACCATGTATCTGTGTGCTTGTGTCAGAAATATGTTGATACAATCGGTCACTAGTATGCTATGTCTCACCGGGTCACTAGTGGCTCTATGTTTGAACAGCGCAACCAGACGTGGACAGAGAGGAACGCACACACGCACCCACCCAGCGCTATGTATCTGAACACAGTGACTATGTATCTGTGTGCTTGTGACACATAAATGTTGTCACAATCGGTCATTAGTATGCTATGTCTCACTGGGTCACTAGTGGCTCTATATACTATGTTTGAACCGTGTGACTGGACGTGGACAGAGAAGAACACGTACACACACACACACAGCACTGTGTGTGTGTGTGCGTGTTCTTTGTCCACATTGTCACGCTGTTCAAGCATAGCGTAGAGCCACCAGTGACCCAGTGAGACATAGCATACCAGTGACCAATTGTGACAACATTTATGTGTCACAAATGCACAGATACATAATCATAGTTGTGTTATGTCACTGGCACATTGTGACGTCCTGTTAGTGAGTAGTGTTAGTGTGTTAAAAGTACACATGGAGTCATTAATGATGTTATGTCAGTGGCACATTGTGACAGCTGGTTCTCACTAACTAGTATGTCGTATGCTATATTTACTGACGAATACACAGAGGATCATTAGTGAGGCTTTGTCAGTGACATAATGTGACAGACTGGTATATGTGTGCCTTATTAGCGACACGTGTGCATAGGGAATCATGAGTGGGATATTGTGACAGCTTATGTAACGAACTAGTATATGTTTGCCATATAAGTGACACTAGTAGAGAGAGAATCATTAGTCATAATGTGTCACTTACACATAGTGGTAGCTTATTGTTACCAATGAGGATTATTGTGCTGTTAGTCACATTAATATATGCACAGTATCACAAGTGATGTTTTGTCAGTGGCGCACCATCTTCAAGTGCATTAAGAAACGAACTGAAATGTTCTGTTCTGTATAAATATTTTCTTGCTAATTATTTCCACTGTATAACATTGCATGCACTTATGTGTGCACACCTTTATTATTTCTTGCTTTCTTGACTCACATTTTGCATACAAATATCTTTCTGTCAACCTATGGTCCCATTATAGTCATCTTACTTTGAGACCCTAGTCTATGTACCACATATGTGCGAATAAATGTTCGAAAATGATTTTATGATGAGCTGAAACTGACGCATTGTAACAGCTTATTGTCACTAACGAGTTTTAACATGTTACAGCATTGACACACTGCAGCAATACAACTTAATTTACAGCACTTCCCTGTGACACTTTGTGACAATACCTATATTGTCACTAGCAATATGGCATACTGTCAGTTATTGTCAATTATGAGTTTTAGCATGTTACAGCACTGACACAATTTAGCAGTACTACAACTTAACTGATGGCACTTCCCTCGTGACACTTTGTGACAATATATAGTGTCACTAGCAATATGGCATACTTTCAGCTTATTGTCACTTATGAGTTTTAGCATGTTACAGCATTGACTGGGCTGCCAATTAGCCCACTTTGTGACAATGTAGCGTCACTATCAACGGCGTACTGTAGCACTGGGCTGCCAATTAGCCCAGCAGTTGCGCGCTTTTAGTGTCGGGAAAATGTTTTACCTCTGGGCAGCATTAGCATTGCTTTGTCCTCTCCTGTGCAGCACTACGAACGCATGAATTTGTGTGATGCCCTGATGCCACGGGCCTACAAGGATGGGGACCTCATCATCATGCAGGTACGCCTCCGTGCCAAGTTGTTTGTCACTCTGATGCGTGGCACGCAGAAAGTTTTAGTGTGACACTTGTACAGGAAGTGGTGCATTGTCAGTGTGCAGTCATATTCACTTGGTAGGGCTTGCGCAACTTCCAAAATTTTCTCGCATCTCCTTTATGGCCTTGAGGGTTCTTGACCTCAGCTTGTTGCTTGTGATCTTCACTTGTGATCTTATGATGAGCTCACCTTGGCATTTTGCCACTTCGTGAGTGCCCTTTGGCCACCAGAGGGTGTCAAGGTAATTTTTGTTACGTTTTTTATACATGGATGTATGTGCACCGATACTTATAATAATGAATAATTCTTGCTATACAAACTTTCTGGAGTCATTTCTTTATTTTAAACTGTGTACTGAAGTATTTCACACCAAAAAAAAATTGAGCCATTTTAATGCCATTTGAACGCAAAAGAAAAGGCCCTTAAGGGAATTACTGATGAGTCATTTGAACAGCTGCCTGAAGAGCTCATGCCTCCTTTACTAGCTCGGATTTTCTCTCTCTCTCTCTTTTTTCTTTGCATTTTAGATATGCAGACTTGTGTTAAACGTGTGCCTTTGTATTGTAAGTTGGGACCTTATAATAACTTTTTTTTACTTGTCTGTGGTCCCTGAAATTGTTTTTCGGAATTATGTAAATGGTTAGGCTGCAACAAGAGTAAATTTAAATTATTAGCACCATAATTTAAGCGAAGCACCTTGTCTAAAATGTGCTACGGGTGATCGAATGTTATCCACCTACCAAAGATCGCCATTTCTCCTCAACCTCATTCAGAGCGGTCGGTGCTAAGCCGCGCGCCTTCCACGATTCTCTGCCGGCTCAACCATTAACACGCTCCATTTTTGTCTAGTTGGTCTTGGTGCCATCCAGGGACCACCACAAAACCCATCTGCTGCGTTTTCTTTGCTGTTGCAAACGCTAAGATAAGAAGCCAATTAGACCGGCCGCATGAATGACGTCTCGAAAACAATGTTGCGTCCCAAAACAGAGGCCACTTGCGGCCCGCGGCCCTTACCTGACTGTCCTCGCCCCACATTGAAAAAAAATAAATTAATAGGTATGTTCGTTAGCTGTACAGGGGTGACTGGTCTAAAGCATTATTTTCGTGAGGCACTGCATGTAGTCACCATGTCACGAAATATAACCTTGAAAGAAAAACTGTCCAGATTTTAGTCATTTTGCAGATCGGTATCGACATGTTAGAATCCTGGAACCAAATCGCCTTCAGAAATAACCTGTACATGAGATATTGGAAAGGTTTTCTTTGAAATGGCAATGTCTTCTGAGAATCTGTGCAAACTCAGACCCCCCCCTCCCCCCCCGCTCCTACCTTCTTCAGTGCCCCGGCCCTTGCGGGTCTAAATTGCGTGACTGCGGCCCACTCGCTGGGGTGAGTTTGAGACCCCTGGTTTAAGATACCTTTTTAACATGGGGGACTGCATTCTGAAGTCGCAAATTTTTGCAATTTGATGTCAAGTTGTCTAGATTCTCGATGACTGGTGGACGTGGGTTGTCTGCATTCATCATAAGCAGTGGTCAGTAACAGTGGCATCTCGCTATTGTGGTGTCATCATTCTCTTATTATTGCATTTCACTTTCGGCCGTGGGCGCTGACCACTTGTAGCACTTGTGTAAGGTCATACTTGACTCTTCTCACACTACCAGCGGAACTGTGCTTTAACTGTGCTTCAGTTAACATTGGTGCTTTAGTGTCAGGGATGTTACTTTTTGTCCCTTTCCCTCATCCTGGTTTTTCACAAAATTATCACATTTCCCTGGAAGCATTATGATTTGCTAATCATTGGTTGCTTTACAGCTTTTGATCGTACCTTACTTCCTTTTTTGCACCACCAGTCTCTGTCATACTTCATTTATGCCTTCGGAGTAATACAGGGCTTAGCATTTGGTGATTACTGGGCTACTGGAGGTATATAAACTTAAGTGGCCTGGATCGTGGCCATTATCTGAAGGAATAAGGCTTGACCAAGCAAATGCAGCTATTACAGCAGTAGCGTCACTGTTGCAACTCTTCGTGGCTGGCATGAATTATTGCCAGTGGTGTACATGTATTCATAAGCATGTTGCCTTTTAAATCTCTTTTTTGGCTGAAACCCTTATTGAACAGAAAAAAAAAAAGAAAAGTTTGGTGGGAGGTATATAAACTTAAGTGGCCTGGATCGTGCCATTATCTGAAGGAATAAGGCTTGACCAAGCAAATGCACCTATTACAGCAGTAGCGTCACTGTTGCAACTCTTCGTGGCTGGCATGAATTATTGCCAGTGGTGTACATGTATTCATAAGCATGTTGCCTTTTAAATCTCTTTTTTGCTGAAACCCTTATTGAACAGAAAAAAAAAAAGAAAAGTTTGGTCATTTTGGTTTGACAAACCATCATGAGATGTTACCATTGCCCTAACCCAGTACAGTACTCTGCAGACTGCCTGCATGGTGTTTACAGGAATGTTGGGCATGCTGAGACACTATGAGAAATGAATGAATGAATGTTGTGAGCTTCTGCCAGAAACCTAGCTGATGTTTTCATCCCACTCTATTTATGAAATAAAGTGTAATATGCATTATGTCTGTGACAGCGCTGATCGTGTCACTTGGGTTTGAAATGTATGAGCCTGCCAGTAATCTGGTCAGTGCACGGTGGATTCAATTAATACCTTGAAGTCGTTAGTTGGTAGCAACTGGTATGTAGTACATCTGTGTCCTTTGCAGGGGGATGCTGCAGATGGTATGTACTTCATTGAAGATGGAACGGTCCGCATCTGCGTCAAGAAAGACGTGAGTGGCCAAAACTTGCCTTTTGCTGCACGTCCTGCTAATGTTAAATGTATCCGTACTTCAAGGCCCTACAACTGGGCTATCATTCATTGATTACGACAAGACACGTGCCCTTGCATGAATGTCCGTTTATGGATTTGTTCAATTCAACAAAGCAGTGTATAAACATGGTCATGCATGGTTTGGAAATGATGAAAATGTACAGATGGGGCCTAGGCTGCTCTAAATCTTGCTGATTGTTTATTTTATTCTTGCTATTGGAAATACTATATTGTTTGTATAAGTTTCCGACGCATGGCATGTACAAGCGTCCTTTGTCTGTACGTGAGCCATATGCAAACGTTGTATGTGTTGTTCCTGTTGCAGCTAATGTTATGGGGACGTGTGTGTGGGCAGAGAAAAGTGCATGAACTTCCTGATGCTTTAAGATTTAATGTCATTTGTCTCCCAGTGACCTCGCTAGAACTCATTTGACTGAGAAATGCATACTCTCTACGCGAACGCTTGCTCACTGCAGAAAACGTAAAACATTTCAAATAGCGTCGATTGTGTCAAAAGTATTTTATACGGGACTTTTGACAAATCTCACAGTATTCGCTAGTTTCACTACAGTGAAATTCACTTCAGAATTGCAACGGTCTTGACATGACAGGCACCATGTCAGGTTCTTGGCTTCAGATTTAGCATGCAACCACCAAAGTTGCAATTTCAGTTGCAGTTTTGTAAAAGACAGCTACAAACAACGTTGTGAAAGGCAGCTTGAGAGTCCTGGCAAATTTCCACAAATATTCTGAGGTCAGTGCTCACCCAAACGCAACGTTTCACACGCAAGCAACAAAATTTTATTTTCCGAATATGACTTGTCTTTACATTAGCAGAGAGAAAATGCATACGCTTCATACAGAAATGAGTTTGCATGAGTCTTTGTACGGGTTAAGGGCAAGCTTGTTTTATGGGTGGAACCCTCATTATTTCTCATGCTATAACCAATGATAGTTGCTTGTAGCCAAAATTTGTGATCATCTACCGAGGGCGACTTTAACTTCGCTGTCCTCTTTATGTAACTGCCATCATTCTTGCCATCATCTTGCGTTACCTAACTGACGTAAACTGAAAGAGAAATACTTCTTTTAGCCAGGGAATTCCATGCGGAACTCTTGTCTTATGCAGCTTATAGCTGTACATACATTTACGGCTAGCATCACTCCAGCTAATTTCACTGCTGCCACTTTTGGGGTAATACTTATAAAGGAGGAGAAAGCACAAATTGGACTGATTGCTGTGTGCATCTTTTTGATGAAATTGTCGCTTCATTTTGCAGGGTGGAAACGAGACGGAGGTATCAAGGATCGGCAAGGGCGGCTACTTTGGAGGTGAGTCCCCCGTATTCTCTTCAACACTCTCTCACCGCAGGAAGCACATACGCGCTGATTCGTCACTTGTTCGTGGTGTGCACATGTGCTCAGTGTAGGAGATGGTTCTGTTGTTCACAAGATGAAAATACAACATGAAAATACAAACATAAAACTTTTTTTTTACAATATGCTTATATTGCTCTTCATTTTACGAGAACTTCAGTGTTCTAGCTTGCAAGGAATCCATATTCAAAAACATGCGTTTGGAGACACGTACGTTCAAAGGGATGCTACCACTGTTCCATAAAGGAGAATAGCTGAATATATCATGATTTGGCTGTATGTTCAATCGCAGTGCCTCATTTGAATGCCACACCTTTCACTATAACATCTCTACAAGTTTTTGGGATCTCTTCATGTGAATCTTGTATTTTGCAGAGATAGAAAGTAAGATATGACATTTATTAAGCTAAACCCTCATCCTGTATCAAAATATAACACAGACCACACCCCTAGCACATCTCATTCTGCGCAAGTAATCAGTTGCTTGTCAACAGACTGAAAACGAGAAATTCCACTGAACAGTGGATGGCACTCTGGGCTGTTTCTGGGCGTGTGCATTGGCCAAATTAAAATTGTGATCTGAAATCGTCCTCAGTCTTGCTAGTACTATTCTTGAGTCCCGTAACAAAGGTTTTAAGTGGGAAATGAACTTGCTTTGTAAGACCATTAATTTGTTTTACATTCGTTATTAAGTGTAACAAAGCGGAGCTAAAATTTGAATAGACAATTGCTTTACTTCAGGGAGTACTCTGCTCCTAATAAAAACGGCTAAAGTGCAAGATGTCAGACAATATCAGTTACTGAGAAGTAATTGTTCACTCCTGTGTCGTATAGCAAGGAACTTGAAATGGTGCATCACAGAAGCATGCACACATGTTGTCCGGTAGCTTTACTTGGCTTGCTCACAATTAGCTGGCCAGTGTGTCAGTGTCAGCCACACTTTTATGGCTGCACATTAAAAACCACGCAGAAAGTGCATTAACAGCTCCACATGGCGATTGATTGATTTGGCCACCTAAATTGGCCCTTGGGATACCTCACACTCGCATTGCTTTCGCTTGGAACCAAATTGTTGTGAGTATTGATATGAACTGTATTCATATGAGCGTGTAAGTTTGTGATGAATACAGGAAGTTAAAGGAAACTAAAGAACAAAACGAATATTCTCGTATTACTAAATTACTCCTTCACAATACCAAAATCGCCATGCTTGCCGCAAGAAGACGCTTAATAAGCGAGTAAACGCGCCAAAAGGAAAATGCGGGTGGCGACGCTACCTTGAAATTCTCGCACCAATCAGCGTGATGTCGTAGATTTTGACGGTGTCTACTGGGACCTACATACACTCAAACCTCGATATAACCAACCTGGATATAACGAAATATCGGTTATAACAAAGTAAATGAAGAATACTCATGCAACAGGTATAGTGTTAGGAATATACCGTATTTACTCGAATCTAGGCCGCCCTCGATTGCAGGCCGACCCCCGAAGTTCGCAAGGCCAGGAAAAAAAAAAGTTTACCTCGAATGCAGGCCGAATGAATGAAATGCCGTTTCATCGGCAGAAAACCCAGCATTTTTAATGCATAAGCGCGCACTCCGTAGCGCACATTCTTTTCGTGCACGCCGAACTCGTGCTGCGCTTGCAAGTTTGAAGCTTTCTCTGCGTGCAAAACGACGCTGCAGTGGCACCACTTGATTGGTGCCAGCTTCAAAAGCACGTACATGTGGTGCAAGCGTTTCGCGAGCACGTGGTTAAGGCGCGACACTTCCAGAACTCTACCAATGCGACTGCACTAAACTTCAGAAAACGGCGAATCTGCGCCCCGCGCCCATTGACTGCCCCCGCGCAGGCCCGCGCCTGTCGCGCACGCGAGAAGCGGAGAGGAGGGGGGTGTCAAAGGGCACGGTTATCGCCGGCGCCGCTATCACGTATCACGTGACACGATCCACCTTTGCTGGCGTGAAATCTTGCCGGCTCGACAACACTCACTGCATGAACGTATATGACTGCGAGATTTCGGAACAATGGACAGTACAAAGCAGCCTGTGTAGACATGGGGAAGCCTGTGTAGCCATGGGGACCACCACGACCACCACTCCGCCGCTGAGCGACCACGTCGCCGTGCAACGCTACCGCAGGATCGCGAAAATGCCTCGGACGCGCATGCAGAACCACCTGCACACGGCAGCCCAAGATCGGCACATGGCGAGCCGCCATGCCGCTAGCGTGGCCGGGCCTTTACGTACTGTCGGCCGCAAAAGTTTGCGGGATCGGCAGCGCGCGTGGCGGAGCGACGAAAAACTGCGTCACCTACCGCGACGCGGCGGGTGTTCAGGATATCGGCCGCGTCCTCTGCGATAAGATCCGGCAAAGGCGCGCGTTATCTAAACGCGCCGTCGCCTTGTCGCCGAGGCCGATAGCTTCGAAAACCGTCACGGTAGGTGACGCAGCGCTGCAGTTTTACGTCGCTCCGACACGCGCTGCAGATCCTGTAAACTTTTGCAGCCGACAGTAGGTGGCGGCTGCGGTCCAGTTCCATGGTACTCGAATCTAAGCCGACCTCCCCACTTTCGCACATCCCTTTTTTGAAAAAACTATCGGCCTAGATTCGAGTAAATACGGTACCTTTATGACGAATTTTCGCATATAACGAACCTATTATCGTGTAAGATGCAACTTTGTTATAAAGAGGTTTGAGTGTAGTTCCCAATGGGTAAAAATTAGATCGTCCTCAGCGCAGGCCATATATTTAATATACCAAGTTTCAGGAAATTTCCTTGAGCCAATGTCGCCAAAATACCAAAAGTACACTCTGAAATCTGTGACGTCACGCGCAGTGATTCCGGCACGAAATTTCAAAATGAAACTTTGATGTGTATTCTCTCCTCTATTATTAAACCTGTGATGGTGAAATCAATGGCATTAGAGTTCTCGGAGTGCTATTTATCAACCGAGACCAATTCATTGTTGCACTCTACTGTCTGTTTAAGAAGGTGTTCTTTGTGCAGAAACTACTCTGTTGTAGTCTGCAATCTAGCACGCTCTTTTGGAGGGGTGGGGAATGCCACATGCCGTTGCCAGTGTCGCCGTCCCCGACACTGCCGCATCCCACGCAGAGCTGGCGTTGCTGACCAAGAAACCCCGTGCCGCCACGGTGTACGCGGTGGGGCCCGTCAAGCTCGCCTTTCTCGACGTCTCGGCCTTCGAGCGGCTCCTGGGGCCCTGCAAGGAGATTATGATGCGCAACATCGACCAGTACGAGGAGCAGATGGTCCAGGCCTTTGGCACCAAGGTCAACGTGGCCGACCTCCGATGATGACCCCAAACAAGACCCTAAAATTTGCCATTCCCTCCCCCCTCCCTCCCTCCTCCCTCGTCACCCTCTCCCCCACCTCTATCCCCGTTAACTAGTCGGTCGGGGCTTGCGCAGCCCTGCTCCCTGCAGCGGCCACTGCTGCCGCCGCAATAAACAAGGAGCGCGCCGAGTGTTGCCAGAGCGCCGGCAGCTGTGTTAAAGGCTCGTGGCGTGGCATCGGCATTCGTGCCGCTCTTTCTCATGGGTCAACAACAACAACGTCAACAGAGAGAGCCGTCGTGGCGGCCACTGGCATGCAAGACAGAGCAGAGAGAAAGCGCCGGGGCAGCTGGCGAACGCCTCGTCACTATTATTATTATTGTTACTCTTACACCGCAGTGGATTTTAAGTGAGGCGAGCGAAGCGCATTGCGGAAGTTCCGTTCGACGTGCTTCCATGGTTAGGCCGGAGGCGAGCTCTGTCCTGGGGGGCAAACTGCCGGAGCTGGCTGCAACGGTGTCCCTCCCCACTTCAAACCTTGCGAAGAGAGGGGGACGCGGCGCAGGGCTTTGCCGTCGGAATACCTTTGTTATCATATTTCTTTGCCCTTTCTTTAAGCCCATTGTGGTGGCGACATACTGCCTGTCCATACGTTGCCCATAGGACCATGGTGTTGGGGATGGACCTTAGAACCGATCCACACGGCCACCAAACTCTCGGTCACGTCACTGTCACGGCAATCGGAGCCCTTCACGATACAGGCGTGTTCTCGTCCTTTTCTTCTCAAGGAATGGCGCACGAGTACATTGGCTGATATGGTTAACGTCATCGGCATCCCCTTTTTTAACAAAAAATGGATAGAAAATGCATCAAATTACAGATGCTGGTGAGTGACAGTGTCACTCTTTGGAGTGCGATGGCTGTGTGAATCGGGCCTTAGTCAGGGCTGGTTTTTATTGAAATGGTGTCTGTTAAGAAGGCAGGGAGACTTGCTCTTAAAGATGTGTTGCAATATGACCCCCTTCTCCTTTTTCACCGGAGGGCACTGCCAGTACAGAGCCTAGTGGTCCATCAACCATGGTCCTTTGGAGGTTTGGTGTGCAGCTACCTCGCCTCACTTAAGGCATTTAAGTCTCGCTCAGTGGGGCCCTCTCGCCACGGCCATGCTTCCTCAAGGAGTTGATTAGCGTCTGTACACCTCATTAATATTGTTTGCTTTGGAATGAACTGTGCGTAGTGCATAGGTCATTACATTTGGTGACGCCACCAGTATTCTTTGCGCCGACCGGGGCAAGCAACTTTGTTTGCCAGAGTTCTTTAAAAGTGCAATGCACTTCCGATGTTTCGTGCAGCATTCGAAGTGTAGTGACGTATGCCCAGCCTGCTCGATGTCTTCTAGGCCTTTGTTCGGTTGTTGCGGAAAACTGTAGGGATATTGTGTACTTGAGCTTGCTCCACATTTGGAGACATTGTGGTAGGGCTGTGTTAAGCCGAGGCAAAGCGTTCGGGAGTCGTGCCATCAAGGTAGTAGTCTTAATTAAAGGGAACGAAGCGCACCTGTTCTGTTCTGGCCGAGGGGCATGAAAACTCTCTATTTAAGCAAAGTTTAGATTAATTCACGCCCTCACTAAAGTTTGTGAGGTGTTGCAGTGTTCAGTAGACATAAGTACGTCTCTAAAGATAGGCTGTCTCTATGTGCTGTACTGGTGCACTGCTCAGCTGTTCCGATTGGGCATGCTGTGGCCTTTCACTGTTCTGGTCTTGCAATTGGTCACGGTTTTACTGCATTAAGTTGGGAATGAGACGAGGCTGGTTGCGTTCATTAGACTCTGTGCAGTCTATAGAACTTTTAGCATGAGATGACGTGCGGGATATTTACCATCTTGATTTGCAGGCAGTGACCACAGCACCCCTTCGTGTCGTGTACAAATGCATATTGCCGCGTTTCGGTGGCGCGCCAGCGCCGGATGTTTTGAATGGTTGCCGTGGGAGAGACAAATTGTTGTTACCCTAGCAGATTGCCCCCAACCTCTGCGTGTTACCGGAGAGAGAAAAGAAAAGCAGTTTATAAAAGGTTTGCAGTGTTCCCAACAGTTGTCGGAAGTGCGAACAGTGGCATGCTCTCAGGTTCACCTTAGCCGCATAGCAACATATACTGCCTTTAGGGGATTAGGGTATGAGGCCGAGTATGGTCGCAAGATAAGAGTCTGCCCCGTTTTGGGGTGCGAGCTTTTACGCACGCCTTTGCTTTTCGCTGTTTCACGAAAATTAGCGCCTCTGTGGCAGACACTGCCAGCTTGACGCAGGCTAATGCAGGGAGCATCTTGGTGCACACCCGTCAGCCGAATGCGAAGAACAATGCCCCATTGATAGAACATTTCTTGAGGTCTTTGTAGTATGCCGCTGGCTGCCTCTGGAAAGAGTATATCGGCATGTAATGGATTGTGATTGTCCTTGATAAACACTGTAAATGGTCTAAGGGATGGCAATCACGATAACGAAAATTTTTCCTGGTGTGTGATCGAGGGTCGTCTTTGGCTAGCGTGTATCATGTTGTCCCTTGGAGAAATGTAAATCGAGCTTAGGGAGGGGTACCACCATCCAATATGGCAGTTTTGGCCCGGTAATGGGTTATTCTCTTGCTGTGCGAGACCTTTTTTATGCTCAAATGCCGGAGGATAGCATGTGTGACAAAGTGGTTGCTTGGGCGAGTTGGTGACTCGGTATCGACATGATTTCAAACGTCAAACAAGGAACTTCATGTGAATGGATTCATTTGGTGGGATGCCTAAATTCATATTCCTGCCTCCCAGTTGAAAGGAAAATGAGAGCAGCTTAAGGTCGTCTTGCGACTTCAGTTCGAACGACGTTCTCTAGTCAGACCAAGAATTTGGCCTCTTATTTTGGAGTACCAGTGCAGTGCAGTTGGTTTAATGTTGCTCCATTTGGACTTCCGCTGATCTGAAAAGCAGTCGCAAAGTTACGAGGCATCGTGCCAGCGACACTAGTGTTGGTGTGTAATTGCCAATTCTTCTGCCAACTGTACGTACAACACAGATGGAGGAAAGTCTCGCAAGATGGCGCTTTCAACACTGCTGCTGTAAAGCCCCCCTACGGCAGCATAAAGCCCCTTTGAAGGAAGAGGGGCTTTATACTGCCGTCAATGTTCTCAGTGTTGGGGCTTTATGCTGCCATCGATGTCGTTGGTGTTCTTAATGCATCTATTTGTAGAAAGGCATCACCTATTGTATTATTTGACAACCAGCACAAGTGGGTTGTAGCAACGTGCACGATTTTGTGAGTTGAGGGTTAGCATTGTTTTCTTGTGTATTGCACAAAGGGAGCACGAAGCTATGAAAGTGTGGGCAGAACTACGGTTGAGAGGGCTGGAGGCACAGTTGCCAAACCTTCGCCGGCATTTGTGTGCATCGGGATGCGTCCCGAAAAAATTCAAGTCGCTGGCAGCAGTTGATTTGCACGCAGACATCCTCGTGCGTTTGTTCTTTCTTATGGTTTAGCCTTGCGAGCGTATGGAGCTATTGCAGGCAACCACCACTGTAGTCCTTATTTTTAAAATAATTTATTCGAGCCAGTATCAGCAGTAGCAGCAGCTTGCACAAGCACATAGCTCCACTTGGCGCCTGCGTGCGTCGCTGTGGGGCTGCATTTGTCTCTCTATATACATTTGAATCATTGCGTTGCCGTTATTTCTTGTTGATATGTTTACCATATTTTGTTTAGATATATATATATTTTTTTTTCTCGGGCATTCATTCCCCCGGTGTGTTCTCTTGCCAACCCGTAATGACGGAGGGCTCCAGCGCCCTCTGTCGTCAGCACATGACCCGACGACCGCCTCCACATCCACGCCTTTCCCCCATTTTCTCACACCCTTCTGATCGCCTTCTTCGCAAGCTACAGAGCTCACGCACCCCTAGCCCTTGGCGGGGATCGCATTTTTTTGGCTGTTTTTGAATGTAGAGTCGCCCATATGTAGCTAGTTTGAAGATGAATCGGGGCAGTGTTGAATTATTCGTGGGGGGGGGGGGGGACTGTTATGACGGAACACGGCCGTTGCCCGTCTCTCCTGCTGTGGGTGTGTAATAATGTTGACGGTGTGTGTGCGTGAAGAAGTGTGTTCTCTCTATCGTATTATTTCTTTTCTTTTCTCGTGTGTGCTCAGCGACGTGCACTGCTTTGATTCATCCTGCTGTCATGGATATATGCATTGTTTGTCGTCACGCCTTTTTCGACCGCTCTTGATGCGGGAGGCCACCACCACACCGGACTGTTGTCATGCCCGCCTATACTGTTCAATCTCTTTGTCTTAGTTGTCTGTCCGCAACGGGCCGGGCCCCGTTTGCCAGTGGACGCGCATGCGCACGGGAGAACGCTGGCTGCTCTGTTGCCTCGAAATCCTGATTTGCTGGACGGCTGTTGAAATATCACCGTATTGTCATGTTCGCGGTCTTGGAAGCTTCGATTTAACCACAGGGAGCTGCTTCGGCCACTGTGGTTGGTCCGAAGTGCCAACATGGCGAACACGAATGTATCTAGCCCGGTCAACTATCTTCACTGCTCCGGTCTTGTCAAATTGAGAAATGCAATCATTGATCCAAAGGTTGAGCTTTTACCATTCACGAAAAACAATTTAGAACAAAGATCTGTAAGCACAAAATGGGCTCTTAACTGCCTCGGTGACTTTGACAGCCCCTCGATGTAAACAGTAGTAGTGTGCACTGAAAGCCACAGCCTTCACTGCACAAGTTTGTGACCAAACATGCTATGGGGGTCAATATCTGTCTACTGCGCATGCGCATTGCACATTTGCGAGATGGTGGAAAAACTCTTGTCGATGTTCGCTACCCGCCACATGGCGAGACGGTCAAAGCACACGCTAAAAAGAGTTCGAAACTAACGCGTGGCCTCCGTGATCCGGCGAACGTGCGGGTGATAACGACGCACTTGATCTCTGAGGCCATGGCGAGCACTCGTGCGTGCAGGCTGGCAGTCGGCGATGAAATTTTGGCGAAACTGAATTCTTCGGGAGAAGTTAAAATGTTCCGAATCAAGCTGGAAATCGCTTGCGTGAAGCTACTAAGCCTGGCACAGTGAACTTCGCAGCCGCGCTCGTGCGCATGCGCGGTCGCTCGACCCTTGGGTGCCCCCCTTCGACCACCGAGCTCATTCCAAGTGTTCTTTCTCCTGTGTTCCTCACGTGTACGCGTCTGTCTTGCGCACGCTGGAAATAAAAAAGAATACAATATGGCTGCCGCTTCTCCGGCAGCGGGACCGAGACCCCTGGTGTGTTCATTTGGCGTTCGTTGAGCGGGCGTCGTCGAGGGAATAGCTCTGCTCAAATAAAATAAAATAACCAAAACTGAAGCAACAGCATGGGTGCCTTACTAAGGCGAAAGCCTGAGATGCCTCATCAAACGCAAGAATTGACCGTCGGCGTCAAACGAGTGATGAAGAAACTAGCAGTTGTCCGTGTTCGAACACAACCGATGAGCGAAGCTCCTTAGAAATGGGACGCACGCAGCGTTTCATTGTCCAGGCAACGGACCACCCCCTGGGTGGACGACAGGGTGAAGCGATGGTTTCGCGCGTTCGCAGGTTTGAGGGGAGAGGACAGAGTCGAAGAAAGAGGGAGAGGGAGACTAATCTGCCTCCGTTTCGCGTGCGTTCGTATTCTCGCGCTTTGGGCATCGTGCAGACGCCATCCGCGTTCCAGCGCTCATAAAGTTCATTTATCCTCCCGCGTGAAGGGAAAAGCCACAGCTGGCAACGTGCCAGGGAGCTTCGACGGCGACGGCGGGGTGCCGGCCTAAGGAGCTTCGCTCCTATAAAAAAAGACAAAAAAAACGTGATGGCATCACCATGACGCTACTCCAGACCGCCAAAAATTATGACATCACTACAAAGTCATCACGATGTCACTATGACGTCACATCGCATGACATCGTCGCTTTGTCCTAGATGAGCCGATCACGGAGGCTGCGTGCACATCCAGGTAAGGTGCGAAAAGCATGCAAACTGCCTCTGGTCTTGGGGGTAGTGCAAAACCGCGTTAAGGCCTGACCACACGTACCCGTTGCAGCGCGTCAGCGCATGGCTTTTTGACGCGGCGCCGTGCCCGCTGCGCGCCCTCTATCTCCATAGGGAAAGGGCACGGCGCCGCGTCAGAAAGTCACGCTCTGACACGCTGCAACGCGTACGTGTGGTCAGGCCTTTAGGTGCAGAAGGGCGGGAGAGGGTTTGTACATCGATTAAGAAGACGACGGCGTCCGCCTTAGTGTAGTCTTAGGCAAATGCATAAGCTATAGACCCTGTGAGTTTAGGGATGAAACATGAGCTACATGCAGGTAGTTGGTGTGGCGGCAGCCAAGCCAAGCCAAGCCGCCAGGCAGCGCCACCCTCCGCTGCTCTCCGGAACCTCCAGAGAACCTGAATAAACAGTTGATGTTTGGGATCCACGCCGCGCGGTCGTGTCTTCTTCTCCCGCGCGTACACGCGTCCCAACAGTGGTGACCCGGACGAGGCTTACCGCCTTTTTCAAGCGATCGACGCCATGGAGACTCCCCCTGACGCACCGGCCATCTCCGCCGTCGACATCAGGCTCCCGCCGTTTTGGACAGCGGACCCGCAGCTGTGGTTTCTGCAGGTGGAGTCCCAATTCACCGCTCGTCGTATTGCCGCTGAGCTAACAAAGTACCACCACGTGGTCGCCAGCCTCCCACCGGCAATAGCGAGCGAGATACGCGATCTGCTGGTCGCTCCACCTGCAGAGAACGCGTACACAGCGCTCAGACAGCTGCTCATCAGCCGTCTCACGCCGTCGGAGCCTCAGCGACTGCAGCAGCTACTGCACGACACCGAGCTCGGGGACCGGACGCCCAGCCAATTGTTGCGCCACATGAGGCAGCTGTTGCACACGGCCGGCGCAGCCACCACCGATGCCGACAGCAGACTGCTTCGCGAGCTGTTCCTACAGCGACTTCCGGTCAACGTGCGCATGGTCCTCGCCTCGGCTGCCGACAAACGCCTGTCTCAACTCGCCGAGCTCGCGGACTCGGTGCTGGCGGTCGCTCCGCCGTCCGTCGCGGCGCTACAGCCAGACATCGCCGGCGGCGCGCCCACGACCACGCTGCATGACATCCGGGAGCAGATATCCCGCCTCGCCGATACCGTCGCAGCGATGCAGGCCCGCAGCACTCCCGAGGAGCGCCAGCGCCCAGCAGTGCAACAGAGAATCTGCTGGTATCAC
The DNA here is from genome assembly GCA_030522465.1 of Rhipicephalus appendiculatus. Classification (NCBI taxonomy): domain Eukaryota; kingdom Metazoa; phylum Arthropoda; class Arachnida; order Ixodida; family Ixodidae; genus Rhipicephalus; species Rhipicephalus appendiculatus. The sequence goes on from JALIZH010016743.1 coordinate 363,875, forward strand.
AGGAAGCATGGCAATGCTGCTCGCAAATGCATTCCTCCGTGCGACTATGCGGGAAACGGGAGCGGCCGGCACTGAGGACGACCAGTGTCGCAGAGGCCCCCCGAACGTCGTCCATCAGTGTTTTTCCTCACCGACCGCGACAGTGGCCTTCGATTCCTCGTGGACACCGGCGCTGAGGTGAGCGTGCTGCCGGTTGGGTCCACCGATCGCCGTGTCCCCAGTGCGTCCCCGCTTCAGGCGGTCAACAACACAACCATCGCCACCTACGGACATCGCTCGCTGCCACTCGATTTAGGCTTGAACAGAACGTTCCGGTGGATTTTCATCGTGGCGGCAGTGAAGTTCGCCATCTTGGGTGCGGACTTTCTTCGGCATTTCGGCCTTCTCGTCGACGTGCGCAACCGCCGCCTTCACGATCCCGTGTCGCAGGCAACTGTGCAAGGCAATCCCTCGCACCACCCTCCGCTGAGCCCCACTCTGCTCGGGCCGTCCGGTGCAGAACGTTTTACTCGCATTCTGCAGGATTTTCCCGAGTTGACGAGGCAGCCGCCAGCCAGCGCCGCGGTGAAGCACGAGGTACGCCATTACATCGCCACCAGCGGCCCACCCGTGCACGCGCGGCCTCGCCGTTTGCCTCCAGAGAAGTTGAAGGTCGCACAACAGGAATTTGAACACATGATGGAGCTAGGGATCATCAGACCCTCGTCGAGCGCCTGGGCATCTCCACTTCATATGGTGCCAAAGTCAACGCCGGGAGACTGGCGACCATGCGGGGACTATAGGGCGCTGAACCAGGTAACGACTCCAGACAGATACCCGGTACCGCACATACACGATGTCACGACGAGGCTTCACGGTGCCACTATCTTCTCGAAGATCGACCTGGTGCGGGCATACCATCAGATTCCCGTTGCCCCGGAGGACGTCCCGAAGACCGCCATCGCAACGCCTTTCGGACTTTTTCGAATTCCTCCGAATGCCATTCGGACTCCGAAACGCGGGTCAGACATTCCAGCGGTTCATGGACGGTGCTATACGCGGCCTCAGCTTCTGCCACGCCTATCTTGACGACTTGCTAGTCGCCAGCAGCACTCCGGAAGAGCACGTGAATCATCTGCGCATCGTCTTCCAGCGCTTAGTGGAACATGGCGTGGTCGTGAACATGGCCAAATGCGAGCTTGGTGTGCGACAACTCTCGTTTCTTGGACACGTCATCTCCGCCTCAGGAGTTCTTCCTCAACCCAACAAGGTTGAAGCCGTGCGAGGATTTCCGCAGCCGACCGCCAAGCGCCAGCTTCGGGAATTTCTGGGTTTGGTAAACTTCTACCGCCGTTTCATTCCCCGCTGCGCCCATATCCTTCAACCTCTTCACGACCTGCTGGCCACTTCACGAAATGGCTCGGACACCCTCTCCTGGTCTCAAGAAGCAAAAGAAGCCTTCTGCGAGGTCAAGGACGCTTTGGCAAACGCCGCACTGCTTGAATACCCCAGGTCCGGTGTCCCGCAGAGCGTAATGGTAGATGCCTCCGATACAGCCGTTGGGGCTGTATTACAGCAGCTCGTTGGGGGGAATCTGGCGCCCGATTTCCTTCTTTTCGAGGAAGCTAACACCTACCGAGCGCCGCTACAGCACCTTCGGGAGAGAACTGCTGGCCGTGTACGCTGCCATACGACATTTTCGCCATTTCCTGGAAGGTGTAGAGTTTTTCGTCCTCACCGACCACAAGCCGCTTACTTATGCATTGCGCTCGCTAAGCTCCGACGGTGGAACGCACACAGCACGTGAACGGCGCCAAATGTCCTATATATCAGAGTTCACGACTGATATCCGCCACGTCAAAGGCGGCGACAACGAGGTAGCGGACGCCCTCTCACGGAATCCTGTGAACGCCATCATGCCCACACTACAGGTTGATCTTCCCGCTTTGGCAGCCGCTCAACGTGAAGATGACGAACTGAAACACCTGTTGACCGCGACCACTGCCCTGAATCTTGAGTGGATCCCGGTTCCCGGATCCGAGGACAAGGTTTGCTGTGACACAACCGTCAGTAGAACTCGCCCGTTCGTGCCCGCGAGCCTCCGTCGCCATGTGTTCGAGTCCTTGCACAGACTGTCTCATCCGGGGATTAGAGCCACCCAAAGACTGGTGACGGCAAGATTTGTCTGGCCGGGCGTAAATCGGGACGTCCGACGCTGGGCACGCGAATGTGTAGCTTGCCAGCGCTCTAAGATACAACGCCATACCTCGACAGCACTGGGAACACTCCCCACTCCGGATTCTCGCTTTGATCATGTCCACCTGGACATCGTCGGCCCACTGCCACCCCTGCCACGGAAAGGCCTACCTGCTGACCTGTGTCGACAGGTTCACCCGCTGGGCGGAGGCCATCCCTATCGCGGACATCACTGCCGAGACGGTTGCGAGTGCTTTCCTGTACCACTGGGTAGCTCGTTTCGGTGTGCCCTCCACGATAACAACAGACCGCGGCCGACAATTCGAATCAGCCCTTTTCACTGCCATCAGTCAGCTCATGGGCACCTCACGCATACGCACGACAGCGTACCACCCCATGAGCAACGGCATGGTGGAGCGCTTTCACCGCCAGCTGAAGGCTGCGCTCACGGCAACCGAGGAACACAACTGGGTGGAGGCCCTCCCACTCGTTCTTTTGGGTATAAGGTCCACCTTGAAAGAGGACATTGGCTGCAGCGCCGCTGAGCTGGTCTACGGCACGACACTCAGGCTGCCGGGAGAGCTCTTTGCGCGCGGCTCAGAGGAGGCATCCATAGCTTGCAGCGACTATGCACTTCGCCTACGCAACGTCATGAGCAAACTGCGCGCGGTACCTCCACGGCCCCCAGGGTCGCGTGTAGTGCACGTCGACCCACAGCTCACATCGTGCCCATATGTGTTTGTACGACACGACGCGGTTCGGCGACCTCTTCAGCCACCCTATGATGGGCCGTTTCAAGTCCTCCGCCGTGGCAACAAGCAATTCACAATCAAGAGAAACGGCCGTGAGGAGGTCGTGTCGTTGGACCGCATCAAGCCAGCACACATGGACCGTGACGACGCCGTGTTGCCTCCACTAAGGGAATCATCGCCAGGACCCCCCAGCTTCAATGCCAGCCCAAGTCCACGAGGTGCCCTCCCGGCTGACGCACAGTGGGCGGCTATCAAGAGCACCCACTCGCCTGGACCTTTAACTCCGTTCGGCAACTCACTAGGGGGGAGTGCTGTGGCGGCAGCCAAGCCAAGCCAAGCCGCCAGGCAGCGCCACCCTCCGCTGCTCTCCGGAACCTCCAGAGAACCTGAATAAACAGTTGATGTTTGGGATCCACGCCGCGCGGTCGTGTCTTCTTCTCCCGCGCGTACACGCGTCCCAACATTGGCATAAGCATGTGCCAACTTGTAGACCTCTTCACAGACGGCTCGCTGGGCGCCGCCATAATCCTCCCTTAGCTGCGCTAAATAGGCGTGACCCCTAAAAAGGCTCTGCCGAGGCTGTCACGTCAGCCTCGTACTTCCGCGCACAACCCAGCAAGGCGGCTTTTTTTTTCTCGGCTCAAGCCTTTTCGCTCTCTTACTGAAAACACCATTTTGAAAGCTCAATAGATTCCCAGACAAAAGAGGTCATGTAATTTATTATTTAGAAGAGCAACGATTCCTGTAAAGCGTAAAAACGTGGTCCAACTGCGCCAATTTGCTACAATTCCATATCCCTAGGCCTTGCTGCACACATTCGAGTACGGCTTGCGCCAACTGCGCCAAAGTTCACTAGTCCACCTCTTAATGCGGCATCGGACCATTTATGGCCCAGAAATATTTTTGGTCGCAAAAAACACTGCTAGAGCTGTTCCGTAATGCCGTCGAGTCTAGTGCGAAGCTGCCATAATTTTTTTCTAGTAAACAAGTCGGCCCTCCTGTCGAGCATCGCTGATGAACACCGGTGATCGACTATGACTACCAGGAGCGTAGCCAGAAATTTTTTTCGGGGGGGGGGGGGGGGGGGCTCAACCATACTTTATGTGTGTTCGGGCGTGCGTTTGTATGTGTCCGTGTATATATACGCAAGCAAAATTGAAAAATTTCGGGAAGGGTTTGAACCCCCCCCCCCCCCCCGCCCCCTTGGCTACGCCACTGATGAGTACCATGGGGATTGTCGCTGCTAAAAGTTTTCAGGCATCAATTTAGCTTGTTTGGAAATTTAGCAGTTTTTTTTTCTTAATAATGTTGCCACGGGGCGCCAGAGATGAACACCATAGATTCACAGTTTTGTACAAGTCGGGCCACCAACATGAGGATGCTGATTGCTTGTCGCGCCATCCAGTAGACCCACCAGACGTTCCTGAGAGCGGCGAATCGACTTGCGCGTTGGCACTTTCCGCGTTCGGCAACATCGGAGATGAGCAACGCCGTGATCCTCACTTACGAGATATCATTCTTCGAAGAACGTATGCTTGGGTAGGGTGGCTAGAATGGGGAGGTGTGATGACCGGCCTCCGAAGGCTGGCCCAAAAGCGCGTTCCTGCCGCGCGGTGGCGCTGCCGGCGGGGGCGCCGTGCAAGGCACCGTGCTTTTCTCGCGTCGTCCGCTTACCTCTGGCTTGGGCATGTTGGTTATTCATGTTTCACTTCTTTAACGCACTGAGGGACAAGGACGAAATTTAGCAGCGCTTGTGTCCGCGTCGCTTTTCGTCCTTGTCCCTCAGTGCGCTAAAGAAGTGAATCATTCTTCGGTTGAGTGGTCCCTCAACTCCTCCGTCTTTCCGTATGTTTCTGCTCCAAGATGGCGTATCATATCGCTATACAGCATGCACCCTGACGGACCTGACCTGACGTTGGTCGTACCCAAACATATGCGTCAAACTGTCCTCGCCAGTGGCGTACCAACTCTCGCGAGTGGGGTGGCAAACCTACCTCCTTTGGCGGCCGTGATATATATATATATATATATATATATATATATATATATATATATATATATATATATATATATATATATATATATATATATATATATATATATAGTGAAACCTCGGTGATACGAACACAGCTCATACGAATTTCGGGGTGATACGAATTTTTCTTTGGTCCCGGCCAAGGCCCCTTGGCTTGCAATGTAATGGAGTACGGTTGTTGCGAACCGATTTTCACCCCGCGACGTTTGATACGAACGTACGCTACCGCCCTGGTACGAAGAGGTGCTGTCCGCGCTGTCGCGGAAGACGCGCCAAGCACGTGCAAGTGCGGGAACGCAAGCGCGGGCATACGCGCCGCACCGCCAAATCGTCATAATCACGATGTAAACGTTGTACTGTGTTTACACGTGCCTGCCTCGTGCAACAGACATTCTACGAAAGGTGGACCAGGACCGAAAGAAGGCGAGGACGGTCTTGCATGGCGATGAAGTCAGGCCTCACAATGTCAACATGCGCGACTGTTGAGGTCGCACTTGTGTGGGCATGTCCGTAAATCTCCCAAAAAACATCCCCAACACCTCCGCGATAACAAAATCATAAGATAGGACCGTGGTTCTGAAATTTTGTGGCCTTGATCTATGGCGTCAAAGCGCTTCTTCCGTTACTTTGGCCGCAGTACTCTGGCATCATGCGAAAGAGCATACTAAAATTTGGAAATGGCTATTGCTGTCGCGAGTCACAATGCACCTGGTTCATTAATTAAACACGCGCGTACGGTCCGTATATTTACAAGTGCTGGTAGGATTACCGACATCTAAAAACTTCACTACAGTCAGTCAGAGTTCTTCCTGACGTTCCTGCGGCCCCGAAAAGCAATAAATGAAAGTGTAGGCCAGCTTTCTTTTGTCGTACGCTAATTTTCCATGCTTTCTGGTGATACGAATTTCGGATGATACGAATATTTTCGGTGGTCCCGTGAGATTCGTATCACCGAGGTTTCACTGTATATATATATATATATATATATATATATATATATATATATATATATATATATATGGGTCATTCCATGCCAACTGTCCCAGAGGTGGCGCTCGACCATCGCAGATTTTGCCGATAAAATTTACACCTGTTTCGTATATCTCGTAGTACTGTGGCCAAATATTTTTGCTCGAAAAAATTTTTCGAGACCGTGGCGCCCCCCTCAAAGTTCGCTTGGTTCTGCTAAACTGTGCATAATAGAAAAATGTATATAAAATCTATATTTGTATCTAGAGCTTCGAAATGACGCTTGAGCTACTACAGAGGTTTTGTTTAGTTATGCTACTTAACCATTCCGAAATGTTTGTTTCCCTGCCAGCTAGGCCTTTTCAAAAACAACGAAAATCTTCAAAGTTCGCCATTTTTTTATTATGCTATCTGGAACTCTGTCTAAGCATTCTTAATAATATTGTGGTTTTCAGGAAAGTGTATTTTCGTGCAAAAATGTTTATGGGTGAATTAGACTTCAAATCTTCCCGAAAAAAAATTGTGAAATCGGAAAAATATGCGATTTGTCCCATATTTGACCCCATTTCTCGTACTGATGCGGTCCAAGTAAAAATCCTCTTGAAGCGGCGTTTGATAGATCACTTTATGGCTAAGTAATGAAGAAAGTCTAATCAAATCATTTCTTGTTTTAAGAAAGAAAATAATTTTTGAAGTTTGTCCTCAGAACGCGCCCTGCATCCCTTTTGGGGCCACTTCGCCACAAAGCACGTGGTCGCCCTCGCAGCTGACTCTTGTCACAGGAAGCGGCAAGGTGCTAGATGTATGTCAGCGGCTCGTGAGTGGTCGAAAGTCTTGTTGCTTTGATGTCAAGGCTCCGAGTATTGAGTTCGCTTTACGATGTGAGCTTGCTTGGCGCGCCCATTGGGAAGTATGGACGCCGTACAGCAGCTTGCTGTATCGTTGGCAAATTGGGCTACAGGGCCGTCTGCACAACTAGAATACGCAATAAAAAGTGTACCAAATATGCATTATTTGTTTCGCTCGTGACATATATATATATATATATATATATATATATATATATATATATATATATATATATATATATATATATATATATAGATGTCACGAGAAAGGGAGAGAGAACTTCATCGACAATCACTCTTTGATGTGATTTTTCATACACAGAGCATTTGATAGTGTTTAATAATATTAAAAAAGGACTAGCAGTTTTAAAGGCCAACTCCGGCGATTTTTTGACCTTGTCAGGGTAATGGTGCTTTTATGTTCCTGAGACACTCTTGTCACGCGCCCGATAGCTGAAATGCTCAGCAAATTCGAAAATAATTTTTAATAAGCAAAAAAGGCGCAATACCGAAACTGAAACCAAACCGAGTGTACTATCTACGTATGACGTAGTAGTTTGTTACCAACCGGAAGTCGTGCAAGGCATGCTGGTCCCCACTGCGCGGAATATCGCACGCTCCTCCACAGAGAACAGAAAATCGCACGCCAAACCAGCGAAGCGCCGGCCAAACACCGTCGCCTTGTGGCCAGCACAATATACTCTGTAGCGGCCAAAGTTAGCGAACCCATCGGCTGCGTCACTTCCGTCGACCGGCAAACCAACACGTCACACACGCAATGTTGCCAATAATAATGGGAGGCCGGGTGGGCGTTTGCAGACAATCTTTAAAATTCATTTGCAAACAATCAGCCCATCTGTCAAGCTTGAAATTTGGCATAAATGACGCAAATGTGCAAAGGAACGTACCCAGCGAATTTCATTGAGATCCATTGACCTCGAAAAATCGCCGGAGTTGGCCTTTAAAGGAGCACTGACACAAAATTTCGAAGGCGAGATAATGAGTGAAATAGATGTATGTGGAGGCATAGACAATGCCTACGAAATATCAAGGGCAAATATAGCCTAGAACATATTTAAAATCAATTTCAAAGTGCATGCCGCACGACTGAGCGAGATGCGAGCCCCTCGCGACGCAGACATCAACGCGGTAGCAATGTAAACAAACTACGTCACGATTTTGTGTTGGCTGGTTGTTGGTTGTGCCCTTGCGCTACCTGCGATTTCTTCCTCCGTGCCTGACGTAGACGGCGCCCGCTCTCGCGCGCGCCGCTACGTCACAGTTCTGCGTGGTCACGTGGCCAGCTGTGTTTATCTTGCTACCGGAACTGCTCCTGACTAGCTCGGTGCTCTTTGAAACCGAAACTGCGACTGGGCGCTCTAAAAAACGTCTGTAAATAACTAACCGTCGCGCACTCGCGCAAACGAGGTTTCCAGCCGTGATAAGTGGGTCGTAAGCTACCTATTTCAACAAAAAAAACAAGGTGCAAAATTTTTGTGTCAGTGCTCCTTTAAGCAGCATGCACTGGGACAACAACACATATATGCGTGTTATGCGTGTAACAGTACTACACGCGACGCTTTCTATGCTTTACCTCACAACTTTCCGCATGAATACAGTTACGTCGATGGCGGCCTCCTCAGTAGTATATATTTGTATCATTCAATGAAATTTTGTTAATGACTTAAAGCAGCTCACTAAGAATTGAGTTTTTAAAAGCGAAGCAAACCTTAGGGAACCATATACTTTGAGCGTTTCTATCTACTTATCTGCCTAACTGGTGCCCTACGTCTGGGTGCTCTCGTAGTTGCCTCATTACCTTAGTATAAACCAAAATCGGCATAGGAGGGCACGAGGGTATGACGAACATAAATGTCTGGTCATGACATAAAGTGAAAATCATGTCGTGTACGTCATGAAACTCTTTTCCTTCCGTCATGTACGTGTGTCACATACCTTATACCACGGGCTGCGGTATGCGGGTGAGCCTTAAAGTTTGTATCTACCCAAAACGGCGACAACAGACATCGATCATTTAAATGCGAGAGGCTTAAAAAAATCCGGCATCGGCCGCGTTGATCCGACAAATGCAAAGCATAAAAAAGCCAGCAGATCCCACGCACTGTGGGAATCGATGTAATGCGAAGCAGCCAGGAAGGAGCAAATCATGCTTTACATAATTTGCATGTCGTGTTTTACATGTTAGGACCTGTCATTTATGTTCGTCATACAGTCACGTCGCGCAATACCAATTTTGGTGTATGTCAAGCTAGCGAACTGGACGCAAGCGCACCATGAGCGTGGCATGTAAATGGCGTTGTAGATGACATGCATGCCAAGATTTTCATGTTACCACCTGCCACTTATGTTCGTTATGCAGTCATGTCACTCAATACCAAATTTGGTGTATATCAAGCTAACGAAACGGCCGCGAGCGCGCCATGAGCATGGCATGTAAATCATACTTTTCATGATAAGTTAATCATGATTTTCATGATATGACCAGCCATTTATGTTCGTCATACGGTCATGTTATGCCATACTAAATTTGGTATAAATACCATTAACGATACGGCCAGGAGAGCACAAAGTCGTAGGCGGCTAGAGATAGATAGATACGCTCAAAGTCGCCGAAGTTCGCTGAGAAATGCTTCGCATTTAAAAATCAGGATCCCAGCAGGAATCGAACCCAAGCATTTCTTGTGGCAATCATATATTCTTCCACAGATCCACGCAAAGTCTTGAATCTGCTTTGGAAAAGGTACTATGCAGACATATAGTCGGTGTAACGTCCATTGTGGTTACCGGGCTAGCTATCTAAATTTATAAAAAAGGTGATAAACATTGCATATCCACTCCTATTATACAGGCGCCATGTCGGGTTAACATGAATTGTGGCTTCAGTGTCAGCTCCGCTTTTTATAACCATCTCATAAACAATATATATGCACTCACATGACTCGGCAAGCTATAATCAAGCGTTGCTCAGCAACGAAGGAATGCGCTATCGAATGGTGTTCACATCATTGCACCGTAGCGTGCACTCCATTTCCATAATATTTACGTGCATGCCCTAACATGAGGGCTGACGTTGCAATGCGTCCGGTCATAAATTTTCCACTAAATGCCAGTGTAGTCGACGTGCCTAGTGAGCGCACGATTTGCACACTACTACTCCATTTACAAAAACATGTCAATGCACTCCAGAACACCTGTCACAAAGAAAATAAGAAATGCGGCATAGACTGGTATTCGCGGACTGCTTCGCATGAAAGCCATCCCCAAATTTCATGGGATATCTGCCGAATTTTAACACGAAATTGTTGTATGCCGGGGTCCACTAAGACTTCAGTGACGTATTTCCGTCACGGAAACGACGTCGAAAAAATGTACGCAATCACATGTCAAAGAAAAAGTTCCGTCAACGGGAATCGAACCAATGACCTCTCGGTCCGCCGCCACAAGTGCCGAGCACGCTATCCACTGCGCAATGGCCACAGACTTCAATTGTTGTACAAGCATGCCTTTTATATCTCACACTTTCCTCTTACAATCCTCTTGGTCAGCGGGGTACTGTCGCCCTCTTGGAGCGGTAAAGTAATTCATCATTACTGTGGCCTCCGCGATTAGCACCTGCAACGCGTACTGCTACGCGTCTCTCCCATTCGGGGCATTTACAATAAAAGTGAAATTTTGTCAACGCCTCAACACACCGCGAGGTGGCGACCTTAGCCCAAGCGTCGGTCTGGCTCACAGCGTCTATCCAAACCAAAAATAACTCTGCGACGCTTGCCTGCGTCACCTGGATGTAGTCCGCCTCGGTGGAACAGTGGCTACGGTTCTCGGCTGCTGACCCGAAGGTCGCGGGTTCGATCACGGCCGCGGCGGTCGCATTTCGATGGAGGCGAAATGGCAGAGGCCCGTGTAATGTGCGATGTCAGTGCACGTTAAAGAACACCAGATGGTCAAAATTTCCGGAGCCCTCCACTACGGCGTCTCTCATAATCATATCGTGGTTTTGAGACGTAAAACCCCAGATATTATTATTACCTGGATGTAATAACGCGTTCGTCGCATACGCTCGCCCTTACAAACATCGCGATCGGGCTGCAGGGGCGACACGACGCGCTGAGCTTTTCCCTCTATACTCGGCGACAACTTTTCTTGGCATTGCAGCGACGGCTACAGAGCCAAATCGCGCGTATCCTACCGCTAATGAATGTAGTCCTGCTATTGTGTCCTTATTTTCTAAGCGAGATATAAAAAATACTGCCTTCATTTTTTGCATGTAGCTCTTTGACACAGGACGCAGCTCACACCAGTAAGATATCCGTATTTGTTTTAATTTATAAGTTGTCACTTCGCGTTTTTGAACGCGTGATAAAGCCGCGCCTTTTACGTGTACCTCGAACGCCAAGCGGCGTCTGCGTCGATATGAAACGCTGATCGCGCACAGCCATCACTTTCTACAGCGGTACGGAACGCATGACATGCCGGACTACTTCGCGTAGTAGTACATGTGCAGAAGCCCCGCCTCCGTAACCTTCGCTCCAGTGCCAAGAAAAGTTGTCGCCTTTTATAGATACCACAAAGGTTCAATCACACTTTAAGATGCCGCGGGATGGGGACCTTAGCCCAATTTCTGCATCCGACATGCGACGCTCATCTTGTCATCACGCCTCTTTCTCTGATTATGCTCTGGCCGTTAACATCTACAGATAACCACAATGGATTTGTTTAACAAATTGACGTTAGTCCTTTGGGATGGAAATGTACCCCCAAGCGTCAACGAGGGTGCATCCACGTTGGAACGGTGCTATAGCTGCCAAACACCAAAACATCCATCGGGCAAACCCTCCTTATATCATTGTACAGTAAACATTCAATTACCTCTGTAAAGGCTCGTTTTACTTTCGTGCTATACCGATTCCTATGACGGAGGGATCCAACCATGTTTTTTTTTTTTCAATGAATGATTGCTGTTTTAGTTTTTCATAATAAGTATTACACTTTCTTGCATATATTCAGGCTTGTGTGTGTTATAATTTGCCTTCTTTGCTAATAGTCCAAACAGTGTTTCTGGTGCGGGCTTATTAACATTATTACTATTAATATATGACTCTTATTATCAACTTGTCAGCCATTTTTTTAATGTATAGTTTGTGGTGTTAGGGGTCGTAGTACATTGTAAACAACCTTTAGTACAACTGCCATTGTAGTAGAACTGAAATTTTTCTTTGAAAGAAATAAGGTGGGCGATTATAACGTTAAACTATCCCTTCTTTGCTTCCTTCCGAAATGGCTCGTTAGCTGTGCATGATTGGTCGAAATATTCTGGGTCATGCACACAGCACCAGCTTGGTTACGCGAGGCAACAAATGACGCGAAAATGATCCATCACGTAATGACCAATTATGCACGACCACGTAAAAATAACAGAATGAACTATTTTCAATACGGCATATTGTTGGCCATTGGTTCTTCGGCATATAAAATTTTCTGTGCGCCGTAAAATCGCCTGCTTGTTACATGACGTCAGGAATCTGTGATATGTCGTGGTGTTTATTACAACATATGCACATGAGACAGCGCATTCACGTGCTGGACAACACCTAAAAGCTTTTTGGAATAGCCAGAGAGCGTCTCCTTCTAAACGTAATTCAAGTAGGCTAGCCGCCGATCACATTAGCAGCGGCTACTTACAGCAGCTGGCCGATATGGATTCATATGAGTATAATGAGCATTTTCGCTTGAATCATAACGACGTTTAGCTGTTTGTGCGCGTATACAAATCTGTGAGCTCATCCTTGCTGAGAGAGAGAGAGGGAGAGACAGAAATAAGCAGCGCTGCGCGTGTGTGCTTCTTTGCCGTCCGAGTTGTATTTTGAGCTGTAAAAGTCAATTCCAGTTGAATGAAAACCAACTTGCCCGACTCTTAATTAAGCCTCCTTAGTGCAAAAAAGCACGGACCTTCACCATCTCCCTGGTCCGGTGGATCAAGTTGCGGGGCAAGCTTAAAAGCTGAGCTTCCCACTGTGCTCGAGCATGGGCGTCGACGGGGGGGGGGGGTGCAAAAGGGGCACTTTCCCCCCCTCAAGCCACGCCAGTACTTGCCCCCCACCATAGGCTTGCGCACGAGGGAGGCAGAGGGGGGCGCCCCCCCACCCCCTAGTCACCTAAGAACCTAGGAGGGGGGGCGCAAAGTCTGCCCCATACCTTGACCAAATAGGGAAGGGGGGGCGCTGCGACGAAACTTCGCCCCCCCCCCCTGAACGGTAACCCTGCGCACGCCTATGCCCCCCCCACCCAAGCTAAACCAACGTTCCGCTCCTCCCCCCAGCAGTGATGCGATACGGGTTTTCACCCTCCAAAACAAAATCCTTGCCGACGCCCATGACTCGAGTCCACTGCTTTATTCGTCGCCACTTTGCAAGCTGCCGCCATCGCTCCAAGCTACCATAAGCAAAGATGATCAGGTTGATCGGAGACTAAAGCGGAAACCTTTTTTTTGGCGCTTCCAGTACGGCAAAATTAAAACGTGGTGGTCACGTTTGGTGGGTGGTCACCACCCACCAATTAAATTGGTGGGTGGTGGTGGTGGTCACGTGGGATCTGCCGAATTTTTTCCATTCGGTAAAGCTCCCGCAATTTCTTGTATCACCGCGCGCATATTTTTGCACTCCCCGAAACGTAGTTTACGAAGCTGTGCAGCATCTCTTCCTGCGTTCTCGGCTGGCATGCAGCAGCAGCAGCACTTGCAGCATGAGGCGCCGAGTGACATATGCACCGAATAATGAACAGGTATTTATCCCTTTAATGCCTCAATTATGAAAGAACGAAGTGAGATCTGCTGCACGTGCTTCACACTCTCCGCCGTCAGCTACACAACACTTGGTTCTAGCATAGAATACCTTACACAAGACGGCGCTATAGATTTTTCAAGCTGAAAGCCACGTTCTCCGTGAGTACTTCACAGCCGGCATTAAAGGCGTCACACATTCCGTGACTTGCTTGCTCGGAGTTTTTCGGTGTGTCGCGAATTCGCGGCACTCGGGAGCAAAGGGTTATTGACTTCCGACGGGACGGTCATTACCGATTTATGCTTTCCCAACATAACGTTTCCGTTAGTAGATGCAAGGCCTATGATATTTTTTGGTGAAATGCCTTTCTTTTCGAAGCACCTTTCGAGGGCTGAAAACAGACTTTCAACTCTCTCCCCTCGGCGGCATTAACTTGAACAAGCTCCAACAAATCTGTATGTAGGCAATACTTTTCTCGAAGTATTGTCTACATACCGTACCGAAACACAAAGTTGTTTCTGGCTGCTGATATTGGTGGTTTCATCAATTAAAATAGGAAACTCCGTTTCTCGCAGTACTTGAACTATCTCCTCAGTCTCAACAGGTTCCAGAATGCTCTTCACAATGTTCGTGAATTTTTTTCGGCCCAGTGTCACTTGATGTGTCACTTTGGATTGAGAAATTTCTTCCAATAGTGGCACGAGGTGATCAACCACTTTGAAAGCGACATCATGTATAGCGAAGAACGCTGCTAGTTCGATCCCCGCCGTCTTTACCGCGGATCATTTTCAGCGTGCATGGGCTTTCTCAAAAATTGCAATAATCGACAGCGGGTCGTTGATTGATCTCATAGCCGCCTTGCGGTTTTGCCGTTTGATAGCCGTTTCGCGGTTCTGCCATGCTTTAGAAGATCACTCTTACCGCATTTAATTGTCATGCCGCTGCAGGCTTTGCACTTCGTTTCTGTAGTCGTGTGCTTTACAACAGCCAATCGGATCGAAACAGCTTCACGAATGTTTTTCTCGTTTGTCTTGCCCGTTTAGGATCTGGTGGTCCGGCGCCGTCATCCGTGCTGTCATCGGAGTCAGTAGGGAGTTTTCGAATAGCGTACGCAAAGCTTTGCGGTCCTTGCGGTCGCCCGCTATTTCTGTCACTTAACGGGGGGCCCGCAAGAGGTTAGCGTATGACGCATGCACAGTTGCGGCAAACACAAAGCTTTGCGTACGCTATTCGAAAACTCCCTAGTGACTTCAGACAATACAGCTGATGCCGCCAACGCGTGCAACGAGACAAGATTGCCGCTCTTCTTTTCCTATAGTTTTGTTCATCGTATTGGATTGGACGCTTTTGACTTGTCGCGCACATTGTTGCCAATTTATGGCGAAAAGATAGCGGCTTCCACTAGGGCAGGGGTCTCAAACTCAGCTCAGCTAACGGGCCGCAGTCAAGAAATTTATTACCGCAAGGGACCGGGACAGCGAAGCAGATCGAAGTGGGGCCGGGGGAGGGGGGGATTGAGCAAAAGATTTCAAAGAAATCCTTTCCCATGTCTCATATATACGTCATTTCTTAAGGTGTTTGGGGGGATAGAGGATTGAAACAAAACATTAATACCGATCTGCAGAATGACTGTGGGAACAGAAGGCTCAAGACAAACAAACATTTATTAGCCGAGTGACTAAGTTGATGTCACGGCCACGAAGTCCGAGCTTCTTTGTCCCTTCATCTTTTTCGCAGACACCAAGCGCACTGTCCACTACATGGCTCGCCCCCCTAGCGACGAAGGCGTTGCCGTCAAGCGGTTTATCTGCTTGAGATGGTTTTGCTACCGTCCACATTAGCTGGCTTCAAACGGTCTATAGAAATAGTCTCTTGGCGTCCGTTAACAAATAGCGTAAAGTACTTAGGATCGCGCTTGAGGACTTTAAAAGGACCGTCGTAAGGCGCTTGTAATGGAGCACCTAGTGTGCCTAGTTTATGAACCTATAGACCAGAATTTTCATTGCTTGCCGGAGGCAGCCATCTTTGCTGGGGGGGCTGCTGATTACGTGGAACGGACGACTACGCTAGCATTCAGCCTGTTCTTATCGCATGGCCGCCAGTGTTCGCTCGCCATCAGCTGTGACGTAACCATTCCGCAACCCCTTCGCTGGCCTCGCCGACAGATGACAACTGGGGTCAAGATTATGTATGCTTGCTCTAAACGTGGGTGCGAGAGTAAAAATAATGTGGTCTATACAGTGATGAGTGAAGGAGAGGTCAGAAAATGATGCCGATACTTCACAAATGGCCGCATGGTTTGAACCACGAAGAGCGGAGAGGCAGGCTCAGCATCAAGACGACGTGAACAGCGCGTGAGACAGACAAGGACTCACGCGCTGTTCACGTCGTCATGGAATACCAACTAGCCCGGTCACATACCTTGCTTCAGCATCAAGACTGATGAAACTGTTCGAGAAATGCAGCGAGAATGGCGATTACATCGACCACTGACAGTTTGTGGCCTGTCGGATAGATTCCCTTTTGTTGATCCGCTCTACAATTTACACAATTCTAACCGAAAAGCTCGGAATTCGCAAAGTGGGTGCAAGTTGTGTACCAAAAACGTATACCGACCAACTCAAACAGCAAAAAATTCCCAGGCGGCGAACTTCTATGCAGTGGGCCTAAAGAAACTTGTGCAGCGGTACGAAAAGTGCTCAGAAGTTCACGGTGATTATGACGAAAAGTGAACTATGGTTGTATTAAACTAAACGCGCCAGTAGTAGCTTTTACTACAGGCGCGTTTACACTAGAGCAGGGGTCTCAAACTCCCCTCAGCCAGCGGGCCGCAGTCACGCAATTCAGTCCCGCAAGGGCCGGGGCATTTAAAAGCGGGGTGGAGGGGGGGGGGGGGGGTGCAGTTTGTACAATTTTCCAGAAAATGCCGCCATTTGGAAGAAAACTTTCCCACATCTCATATGCGGGTCATTTCTGAAGGAGATTTGGTGCCACACAATTCCCAAAACCAGGATTCCAACAACATGTTGATACCGATTTCCAAACTGACAGAAATCTGGCGCAGATATTCAAATACATATAGCTTTGTTTCACGGTTATCTTTTAAAACAAGGTGAACAGACGGGATGCCTCGCAGAGGAAATGCCTTAAACCATTCAGGACTGTGTAGCTCACTATCAGACTTATTAAGAAAATAAAAAAATGTGGGGCGAAGAGAGTCAAATTCGGGTCGCGGGCCGCAACCGAGAACCTCGCGGGCCGCATGCGGCCCGTGTTTGAGACCCCTGCACTAGAGCGACACGACACCGATTTTGGTCTGCCGACTGTCTTTGGGAGCTTCTTTTGTCGAGTCGTCGTGCCCATTTACACTGCAACGACGCCAACAGTCCGCCGATCAGTGGCGTAGCCAAGGGGGGTTGGGGGGTTCAAACCCCCCCCCCCCCCCCGAAATTTTTCAGTTTTGCTTGCGTATATATGCACGCACACATACAAACACACGCACGAACATACATAAAGTATGGTTGAACCCCCCCCCCCCCCCCCCCCGAAAAAAATTTCTGGCTACGCTACTGCCGCCGATGGTCAGTGGAAGACTCCGTCTGCGCCTCGTCGTGCTCACAGCCTTTCGTCGGCCAATTCTCTAGTCACACTGGAGGCGTGCGCGGCGACACCGACTGAACTTGTACGAAGAAATTGAAACAGGCACCAGCTGCTCCTCATTGTCAGCCGTCCTCACTCCTCTGCCATTGTCCCTCTCTGACTACGCGGCGCAGGCCCCGCCATCCCACGGCGTCGAGGGACGGGGGTGGGGACAGACAAAGGGGAAGCGAAGAAAAGACATCCGTGGGGTGCGCTGAGGGGGTATTGTGCGGGGCCTCCTTATCCCCCCCCCCGCCCCCCTATCGTCGTTTTAACCAAGGACATGGGCAAGTTTTCGCTCGGCCACCGATCTCCCGACGACCTGCCAACGACCAGTCTGCCGATGCGTTTTGCTGGTGTTTTCGGTCTGCCATCATGTTACACTACGACGACATGCTGTTTTTCGAGGCGTCGTCGTCAGCCTAGTGTGACTAGACAGTCCGGCGACATCGTCGGCGGGCGACCCGACGGCGGGCGACTCGTCGGCGGGCGACTCGTCGGCCGACCGTCTGTGCCGACCTCTTGTCTACGTCGGTGTCGTGTCGCGCTAGTGTAAACGCGCCTTAACGAATATTTATTTTTTGGGGACCATACGGCCCTTACTTTTTGAATGGCCCTCGTACACCCGCATTTCGTAAGCTATGTGTTTTGCGACACAAGTCAAAGCGCACACCACCTGACGTCAAACTGATAGCATATTCATCCGTTACAAAACCCAAACTCGAGTACGCGTCTATTGTCTGGGACCCTCGTACTAAACGAAATGTCGAAGCACTGGAGATGAACTTGTGGCGAATGTGCGACCTCGCAGACCGGCGAAGTCTCGGCCTTCCCAGACAGAGAGCGAGACCCGACACGACCACTGTGATCAGAAGTATTTTAATGAGTGCTTCGAACGCTAGCGCGCGCAGGCCCTCTGGACGCGGCACCTGCCTCGTGCCAGAGTGAGCGTCTCGTCGTCTTCTATATGCGACGCCGATGCAGCTGCCACTACAGAGGGCTCCCCCCCTAGAGAGGAGGAAAGTCCGACGAACGATCGGAACTCCAGGAGACACGATGTGTCTTGGGTGCGGCGTCAGAAGGTAGCGATCCGGAATGCAGTAGCGTTGCGTCGCACGATGGTGGGGCCGATGGCAACGTTGCTTCGAAGTAGGCAGGCTTGAGACGTTCTAGAGCGATTGTGTCGGGCCGGCCGTTGACGTTGACGACGAATGTCGACGGACGACGCTCCAGAACTCGATACGGCCCGGAGTAGTGCGGCTGCAAAGGCTTCCGCACGGCACAGTTGCGCACGAAAACGTGTGTAGCAGAGGTGAGCTGCAGAGACGCGTAAGGAGCTCTCGATTCGTGCGGGCGTGTAGGCACTGGTCGTATCTGCTGGAAGATGTCTTGCAGTTCGGAAACGTAGTCTCCCGCTAGTGGCACAGGTGTTTTGGCAGGGGGGATCGAAGAAGTCGCATGGCAGGCGTAGCGAACTGCCGTAGACCAACTCGGCGCATGAGCAGCCAAGGTCGCTTTTGATGGCAGCTCTAATGCCAAGCAAGACGAGTGGTAGTTGGACGACCCATTTCTCTGGTGATCCATGTGCCATGAGGGAGGACTTGAGATGCCTGTGGAAACGCTCGACCAGCCCATTTGTTTGTGGGTGGTAAGAGGTCGTGCGGAGGCGTGTCGTTCCGAGGAGCTTGAGGAGTTCGTTGAAGAGCGCCGAATCAAACTGCCGACCGCGATCGGTGACTACAGTTGATGGGCAGCCGAACCTCGCAATCCATGTCGACACGAAGGCTGCTGCAACTGTGGGCGCTGATATGTCGGCGATGGGTGTAGCTTCTGGCCACCGTGTGTAGCGGTCGATGCATGTCAGTATGTAGTTGTAGCCCTTGGAAGGTGGGAGAGGGCCGACTAGGTCCAAGTGCACGGTGTCGAAACGCGCGTCCGGTGGAAGGAAGGACTTCGCAGGAGGGACGGGATGGCGCTGGATCTTGGAGCGTTGACACGGCAAACAGCAGCGCACCCAGTCGCGAACTTGTGCGTTGAGCTGAGGCCAAACGTAGCGACTGGAAATTAGCTTCTGTGTCGCGCGAATCCCTGGATGCGACAGACAGTGTACAGCATCGAACAGGCGTCTGCGAAGCGGTGCCGGGATGAAAGGTCGGGATGAAAGGTCGGGGTGTGCCAGTAGAGGTATCACACACTACCGATGTACCATCTGAAGTCAGAACAACGTCCTCCAGTTTCAGCGACGTTGATGAATTTCGGAGGCTACGCAGCTCGGTGTCGTCACGCTGGTGAGTGGCGAGTAGGCCGACGTCGATGATGGAAGGCTCTGCAGTTGGTGTGGAGACTGCATCGACGCGGCTCAGAACATCGGCAGGAATGTTGTCGGTGCCTTTGACGTGACGGAACGTTGTCGTAAACTCCGAGATGTAGGAGAGATGTCTACTCTCGCGAGGCGAGTAGCAGGACGCCGATCGGTTCATCGCGTGCACAAGGGGCTTATGGTCTGTCAAGACACTGAACTGACGACCTTCTAGGAAGTGCCGGAAGTGTCGGACAGCCAAGTACACGGCGAGTAGCTCGCGGCCGAAAACGCTGTAGCGGCTCTGTGCTGGATTCAGCTTCTTTGAAAAGAAAGCGAGTGGATGCCATGTGCCGTCGATGAATTGTTGGAAAACGGCGCCAACAGCGTTGTTCGAGGCGTCTGTCATGATAGCAGTCGGCGCATCTGCTTTCGGATGCTTCAGCAGTGCTGCACTGGCGAGGGCAGACTTGACTCTTGTGAACGCGTGGGCGGCCTCTTCAGTCCACTGAAGCGCTTGTTTCCTTTTGGAGCTTAGCAGAGCGTCTAGAGGGGCCACAAGTCGTGCACAATCGGGTATAAACCGTCGATAGAAATTGACGAACCCGAGAAATTGGCGAAGCTTCGTCATCGTAGTCGGTCGTGGAAAATCTTCGACGACGCGAATCTTGGACGGCAGTGGTCGAATGCCGTTCGCGTCGACTATGTGTCCAAGGAACTCGAGTTCCTGTTGACCAAATTCACTTTTGGCGGCGGTGGTGACGATTCCTCGGCTGGCAAGGCGGGAGAACAACAACCGCAGGTGCTGAACATGCTCTTCAATAGAAGTACTTGCTACAAGGAGGTCGTCGATGTAGGCAAAGGCGAATGGCAAGCCTCGGGTAACGGAGTCGATGAAACGCTGGAACGATTGACCAGCGTTCCGTAGGCCGAAAGGCATGCGGAGGAATTCAAAAAGACCGGAAGGTGTGGTGATGGCGGTCTTCGGGATGTCTTCCTCGGCGACTGGCAACTGATGATAGGCGCGAACAAGATCGATCTTGGAAAAGATCGTCGCACCGTGCAGCGCTACCGTGAAGTCCTGGATATTCGGAAGCGGGTAGCGATCAGGAACTGTGATGTTGTTGAGCGCCCGGTAATCGCCACATGGACGCCAATCCCCCAGTCTTCTTGGGCACCATGTGAAGTGGTGACGCCCAGTTGCTTGAAGAAGGTCGGATGATACCGAGTGCGAGCATGTGCTCGAACTCTGCGCGAGCAACCTTGAGTTTCTCAGGGGACAAACGCCGAGGTCGAAAATAGACCGGAGGGCCGGAGGTGACGATGTGGTGACAAACGTCGTGTTGGACCGGTTGAGTCCAGTCCGGCTGGCGCGTCAGAGTGGAGAACTCACGGAGAAGCTCGGCGAACGGTTCTTCCAGCATAGAAGATATTGGTGCGTTTGGCGATGTGGTTGTCGCAGGCGCACCGGTAACGGTCAGTTGCGTAACAGAGTCGATAAGACGACGTTGTTTCACGTCGACAAGGAGCCCATAGTGGTGCAGGAAATCAGCTCCGATGAGGGCGCGTCGGACATCTGCAACCAGGAAAATCCAGCGAAACGCTCGTCGGAGGCCAAGATTGAGCATGATGGAGCGTGATGCGAAAACGGGAATCTTGGTACCGTTGACGGCTTGCAAAAACGACACAGGTGTCGTTTTTCGGTCGGAGCGTTGAGCAGGAATGATGCTTACGTCCGCTCCTGTGTCGACTAGGAAACGTTGTCCTGTGGCTCTGTCCGTGAGATAGAAGAGGCGACTTGTGTGCTGGGCCGGACCGCTTGTCGCCGTCAGAGGTCGGCCGGCCTGTTTCCCTGCCACGAGCACGGACGCCGGCAGTGACGAGCGTCGGCCCCAAAACGGCGATGGTAGTAGCAGACGCCCGGCGTAGGCAACGCGTCCCGGCTGGTGGGTGTGCGTCTCCCTTTGCTGGAACTTCGTTGGCGTGAACGGCGAGGTGACGCGTGGCGATGTTCCGCTGCAGAGACGATGCGCTCGAGACGCTCACACAAGGCATCGAGCGGCGATTGTGCTGTTGAAGACGGGAGAGTCCGCAGCGTGGTTGTACTGTCACTAGTAGACGCTGTCGTTGCTGCGATGGTTGGCGTGGCTACTTCCATTACCTTGTCGGCCAACGCGGAGAGTCCGGTGAGGTCCATGGTAGAAGCGGTCGCCAAAACCATCTGCACGTTAGCCGGTAGTCGTTGCAAAAATAACTCGCGTAACAGCGCGTCGTCGATGGATCTCGCGTTGTCTCCGAGCAGCTGCTTCATTCGGCGAAGAAGTTGACTTGGGCGTCGGTCGCCGAGTTCTTCAGCGGACAGAAGCTGCTGGATACGAGAACGCTGTGAAACTGCCGTGCGCTGCAGCAGGGTCGTCTTGAGGTCGTCGTAAGCGTTCGCAGACAGCGGGGTGCTCAGCAGATCCGCTACTTCGTCAATAGCAGTGGGCGTGAGTGCCGCGACAGCGTAGTGGGAACTTGGGAACTTCGTAGCTTGGGAGCGGATACCAGCAACTTGAAATTGTGATTCCGCCTGAAGAAACCACGCCGACGGATGCTGGTCCCAGTACTGTGGAAGGCGGACAGTGATGGCTGAGCAGGAGGGCTCACCGCGTTGCTCGGGAAGGTTCTGGTCTCGAGAACTCGTGCTGTCGGTCTGTTCCATGGTCGCCTCTGCCGCGGAAACGTATGGCCACAATCACGTCCGGGTCACCAAACTGTGGCGAATGTGCGACCTCGCAGACCGGCGAAGTCTCGGCCTTCCCAGACAGAGAGCGAGCCCCGACACGACCACTGTGATCAGAAGTATTTTAATGAGTGCTTCGAACGCTAGCGCGCGCAGGCCCCTCTGGACGCGGCACCTGCCTCGTGCCAGAGTGAGCGTCTCGTCGTCTTCTATATGCGACGCCGATGCAGCTGCCGCTACAAACTAACCAAAATCAGTCAAGATTTATTTGTTCTAAATATCGTCAGACTGACTCTTCGGCTCAACTAATGAATCGTTATGGCCATAGGCGTGCGCAGGGTTCTTCAGGGGGGCAGAGGGGGGCGAAGGTTCATCGCAGCGCCCCCCCTCCCAAGTCAATGTATGGGGCAAAATTTGCGCCCCCCCTCTCAGGTGACTAGGGGGGCGGCCGCCCCCCTCTGCCCCCCCTCGTGCGCACGCCTATGGTTATGGCATAAAAGCACAGTTACGACAGAAAATAGACTCAATAAAATTTGTCTACCATTTGAAAGATCGCGATTTATTACTCAAACCTGAACCTTACGTAACGCCGCGGACATCACGAACTACAAGGCATCGGCATGAATAATCGCGGAACACCATACAGCACCAAAACTCACCTTTTCAAGTTCTTGTTTTTCCCGCGAACAATTAACGATTGGAATTCGTTGCCTATGTCATCCCTCCAATGAATAGGAACAATCGAGAATCTTCGGCATTGCTGTTATGTTGTGTTATGTGTTTTATTTATTTTTTGTGCATTTTCCTTAGTATTTTCCTTGCTATGCTTTCTCTTGTACAAGACTTTATTTCTACTGATTGTGGGAATAAGGCAATAAATCTCTCTTCGTTTTTCTTTCGATGCACTGTACGTAAGCATGTATATGTATTGCCTTTCTGAGTGCACTTTTGGCCCTCCTGTTAGGGCCCAAATTGGGCCTGCATTACCTTGTGAATGAATTAATGAATGGTTGCATGATAATTGATGGTAGCGCAGGCTAAAGACACGGACAAAAGAAGGCACATTCGAGGCACCACAGTGCCTTCTTTTGTCCGTGTCTTTAGCCTGCGCTACCATCAGTTATCATGCAACCATACCAACAAGACCAAATCGCCACCTTCATTGAATGAATGGATAAATAAATAAATAAATAAATAAATAAACAAATAAATAAATAAGTAACGGCCTGCAATACTCGATCACAGGATGAAGCCTCGAGCTCACGCGTTCCCATCGCCGCCGGGAGGCCGCCCTCAAGAGTTCGGAGCTGAACGACCAGCTCTGGGCCTCCGGCAGGCCGAGGATGCCGCCCGAGTCCAGGGACTCCAGGCCGCCACCGAAGGCGACCAAGACCAACCTGCCCGCCCATTCTGCACAATAAAAGTCTATTTCGTCTTCACCCTCCATGCGTGATGGAGATGTACTACGCTGGGTTCGCGGTTTCCGGACAAAAAAAAAAAAAATTCGATGCCTTGTTTAGGGCGCAGTCTTTGTTTATCGAAACCCGGCTACACTCGGCACCTTCACTTCCGAGAAGCGCGCGCGCTCGACTCCAGTGCTTTCGGTGTGCGCTGCGTTTGAAGAGAGCTCGTAGTTAGGTGGGAAAAAAAAAAGAAAGAAGGAGAGTGTTAGTTATCCAGAGAACGGAGGCGCTGTCATTGGTGGAGAGGAGGTGGAGGAGGTCAAAAATTTTGCGGCATTGTCAACGACAAGCTAATACCTTGCGGCTACAGACCCTCTCCACGTGCATGTCACGCGACTGCCTCGACGGTGCAGTTATAAGCGACCGCATTTCAAGTTTCTAGCTGACTGTGAAGGAAACCTTCCCCCCTGAACACATCGGAGCGAGGTGTCTGCTAGAGGTGAGTACGCTTTTTTTTTGTTTTTTGTGAACTTCAGTGCCTGTTACTTTGGCGCAACTTCTCAACTGCGTTAGATATAGGTTGTCCCGCGCGCCTAAAACAAACTCCGCAATCTCATTTGAAAGTGTATCGATTGCTTTTTGAAGCCGTGCGAAAGCACTGTGCGCGTTTGCAGTACCAAGTTGAAAATTTGCATTGAAGTTCAACTTATGTAAAACGTCCGCGCGCGCTTTTGGACTGAACGGGAATTTTTTATGCTCTCGCCAGCCAGGTATGTGTGGAAGCATCGTGTTATTTTGGACAAGTGTTTTTTACACAAAAAAAAAACGTAAAAGAAATGTTGCCAATAGTGTTGGCAGGTTAGTCCGAGTTTCCTTTGTGTTTGTACTACTTTCTCTTGCTGTCTTCGCATGTTTTTATCGCGATTAGATGTATCAGTTGCGTCATTACTGGCGTTGCAAGTTTGTAATGTTAACTCTGATGTTTATCTTATCCCTGCGTCTTATCTGGTTAACGTAAGACGAGATGCAAAGATAAGACCCTTGCTGTGATAACCCCTGCTCCGACTTGCTGCAGGTTTTTTTTTACGAAAGTTTGATCATTTGCATACGCTCGCTGGGCTAGCATTTGCATATATCATTACTGGCTTCGCTTTCCCATGAAAATAATAAGAAAACTTACGGGTATTGTCATGTTGCAAAATTGAAACTTTCTGGGTCTGTGTCATTGGTATGAAAAAAAAAAGACATTTGTGTTAAGTCGCATATCAGCGCGCTTTTGAACATCCGAGTTCGCTTCAGTTTTTGTGTCATTACTGACCGTTGCAGTTTGTAATCCTAACTTTGGTATTAACGTAATCTCTGCATCTTCCAGATGCAAAGGTAAGTTACAGCGCACTCCTCGCCTTCATGTGGATTTTGTTGGCGACAGTTTTTATCATTTGCATTTACCAGCTAGGACTAGGCGCTCATGCCTGTTGTTGTTCGGTATCCTCAGTTCTCATTTACCTGTATTTCCGCACGTGAATGCTTTGCGCTGCCCATTTTCAGTATGCGTTTTCTATCCGCATGGCAATTTTGGTCCGGTTAGTCTAACTCGTTATCTTTATATCTTATCGTAACTGGCCGCGCTTTCTCACGATAGATTTAAAAAAGCGGCAATTTCGGGAAATTTTTGTTTTAGAGGGTGTGCTCACAGCCTCCATCCACCGCTTGAAATTCCAGAGATAGCGCGCAACAGCCCAGCACACGCTTTTCCAAAAATCTCTGCAGGAATGTCGCGCGGCTCATTGTGATCTCCGCACGCGAGCTGAAAAGCTGAGTCATTGCAGGGAGTCAAAAGATAAGATAAGAACCTCTTTTCTCCATGAGTTTGTCTGGGTAGCCCGTGGTCACGCGGCCACACTCCAGCATCAAAGGCTAGGGGTGCAAGCTATTGTTCCTATTCAAGGCTCCCGTACCCACCATGCGACTTTTTCACAGGAGAGAGAAAAAAAAACATCGTGTTGGTCTGCTCAAGAGAGTATAGAGGTTGACGTCTCCGCCTCGGCAGTGAATTTTGGGGGGGGGGTCACACTTGTTTAGCTAGTAGAAGCCGCAAAGTCGGACCCGACAGTTGGGAGGGGGGGGGGTTCCCGAATACAAGCAACAACCGATAGTGGTCGCCAGGGAGCCTGTGATGACAAGGTGCAGCGAAAGCACGGCTCGGCATCATAGTGGGAAGCGGGTTGCAAGAAAAGGGCATTGGCCTTCTCGAGAAATGTGAACCTGCTACGCTACCTTCTCTGCCCACCAGAAAAACCAGTTTGTGCAGGGGGACTCTGGTTCCACAGCTGTGGTATGTTTGAATAGCGCAAAGAGTAAAAAAAGCAAGATAACGACAGAAAAAAATGAACTTGCACATCACCTTCTTCTGCCCTTGTCTTTTTCGTGCTATTCAGCGAACCGCGCCCAGCCTTCCCCCTCCCAGCCTTTCCAATTGACCCCTCTTGTCACAAAAGATTCCAGCTAGGGACGCTGTCCACGGTTCGTACAAAAAGTTGTTCCCCGTACTTTGTAATTAGACAGTTCGCGTATCAACGGCTACCGGCTGGGGCTGTCCAGGCCAGAGGGTTCCTGGAATAAGGGACCCTCCCACCTTCACTCAAAATCTTTACTCAATAAATGTTTTTTTCTCTCTCTCGCCATGGCATACAAAGCAAAAAATGGCCATTTCAAGGAGGTGCCCCCCCCCCCCCCCGCCCGAAAAAAAATTCTGGCTACGCCCCTGAAGCAGCGCTTGGACAAAACGCGAAATGCACCGTTCAGAATCGAATTTCTAGCCTAAACTGCAGCTATTCGACCGAAACGTGATTTCGGACAGTGAGTCGTAGTTTAATATTTGTTTAATTATATCTGGTTTAACGTCAAAAACCACGATGTGATCTCGAGGGACGCCGTAGTGAAGGGCTCCGGAAATTTTTAACATGTGGTGTTCTTCAACGTGCACTGACATCGCACAGTAAAGGGGCTTCTGGTAACTTAAAACTTTTTGTTGGGCTAGTTGGTACATACTTACTGAAATACAAAAAAGACGCGTACCATCAAGGAAGAAAATTAAAGACAGGAACAGAAAGGGCGTCCTGACGCCCTTTCTGTTCTGTCTTTAATTTTCTTCCTTGATGGTACGCGTCTTTTCGTATTTCAGTGGGCTTCTAGTATTCGCCTCCATCGAAATGCGACCCGCCGCGGCAGTAAGTCATAGTGGCTTTGAGGTGAGGAAAATGGCGAATTTCGGCTACCCATTCTGGAAGTCCCTAGATGTTTCACTCTTCCACGAGTAGCGACATTTACCTCCTCTTCCGACCCCCTATAAAGCGCGGGCGGCGTCCGGCGCCACAATCTTCCTATTCCCAGAAGATTCGCAAAGCCACATACGTTTAAAGAAGTGTCGCCAGTGTCCCGACACAATACATGTTCAATTCGCAAACTTCTAACGTGTCCAAATTTGGTCAGATTTACATGGGGTTTGCGGAAATGTATTAGTTTTTAGCAGTACACGGGAAATGCTGCGGACAGATTTTTATTCAGACCTTTGCTTTTCTTACAAACAAGAGGCAAGTATAAAAAAAAAAGCGTGCTATTGTAACGTCTGACTCTTTCTTGCCGTCTCCTAAAGAAAATAATCTGATTATCTCCATGTCACTCACAACATTTCCTCTCTCTTTATTTCTTGTTGTTACGGCATAATTTTCATGCACATGAAGCCCCTGCTTTCCATTTTATAAGCTCCGAAAGCGTTGCGTGTACCTTCAGGGAGGATTTAACGTTCGCGCCTTATATAGGATGGATGGATGCTATGAGCGTCCCCTTTATAACGGGGCGGTGACATGTCTGCCAGCAGGCTCGAAAAAAAATAGGGAAAGAAAACTTTCTTTCTTTATTTCTGTTGGCCTAATGCCTTATCTACATTGATTAAATCTATGTTATTATACCAAAGAAAATATAAACTCACGGTCCATCTCTCTGCCTCTTAAGGCAGAATGACCTTTTTTTACCCATTATTTATTTTTGTGCCTTTATCTCTACTTTTCTGCCACCAATACTCTAACCGTCTCTTACTTATTTCTATCGCGGACGTGTTCAGCTTTCCATTGTTGTCCCTAAAACCCAAGGCTTCATGTAGACTCGTGCCCACACGTATACCTGGGTGGATATCGCCACATTCAATCTAACCAGTACAACGTGCCTCCACCTGGTGCCGCCTATACACAGTTTGCATTGACGTCACCGTGGCCGCCATCTTAGGGCCCTGGCTGGTTGTGATGCTGCGTGAGCTGAAACGGTGACATCAGATTAGTGCCGGTGCCCCTCGCGTTCCTTTGTGTTCCCCATTTCCCTTGGCGCGGCTCACGAACAAAAGAAAGTGGTTTAAAAGTACATAATGATACACTTAAGCGCAAGAAAAAACACTAGACAGTAAACGACGAGGAAGCGCTTTTTTCTTGCGCTTAAGTGTATAATTATGGAATACCAACTAGCCCGCTCCCATACCTTGTTTAAAGGAGCACTGACACAAAATTTCGAAGGCGAGATAATGAGTGGAAATAGATGTATGTGGAGACATAGACAACGCCTACGAAATATCAAGGGCAAATATAGCCTAGAACATATTTAAAATCAATTTCAAAGTGCATGCCGCACGACTGAGCGAGATGCGAGCCCCTCGCGACGCCGACATCAACGCGGTAGCAATGTAAACAAACTACGTCACGATTTTGTGTTGGCTGGTTGTTGGTTGTGCCCTTGCGCTACCTGCGATTTCTTCCTCCGTGACGTAGGCGGCGCCCGCTCTCGCGCGCGCCGCCTACGTCACAGTTCTGCGTGGTCACGTGGCCAGCTGTGTTTATCTTGCTACCGGAACTACTCCTGACTAGCTCGGTGCTCTTTGAAACCGAAACTGCGACTGGGCGCTCTAAAAACGTCTGTAAATAACTAACCTATCGCGCACTCGCGCAAACGAGGTTTCCAGCCGTGATAAGTGGGTCGTAAGCTACCTATTGCAAAAAAAAAAAAAAAAAAAAACAAGGTGCAAAATTTTTGTGTCAGTGCTCCTTTAAAAGTACAGACTGGTGGGCTAGTTGGTAGTGCATAACTCGGAACAGTAGCGCAAAAAATACACAAGAGACGACAGAGCAGATGCAGAGCATCTTAGCGCTGTGTCCCGTCTGCTCTGTCGTCTCTTGTGTATTTTTTTGCGCTACTGTTCCGAGAAGAAAGTGGGGAGAGCAAAAAAGAACGCGGGGACCGAACGACTCCGTGTCCTCCTCTGCCCTGACACTCTCTAATGAGATAAAAAGTCACGGTTGCCACTATCTTAGGGCCCCCCAGCGCAGAGAACCTGTCTGTGACGGCGCGTGAAAACTATGTATTCGATGATCCCTACACTCTACGAGCTTCTCATTCGACTGCATTCGTGGGCGCAGGGTTTGTCGCAGCCTTTGCTTAGCTTTCCTTCCCCTTTGATTACTGAGCAAACTGAAGGACCCGCTGACTGAACTTGAAGAAACCTGGTGTTTTTGTTTGTTTGCCTTTTTTTCGGCTTTATCGCTTCTTTTGTGCCCCTTTTTGCACTTTCATGCCATCTGTCGAGCAATTTGTAAACGACCGTCAAGTGGAACGCGAGGCTAATGCAGAGGTACGTGTGGCCTAAACACCAAGCAATTCCTTGGCGTCGCGACAGGGTGTAGGCTTCCAGCATTGTTTCCAGACAAGGTGGGGAGACATCATGGATGGTCACTGACCTATACACCTTTTCACAAACGACTCCCCGGGCGCCGTCCATAGTCCTTTCTGGGCTGCGGAAATTGACGTGACCCCCCCAAAAATGCACTGCCGAGACTGTGACGTCAGCTTTTGTGTTTCCGCGTGCAGCCCAACTTGGCGGCATTTTATCATAGTTATCGGTGTAACCACGAAAGTGAACCAGGTTTTCACTGTAGCATAGTTGATTGTTTATTGTACATTGACGTACGAGAGCTTGAGCAATGTCTTTCGGTGTTTGGCAGCTATGACGACGTTTGACGTGGATGTAATTTTTAACCTGAACGCGCAAGCGTCGACCGCCGAGTTGATAAGCGCCGCACAGCGCAGCGCAGTGTGGAAATGAACGAGAATATGCGCATGCGCGCTATGAGTAGACCTGGGCAGCTGTGGTCTGCTAGGCTTTGCCGGGAACCGGACACCACGCCCGCTTCTGTTGAGCACCGGTATCGTCATCCTTTTTTCATAAAGAAAAGTTCAGGTGGTCGGGCTTCAGATGGATGGGATGTGATTGCACCTGCTAACTATACTGCGCACGCATCAGCATTTTTTCACCTGAGCGGTTAAGTTTTTGGTCATGTTGTGCGGAATCGACAAGAAACTCTCATCAGCGGCCGGCGCGCGCCCTGGCTCACTTCGTCTTCTTCTTCGTGGTCCTTAGTTCATGCCTAATCAGGCCAATTAAGAATCTAATGTCACGTACACGTTAATTAAAATCACGGATAATTAAATGTTTTTCAACATGCTCAGAAAACGATGCCGATTGGTAATCGAGGCTCCTGCGAACATTCTCTAAGCCAGGTTGTATATCGCTCCCTCTTCTCTCTACAAATGGTATCATACAGTCTAACCCACTTAATAACGCTACCGTTTTTAACAATCTGTCGGTGATGGCAATGAAACGCTCTTGCACCATCAACATTTGTATGTGTTCTATGGTAAAATAACCCTGCTTCCAGCAATGCCCGCATGCTGCATTATCGGTTATAACAATGTATTCTGGCTGTTGGGTGTCCGTGCTTAAAGGTAACGGAATGCGAAATCCCTGAATAGAAAGAAGAAAACGAGAAATTAAAGCTGCCGAACCACCATTTACAACCCAAATCATGGTCGTCGGCAGAACTTTCTCTTGGGGGGTGCAAACCATTGTTGCATCGCGACTGGGAGAGGGGGAGAGCACTGGCATAGCTTGGGTGTGGGGAAGTGCTTGAGTGGCTTGAGGGGGGGCAAGTGCCCTTTTTGCACCCCCCCTGCAGACGCCCATGACCCAAATATCTCCCAGCACCATTTCGGATAATTGGTATGGTTTACCGCAAAGCGATAAGGCATTGCGGCAAAGCTGACTTGTGAAATTCGATGCGGCGCGGGAAGTGGCGGTGGCTTCTGTAAATGCACTTTCCGATATGAAATTCGTGTAAAAAGTTGAAACTTCGAAGAGTCTCAGAGTCCGAAACTTCAGAAGTTGGCATACATTGGCTCTTTGGGGCTTTTGGCAGTCCCTCGAAAGCGTCGAAATTTTCAAGCATGCCCAAAACTATGGCAGCTTTCTTATCCTTATCACTGATGTCTGTTGGCATATCCCATTCGATGTACTTTTCTCACAGCAAGCTGCTGTTCCCCTACCTTGCTTTTTAGAACGGCAATGAGGTAAGGTCGAACGCTTTTTCTGCAATCTGGAGGAAACGATTAGTCGCTTCGTTCTATCCTGCCACCGTTTCACGACTCCGAGAGGAATGCTAGTACCTCTAGTAACCTGACAAGGAATTGCCAGGTTATTACGAGCTTTTACTTCTTTCCCATTGTTGGCCGAGCTCCACAATGACCTCGCATTATCGTTCTCTCGCAGCCCTACGCCGGCAGCAACGGCACCCAGAAGTCGAGGTCGGCGCCACCGACCACGTCATCTTCCACGATGTGCTCGCTCACGGAGGCATCTTCGGAGCCTTACGCACAGCCGCAAGCCCCTCATCCGATGAGGAGGAGACCCGACAGGGCTGTCGCCTTGGGCCTGACCTGGAGTCCCGCCGAAATTGAGGCCGCGTGCATCATGTTGTCTCTGGCGTACGGGCGTCAATCGCTGCTGCAGCTTCCGCAGTCCCCTGCTGACCCGCTCGCCCCCCTCGCCACAGGGAACAGTGCCACACTCTGAAACCCGTCAGGTGGACCAAGTGGTGGGTGCATCGTTGCTGTACCGTTTTACAGTGCCATTATGCTGATAGAGCACATATACCTGGGCTACTCAGTTGTAACCTTTAAAAAAAAAAACAAGAACAACAACAAAAAAAAAAAGAACACACACACAAACTTGCAGGGTCTTTAGAATAACAGAAAGCTGAGCTTTCTGTTATTCTAAAGACCCTGCAAGTGTGTCCGCACGTATTCACGTGAAAAGACGGCGTCCAAAAACGGACAGAAGACAGCAGTAAAGAAACCACAAACGTTTGTTTATTTGGCTTTTTTAATTGCTGTTTTCCTTCATGCTAGGCCTATGTCGTGGTTTTCCAAGAATCAAGTTCGCCCTTGTTGAAAACGGCATTTGTGGTGTCTTGATTTCCCTCTTGTGTCCGTGTCTTCACACGCCCTGTCTTTTTAACATGAACACAGGGTCCATTAAGCATTCGCCTAAGACTGCTCGAAGGCGGAAGCCGTCTTCTTGTTCTTCTCAATCCATCTACTGATCGTCGCCTGCCCCCCCTTCGAAAGCTTTCTGCCCCTAAAGTGGTTTTGCACTGCCTCCATGATGGGAGGCAGTGCAAGCTACCCGTACCTCACCTTGTTTTACAGCGAAAGCTGTTATGAGATCACAACAAGGGTGCCGTAGTTGTCCGCCGCCGCCGGTGTCCGTAACCACTATCGCACGAAATAAGAATAAGAAAAAATGTTCAGGATGGAACGGGGTTCGAACCTGGGTCCGCTAAGAAAAAAACTTTAAGAAAAAATGTTCAGGATGGAACAGGGGTTCCAACCTGGGTCCGCTCCGTGCCAGCCCAGTGTTCTACCACTGAGCCAATGCCTGTGCTCGAAAACCCGGCGCACAAAAACCCTATACAAGCATTATGTCGGGAAGGAACCGCGTTAACATGCGAAATATAACGTGGCAGAAGAGTAAAACGACAACCAGGCGTCACAGAATGCTATTTGTGTAATTAGGCGTCACACAATATGAATTGCATTACGAGGGGGGTCGTTGAATGCTTCCAACCCATTACAAAGGGCTCAGCCATAATTCTGCATCGTCATCAGCCACCGAATCAATTAATGGAGTAGTGGGTACCTTGCAAGCGTACTTGTATTAGTAGCCCCAAGATAGATTGCAACGGGTTTTAGAAATGGTGCTCTCCCAGCTTTCGCTGTGACTGTGCTGCGCGTCCCGCGCAGGCCTGGCGGTTTTTTTTTTTTTTCACTGGCTCCGCGATCGGGTTACCATTGACCAAGGTTTGGTGTGATGATGTGATGACGTAAAATCACGTTGCGTTACATCATAGTTACGTCGCATATTTTGGCGATCTGTTACGTGGTGATTCTTGGCATCACTCGTGTTGGCATTACTTTTAACGTATGAGGCACCTAGGACTTTCACGTTAAAATATCAGCTGTGCCGAAAGCCATCGCTGTCGCTTCCACGGTGAATTCGCATAAATGCCCCAAGCAATATCGCTTACTCATTTTTTGTGACGTCAAGAAACTTCTAGAGTGTTTCAGATAGTTGAGTGTACAACACGCCCTTTGTGACGCTGGTTTTCGGTCGGAAAGTTGAGAATTCTGATTAATTTGGTCAGGAATTCTGACATCAGCTTCTCAGCAATTTGTAACGACAAATTTCTAACTCTTTATATGCGGAGTATTTACATTAAGCGAGAAAAAAATACTTACGGTTAGCTAGAGAGACTAGCTTTTAAAAAGGAAGGGCAGGCGTGTGGCGCTTCAGTGGGCACAGCTGACATTTTTTATTTATTTGTAAAATAGTATAGTTTGTGAGAGATGACCGGCAGTGGAAATCTAACACAAAGAGACACAATAACGGGGCGGATGCTCTTCCTGTCTGTAGTCCCTACTTTGTGTTAGTGTTCATTTGTGCTTGTGACGACGTCTTAGGTCAGTTATACTGGTTCTCAAACGTAGCAGATTGGGGGGAGTCTGTGTAACGTATTGCGTAACATAGCACATTCGCAAAGAGAGAGAATAAAGAGAGACAAGCAAATTGCACACACACAAAAAAGAACTGCATATAGAGCGCTAGCTTCTCATTTCTATTTATTGACACCGTGTCTTCTTAGCTTGATGACTTGGCCCTTTCTCGATGCACTTCTGGTGTCGTGGTGCATGAGCGCTCGTCATGAAAAGAACGCCGCAGGGAGTTGTAAGGTGAAGTGAAATGACAACTTGTGCCTTACTGTTGGATTCTTGGGAGAACAACTCCGCCTCGGTGGTCTAGCGCCTACTGTGCTCGACTGCTGACCCGAAAGCCGCGGGTTCGATCCCGGCCGCGGAGGTCGCATTTCGATGGAGGCGAAATGTTAGAGGCCAGCGTACAGTGCAATGTCAGTGCTTGTTAAAGAACACCATGCGGTCAGAATCGTCCAAAGCCCTGCACCGCGTTATTGTTACAGCTTGTGTGTCCTTGGAACATTAAACATCATAAAACAATCAATATTTAGTGTCTCTTACCTGTTCTCGTTCATAACCCATGTTTTCTTCCCGTTCTACCGTAGGTTCCCATTGAGGCTGACATCTCCAGCCAAGAGCTTTCATCAAAAGAAGACGAAGGATCTTCAGCACCGCACAGTGTGGACGTCAAGGAAGAGCAAGTGGCTGCGGAAATGGCTACGGCCCCGCGTTCAGCTCAGCCCGACACCGCCACTGGCGACAGTCCACTCCTTTTCTGGGCCGAGGCTGCACCCGCCCAGCAGGGAGAATAACTGGTGCCTGCTGGCTGGGGTAACCACGGCTGGGTGTGGGGCTTCTGCCCCAGCCAAACATCAAAAGTATAAGGCAATAAGTCAGATTCTCACCGCTACATGCTGGCGTTGTAGCTTTACCGGTTGAGATGGATTGAATGGAAACTCCCGCAATCTATTGAAGCCCACGAATCTCAATAAAATTCTAAAAAAAAATGATCTCTTGGGTACTCTGTTGATACGTTTCGGACGATGTGACTGCATGCCATTCAAATTTTCTGAAAGTGTGTTTTAAACATTAGTTGCCAATTCCGCAATAAAACATTTGAACACAGGCTTCCATGTGTTGTTGATTCTTGTATCCTATCATGTTGTCAAGAACAGCGTGTAATTTTAAGCGTGGGCAAAAAGAAAAAAGAACACAGGACGAGCGTTCTCTATCAGCCGAGAGTTTTTTGGTAAAAGTAACATCCAATGCTTGTCCCTCACGTGCCTGATCAAACGAAGCGGGGTCCTTCTGCAATGATGGCTGGCAGCGACCACAGCTAACTTTTTTGGTTTTCTACGCTGCATTGTGTCCGGTAAAAAACAACGGGTGGAAGCTGGTGCTGCGCTGAAGGTTCGGGAGAACAGGGCGACGACATTCAAGGGGCGTCTCTTTTAACTCGTTTCCCTCGGAACTGCTCTCTTCGGGAGAAGTGGCTAAGAGGCCTTTGTGTGTTACGGCGATGTGTGATGTGACGTGATTGCAGATGTTGCACGACGCAGCAACTCATTTGGTTTTTCAAACATCGTTTTCTGGTTATTTAAAATTCCTCCCTAGTCGCTTGGCAAATCGAACTGCCCTAGATGTTAAGCTCCGGAGAACGTTTCCCCTTGAGTATAACGGCCTTGCAGGGGCGTAGCCAGAAATTTTTTTCGGGGGGGGGGGGGGGGGGGGCACCTCCTTGATTTCGGAGGGGGCACCTCCTTGAAATGGTCATTTTTCGCTCTGTATGCCATGGCGAAAAAAAATTTCGGGGGGGGGGGGGGGGGGGGCACGTGCCCGGTGTGCCACCCCCTGGCTACGCCACTGCGGCCTTGTGGCTCGTAAAGTATAAAGCTAAGGGATCTTGCTGCAAAGGTTGTAGTTTAAAGTTTCAGAAGGCGATGTCTATGCACGTTCCCCCTCATGGCAGTAGCGTTAGCCGCCTGATGCTCATGAAGGGCAAACGCAGAGCGATCAGCCTTTCCTCCACCGTGTTGAGCTCGGGCAGGTGATCCGGTTTCTGCGGGTAGCAGTAGCCGTACGTCACGCTCATTGCGGGGAGCGAATCTTTGCACTTAGAGCAAACGGCGTACTCACAGTGATCATCGTCGTCCGCAAACTCCCGCGGCAGAACGGCGATGGCGTTGGCGCGGGACTGCTCGTTCTTAATGCTGGCGATCTTTGTGAGATCGCCATAGTGGGTACATTCCATGTGCTGTGCCGTGATGGCAGAAAGAGAATGTGTGGTCTGGAACGCGCTTCTTCTTCATCGTCATGACGTATAATGGTTACATTGCATGTGCTGTGCCGTGATGGCCGCGTCATCGTCGTCTGGCTACGGCGGCGACACACGGCGCTGGGGGGGGACAAGCCTCGTTCATAAGTTGCTTCGCATCTAAAAAATTGGGCAGATCCCACGCATGGCGAAACTCAATTTCATGCGAAGCACTCAACGAGTAGGAATACTGGTTCGCACTTTTCGCTTTCAAGGTAGCGTTGCGAGGTTGATCGACGGCATTGTGTGAACTGAGTAGTTGTGCCCATACCGCCTGTTAATCAGGCGCGTCGACAAGACAGGCCTACAAAGGGTAGCTCATGGACCGACTTACCGCCGGTGCTCACGCGAAAGCGGAGATGTCAGTTTTATCACAATGAAGTGCACGCTACGGTGCGACGATGGGCTTATCACAAGTGACGGTCATCAGCG
Source organism: Rhipicephalus appendiculatus (assembly GCA_030522465.1). NCBI lineage: Eukaryota > Metazoa > Arthropoda > Arachnida > Ixodida > Ixodidae > Rhipicephalus > Rhipicephalus appendiculatus. The sequence goes on from JALIZH010016743.1 coordinate 400,172, forward strand.
CATACGATAAACGCTTGACTTTAGCTTGCGGAGTCATATGCGTAGTACGTATGTAATGTGTATTACACTACTATAAAAGCGGATAGCCAAAACGGCATACTCAATTGGTGCTGCGCCGACGTGAAGCTTGCATACGGTCTTTTTGCGAAGCACTGGCCTAGCTCTGTGGCAGAATGCTTGACTGTCATACTAAATGCCTTGGTTTGATTCCGGCTTAAGCCGTAATTTTTATTTGCTTCCTGGAGGAGGGCTGAGCGGGACAAATTAAACGCCATAATCCGGAGAGGCATCAAGAGCGCTCTTGGTATCCCGAACTACACGCAGACGGGACGACTCCTCCAGCTGGGAATGCACAATACGCTCGAGGAGATTGCGGAGGCACAGGAGAGGGCACATGTCATCAGACTCGGGCACGAAGGCTGGGAGGCGACTCCTGATGGCCATGGGTATCCCGTCGGCCATAGTGGACGACAATTACCAGCGATTGCCAAGAAGACAACGTGAACAAATCATCGTTTCCCCCATTCCGCGCAATATGCACCCGCTGCAAAACACGGGAAGAAGACGGGCCAGGGCGGCAGCGATCCTCCGCAGTGTAGCAGAGGTCCCTGGGGAGAGCTGTTTTGTCGACGCGGCCCGGTACGGCAACAGCAACAAATACGCAGTGGTCTCGGTCGACCAAGCTGGTTCGGTCATCAACGCCACATCGATTGAATGTTCCTCCTCGAGCGCTGCCGAGCAGGTGGCTATCGCCGTCGCTCTCCTCGACGAGAAGCGCGCGAACGTATACAGCGACTCACGGGCAGCCGTCCGTGCCTTCGCCGTCGGCGCAATCGCCAAGGAAGCACGCCGTATTCTCGGTGAAAAAGACATCTCTAACCACATCTTAACGTGGTTCCCTGCTCACATGGGTCATTTTGAAGGAGGCCCCACCAACCTCAACGAGCTGGCCCACTCCAAGGCGCGAGGTATGACGTTCCGCGCCCACGCAGGTTCTTCCCAGCCCACGACGTTGGACAATAGAGATCAGCCCACCACATACAATGAAATTACACAGCACTTCTACCTAAGCAGGAGGGTCTACCCCCCCTCCTCACAGAAAACTACACAGAGCCCAGGCCATGACGCTTAGACTCCTGCAGACTGATTCATATCCAAATCTAGCCTTATTTCACAAAATTTACCCGGATACTTACACTAGAAGCTCGTGTCCCTTTTGTGGGGAAGTAGCTAACTTAGAGCATATGCTCTGGCGATGCCCCTCGTTACTGGGCAGTGAACAAGCCGACGCAGCCAAGTGGAGCTCCGCCATCAGAAGCCCCAACAAGGGGGATCAGCTTTGGGCCGTCCAGAGAGCCCACGATGCGCCGGTCAGGCTAAGCCTGCCCGTCCCAACGTGGGAGAAGCCCACTGCGCGCTATTCGCGTCTCTCAGAACTATAATAAAGTTCCACCATCGATCCATCCATCGGAATTTTACGCCCACTGATAACGCCGCCGACGCCGGCATCTCATTTTCTGTTACACAGGCTTCTTAACGCTGTCGCGTTAAATTTGCAAAGTGTTTTCACGCTCTACCTGGGTTGATATAGATTTAGTCACTTGCTGTGCACACGTGCTTGTCGCTATAAACTGGTATGTGCCACACGTTACGATGTACGCGACAGGCAATTCAGGTTATTCATCTCGTAAACTATAAATGGTGTTCATCATACACCCATGTGCCCCCCATGCCATTTTAGGTAGTTACTGCAGTAAAGTAGAGAGGTGGGCGAGTTGGAAATGATGCATTGTAAAAACTTTTCAGCGCGTACAGGATGGAGCACACGAAGAGGACACAATACCAGCGCTAGTATTCTGTCCTCTTCGTGTGCTCCGTCCTGTTGTCGCTGAAAAGTTTTTACAATACAAGGTAGTTACTATGTTATTGAGACGACCGCAATAGCGTCCAGACGTGTAGGCGGATAGATAGATAGAAATAGACAGATAGGCACTTGCATATGAAATTTCTAGGTTGCAGATTTGATATATTGGCGTTGAGGAGCACTGCAGTGATCTTTTGTGTTTAAGGACATTTGGCGTTTGTTACAACAATTTCGACCCTTTGAAGGCCACACTTAAGTAGATAGGACATCTGATATGTTGTTAATTTAGGGATAATGCAATCAATCATTTGCTAAGATTTTCGTGTTAGACCAATGATTATTCGGCATGTCGTACTACCGTGAGCAATGTGCGCTCGAGCACGCGAGTGCGTGTCGAATAGCCTCTAACCCTACATCGGCCGATTCGCAGCGGCCGTTGTCGGAAACAAAGTGGAAAGGGCGCCGCCCTTCTGCTAGCTGTTGGCACTCCCGCCTCGATATCGTTGCTGCAAAGCGGGCGTGTCTGTGGCCGCTAGCAGGCTCCACGCAATGCGTCAACGCGGCCAGCCCCAGGCAATTACCCTTCAGACTATGTAGCTGCTGAGATATCGGCTGTGACTTAGCCTGCCGTAATGCACAGGCCATGCTTGCATTATATCTAGGTGGTGCTGGCTGAGGATGTTGATATGTCCGTCTTCTTTATTTTGTATTCGTGGAAATTCTTTTTTTCTTTAATTTCCATGATCATTGCTAGCGGCCCATGGCACACAATCAGCTGCCGTTTCGCAGCAATGGTAGTGAAGCGGGAGTGCCAACAGTAAGCGGAAAAGTGCCCCTCCTTTCCCCTCCGGTTTCGGCAGCGCCATCCGACTCCACAAACAGAAACTCGCGCCGAAACCAAGCGTTCGCAACTCTCATAGATCTACCGGCATGTCGTCGTTGGCGTAGACCTTCCATCGCTTTGGGGTCCTCTCGCAGACGCCGTTGCCTTTCCTGTTCCCTATAGTAATCTCTCGTTCTGCTTACTCGGGGTCTTCGGCTCGCCGCCGTGGCTTAGCAGCCATTTTTTGTCGGGCTAACTGTTGTTTTCTTCATATTTTGTGGACCAGTAGTGAGTAGGGGGGCTTACCAAATTTCTGTCGCACACACGCGTTTATAATGAGACGACTCTGAGCAAGTGTGACACTCAGCAAAAGCTGATAAAATATTGTATTTTGATATTAAAGTCATTTTTTTCATGCTGCAACTACCAACATCGACACTAACTGGACGTCAGGCTACAGTACTAATTCTGGTGACTTCACGCTGCAGCACGCTATATCTCGGTTTTGAGGCAACTTGCCACGCGCTCGCGTGTTCGAGCTCATATTGCTCACGATAGTAGATGTATATCAAGCAAAGCAATGAACTGAATGAGAAAAGCAATGGACGAGGATTTATGAGGACCTTTGTCAATGGCTTCGTATAAGCGCAGAAAAAGTCTGTCTAGCGAATGTGCACACTTTTAACAGTAACGCGGGAGCGGGGAGCGTGACGTATGGTATAGCGTGTCATGTTCTCGAAAAGCGCGCTGAACTGCGAGCACCGTCTGGTACGCTGATGCCGAAAAAGAGGGACATCAGTGGGTGTTTCGCCCACTCGATGGTCACACTTTCGAGCTGGATGCGTATGTCATGCATAAATAAAGAAAACAAAGGACTGGAAGGCCTATTAACGCGATAGCGTTAAAGAGCTCGTTTCGCAGAAATTCCGGCGTCGGCGTCGGTGTCGTTGGTTGTGAGCGAAAAATCATCATCTTGTCCGTGACCGAAAAATCGAGAAAGATGCAAATAAAATAAATGATAAAGATTTCCGTGCCCGAGTGAGGATAGAACCCAGTCCGTCTGCGTGGCAAGCAGGAGCTCTACCACACAGCCACGCGTCTGCTTGGAAATACAGTGAAAATAAATTCCTCTGCTTGGAAATGCAGTTAAAATAACTTCCATGCTTCGCAAACGCAAGCGTCCTTTATATAGGCGTCGCAATATGACATGTAATATCCCAGGAAGATTGCGTGGTACAAGCGTACATTGCCATCGGGTGTCAGAACATGTGACTATCATAACGATTTTGTCGTAGTTTAAAGCCGGACACCCATTACAAAAAGCACACACCTTACTGCTCGTATTCGCTTAACCCCACGTAGTGGGTGCATAGCAAGTATGCACTAAGTGCTTGAAGTACGCACTCGGGACAGGATATCGCTATCGCGTTCAACTCTTAAAGGCGAAGCTTAATGGTCCCCCCAATTTTTAAAAAAAAATATTTCTGAGATAGAACGGAGCGAAGCGTCGCAAGAAGACGAGAGGGGGGCCTAACGGGATTGGTCGAGGCTCGTTTGATGGTCAGACGTGGAAACAGCAACCCAAAGCGGCAGTGCTGTTGAATCCTTTTAGCACAGAACGGATAAAGGCACCGTTCCGTCCGATACAGCTGATATGTAACGGTCTCCGGACGACTTGGATGGGACCTAAACGTAATCGCTAGGGCCGGAGAATCGAATTCACCTGCTTTGTGTATAGCTTACTCCAATGCCGCTCCAATAGTTAGCAAAAATCGCAACCAGCCCTCACCACCGTACCTCACGTCAGAGCCGTATATGGACACGGCCGGTCTGGAGGCGCGCGCTCGCTCCTTCCTTTACGGCCTGCGCACGCGGGATTGTTGCTACCTATCGCCGCAGCTTGGCGGGGGCGCTCCGAGCCAACCCGCCACCGGCAGCTGCGGAGGCTAGCGCGCGCAGGGAATTCTCGGCTTTCAACTTGCCGAGGTCCCTTTCGAAGTCACTCCATGGTATATGTGATGGGAACATGGTGGCAAGCACATAGGATAACCCAGGTGATTTGCACTTTTCGGAAGGGGAGACTCAAGCCGCTGATCTGCCCGTTCATGTAGTTCGGGAAAAGATAGTCGTGATTATAACAAAACTTTTTTTTTCGTTTTCTGTAGCGTCGATAAATGATTGGGAGACTGAATATTGTATTTGAAGAGCATGTGCGATTCTGTGTTCCACTCAGAAGGCTCGGCCGCGGGATTACCGATCGGCAGAAAATATTACGTATATTTTATTTTTTGGTAGAAAAATGGTTTAGAGAACATTTATTTCAAATACACACGCCGGCTGTCGCGGCACTTGAAAATAATAAAGTTTGTACTTTTTTTTGTTGAATGCATCATAATAAATAAATACTGCAAAAAGTTGAAAGTCAATGGGGACGGCCGCTGTTTTTTTTTTGCACTTATATCTAAGTGAAAATCACAATAGCAGGAATAATAATAATAATAATAATAATAATAATAATAATAATAATAATAATAATAATAATAATAATAATAATAATAATAATAACAAACTGTTCAAGCTAAAGATAACATGAAATAGCAGGTACTGATACAGTCTAAGACAGGCACTGAAGTATAGAAATAAGAAGGAAAGAAGATGAGTTCGCAGATAAACACACGAAAAGAATCTTAAGGTGAAATAATGCACGCAGGAGACAAAGAGGAAAAATAAAGCATTGATGCACCCGCTTCTGTTGCTCGGGGAAGCATCGACGAGTTTATAACAAAGCCTGTTGTTTTTTTTTTCCTTTTCTGTAACTCCGAAAAACAAGATAAATATTTTGTACTGTAGCTTCTAAGAATGCTACACTACAAAAAATATTCAGAAAATTCACCCACTACTCGGCCGATCCCCTGCATTAACTATGAGCCACACAGAGGCAAACAACAACATGAGCAACCACACGAGTGAGTGGCTCGCCATAAGGATCAGATTGCACATATCATTGTAGAAACTGAGCAACAGGACGCACTCGGTTATATATGCATCAGCATGCCATCCATACCATTGTCAACCAAAGAGTTACGATTTACTGCTTAAAACGATGGCAATCTGTTCCTCGCGCATGTTTCTTTGTGACTCCACCTGATCTGCATTCACTGACGTGTTTGCGGCATAATGAGGTGACATAATAATTGTTGTGGTTTAGCGTGCCAAACCTACAATATGATTATGACAGACACCGTAGTGGAGGCTCCAGAAATTTCAACCACATGGGGTTCTTTAACGTGCACCTAAATCTGGACCTCAAGCATTTTCGAATTCATTGAATATAAGGTGGTCGAGCCTTTCAAAAAATTCTGGTAGCCTTGTGTGTGCGTCTTCATTTGCCGAGTGCATGAATGCCGAGAAAGCCAGACTGTCCCCACACGCACTTCTACTACTCTGACCGCTTCCTATAAGTGGAAAAATTAATTAGCACGAGAAAGTGGCCGGGAACAGCTGCTTTATAATACAAAGCGTATGCGGCGAAACGCACTTTGAAGGGTTGGCTCGCGACGCCCTCACGCGGAGCGCGCCATCGTCACTGTATAGAAACAACTCCATTGTACTCGCGGTGGCAGCTCAGGCCGTAAAAGGAGGGAGCGAGCGCGCGCCTCTGTACTAGATAGGGGTAGTGGGGGGAGGGCGAGCTTTCCGATGAGGCGATTTGCATCGACGACGGAAGATGGCGCCACTGTGACTTTCACCTGGGCGTCACGAGCGTGCTTTGGCTGGCCGCCTACCAACCTATTGGGGCACCTGCGCTCTCTTCCAGTTTTTGAAGTAAATTTGCGTACTTTATTAACAAATCAGTTCTGCCAAAACTGCTTATTGCATCTGAAATCAAGCAGAAGTGCTTTATTTACAGCAAGATACATCAGCAGGAAAGGTTCGTGAGTGAGTTGAAGAGTCATGAATTTGCGCACACTTTTCATCTAGGTAGTCTTGGTCAGTTTCATATAACAAACATTTCTGTGCTTCATCCACTTGCCAAGTTGCCTTGCACGAGCAGTTCATCGATTTTCTTTGGTGTGACGCCTGCGTTCGGCATGTCATGTACATTGAGCGAGGAACTGATGATGTCGGGACAGTGGCGTAGCCAGGGGGTGGCACACCGGGCACGTGCCCCCCCCCCCCCCCCCCCCGAAATTTTTTTGGCCATGGTATACATAGCGAAAAATGGCCACTTCAAGGAGGTGCCCTCCCCGAAATCAAGGAGGTGCCCCCCCCCCCCCCCCCCCCGAAAAAAATTTCTGGCTACGCCCCTGTGTCGGGAGTTGCATTAGCACCACCAACACTTCGGGCACTATTGTAGAATGAAAGACAGTTCACAGTGATGAGAAACTGCTCTGGCAACGGGTGAGCGTTACAGCCTCTGGACTGTCGAGCAATACCGAACAGGTGCTCTATGGCGTTGGTACTAAGACACGAAGTCATTATGTAGATGTGTTTCTGTGAGATATCGAAATGAAAGAGTGCTCGCAATGGTGACTCTCAATCCTGTCGCCGTGGAGTCACTTAGAAAGCCCGTCTTTCTAGGACTGCAGACTTCCCATTTGCCCAGGTAATCAAGAAAGTTAACTAGGTCTGCAGCAGCGTTCGAAACAGGCCTGAGTGCTTCTGTGGGAAACCTTGATGTCATCCCACGAGTCAGTTTGTTGATTTTGCTGCATAAACCACATAAATTACTCTGACTTAGATTTCACCCAATAATGTCACAAACAAAGCACTCACAGGAAAAACTCTTGCGTAGCCGTTATGCTGCCACATTTTCTTTCGATGTCCTTCTTGCAGAAATTAACTCCCCTAAGCACATTTGTCCCAAACAGCTGGAACGCATACGGCAGACGCATCTTCTCAAACGAATTTGGGTCTAAGTGCGCTTCGGTTATTCCTGGCAATACTTTGCGATTCCGCTCCCACTCTCGGCGACGCTTGATGTCTTCGGGTGCATCCAACAAAGACAGGGGCATTTTTCACGCCACTGTATCCTGTCTTGCAACCAGGAGCAAAACAGTAATTTCTGCAACGTGGTTTTCTCATCTCCCAAGCCTTGCACGCAGAAAACAGTACACAAGCGCGATCAGCAGCACATGTCGAGGCGCGCCAAACATTCCAAATGTCCGCCCCGGTACGCGCGCCCCTAGCAGGTGCCAGGTGAAAGGCGCAGCAACGCCGCCGCGCGGCCGGTTGGATTTTCCGTACTTTGAGCCACGGCCGGACTAGACTCCCTCCTCCGCTCTCCCTTACGGCCTTCGCAATGCGCCGAGAGTGAAAGAACTTTTTCCCGACGAGTTGCTCACTGGCTCTCCGCATGAGGGCGCCACCACCTCACCGTATCCGCGGGCGCGTGGAGGCTGTACAGGCGCTCCCGCTGCGTTCTGCTGCCATCATTTTTCGAGTATCTCCTGCTCCGATTGGTGACATTCTTGCGTGCGCAACGTCCATACTTGTGAGCTGTTGCTCACGATTTAAGTGTCGACTAGACGACTAAGAAAGATCCATTTTTCTGAGTTTTGACCTGTTGTCCTATTCTCAAAAACATACGCAGCCAGTTGCTGGAACGTGAGCTTTCAAACAGCACAAGCATCATTACTGAAAAGTTTGTCCAGAAACTTTATGAATTCAAAATGGATAAAACCGTGACGTTGGCGAGAAACTGCTAGGAAGCATGTTTACCCGTCGAACTTAGAAAATATGAACGCCCCCTCCCCTCCGCTCTCGCTGTTCAGGGAACCTGAACAGCGAGAGGGGCGAGTAAATAGGTGAAACGTACCAGTAAAATTTGTTGCTGGGCTAGTTGGTGCATAGTTAAAATATAAGACGGTGGCGCAAAAATGGGACAAGGACGAAACAGGAAGAAGAGACGTACCCTTGTCCCATTTTTGCGCCACCGTCTCATATTTTAACGAAACGTACCAGCCCTTGCTGTTCACCACAAAAAACAGTGGAGACGACAAGATTTCTCTTAGGGAAGGGAATTAATGTTTTGACGCGGAACTTTAACAGTGACCCAGTGGAAGCACGCTTCCGACGGCTTATTTCCAAGTGGGGGGGATAACGTAGGTTTGATGGAAGGGTTGTTACAGTTGCCCTTTATGACATTGTCAAAGGCAAGGCCAGCCTTCTAAAACAGATGCATGTGACAGAAACTCAAGTTGAAGAGCTTACTACAGCTGTACCTCAGGACGTAACACAGCTGGATGACCTGAAAGGACATTTTTGGGGGGAGTCCAGCGCCCCCTCATCTACATACCTTGGTCTGATGTATGTTGGGAAATACATTGTAGAACTGAATAGTGAGCTTGGCTGTAATGTGTGAGCGACGATGGTGACCGCGATTAACGAAGGGGCCCGCTTTTGTCCACATCTGTTCACATTTGTTCTCTTTTTTTGCAATTTTATTGCACAAAAAGAACAAAAGTGGAGTCCACTACCATGTCCTTGTTATTTTGAAAATGACCTTCCACAAACAAAAATTCACAAAGTGCTGCAAGTTCTCGTTACACGTTCAATAGTCGCCCATGTTTAGCTTCCCAGAATATGTCGGCAATAGTCACAAAAGCCGCACAGCTGGTGTCATTGTTGACAAGTTTCTCAGACTACTTCTAGTAAACCACAACAAGATTGTAACAGAAAGAAGTAATAAACCAGTCGCTCACGTGCATAAGTAATCTAGAAAGTATTTTAGTCTTGAATATGCATGACGTGAATGTTGTCGGCACCAAAATGTACAAGAACACTCTGTATCGATAAAGAAATATAGTTTGTACCGGTAAAAGTTTATTTTTTTTTTTGTAGAATCGCAGCATCCGCACCTCTCATAACCTCAGCTGCGTTTGCTGAGGTAATCATTTACCCTAACCTAAGTAACGGCAGGTGTTCAATAATTGTGAGTGTTGGCGCAACCTTCCTTTTTAATTTTTCCTGCGTCGTCTGCTACTGATGGTTTCAGGCAGAGGCCGAAAGCCGTAACATACACATCACATCAGCCTATGATGTTGACTACTGGCATCGAAAATAGAGATTAAACTTAAAAATTCCAGATAATATGCGTCCGATAGCCAGTCTTACGCACATATTCCTCGTATGCGGCCCGCCGGAGCGCGTCTGTGAAGGCGCTTTGCGAAGGCGGACGGTTAAACGGACGGTGAGCTAGCAGCGCCACCACAGAGCTGCGGCGGCAGGCGGCAGCGCCCGTCATTGCAAAGGCCGTAAGGAGGAGCGGAGGAGGGAGTCTAGTCCGGCCGTGTTATAGTACACTCTACCTCTAGACCGGCCGTGGATATGGAGAGTCTGGCGAATGGGCGGGGCATAGACGTCGCGGCGCGGCGATGACGCCGAAACGTCACTGCCACGCCTCCGCTTCGGCGCCGTCCGCCATATTTACGCCATCTGCGCGATGGCTGCTGCAGCCTAGCGTGCTTACGCGCTGTTCGTGCGTAAACTGTAGCGCCACTAAATAAATTGTAAAGTCGAGATAGTGCAGGAACGCTGTAATTCAACTTTAATGAAGAGTATGGACAGGATTCGAAGTGCGATAACATTCGAATAATAGTAATACTTACTCCTAAAGCTGTGTACGCGCACCCCCAGCCGACTACGTTCTGAGTGGAACGTGCGGCGCTTTTTAACGTGATTAAAAAGCTCGTCTCGCAGAAATTCCGGTGTCTACGTCGGTGTCACCGTCGGCGTCTTTAGTTGTGAGCGAAAAAGCGTTGGCAGTGAGGTAGATGCAATTCAAGGCAGATTCAATTTAAGACAGGAGCCCACAGGCGTTGCACTTTGACCTTCCTTGCGGCACAGTGTAGGTCTCCGCCGAGAAGCGGAAGCAAGCTATAGCGTTTGCAAGGCGATAGTGTGTGTGTGTGTGTGTGTGTGTTTGTGTGTACGCTTCCGCTCGCGCGTGTGAGTGAGTGCACGTGCACGCGTCAGTGTGTGGGCATGAATGTGTGCGCGCGCGTGCATGTGTACGTGTCTGTATGTGTGTGATTGCGCTGCACGCACGGACGCGCACGCCGCGCGACCACACAAACACACACACGCGCACGCCCGCACACGCAGAAGGATGCTTTTGAATCCTAGAGCCGCCGCTTCTCCTTTTTCTTTTTTTGAAGACTAAACGGGCGCTCTCCTTCCGAGCTATGACTTCAGCAAACAAGTGCGCAACAACAACCAATTCACGCTAGCAGTTCATGCAAAATCACAAGATAAATATGCAAGCCCCACGCACACTGCTCCGAGGGGATGGTGGCTACCCTCGGCAGCTCCGCGCGGCTTCACCGTGGCCGCCAGGGAGATTGGTTGAACGTCACGAAAAGTGGGCGGCACTGAGGCGGCGTGCGGAGAGCGGCGAGATGAAAGAATCGCCAAACTCTAACCAACACGCCCAACAACAAGTCTTACTCAAGTCTTACTCAGTCTTTGAATGGCTCTGCGTCACGTGAAATTGCGACACCACACGCCGCGCGAGCATGCACACACACACACGCGCCGCGCGAGCATGCACACCCACACACACACGCGCCGCGCGAGCATGCACACACACACACACACACACGCGCCGCGCGAGCATGCGCACACACCACGCGCGAGCATGCGCACACACCACGCGCGAGCATGCGCACACACACACGCGCCGCGCGAGCATGCGCACACACACACGCGCCGCGCGAGCATGCACACACACATGCCCCGCGCGAGCATGCACACACACACACACACGCCGCGCGATCATGCACACACACCCGCCGCGCGAGCATGCATGCACACACACACACGCCGCGCGAGCATGCATGCACGCACACACACACGCGCGCCGCGCGAGCATGCACGCAGCCGCGCGAGCATGAACGCACACGCGCGCCACGCGAGCATGCACACGCACACACACACACGCGCCGCGCGAGCACGCACACACGCGCGCGCCGCGCGAGCATGCATGCGCACACACACGCCGCGCGAGCATGCACGCACACACACACACACGCCGCGCGAGCATGCACGCACACACACACACACACGCCGCGCGAGCATGCACGCACACACACGCCGCGCGAGCATGCACGCACACACACACACACGCCGCGCGAGCATGCACGCACACACACACACGCCGCGCGAGCATGCACGCACACACACACACACGCCGCGCGAGCATGCACGCACACACACACACACGCCGCGCGGGCATGCATGCACACACACACACACACACGCCGCGCGAGCATGCATGCACACACACACACACACTCGCCGCGCGAGCATGCATGCACGCACACACACGCCGCGCGAGCATGCACGCACACACACACACACACGCCGCGCGAGCATGCATGCACACACACACACACACGCCGCGCGAGCATGCATGCACACACACACACGCCGCGCGAGCATGCACGCACACACACACACACACGCCGCGCGAGCATGCATGCACACACACACACACACGCCGCGCGAGCATGCATGCACACACACACACACACGCCGCGCGAGCATGCATGCATGCATACACACAAACACGCGCCGCGCGAGAGCATGCACGCACACACACAAACGCGCGCCACGCGAGCATGCACACGCACACCCGCGCCACGCGAGCATGCACACACACCCGCGCCGCGCGAGCACGCACACACACCCGCGCCGCGCGAGCACGCACACACGCGCACGCCGCGCGAGCACGCACACACACACACGCGCGCCGCGCGAGCACGCACACACACACACGCCGCGCGTGCATGCACACACACACGCACGCATGCACGCACACGCACGCACGCACGCACGCACACACGCACGCACGCACGCACGCACACACGCGCGAGCACACGCACACGCGCGAGCGAGCGCACACACACACCACCACGCCGAGCGAGCGCACACACACACCACCACGCCGAGCGAGCGCACACACACCCCACCACGCCGAGCGAGCGCACACACACCCCACCACGCCGAGCGAGCGCACACACACCCCACCACGCCGAGCGAGCGCGCACACACACACCACCACGCCGAGCGAGCGCACACACACCCCACCACGCCGAGCGAGCGCACACACACACCACCACGCCGAGCGAGCGCACACACACCCCACCACGCCGAGCGAGCGCGCACACACACACCACCACGCCGAGCGAGCGCACACACACCCCCACCACGCCGAGCGAGCGCACACACACACCCCACCACGCCGAGCGAGCGCACACACACCCCACCACGCCGAGCGAGCGCACACACCCCACCACGCCGAGCGAGCGCACACACACCCCACCACGCCGAGCGAGCGCACACACACCACCACGCCGAGCGAGCGCGAGCGCACACCACCACGCCCAGCGAGCGCGAGCGCACACACACGCCGGGCGAGCGAGTGCACACACACACGCCGGGCGAGCGAGTGCACACACACACGCCGGGCGAGCGAGTGCACACACACACGCCGGGCGAGCGAGTGCACACACACACGCCGGGCGAGCGAGTGCACACACACACGCCGGGCGAGCGAGCGCACACACACAGGCCGCGCGAGGATGCGCGCACGCTTTACCCTGAACACATCGGAACAAGGTATCCGCTATAGGTGAGTAGGTTTCTTTTTTTTTTTCGTTTTTTGTGGACTTCCGTGCCTGTTACTTTGGCGTAACTTTTCAACTGCTTTAGGTATAGGTTGTCCCGCGCGCCTAATAAAAACTCAGTAGTATCGTTTGATAGCGTATCGAGTGTTTTTGAAGCCGTGCGAAATCGCTGTGCGCGTTTGCAGTATCAAGTTGAAAATTTGCATTGAAGTTCAGCTTATGTAAAATGTCGGCGCGCGCTTTTGTAACTGAACGGGCATATTTTATGCTCTCGCCAGCGAGGTAGGTGTGGAAGCATCGTGTTACTTTGGATAAGTGTTTTTAACATTTAAAAAAAAGGTAAAAATAATGTTGCAATAGTATTGGCAGGTTAGTCCGAGTTTGCTTTGTATTACTACTTTCGCTTGCCTGTCTTCGCAGGTTTTTATCGCGATGAGATATTTCAGTTGCGTCATTACTGGTGTTGAAGTTTGTAATGTTAACTCTGATGTTTATCTTATCCCTGCGTCTTATCCGGTTAACGTAAGACGAGATGCAAATATAAGACCCTTGTGGTGATAACCCCTTCTTCGACTTGCTGCAGGTTTTTTTTTTTTACGAAAGTTTAATCATTTACATACGCTCGCTAGGCCAGCCCTTGCATATATTATTACTGGCTTCGCTTGCCCATGAAAATAATTAAAAGAAAACTTACGGGTACTGTCATGTTGCACGAATGAAACTTTCTGGGTCTGTTTCTTTGGTATGAAAACAAAAAAGGCGTTAGTGTTAAGTCGCATGTCAGTACGCTTTTAACATCTGAGTTCGCTTCAGTTTTTGTGTCATTACTGACCGTTGCATTTTGTAATTCTAACTTTGGTATCAACGCAATATATGCATCTTCCAGATGCAGAGGTAAATTACATCGCAGTCCTCCACTTCATGTGGATTTTGTTGGCGACAGTTTTTATCATTTGCATTTACCAGCTAGGACTAGGCGCTCGTCCCTGTTGTTGTTCGGTATCCTCAGTTCTGATTTACCTGTATTTCCGCACGTGAATGCTTTGCGCTGGCCATTTTCAGTATGCGTTTTCTATCCATACGGCAATTTTGGTCCGGCTAGTCTAACTCGTTATCTTTATATCTTATCATAACTGGCCGCGCTTTTTCACGAAAGATTAAAAAAAAGCGACACTTTCGGGAAATTTTCGTTATAAAGGGGGTGCTCACAGCCTCCGTCCACCCCATGAAATTCCAGAGATAGTCCGCAAAAAGCCCAGCAAACGCTTTTCCTAAAATCTGCAGGAATGTCGCGCGGCTCATAGTGAACTCTGCATGCGAGATGAAAGGCATAGTCATCCCAGGGAGTCGAAAGATAAGATAAGAACCTCTTTTCTCCATGAGTTTGGGTAGCCCGTGGTCACGCGGCCTCACACGAGCAGCAAAGGCTAGGGGTGCAAGGTATTGTTCCCATTCAACGCTCCCGTCCCCACCATGCGACTTTTTCACAGGAGAGAAAAAAAGAACCATCATGTTGGGCTGCTCAAGAGAGTATAGAGGTTGACGTCTCCGTCTCGGCAGTGAATTTTTGTGGGGGGGGGGGGGGGTCACACTTGTTTAGCGCAGCCAAGAGAGGATAATGGCGGCGGCCAGGGAGTGGTGTGTGGAAGGTCTACACACTGGCCTTCTGTGTGTCTGAACACCTTGATCGAGTTACTGTATTAAGCTACCTTTAGGTAGGATATACAGTAACTCTGTTGCCGTCCACGACCCCGCCCTTTACACACTGCTGCAGTAATCTTTGAGAAAGTTCTTGAGGTATTCTTAATGTTTGCTTGGAAGGGGAATACACTTGCTGCCAATCTCTAAAAGGAATGTGGAAACAAACCTGGCAGGAAGGTTTACATGCACATTTTTTGGAGTTAGTCCATTGCTTTTATTGCCAAAAAGGAGAACTCTTTGAGCCTGGTAAGAGGCACATGCTTACTTTCCAGATGTCTGCAAATACTGTGGGCACTAATTTTATCATGTCATTTGTTGAATATATGCAACGTACTTTCAGTGTCAAAATGCTTGGACTGAACTTTTAAAATCATATTGTAGGTGGCAACTTTACATGCTGTGAAGTTTTTTGACGATTTTGTTTTTGCTACCTTGTAGCCCTTTGTGAATATTTTATTGCGATAGCAATTATATGGACACTCGCGGCTGGTTTTCGCCGTCGGCGTCGCCGCTGTCCGCCGTCCTCTTCCGTCGCCGTCATTTGCTGTATATGTATATATATAACCGGCCACGCCCGTCGTTCGTGAGCGTGAAAAGACGCGAGGGGGGGGGGGGGGGTCCCTCGAGCGACCTTCGATTTTACGAGCGGGGGGCGCGCGCGTTATCTCCCCTTCTCGGCGGCCGACAGGGGGGGGGGGGGGGCGACCTTCGATTTTACCAGCGCGGGCGCGGGCGCGCGCGTTATCCCCTTCTCGGCGGCCGACAGCGGGGGGGGGGGGGGGCGACCTTCGATTTTACCAGCGCGGACGCGGGCGCGCGCGTTATCTCCCCTTCTCGGCGGCCGACAGCGGGGGGCCGGTGTACCCTTCTACGTGTTGCGCTCTCAACGCGAAGAGAATTCTCTTAAACAAGCGTTTTCTAGAGTTGCGTGAGATCGGATCCAAAAAGAGTTAGCTGCCAGCCTCACTTCGTATAACATTACAATTTTTTGCTATCGCATTCATTGCTTCACCCTTGCGGTGAAACTGTGACTTTTTTTGTAACCAAATTGAGCAGTGGAATTTACGCTATGTGACGTAGCGCCAGAACATGAAGCCTAGCTAGTAGAAGCCGCAAAATATGACCCGGCAGTGGATTCGTTGGGAGGGGAGGGGGGGTTCCCGAATATTAGCAACAGCCCATAGGCACCCGTCACTGACCAGAGGGCGCGATGGAGCTCTTGTGTGCCGCCTCAGCATCAGTGTTGTACACGTTCCTCTACCACAGTAACGAAAGCTCGTTCCTTCCCAAATTTGGAACGAGTTCCCGTAACAAGTTCCTGTAATGCGAAAGGAACGTGTTACAGTTATATTTCGAAAATTGGTACGTGTCGTTACATTAACGTTAGATTTGACTTTTTTATACAGTAAAAGCTCGTTAATTCGAACTCGGAGGGGACTATAAAATTGTTCGAATTAAGCAGACTTCGAATTAGTGGGCGGTCGCTATCAAATCGCACCACTTTGCGCGGGGAGAACCCAAAGAAGCCACCTCTCGACTCGTCATCCTGAAATAGGCGCTACTACACGTTCGTGGCAGGTGATTACCGGAATTAAGCTTTTGGAGCTCTAACAGCGAACAGAATTAATTGACCAGTCAGCGGTAAGCCAGAAGGAGGAGGAGGAGGAATGAAAGAAATAAAAGACAGGGAGGTCAACCAGACGCGCGTCCGGTTTGCTACCCTGTACTGGGGGGAAGGGACGAAGGGAGTAAAAGAAAGAAAGAGAGGAGAGGGAAGAGAGCACCATCAGGGCACCTGTGCGCCTGTCCATTGCACGCCTACAAGCGGTCGCTTAAGCCGGTCGATTTTAAAAAACATAGCAATGCTCGCGTCGCTTTGCTGGCCTGCGACGCGTGGAGCCACGATCCGAGGATCTTCTCTTCGGAGAAAGGTCTATCGTCTAGCTTGTTTAGCGTAGCGCGTAGAACGTTGCGTTCGCTCACAAAACTATCACATGAACACAGTAGATGTTCTATTGTTTCTTCACTATCACACGAGTCACATCTGGAGGTATCTGCCATTCCTATGCGAAAAGAGTACGCCTTCGTGAAATCTACTCCTAACCACAGGCGGCACAGTAAAGTTGCATCCCGGCGGGAGAGGTCCGGTGGAACTTGAAGCTTCCTCGATGGGTCCAATTTATGTAAGCGGCGGTTCCCGACACTGAAGTCGCTCTGCCAAGTTTGCGACATTGTGTCAGCGAACGAGCGAAGGCCCCTTGCAGCATCCGTTCTCGACAGGGGTATTGGGGTTGTCTGGGCGTTTTCGTGGGCGGACCGGGCAGCATCATCAGCGAGGTCGTTACCAACAATGCCACAATGTCCCGGCAACCATTGGAACACCACGTCGTGTCCCTTCGATAAAACTTGGTGAAGGATTTCCCTGATTTCATTGACTAGCTGCTCGTGCACCCTTCGTCGTAACGCTGATTGCAAACTCTGAAGCGCAGCCTTAGTCCATTTTTGAGGCTGGGTTTCCGCGATATAAAGGATAGCCGCACGTAAGGCGGCAAGCTCCGATGCTGTTGATGTCGTCCTGTGAGACACTTTGAACTTTATAGTCACTTGGCACGCCGGGATAACAACAGCACCTGTGGAGCTGTCAGCCGAGACCGATCCATCGGTGTAAATGTGGGTCCTTTGGCCATTTTTCTCGTTGAGTAGCGACAATGTCGCCTGTCGTAGGACCACTGTAGAATGACGGCTCTTGTTGGTAATTCCCGGAATAGTGAGGCGTACCTGTGGTTGTTGTAGGCACCACGGAGGCGACAGTGGTCCACAAGCCATGTTTTCAAAGATCATTTCTACTCACAGAGAATGCCTTCCGTCGGGCTTCACTCCAGCAGCAAGGTAAGCCAGAAACAAGCACCGACATGCATTGATGTGAGCAGTGCGCCTGAATGGGAAATATATGACGCTACTTACGCTTCAAAACATGTTTATTTACATGTAAGAGTTAACGCAATCAAAATCAAAAGTAAGCAGTCATTTGCATTTGCTTGCGCTTCTTCTGTCGAGACTCCGCGAGCATCCTTTGCAGCTTACCCAAGAGCTCCAGCGCTGCGTCCGAGTTCTCATCTATAGAAATGCTGCTGTTTCGTTGCATCACTAGTAAATTTGGTTTCCTTTGGTTTTTAAGCACAATATGATCACTTTGGACCGACTTCCGCGAGGAGCAACGAAATCCAGGGTCTCCCAGTTCGAATTGGTCGTTGTGGATACCGAGGCGTTCGAATTATCGGGAGATTTCCCCCATACACAAGGCTGTGCCGAAACCAGGGCGTAAGTTCGAATTAACTGCAAGTGCGAATTAACCAAGTTGGAATTAGCGAACTTTTACTTTATAAAGATATAGTGTCGGATATTCCTGAAGTGAAACAAAGTAAGTAGCTTAAGTTCACATCAGGCTACATATATTATACGAATTTGACATCGCCTACAGCAGGTTATACGAAGGTAAAATTAATCTAAATTTTTTAGAGATCATGGCACCAGCCATTCTACAAGCATGTCTAACTGCAGCTTGCGTGCTCGTCAGTTTCAAGTCCGACACATGTGGCACTTTCCAAGTCGTTCTTCAAAGGTGCAGCCAAGATACTGCGCTTCAGATATTCAAATAGAAATCTCCACCCATGCAGCAATATAATTAAATTTCTTGCACAAGAAACCGCATCGAAAGGGACTATACTTAAGCGTTTAATGAGAGTTGATTCAATATTTCAATGTCAGTAGAAAATAATGTCTAGGATACACACTTCCAACTTAGTGAAGTCTCCTGTTCGCAGTCGGCAAACATGTTTCTGGGTATTTCCCTCTCTGTTTTTCTGTCTTCTACTCTCTATATTCTCTTTCTATCTATATATTGTCTCTTTCTCTTTCTTTATACATCTTCCTTTCTCTCTCTCAGTAGTCGTTCTCTCGCCTTCTTTCTTTCTCTTTCTTACCTCCTTTATATTTCTCCCTTTCTTTCTCACCCTCTGCCTCTTTTTATACTCGTTCTGCTCTCTTTTCTTTCCTCGTCACCCTTAAAACCCTTTCACAGCCCCTTGCTATACTGTACTATACAAGGCTACGCTATGCTAGTGTGCGCGCATGTTGCTCAGAAACGCACAGCCAATAATTTCCTCAACATCCCACTTCATTAAGATGGTCACTTAGCTAAGACATATATATGAGCAAATTGAAAGTCAACCGGAATGGTATTTGCATTGGTGAGATGCTTATTGATCCTTACCGCCGTTGTAGTGTATGATTGGAAAATGCCGCTACTTGATATATTTGCTCTAGAGATGAATGGTGATATTTTAGTGCTACGTGTTCGTCGTTGGGTCGCGATACGAGCAGAATGAACATATCAGTTCAAAGTGTCATGCATATGATAAATAAATACCATGAAAGAAAAAAAAACAAATTGGAAAGCCGAGTGGTTACGGCGCTCGCCTTTGAATCGTGTAGTAGCACAGCTATTTGGCCTAGTTGGAAGTGGTTCATCCTTGAGGAGCGCGAAAGAACACAGGGATTAAGAAGAGATACACGCAGGACAAGCGCTTTCTAACAACTAGTTTTTTTTTGTTGAAAAACTCAGACTTCTTATCCTAACAGAACTGCGCAAGGTACATGAACATATCAGCGCACATAGTGACACTCGTGAAGTGGCTCAACAATCACAAAAAAAGGAGATAATAATGATGTCTCTTTGTCAGATAAGGAAATGGAAGGATGATTTACACAGTCGTCATTGTGCTGTGAAATGAAAAACGCTTCTACGATTTCCCTAGATGTTTGGTTATGACGTTTAAAAATAGTGTCAGTGTTATCAACGAGGGGGGGCGCACTCGCATTCGTTGAAGTGAAGGGCGAGGTGTGTGTTAGGACGTCCTTTCAAACTTGTCATGTGCTTCAAACTTGTCATATGTGCGATCGTGGATTGGCGGTTTCGAATCTCGCCTCACCGAGAATTTTTTTTCGCCAAGAATTTCTTTCTCTTTCTCTATATCTCTTTCTTTCTCTTTCTCTATATCTCTTTCTTTCGTTCTCTCTTCCCTTCTCTCTTTCGTTCTCAGAAGATTCAAAAAGCCACATACGTTTAAGAAGTGTCAGCGGTGCCAGTGCCCCTACAGAATACACGCGCAATTTGCAAACCTCTAACGTGTTCAAATTTGGTCAGATTTACATGGGGTTTGCGGCAATGTATTATATATGTCACTTGGCATTTATGTTCGTCATACGGTCACGTCACGCAATACCAATTGTGGTGTATATCAAGCTAGTGAAACGACCGTCAGCGCGTCATGAGCGCGGCATGTAAATCATGTTGTAATGACATGCAGGTCATGATTTTCATATTACCGCCTGTCATCTATGTTATTCAGGCAGAAATGTCTCATCGTACCAATTTTTGGATATATCAAGTTAAGAAAACGGCCTCAGGAGCACTATGGCCATGGCGTGTAAATCATATTTTTCATGACAAGTTATTCATGATTTTCATGATATCACCAGTCATTCATGTTCGTCATACTGTCATGATACGCCATACCAATTTTGGTCAATATGAAAATCATGACATGTCATGTGCAACATGACTTGCATGCCACGCTCATGACACTCTCGTGGCCGTTTCGCTAGCTTGATATACACCAAATTTGGTATTGAGCGACGTGATTGTATGACGAGCATAAATGACAAGTGGTACATGGAAATCATGACATGTCATGTGCAACATGACTTGCATTCCATGCTCATGAAACTCTCGTGGCCGTTTCGCTTGCTTGATGTACACCAAATTTGGTATTGAGCGACGTGATTGTATGACGAGCATAAATAACATGTGGTAATATGGAAATCATGACATGTCATGGGCAACATGACTTGCATGCCACGCTCATGGCGCTCTCACGGCCGTTTCGCTAGCTTGATATACACCAAAATTGGTATTGCGGGACGTGACTGTTTAGTGAGCATAAGTGGCAGGTGGTAACATGAAAATCTTGGCATGCATGTCATCTACAATGCCATTTCCGTGCCACGCTCATGGTGCGCTTGCGTCCAGTTCGCTAGCTTGATATACACCAAAATTGGTATTTCGTGACGCGACTGTATGACGAACATGAATGACAGGTCCTAACGTGTAAATCACGACATGCACATTATTTGCAGCATGATTTGCTCATTGCTGGCTGCTTCACGTTACATCGATTGCCACAGTGCGTGGGATCTGCCGGTTTTTTTTTTTTTTTTTTTTTTTTTTTTTTTTTTTGGTTAGACGCATTTTCTCCACTACAAGAAAATGCATCCTTGTCAGTGTGAAGAACCGAATGATTTGATTCGTCACTTCCACTTTGTGCTGCTCACAGCCGACCATGTTTAACCTCTTCACAGATAGGCATGAGATAAGGTCCATGATGCTATCGGTTTTCAACTTGTTGAAACTGAAGCAATAGGTCACAATGCACTCAAGGATCCACTCTTGCTAAAATACCATGCCATTTGTTTTTCTCCTTTTCGATGCTTCAAAGCATTCACGTACGTGCACTTGATGATTTTTTGGCAGGCTTTGTAACTTTTCTTCAAAACTAGAGCTATCTATAACTTCGTTGTCCTGTTTCATCTTTTCTATGGTCTCGCTCAACTTGGCAATGCTGCGCTTTTGCCGTTGCAGCTGCGCATTTTTTCGCCTCAGCTTCTGTGTGAGGTTAGCTCTTGCCTGTCTCGCTTTTATATGCTTATAGTATGCCTGATTTATCAACAGCTTACGAAGGTACTTGCACTGCAACTATCGATATCGGCTTCTATTTTGGGCTGTCCCACAACACGTCAGGCTGTGTAGTTTCCCTCCATGGAGTCTGTGCTTCGTTTTTCTTTGCACATTTTGCATTCCTGTCGCCATCTCAAACGCCTCGCAAGGAATCATGCCATCCATTTCCAAGAGGAGGCCCTTAACATCACTAATGCCGTCGACATCCACTGTTTTTAGAAGAACAGCCTGTATATATGCCGTGCAATGAAAGGTTGGGGCATTACATGAACACAAAAGTAATATTTCAAAGCACAGAATTCCACCACTGGAGGCACACTCGGAGAACGCTACAACGTCGGTGTCGTTTGGGATGACATGTTTCGCCCAGAGTACTTATTTGGAAGGTCATCTTGCGTCATACCCTCCAAGATATTGTAGCCGCCGTTACAGTTCGAACTTGATAGAACGTCCGTTTTAGCACTCTGCAGTTCCTCGTGAATGGAGTTAACCTTTCTTCGCTTGGAAGTCGCACCTCATTGGACGACACTATATTTCTGGAGGCAGCTTCTTCGAGAGGTAAGGAGGCCCATTTGGAAATATCGTAAGGATCGCGTCGTCCGTCAGAGTTGGGCGATCAAGCGGGATTTCCACATACTCACTGTTGATGACATGCTTGAAGCTATGGACGATGAACCTCTCGTCCAAATGTGCCTTGCACACAAAGCAGTTCTTCTCCAGTGGCTTGTAAGTGCGAGAAATCGCGCGCTCCCAGGCTTTGCGCCGTTCATCGTCATGGGAACAGCGAAGAGAGACGCCTTCTTCTCTTGTTTGAGGGCCGAAACATACCCCGCCTTAGATCCAGGTGCAAATTCGTTGCTGTTTAGACATCACTGTGGCATGGCCACATCGATAGGTACCGATCACAAACAAATTAAAACCAGCACACCGCAGGCTTTGTGAGAACACGTGCCCGAAGAGCGACGAAAGGTGTGGCGCCGGCCGTCGGCGGGTGCTCTTTACAGATCTCGGTAGAGGCGTGCGCACCGCCCCGCGGCGGCATGAAATACCAGCACGCCTTCGCTCACAGCGCGGCCGAGACGATGCTGACACCTCTCCTTCTAGCCACCATAGCATCGTCTTAGGTTTTCCGATGATGAATGAACAGTGTGACCTGGCCAGAGGGCGTTTAAATGCCAACTCTGATATAATTTTTGACTGTTTAAAAATGGAAGCTTATTTTCTGATAGCATGTGTATATGTAGAGGAGCTCTTGTGCGAAAATCCTGCGTTCGGAATTTGAACAGGAGCATCGCGAAAAAAGAAACTTGAAAAAAATAATGACACTGAAATGTTACTGTTACCAGTCGCCGAGATGATGTATGATAGAGGCATGATCTGAAGTACAGGGCTTTTTGTCATGGCCTCCGAGATGGTGGAGGGGGAGTTCGGCATCTCTAAGGCCATGTTACGAACCTACGTCAAAGCTACAAAGCACCGGGTATGTGCGGTGTCCGCTTAGGTACTCTTAGAGGGCACCTATCGAGTAAATAAAAAAAAAACTATTACCAGTCCTGGCTTCTTGCCAAGATTGGTTCAGTGATGTACGCTACCCCCCAGTTAGCCGAAGTGAAATTTCATTGCTGTCGACGTTAGTTTTAATGACTGGCTGTCGTTACAGAAGAAAGCGGAGTGGGTCAGGGAAGAAGCAGGTGTTAGAGGGGCCCTGCACCACTTTTTCAACATGCCCAGAAAACGCTGCCTATCGACAGTCGAGGCAACCTGCGAACATGCGAGCGACACATAGCGCAGCATGGGACCTGAAATTTACAATTATTTTTTCTGAGTTGGAAATCGGTCCCTCTTCTCTCTGCAAATGGTTTCATATAGTAAATTATTCTGTCATAAACCCAAAGTACTGATCCGTTGGCTGAATTGAGTATCATGGGCTGCATAGTTACCGTGGCCGCCACGGGATGCCGCCACGTGCCCGCGCGCTTGCTCGCGATCACACTGAACGTAAGGCGTGTTTAAAAAAAAATGAAGAAAAAGTGCTCAAGGCGATGACGCCCGCTGACGATGGGACGCATATTCTTGCCCCTTGACATCCCCCCTCTCTGCGTACATTTCATTGCACTCTCTGGTACGAAAGGAGAGAGAAAGCCGTTAAAGCGGGCGGCATATC
Organism: Rhipicephalus appendiculatus; assembly: GCA_030522465.1. Taxonomy (NCBI): domain Eukaryota; kingdom Metazoa; phylum Arthropoda; class Arachnida; order Ixodida; family Ixodidae; genus Rhipicephalus; species Rhipicephalus appendiculatus. The sequence continues at coordinate 424,148 of JALIZH010016743.1, forward strand.
CCCGAGGGCATCTTAGTCAAAATCAAGAAGAAATGAGCATGGGCAGGGTATGTAGCGAGCAGGTAAGATGGGCATTTTTCCTTAAGAGTAACTAACAGATTAGATTCTAAGCGAAGGAAAGCACCGGTCATTTAGGCCAGGGTAACCCCGCCTGTTGCAACACCACAACCACCACCCCCCACGTGAGGGTAGGCAGAAAGTTGGAAGGGCAGATGAGATTAAGAAGTTTTCTCGATATAACGTGGCTCCAGCAAGCGCAGGACCGGGTTGATTGGCGAAAGCTTGTAGAGGCGCTTGGCCTGCATTGGGCGCAGTCAGGCTGATAATGACTGTGCACTTGCAGGCATCATGTTTGAATGTGAAGAAAACAATGCTGACGGCCTGGACATTGGCACCGCCGGGGCCGACTCCAGAAAAAAGAGCCGGTGGCGGCGACGAGCCCTGCGGTAAGAAGGGCCAGCAAAACCCTCGCAAGCCTCTGCTCTTGGAGGACTTCCTGGTACCCAAATTAGACGAAGAATTTTACGGCAAGGACCTGGAGTGGGTGGATCGTTCCCGTGGCAAATTCTTCATCAGCTGGAAACACCTGGGTAGCAAGAGCTTCAACCGCGAGGGCCCCAACGTCTTCCGGGTAAGCATCCCCCCACCGTCCCCCGTCTCTCTCCGAATGCGTTGCTCTGTGCCACTGAAAAACGGAGCTTCTCTAGGTTTGCTACAAAGTTGCGTGCAAAGAGATTTTCTAAAGTCATTTTTAGATCATAGTCCATTTCTGCTGGGCGTGCAGTAGTGTGCAGGCTGAACAAATCTTGTATTCGTAGATGTCTTATATAGGTGTTACGCGGTAACTTGTGATCCTGATGGGGCCTGATCCGGGTAGAATTCATTGATCGTGATTTGTTAGTTCCTCTAAGCAACCTGCAGACCGGGGCTACTCGCTACTGACGAAATTGATCCTGATTGAGTGTAATCGTACTCTGACGTCGCACGTTATCCCCTTCAGGCGCGAATTATGATGCACGGTCTGCAAATGCCTCAAATTTGTATGAGATGATTCCAAGGCACTCAGTATTACATTTCAAGAAATAAAATAAAGAAATCTATTGTTTTCTGCGAGTTTCAGTAATTATTCATAATTAGCGTGTAATTAAATGTTTAAATATTCTGTGATCAGTCAGCTTCAATTCTTGCGTGAAAAGAATGAAATATTAGACTCGAAATGCGTGCAGCATTTGTTTATTTTTTGGTTGTATTCATTTCGAGCGAAGAAAAAAAAATACTCTTGATGTTATTCCTGGTACGCGGCACGTTGAGTGATCTTTGAACATGGCAGTGTCTTCCGCAAAGTGAACCGCGGCAGCAATACGCAGCGCAATGACGTTAAATGACCGCTAGTTGTCCCCTCAGCAAGCCTGCAAGAATGTGCACATTGAGTTTGAAGCTTACTTGAAGAAATAAGTGGTGCGTCACGCGCCTCCGAACCTGATGTGTACAATTGTACACATCGCCATTGAAGGGGTTATGCGGCTGTCAAGCACTTCGCCTCCATTGCAATGCGACCATGGCGGCCGGGATCGAACCCGCAACCTCAGGGTCGGCAGCTGAGCCCCGTAACCGGTAGACAACCGCGTTAGACTTTTTTTAGATGTGAAGCATCTTATGGCGAAGCTTAATCCGGTGGTGGTGGTGGTGGTGTGCCGCGTGGCCTCCCTTACTGCGCATGCGCAAACCCTTTAAAAAAAATAAAAATAAAAAACCTCCTCTCCCCCTCTCTCCTCTAGGCATCCCTCCCCGCGGCAACCACACCCTCACTGCGCGTGCGCCTCTCCTCCTCTCTCCCTTCCTACGCTCCCCCCTCTGTCCTCTAGGCATCCCTGCCAGCGGCGCCCACACTAGCTCCCACTGCGCATGCGCGTCCCCCCCTCTCTCTCCTCTAGGCATCCCTGCCCGCGGCGTCCACACTCCCACTGCGCATGCGCGTCCCCCCCTCTCTCTCCTTTCCTACGCTCCCCCCCTCTCTCGCCTCGCGATGCCGACAGCGTCTGCTAGCGAGTTTCTTGGTTGAAAAAACCGACTGCTCGCGCTGCACAACGGTTCACTGGCCATCCCGTATATATGGCAATGGATCTTGACCTGCAAGGTGGTGCTGGTGGGAGGTTTCTACTGTGCGTTGTTGAACAATAAAAATTCGCAGCGTGCGCGTTAACTGCGGGTCTCTGTGTCCAGTCGGAGTCTTCTGTCTCTCATTGCCCATTAGCAGCGATTGGCATGTTCCAGTAGGAAACACTGCTCCATCACTGCGTGCTTTGCGCCTCCCCAGTTCTCTCTCCTGCGAAACGCTGCGATGAGCGCCAGCGTCAACGCCGCCGCCAGTGTAAGCGTTAGCGCCCGCTGCTTCACATCTACACATGGTTCCTTTAACGGGAGATGGTGTGATTTTTTTTTTTCAGTTGCTGTATTACTCACCCTCAAGAGTGTACTTTTCGCTCCCTGGGCGATTCTTTCACAGGACTGGTCCGTCATGAAGGGCACCTGGGACGACCAGGTTCCCAGCGCATTGTCCGACGCGAAGCACCGCGTGCGTGATGCCTTCCACAAGCTGCCAGATATCACCCTCTTGGAGGACGGCACAGATCATCGTATCTATCGCATAAACAACATTCAAAGTAAGCTGCTTTCCTCATTCTTTCACCTTGGATAAGGTTCCTTGTGTGCTTGTAGCAGTAGCTCCTTTTTCTTTTTCCTAGCCCTGTTATGAGCTAGATCAGTCATGTTCGGGTGGTGTCTCGAAGGGAAAACAATGACAGGCAGTAAGCGGGGTTAGAATGTCATATCGAGACTTCTCAATGTTCACAGAGTGTTTGTTGCACTTTGACATATCTGCAGAACCCAGTGATATTTTATTCAGCAGGATAAAATTGAGCAGCCAGTTAGCTAGAATATAATAAGATGATGTTTTCGTAAACAAATGCCTTATAAGTTAATGGTATGGTGTGCATCAAAACCAAGGTCATATTTTATATTAGTTCAATAAAGAACGTAATCACCGTAGTTTTCATCGTCCTAGCTTAAATGTGCCCAGCAACACGTTTTGAGCATCTTCAGGAAACGCTGTTGATTGGTAGTCGAGGCTCCGGAGAACAGGTGAGCCAAACATTATAGCGCAGCACCCGGCCTGAAATTGACGATTAATTCTCAAAGTCCACTAGAAATTGCTCACTTTTCTCTCGGCTAATGATACGATGACCCAAATAACGGCCCCATATACCCAACCTCCACGGCCATTGGCTGATTTGAACATCATGAGCTCCATAGTTACCGCCGCCGCCGTAGGGTGCTGCCACGTGCCCGCGTGCGTGCTCACCATCACGCTGAAAGTAAGTGGCGCGTTAGAAGAAGAAGAAAAAAAAGTCACAGTTTCACCGCAAGGGTGAAGCAATGAATGCGATAGCAAAAAATTGTAATGTTATACGAAGTGAGGCTGGCAGCTAACTCTTTTTGGATCCGATCTCACGCAACTCTAGAAAACGCTTGTTTAAGAGAGTTCTCTTCGCGTTGAGAGCGCAGCACGTAGAAGGGTACGCCGGCCCGGCCGCCGAGAAGGGGAGATGAGAAGGGGAGATAACGCGCGCGCCCGCGCCCGCGCTCGTAAAATCGAACGTCGCCCCCCCCCCCCCCCCCCCCGCCCGCTGTCGGCCGCCGAGAAGGGGAGATAACGCGCGCGCCCCCCGCTCGTAAAATCGAAGGTCGCTCGAGGGACCCCCCCCCCCCTCGCGTCTTTTCACGCTCACGAACGACAGGCGGGCCCGGTTATATATATACATATACATATACGGCAAATGACGCCGACGCCGACGGAGAAAACCAGCCGCGAGTGTCCATATAATTGCTATCGCAATAAAAGGTGCTCAATGTCACTACGCGCGCCGGCGAATGTACGTATCTTCTTGCACCTTTTCATCTGGACCCCCCCCCCCCCCCCCGGCCCGTCCTGCGTAGCTTTCATCGCGCTCGTTGGTACCAAAGGAGAGAGAAAGAGCTGAAAGCGTTTGGCAAATCCTTGTAACTCCGCCAGTACGTCACGGATTCTCAAAATTTTTGTGGCAGTTGATTCGTGAGGCGATAAACTCATTTAATGATGCCGTTCCATGATTACTTTTAAAAGAGTTGCAGGGCATCTTTAAGTAATAGAGCGCCTTGTGATTACAAGCATCATCCCCCCTCTTTGTGTGCTCAGAATACCCGGTGCAGGACAACGAAGACGAATCAAAGGAGAACAAAAAGAAACGAGGGTTGTGTGGTTGCCTGACGGGCTGCCCCGACTGCGAGCCCCAGGAACAGCCACTCAAGTCACGTGCCAAAATGTCTGATGATCTAGATCAGGACATGGATAACCTGCAGGAGATCGACAATAAGGTAAGACCGAGTGCTTTTTCTGCAATTGGGAGGAAACGATTGGTCACTTCGTTCTCATCGTGTCGCCGTTTCACGACTCCGAGGAGAATACTGGTACTACCTGGGAAGCTGGGCGTGGAATTAACAGAAGCAGTTATTATTTCGTTTGGGGCCACTTCTCTGGGATACAGCTACAGGGATGTTTCCTTCGCCATTGAAGAATTTATCCTTGAGAATGAAAATATATCTCGCGAAATTCTGCCGGATTTAAATATCTCACCGCCAAATCAAACCAGTATACTATTTAAATATAGCATCAAATGATATGACTGTCGGCAGGATTTTGTTCTGGGGGTGGAAACCCTTATTGCATCACGGCTTAGAGAAGGGGAAAGCGCTGGAGTAGCTTGGGAGGGGGGTGGAAGGGGCAAGTGGTGGTGTGGCTTGAGGGGTGAAAAAGTGCCCCTTTTTCACCCCCTTAACCGCAGTCATGTCTACCGATGTTACCCTGAATTGGGTATGAGCCATGGCCCCAACCCTTGATTGGTTATGAGCCACGGTCAGAAGACAACAAGCGAGACATCTATCCCTGATTACGTTGGAAAGGGCCCCGATGAAGTAGTCGCAGCGCCGCAATTCGTTTCACTCGCAGTTGCGGGACACTTCAGCCAATATTCTCTGGAAATACAAGTTTTCGTGCGAGGAAACGCACTTGCCCGTACGTCCGCCCTACAACCTTTTTTCCCCTGCTTTCTCCGCTGTTAACAGTGCCTGCCCCGGTGCACCATGAAGAGATGCTATCTGGGTCAAAGAAACCTCTGCTTACTTTTGGTATACAAAAGCTGTGATGTGCGCAACGATGGAAGGAACTGTATCACATTTCAGATCACCTTTCATGTTGAGAAGCTTGCGAAATTTCCTTTGGTCGAGAAGACACATGAAGAAACGAGGCACGTTTTTGTACTATAGGGATAAAAAACAACTGAGTCGCTATGCACCTGTATTGCAAATAGTGAGGAAAAGCGGAGCTTGGGGCGTTGTCCTCCTCCTTTCTCTGTTCCTGAACCTCCCTTCATTTTCCTAGCTCTTACTATACACGGCTATGCTTGCTCTCTTTTTTTTTGTCGGTTTTTTGTGTCGGTATCTTTCCATTTCTTTTTTTCTGTCTATTTTTTTTATCTGTCTTTCTGCGTCTCTATCTCTTTCTTTCTCCTCCTCCTCTGTACTTTTTCTTTCGTAGATCGGAGTTGTTGCACGCCACGCCGAACAAATCGGCGTACATGTTCTGGAAGTTAAGCAGAAGATGAAGCAGACTAAGATCGCATGTGCCGGTTCATGATGATGACAGTTTTCTGTGGTCGCGTACGGGCATAAAGTAAAGAACTAGAGGCCCGCCGTAAAAAACTTACCCATATCACTGAAAAGTTAACCAACGAGTAACTGTCGGGTTATTAGGAGCTTTCTCCGTTTTTTTAAATATATTTTTACCGCGCTCCTGTTGGCGAACATACTGACCTCGCAGTCATACGCCGGCAGCAGCGGCACCCAGAACTCAAGGTCGATGTCTCCGTCCATCCCATCGTCGGACTTCTCGCCCACCAAGCGCTCCCTCACGGAAGCGTCCTACAAGCCTTCCAGACTTCCCGGGTCCTCCTGCAAAGCGAAGGCGGCGTACGGGGCTGTCCCCTCGGTCATGACCCGGAATGCCACCGACATGGAGACCGCATACATCCTGTTGTCCTTAAAATGCGGGGGTCGCTGGCAGCAGCAGCCTCCACAGTCCGCTGCGGACCCATTCGCCCCCCTCACCCCAGGGAACAGTGCCACCCTCGGATGCCCGCCCGGTGGACCAAGTGGTGGGTGCATCGTTGCTGTACAGTTTTACAGTGCATTATGCTGATAGAGCACACATGTTCGGGCTATACTCAGTTCGGCTATACTCGGTAAAAAACAATAACTTGAAGGTCCTTGAATAACAGAAAGCTGAGCTACTTGGTACGTATTCACTTCAATGGATGCCGTGCGAACACGCACTTAGGAGACAAGTCAAGACACCGAAAAGGTTTGTTTTAGATGCGAAGCAGCTTAAGGCCGAGTTCAATCTGGTTATGGTGGTGGTGGTGGTGGTGTGCGTCCTGACCACCCTTTCTGCGCATGCGCAGACCGTTTAAAAAAAGATACAAAAAAAACGGCCCCACCTCCCGAAAGGGAATCGTGAGGAAATGCGAATGCATTTCGCGCGCGCTTCACTCCATTTATATATGGTGGTTGTGGTTCGAAGAAGGAAAAGGCGCCTAATTTCTGCAGCCTGGTCGGGAGCACGGCGAAGCGCCTGTTTTTTTTTTGCTTTTGTTCTGTCTTTTTTCTTCTTTATTTATTTATTTTTTATTTTTTTTGTTCTTTTCCCTTTTTTTTCTTTTTTTTTATTTTTTTTTTCATATATAGCTCCACCGAGCTCCCGCGATGCGAGCGCCCTCACGCACTTGAAATGCATTCGCATTTAAAACTGGGGATGCGTAAAGCACGCAGCGATGGAGCGGTGTTTCCTACTGGAACATGCCAATCGCTGCTAATGTGCTATGAGAGACAGAAGACTCCGACTGGACACAGAGACTCGCAGTCAGCTTTTAGTTAACGCGCACGCTGCGCATTTTTATTGTTCAACAACGCACAGGAGAAATCTCCCACCGGCACCACCTTGGAGGTCAAGATCCATTGCCATATATACGGGGTGGCCAGTGAACGGTTGTGCAGCGCGAGCAGTCGGTTTTTTCAACCAAGAAACTCGCTAGCAGACGCTGCCTGTGTCGGCGTCGCGAGGCGAGAGAGGGGGGGGGGGGCGTAGGAGAGGAAAGAGAGGGGGGGCGCGCATGCGCAGTGGGAGTGTGGACGCTGCGGGCAGAGATGCCTAGAGAAGAGAGGGGGAGCGTAGGAGAGGAGAGAGAAGAGAGGTGGGACGCGCATGCGCAATGGGAGTGTGGACGCCGCGGGCAGTGATGCCTAGAGGAGAGAGGGGGGGAGCGTAGCAGGGGGAGAGAGGAGGGGAGGCGCATGCGCAGTGAGGGTGTGGTTGCCGCGGGGAGGGATGCCTAGAGGAGAGAGAGGGGTTTTTTATTTTTATTTTTTTTAAAGGGTTTGCGCATGCGCAGTAAGGGTGGTCACGCCGCCCACCACCACCACCGGATTAAGCTTCGCCATAAGATGCTTCACATCTAACACCGGCCGGCGCTTTCAACCTATCCTCCTCCTCCTCCTCCGCGGACAACGCTGGACAACGCCGGACAACGCCGGATGCCTGACATAGCCCGACTATGAAATGCATTCGCATTTAAAAATTCGCCATCTCCCGCTAAAGGGAAGCATGTGTGGATGCGAAGCGGCGGAGAGATGGATAGCTTGAGCGGGAATTTTATTGAAAGGATAAATAAGAATGTATAAGAGAAGACGGAGAATGTGGTGGTTGCGCGTTTATTTAGGGAACGTGTGCGATTCCTTGCGTCGGTGCACGGGGCGCTTTGAAGACGACGGCCTTGTGATCGGTGAAGTGTAGCGTCAGGGGTAGCTTTTGAAGAGTTTTCATTGTGAAGTTTGCGAAGATGAGGTCTATGCACGTTCCCCTAATGGTTGTCGGTTGTCGTCGGAAATGCGTCGCAACGAGTACACGTCTATCATGTGGTGGACGAGCCAGTCGTTCGTGGTTATATCCACGTGGAAGTCACCCGCAAGCACGAAAGGCGTGTCATTGCGTTCTCTAGGTAACGTTCGACGTTCTCTCTAGAGTAGAGAATGGGGGGTGAGTGTAGGAGAGGATAGGGGAGGGTACGCGCATGCGCTGTAGGGGGTGTGGTACGGGGGGGGGCCGCTCCGTAGAGTAGAGGATTCCTAGAGGAGACAAATGGGTGAGCGTAGAGGAGAGAGGGTGCGCGCATGCGCTGTGGTGGTGTGGGACGCGGGAAGGAGGGACGGACTAAGCCCCCCTCCAAACACATGCAAGCAAGATCAAGGAATGCGGTCAACCTGGGCGACAGACAGCACCTGCCTAGCCATTGCTGAGCAGCCTCTCTGTGCTCTCGGCCATGACTCTGATGACCGTAGTAGTGGTTGACGGCCTTCATATTACTACAGTGTCCTGGTTCGCATAATGGGTGCTTCCCTACTTCATGAAAGTGGCCGGACGCGGGACGGACAGAGCCCCGAGCATAAGATGCTTCGCATCTAAAATTCCTCATCTCCCCCTAAAGGGAGCCATGTGTGGATGCGAAGCAGCGGGGGAGATAATCAGCTTGAGCGGGAGGAACGTCGCCGCTCTCATTTCACTGCAGCGGTCCGGGCGCTCATCGCGGCGCTGCACAGGAGAGAGAATGAGGCGCGCGCGCTCCGTCATTTTCATACCGCGGAACTACCGTGGTGCCCCCCAGCGGAGTATGCAGCTGTCACACCACCTGTCGTGCGCGCCGCTCCGTATAGGATTCCTAGAGGACAGGACGGGGGGGGACCGTAGGAGAGGAGAGAGAGGGGGGAGGTGCATGCGCTGTGGGGGGTGTGGGACGCGGGAGCCGCTCCGTAGAGTAGAGGATTCCTAGATGAGAGAGGGGACGCGCATGCGCTGTGGGACGCCGGAGGCGCTCCGTAGAGTAGAGGATTCCTAGAGGAGAGAGGGGACGCGCATGCGCTGTGGTGGTGAGGGACGCGGGAAGGAGGGACGGACCAAGCCCCCCTCCAAACACATGCAAGCAAGATCAAGGAATGGGGTCAACCTGGGCGATAGACACCACCTGCCTAGCCATTGCTAAGCAGCCTCTCTGTGCTCTCGGCCATTACTCTGATGACTGTGATATGGGTTGACGGCCTTCATATTACTACAGTGTTCTGGTTCGCATAATGGGTGCTTCCCTACTTCATGAAAGTGGCCGGACGCGGGACGCGGGACGGCGGACGGGGGACGCGGGACGCGGGAGGGACGGAGAGAGCCCCGAGCATAAGATGCTTCGCATCTAAAACTTGGACCATCTCCCCGAAGGGAACCCTGATGGGATGCGAAGCAGCAGCGCTGCGCACGGCGTTGACCCGGTTGAAACGGGCGTCGACGCGGGTGCTGGAAGAACGGTTTGAAGCGAAACTCGGTGTAGCGTTTACACGAGTAAACGTTTGTTTGAAACGCAAAGACACGGGTGGCGGGTCAGAGGTGTTGCGAGTGGGCGGAGCAGCCGGCAGCTGCGGGCGCTGCCGCGAGCATGCTGCGGGTGAGGGAGACAGTGACGTCAGCGCGCACCTGCGAGGGAAGCGTGCGAGGGGAGCGTGACGTCAACACGCAGCTGCGGCGTGACCTACTTGGCACCGCTCCAAGACCTGCGGCGAGGGGAGCGCGTTGCGGTGCGTTCGTTCGTACGCACGGAGGGACAGTATTACACAGCCTAGTCAAATAGCTGCTTCGAATCTAAAAGCTTCCTCTCCCCCTCTCTCTCCTCTATGTACCCTCCCTGCGGCGACCACGCCTTGACTGCGCATGAGCGTCCCCCCCTCTCTCTCCTCTCTTACTCTCCCCCCATCTCTCCTTGAGTCATCCCTTCCCGCGGCGTCCACACCCCCCACTGCGCATGCGCGTACCCCCCTCTCTCTCTTTACCTACGCTCTCTCCTCTCTCGCCTCGCAACGCCGACGCAGGCAGCGTCTACTAGCGACTTTCTTGGTTGAAAAAACCGACTGCTCGCGCGGCACAACCGTTCACTGGCCACCCCGTATATATACACCAGAACACGGCGAGTTCAGTGTGTGCCGCCATATTTAGGCAGCACGTCGTGCCATCTGTCGCAAGCGCGGCGAAGCAACACCCTGAACTGCCAGGCTAGCAGACGCTCCGCAATTCAAACGCGAAACTTCCCAACCCGAGTCCGGCTGTAAGGATGTTCCGCGCTTTTCTTCTCCTGGAAATGTATTCTGTTTTCTTGTGAAACGTCGAGAACACCATCTTCGACAGTCCGGAATGTCTACAGCACGTGCATTGCAGACTGCGGAAGCAACTTTATCAGGTACGTACCATCGCGTAGAAAGAAACGTGAACAGCGGAAACCGTGGCTTTCGACTCAGTCGAACTGCGACATGCCTTGACTATCGCTAGGCAAAAGTTGTGCTTTCAGCCGGCGTCACCATAGCGGTAGGTTCCCGCTCCGGCTTGCGCTCATGCACCGCATGTGTTTATCATTTTCCAGTCATTCCTGGCACTCGGAACACACGCGCGGTGCGAAAGTGTCAGCCAGAGCAAGATTTTATAGTACTACGGGGACGCCGGCTGAAATCACAGATTGGCCTCGCGACAGTCAAGGCATGTCGCAGTTCGACTGAGGCTGTCGCTAATACATTCGGGCGGTGCATTCGCAATGATTTGGTGCCGCATACTACAGGCATACTGCACGCAAATTACTGCTGTAAAGCGAAATAGCTGGCGTCACGCTTGAATACACGCAGTAAGTGTACTTACGCGTACGCTTTTACTGGGGCTCGTAGTTTTCACTGTTGATTGCAATTATCCACCGGCGGCGGAGCTCGTCGTTTTTCGTTGCGGATGGAAATCTCTGCAATCTGAAAACACCGCACCGGCGCCATTCCCATGTTATGTTGTCATCTTCACAGACAGTGCTGAGTGATATCTTCCTCTTGCGCTGATTGTTTTCGAATCCAAAGACGGCGCAGTGGTGCCTAGACGACTTCTTGTAAGCGCGAGTGGCGTGAATAGGCGCTTTCTCGTATTTTAAAGTCCCGACACGTCACTTGCCACGTTAACTTGGCGCAACAGATACACACCATGGCAGTTCAAAACAAACATGGCGTCTGGGTGCGAGAGTATGCCGCCGAGAGCCTAGGCGCCTGGGTGCGAGATAGGCGTGCTCTGGTCTATAGGCACTGGATCTTGACCTGCAAGGTGGTGCCGGTGGGAGATTTCTCCTGTGCGTTGTTGAACAATAAAAATTCGCAGCGTGCGCGTTAACTAAAAGCGGACTGTGGGTCTCTGTGTCCAATCGGAGCCTTCTATCTTTCATTGCCCATTACCAGCATTGGCATGCTCCAGTAGAAGACACCGGTCCATCACTGCGTGCTTTGCCCCTCCCCAGGTTCCTCTCCTGCGAACGCCGCGATGAGCGCCAGCGTCAACGCCGCCGCCAGTGTAAGCGTTAGCGCCCGCTGCTTCGCATCTGCACATGGATCCCTTTAGCGGGAGATGGTGTAATTTTTTTTGGCTTCTTTAATTGGTGGTTGTTCCATGCTAGGACTATGTAGTGGTTTTCTGAGAATCAAGTTTGCCGTCTTGAAAACGGCATTTGTGGTGTCTTGACTTCTCTCTTGAGTCCGTGTCCCAAAACTACGATACGATTATGAGAGGCACCATAGTGGAGGGCTCCACAAATTTTCATCATCTGGTGTTTGTTAACTTCCACTGACGTTGCACATTATCCCCTTCAGGCTCGAATTATGATTCACTATCTGCAAATGCGTCAAATTCATATGACATGATCCCGAGGCACTCAGTATTGCATTTCAAGAAAGAAAACAAAGAAATGCATAGTTTTTTTGTGAGATTCAGTAATTATTCCTAATTAACGTGTAATTAAATGTTGAAATATTCTGTGATCAGTCAGCTTCAATTCCTGCATAAAAATAATAAAATATTAGACTCGAAATGGTTGCACAGCTTGCTTTCTGGTTGTATTTATTTCAAGCGAAGAAAAAATTGGGGGGACCCTTAAGCTTCGCCTTTAAGAGTTGAACGCGATAGCGCTATCCCGTCCCTACTGCGTACTTCAATCACTTAGTGCATACAATGTAATGGGTAGTATGCTTTAAACCAGGAGAAATTATGCGCGGCAAATGTGGGAAATGTTTTCGAACTTGCTATGCACCCACTACGTGGTGTTAAGGGAATACGCGCAGTAAGGTGTGTGCCGTTTGCAATGGGTGGCTGGCTTTAAACTATGGAATCGTTATGATAGTCACATATTCTGACGCCCGATGGCAATGTACGCTTGTACCGCGCAATATTCCTGGGATATTACATGTTATATTGCGACGCCTATATAAAGGACGCTTGCGTTTGCGAAGCATGGAAGTTATTTTCACTGCATTTCCAAGCAGAGGAAGTTATTTTCACAGTACTTCCAAGCAGAGGCATGGTTGTGTGGTAGAACACCTGCTTGCCATACAGACGACCCGGGTTCGATCCTCACTCGGACCCGAAAATTTTTATTATTTATTTTATTGGCATCTTTCTCGATTTTTCGGTCACGGACAAGATGATGATTTTTGGGTCACGGACAAGATGATGATTTTTCGCTCACAACCAACGACGCCGACGCCGGAATTTCTGCGAAACGAGCTCTTTAACGCTATCGCGTTATAAAATACTCTTGACGTTAGTCCTGGTAAGCGGCACGTTGAATGCTCTTTGAACATGGTAGTGTCTTCTGCAATAGTGTCTTCTTCAAGGTGATCCTCGGCAGCAATACGCAGCGCATTGACGTTAAATGACGGCTAGTTGTCCACTAAGGAAGCCTGGAAGAATGCGCACACTGAGTTTGAAGCTTATCTGAAGAAACAAGTGGTGCTGGACGCGCCTCCGAAGTTGATGTGTACAATTGTAAAAACTGCCGCTGAAGGAGTAATACGGCTGTCTAGCATTTGGGCTTCATCGCAATGCGACCACGGCGGCCGGGTTGGAACCCGTGACCTCAGGGTCAGCAGCTGAACCCCGCAACCGGTACACAACCGTGGCAGACTTTTTTTTCAGTTGCTGTATTACTCACCTTTGAGCAGTGGCGTAAATCCATAAAGACCCCAAGGGGGGGGACGCACGTCTTGCAATGGTGACCATTTTGTTTTTATGTATATAGTTTATTGTTAATTATACAAAATTAAAATTATGCATTCACATATAATAATAATAATAATAATAATAATAATAATAATAATAATAATAATAATAATAATAATAATAATATTATTATTATTATTATTATTATTATCATAAAACAAGCATCAGCATCGGCGCGTGGTCAGAAAAAATAGCACTGAGTATCCAATAGTAAGCGACATCGCATGGCGAAGTTTCTAATAGCAACTCGTAGGCAGGCGCTAACATTTTTGCAGCTGCGTCATTTGGGTGACATTATGCAATAAAAATTCTACCACTTTATGTGCTAGCGCATGAAGGTATTCCGCATCGTGTGTTACGGCTAGAAGTACTTAGTTACTGTTCAATGAAAGTGCTTCAGATTTCAGAGATTGTTTTACGGAGAGTGCATTGTCCTTGACTGTCAAGAAATTCATATATGACATTTGGAAGATAAATCTCGAGGGGGGGGACACTTGCATGGGGTGTCCCCCCCCAGCCTGAACACAGGGGGGGGTCAGGACCCCCCCTGACCCCCCACATGATTTACGCCACTGCCTTTGAGAGTGTACTTTACGCTCACTGGGTGATTGTCTGACAGGACTGGTCCGTAATGAAGGGCAACTGGGACGACCATGACCCCGAACAACTGTCCAGGGTGAAGCAGCATGGGCAGGCCGACTTCCGCAACCTGCCAAATCTCCTTCGCAAGAACCAGGGTGCAGATCCTTGCATCTGCCGTATCAAAAACATTAACGGTAAGCTCTCCTCCCCATTTTTCCACCTTGGAATAGGCTCGTTGTCTGCTTGATGTAGTAGCTCCTTATTCTTTTATTGCGATAGCAATTATATGGACACTATCGGCTGGTTTTCGCCGTCGCCGTCATGTCCCGTATATGTATATGTATCTATATATTTATAAAAACCTCAAAGAAAAATAATTCAGAAAAATGTTCCCGACGCGCGGCATCGAACCAGGGACCTCTCGCTCTGCAGCGCGCGGCGCTAACCGCTCAGCCACGAAGGCGAACGTCCTTCAACGTTCAAAAGGCGAGCTATTTATATACAGCGAGTTTTCAGCGTGTTTTCAGCATTACCAGCGAGATGGCGCAAAGGCCACGCTCAGCGGGGCTTAGCTGGGCGCCCCGTGCGTCGCGACGCGCGCCTCAGGTGCTCCTAACTCCGGCGCGCAGTTCGCCCGAAGGGGGGGGGGGTGAGGGTAAATGCCCGTGCGCGCGCGCGCTTATCTCGCGGTGGCGGAGAACGGGGCTTTCGCCGGAACGATAGCGTTGTAGTTACCGGGTGCGCGATGGTCACATCGCTCGCTGCAGTCCCGCCGTTTGCGAAATGAGCACGCTTTTCAAACACAGCGAAGTAATAACTGCGACAATTGTTAGTTCGCGCTCGTCTGTACCTGTGAATACATTTCGTGCGTCGTTTTGTTTGAGCAGCGCGTCAAGTGTCGAGCTGTGAATGTTTTAAATGCGAAGCATTTCTTAGCGAACTTCGGCGAGTTTGAGCGTATCTATCTATCTATCTATCTATCTATCTATCTATCTATCTATCTATCTATCTATCTATCTATCTATCTATCTATCTATCTATCTATCTATCTATCTATCTATCTATCTATCTATCTATCTATCTATCTATCTATCTATCTATCTATCTATCTATCTAGCCGCCTACGACTTTGTGCTCTCCTGGCCGTATCGTTAATGGGATTTATACCAAATTTGGTATGGCATAACATGACCGTATGACGAACATAAATGGCTGGTCATATCATGAAAATCATGACTAAACTGTTATGAAAAGTATGATTTACATGCCACGCTCATGGGGCGTTCGCGGCCGTTTCGTTAGCTTGATATACACCAAATTTGGGATTGAGTGACGTGACTGTATGACGAACATAAATGGCAGATGGTAATATGCAAATAAGGACGTGCATGTCATGAAAAACATGATTTGATTTACATGCCACGCTCATGGCGAGCTCGCGGCCGTTTCGTTAGCTTGAGATACACCAAATTTCGTATTGAGTGACATGACTGTATGACGAACATAAATGACAAGTGGTAATATGGAAATCATGACTTGTCATGTGCATCATGACTTGCATGCCACGCTCATGGCGTGCTCGCGGCCGTTTCGTTAGCTTGAGATACACCAAATTTGGTATTGAGTGACATGACTGTATGAGGAACATAAATGACAAGTGGCAATATGGAAATCATGACATGTCATGAGGCACATGACTTGCATGCAACACTCATGGCGTGCTCGCGGCCGTTTCGTTAGCTTGAGATACACCAAATTTGGTATTGAGTGACATGACTGTATGACGAACATAAATGACAAGTGGTAATATGGAAATCATGACTTGTCATGTGCGTCATGACTTGCATGCCACGCTCATGGCGTGCTCGCGGCCGTTTCGTTAGCTTGAGATACACCAAATTTGGTATTGAGTGACATGACTGTATGACGAACATAAATGACAAGTGGTAATATGGAAATTATGACTTGTCATGAGGGACATGACTTGCATGCCACGCTCATGGCGTGCTCGCGGCCGTTTCGTTAGCTTGAGATACACCAAATTTGGTATTGAGTGACATGACTGTATGAGGAACATAAATGACAAGTGGCAATATGGAAATCATGACTTGTCATGAGGCACATGACTTGCATGCCACGCTCATGACGTGCTCGCGGCCGTTTCGTTAGCTTGAGATACACCGAATTTGGTATTGAGTGACATGACTGTATGAGGAACATAAATGACAAGTGGCCGTATGGAAATCATGACGTGTCATGAGCGACATGACTTGCATGCCACGCTCATGGCGCGCTCGCGGCTATTTCGTTAGCTTGATATACACCAAATTTGGGATTGAGTGACGTCACTGTATGACGAACATAAATGACAAGTAGCAATATGGAAATCATGACATGTCATGAGGGACATGACTTGCATGCCACGCTCATGGCGTGCTCGCGGCCGTTTCGTTAGCTTGAGATACACCAAATTTGGTATTGAGTGACATGACTGTATCACGAACATAAATGACAGGTCCTTGCATGTAAAACATGACATGCAAATGATGTAAAGCATGATTTGCTCCTTCCTGGCTGTTTCGCATTACATCGATTCCCACAGTGCGTGGGATCTGCCGGCTTTTAGATGTGAAGCATCTTATGGCGAAGCTTAATCCGGTGGTGGTGGTGGTGTGCCGCGTGCCCACCCTTACTGCGCATGCGCAAACAGTTAAAGAAAAAATAAAAATAAAAAACCTCCTCTCCCCCCTCTCTCTCCTCTAGGCATCCCTCCCCACGGCAACCACACCCTCACTGCGCATGCGCCTCCCTTCCTCTCTCCCCTCTTACACTCCCCCCTCTCTCCATCCCTGCCCGCGGCGTCTAACTCCCCCCTGCGCATGCGCGTCCCCCCCTCTCTCTCCTCTCCTACGCTCCCCCCTCTCTCGCCTCGCGACGCCGACGCAGGCAGCGTCTGCTAGCGAGTTTCTTGGTTGAAAAAACCGACTGCTCGCGCTGCACAACCGTTCACTGGCCATCCCGTATATATGGCAATGGATCTTGACCTCCAAGGTGGTGCCGGTGGAAGATTTCTCCTGTGCGTTGTTGAACAATAAAAATTCGCAGCGTGCGCGTTAACTAAAAGCGGAGTGCGGGTCTCTGTGTCCAGTCGGAGTCTTCTGTCTCTCATTGCCCATTAGCAGCGATTGGCATGTTCCAGTAGGAAACACCGCTCCATCACTGCGTGCTTTGCGCCTCCTCAGTTTTCTCTCCTGCGCAACGCTGCGATAGGGCCAGCGTCAACGCCACCGCCAGTGTAAGCGTTAGCGCCCGCTGCTTCACATCTACACATGGTTCCCTTTAGCGGGAGATGGTGTAATTTTTTAGTTCGCTCTCGTCGTGTGCGTGTTGTTTTCGTGCGTCATCTGTGCGTGAGCAGCGCGCTGCAGTAAATGTGTGACACGGAGAGGGGGGTGCCGCTCATTGAACGGATTCCATAGTAAATGTGTGACACTGAAAAGGAAAGGGGGGACCGTATGCGAGTAAATGTGTGACACGGAGAGGGGGGACCGGATGCGAGTAAATGTGTGACACGGAGAGGGGGGGTGCCGTTCATTGAACGGATTCCATAGTAGATGTGTGACACTGAAAAGGAAAGGGGGGACCGGATGCGAGTAAATGTGTGACACGGAGAGGGGGGAGCGGATGCTAGTAAATGTGTGACACGGAGAGGGGGGTGCTCTTCATTGAACGGATTCCATAGTAAATGTGTGACACTGAAAAGGAAAGGGGGGACCGGATGCGAGTAAATGTGTGACATGGAGAGGGGGGAGCGGATGCGAGTAAATGTGTGACACGGAGAGGGGGGTGCTGTGCGTTGACCGGATGCCATAGTAAATGTGTGACACTGAAAAGGAAAGGGGGGACCGGATGCGAGTAAATGTGTGACACGGAGAGGGGGGAGCGGATGCGAGTAAATGTGTGACACGGAGAGGGGGGTGCTGTTCATTGAACGGATTCCATAGTAAATGTGTGACACTGAAAAGGAAAGGGGGGACCGGATGCGAGTAAATGTGTGACACGGAGAGGGGGGAGCGGATGCTAGTAAATGTGTGACACGGAGAGGGGGGTGCTGTTCATTGAACGGATTCCATAGTAAATGTGTGACACTGAAAAGGAAAGGGGGGACCGGATGCGAGTAAATGTGTGACACGGAGAGGGGGGGTGCTCTTCATTGAACGGATTCCATAGTAAATGTGTGACACTGAAAAGGAAAGGGGGGACCGGATGCGAGTAAATGTGTGACACGGAGAGGGGGGGTGCTGTTCATTGAACGGATTCCATAGTAAATGTGTGACACTGAAAAGGAAAGGGGGGACCGGATGCGAGTAAATGTGTGACACGGAGAGGGGGGAGCGGATGCGAGTAAATGTGTGACACGGAGAGGGGGGGTGCTGTTCATTGAACGGATTCCATAGTAAATGTGTGACACTGAAAATGAAAGGGGGGACCGGATGCGAGTAAATGTGTGACACGGAGAGGGGGGGTGCTGTTCATTGAACGGATTCCATAGTAAATGTGTGACACTGAAAAGGAAAGGGGGGACCGGATGCGAGTAAATGTGTGACACGGAGAGGGGGAGCGGATGCGAGTAAATGTGTGACACGGAGAGGGGGGTGCTGTTCATTGAACGGATTCCATAGTAAATGTGTGACACTGAAAAGGAAAGGGGGGAGCGGATGCGAGTAAATGTGTGACACGGAGAGGGGGGTGCTCTTCATTGAACGGATTCCATAGTAAATGTGTGACACTGAAAAGGAAAGGGGGGACCGTATGCGAGTAAATGTGTAACACGGAGAGGGGGGGGTGCTGTTCATTGAACGGATTCCATAGTAAATGTGTGACACTGAAAAGGAAAGGGGGGACCGGATGCGAGTAAATGTGTGACACGGAGAGGGGGGAGCGGATGCGAGTAAATGTGTGACACGGAGAGGGGGGTGCTGTTCATTGAACGGATTCCATAGTAAATGTGTGACACTGAATCGGAAAGGGGGGACCGGATGCGCGTAAATGTGTGACACGGAGAGGGGGGAGCGGATGCGAGTAAATGTGTGACACGGAGACGGGGGGTGCTGTTCATTGAACGGATTCCATAGTAAATGTGTGACACTGAAAAGGAAAGGGGGGACCGGATGCGAGTAAATGTGTGACCCGGAGAGGGGGAGCGGATGCTAGTAAATGTGTGACACGGAGAGGGGGGTGCTGTTCATTGAACGGATTCCATAGTAAATGTGTGACACTGAAAAGGAAAGGGGGACCGGATGCGGGTAAATGTGTGACACGGAGAGGGGGGAGCGGATGCGAGTAAATGTGTGACACGGAGAGGGGGGGTGCTGTTCATTGAACGGATTCCATAGTAAATGTGTGACACTGAAAAGGAAAGGGGGGACCGGATGCGAGTAAATGTGTGACACGGAGAGGGGGAGCGGATGCTAGTAAATGTGTGACACGGAGAGGGGGGTGCTGTTCATTGAACGGATTCCATAGTAAATGTGTGACACTGAAAATGAAAGGGGGGACCGGATGCGAGTAAATGTGTGACACGGAGAGTGGGGTGCTGTTCATTGAACGGATTCCATAGTAAATGTGTGACACTGAAAAGGAAAGGGGGGACCGGATGCGAGTAAATGTGTGACACGGAGAGGGGGGAGCGGATGCGAGTAAATGTGTGACACGGAGAGGGGGGGTGCTGTTCATTGAACGGATTCCATAGTAAATGTGTGACACTGAAAAGGAAAGCGGGACCGGATGCGAGTAATTGTGTGACACGGAGAGGGGGAGCGGATGCTAGTAAATGTGTGACACGGAGAGGGGGGGTGCTGTTCATTGAACGGATTCCATAGTAAATGTGTGACACTGAAAATGAAAGGGGGACCGGATGCGAGTAAATGTGTGACACGGAGAGGGGGGGGTGCTGTTCATTGAACGGATTCCATAGTAAATGTGTGACACTGAAAAGGAAAGGGGGGACCGGATGCGAGTAAATGTGTGACACGGAGAGGGGGGGCGCTGTTCATTGAACGGATTCCATAGTAAATGTGTGACACTGAAAAGGAAAGGGGGGACCGGATGCGAGTAAATGTGTGACACGGAGAGGGGGGAGCGGATGCTAGTAAATGTGTGACACGGAGAGGGGGGGGTGCTGTTCATTGAACGGATTCCATAGTAGATGTGGGACACTGAAAAGGAGAGGGGGGACAGGATGCGAGTAAATGTGTGACAAGGAGATAATACTAACGCATGCGAGCGGAGGAAGATTAGTCTCGCGTCTCGCTGCGATTCGCGCTAAAAAATTAAAAAAAGAAAACACGCACACATTCGGTTTGTATGTTATCCCAGTGAGAGTGTAAAATAAAAAAAAAAACATGGCACAGTCAGTGGAATGACCACACGCTTTCGCCGAACATACTTTGGAATGTACAAAGTGTCCGTCAATTTTTTTTTCCGAACATAGAGCAGGTTTTCCAATACGCGCTGTTTTTCAAACTTCAAACATTAGTAAGCCAGAGCCTCCCATTTAACAATAAAGCAGCAGTTTTAATATGACTTGGCTGATTACAAGCACGCTACATTTATAAGTAAAGCGCCTACTACAATTCTTACCCTTACCCCTTCCCCAGTGCAGGGTAGCCAACCAGATATTTGTTTTCCGGTTAACCTCACTGCCTTTCCGCATCCCATCTCTCTCTCTCTCTCTACTACAATTCTGTCTTTATATAGACTGTGTTGCTCCAAAGGCTTTCTCTGTTATTTGCATAACCACGCGTCTATGCCGTTGGTGTCCGGCGCGCGCCGCGGTGGGGAACTACGGCGCCGGCATACCCCCTCGGTGGCGGGCCAGGTATCCCCACTCTTCACTTCTTTGTTTTTGCTTCTATCGCCGTCGGCGACTCGGGCGCATGCGTCTTTACGCTGGCGCGATGCTTCTTTTAACTGAAATCTTTCGTACGCCAGTTGCGCACCGTCGCACCTCGGAGCTGAACGACTAGCTCCGTGCCGAAGGGACCCCGACCGCCCTATCCACGTGCGCGTCGCGTGTAGGCCTCGACCGTGCAGTTATAACTGCCACCGCATTTTGACGTCCTAGCTGACTGTGAAGGATACCTTTTACCCTGAAGGCATCGGAGCGAAGTGTGCGAAAAGTGAGTAGGCTTTTCTTTCTTCACATTTTTGTGGACTTCCGAGCTTGTTAATTTGGCGCAACTTCCTAATTGTGTTAAATATATATGTCCCTCTGTCCGTCCGTTTGTTCTTCCATCCGTTCATCTGTCCGTCCGTCCGTTTGTCCTTCCGTCCGTCTGTCCGTCCGTCTTTCCGTCCGTTTGTCCTTCCGTCCGTTTATCTGTTCGTCCGTCCGTTTGTCCTTCCGTCCGTCTGTCCGTCCGTCTTTCCGTCCGTTTGTCCTTCCGTCCGTTTATCTGTCCGTCCGTCCGTTTGTCCTTCCGTCCGTCTGTCCGTCCGTCTTTCCGCCCGTTTGTCCTTCCGTCCTTTATCTGTCCGTCCGTCCGTTTGTCCTTCCGTCCGTCTGTCCGTCCGTCTTTCCGTCCGTTTGTCCTTCCGTCCGTTTATCTGTCCGTCCGTCCGTTTGTCCTTCCGTCCGTCTGTCCGTCCGTCTTTCCGTCCGTTTGTCCTTCCGTCCGTTTATCTGTCCGTCCGTCCGTTTGTCCTTACGTCCGTCTGTCCGTCCGTCTTTCCGTCCGTTTGTCCTTCCGTCCGTTGATCTGTCCGTCCATCCGTTTGTCCTTCCGTCCGTCCGTCCGTCCGTCTTTCCGTCCGTTTGTCCTTCCGTCCGTTTATCTGTCCGTCCGTCCGTTTGTCCTTCCGTCCGTCTGTCCGTCCGTCTTTCCGTCCGTTTGTCCTTCCGTCCGTTTATCTGTCCGTCCGTCCATTTGTCCTTCCGTCCGTCTGTCCGTCCGTCTGTCTGTCTGTCCGTCCGCCGTCCGTCCGTGGTTCTGTCCGTCCGTCTCTCCATCCGAGCTCTGGCGCGGAATCAGGTGGCCGCCGGGATTGCGCAAACGGACGGCGGTCGCGTCGGACTCTACAGCGCTCGCGCTTTGCTTGCGTAGCGTCGCTGTGCCCAGCCCTTGCAATCATTCTGACCGACGCCATCTCAATGGACACATGCGTCCACGGAATACACTTTCGAATTGACAAAGGGTCCGCAACTTAAGCGCTGGAACGCGGATGGCGTTTGCGCGATGCGCAAAGCGCGAGAAAATACTAACGCATGCGAACGGAGGAAGATTAGTCTCGCGTCTCGCTGCGATTCGCGGTAAAAAAAATTAAAAAAGAAAACACGCACACAATCGGTTTGTGTGTTATCCCAGTGAGAGTGTAAAGGAAAAAAGAAAAAAGCCCCCACCTCCCCGAAGGGAATCGTGAGGAAATGCGAATGCATTTCGCGCGCGCTTCACTCCGTTTATATATGGTGGTTGTGGTTTGAAGAAGGAAAAGGCGCCTAATTTCTGCAGCCCGGTCGGGAGCACGGCGCAGCGCCTTTTTTTTTTGCTTTTTCTTGTTTTTTTTTAATTTTTTTTATTTATTTTTTTTAATTTTTTTTTATATATAGCTCCGCCGAGCTCCGCCGCAGACCACTTTTAGTTAACGCGCACGCTGCGAATTTTTATTGTTCAACAACGCACAGGAGAAATTTCCCACCGGCACCACCTTGGAGGTCAAGATTCATTGCCATATATACGGGGTGGCCAGTGAACGGTTGTGCAGCGCGAGCAGTCGGTTTTTTCAACCAAGAAACTCGCTAGCAGACGCTGCCTGTGTCGGCGTCGCCAGGCGAGAGAGGGAGAGGGGGGGAGCGTAGGAGAGGAGAGAGAGGTGGGGTGCGCATGCGCAGTGGGGGGGGAGTGTGGACGCTGCGGGCAGAGATGCCTAGAGAAGAGAGGGGGGAGCGTAGGAGAGAAGAAGAGAGGTGGGACGCGCATGCGCAGTGGGAGTGTGGACGGCGCGGGCAGGGATGCCTAGAGGAGAGAGGGGGGGAGCGTAGCAGGGGAGAGAGGAGGGGAGGCGCATGCGCAGTGAGGGTGTGGTTGCCGCGGGGAGGGATGCCTAGGGGAGAGAGAGGGAGAGAGGAGGTTTTTTTATCTTTATTTTTTTTTTTTTGAAAGGAAAAAAAGACATGGCATAGTCAGTGGAATGGCCACACGCTTTCGCCGAACACACTTTGGAATGTACAAAGTGTCCTTCAATTTTTTTTCCGAAAATAGAACAGGTTTTCAACTGTGCGCTGTTTTTCAAACTTCAAACATTAGTAAGCCAGAGCCTCCAATTTAACAGTAAACCAGCAGTTTTAACCCTTTGAGACGCTATGTACACAACTGTGTACATGATTTGTTTTTGCTCCTTGTATCAATTAGGGGCTAAGAAAGAGCGAGATACATTGCGTTTCCGATAGACTGAACCTGCTGCATAATAATTTGTCTCCATTTAACTTCATTTCGCAGCGTACTATTGCGTATGATCACATTGCTCAAGGCACTACCCCGTTCGACGAGTCTTTCGATGAGCCGCGTCCCGCGAGCCATGTTAAAAGTATACTTTCTTTTTGCTCTAAATGGACAGCACGAAAAATGAATTTGTACTATATTTCTAGCCCGAGATTTCATTCTCTTTATACCAAAATAGAGCATCGGTGACTTGAGGATAAGCAGATATTTAATTACAACTTAATTAGAATAAGTTACTATAACACACATAAATGAACATATTATGACATTATTTTTGTTGCAGTAGTATACAGAGTGCATTGTAGTAACGTATTATTTTGACCCATTTGCAGACAGTTCGTCATAGGTGGCGTCTGAAAGGGTTAATATGACTTGTCTGATTACAAGCACGCTACATTTATAAGTAAAGCGCCTACTACAATTCTTACCCTTACCCCTTCCCCAGTGCAGGCAAGCCAACCAGATATTTGTTTTCCGGTTAACCTCCCTGCCTTTCCGCATCCCATCTCTCCCTCTCTCTCTCTCTCTACTACAATTCTGTCTTTATATAGACTGTGTTGCTCCAAAGGCTTTCTCTGTCATTTGCATAACCACGCGTCTATGCCGTTGGTGTCCGACGCGCGCCGCGGTGGGGAACTACGGCGGCGGCATACCCCCTCGGTGGCGGGCCAGGTCTCCCCACTCTTCACTTCTTTGTTTTAAATGCGAATGCATTTCATAGTCGGGCTATGTCAGGCATCCGGCGTTGGCGTTGGCGTTGTCCGCGGAGGAGGAGTAGGAGGATAGGTTGAGGAGGTGTGCGCGCCGGCAGGTGTTAGATGTGAAGCATCTTATGGCGAAGCTTAATCCGGTGGTGGTGGTGTACGGCGTGACCGCCCTTACTGCGCATGCGCAAACCCTTTTAAAAAAATAAAGATAAAAAACCTCTCTCCCTCTCTCTCCCCTAGGCATCCCTCCCCGCGGCAACCACACCCTCACTGCGCATGCGCCTCCCCTCCTCTCTCCCCTGCTACGCTCCCCCCTCTCTCCTCTAGGCATCCCTGCCCGCGCCGTCCACACTCCCACTGCGCATGCGCGTCCCACCTCTCTTCTTCTCTCCTACGCTCCCCCCTCTCTTCTCTAGGCATCTCTGCCCGCAGCGTCCACACTCCCACTGCGCATGCGCACCCCACCTCTCTCTCCTCTCCTACGCTCCCCCCCTCTCCCTCTCTCGCCTGGCGACGCCGACACAGGCAGCGTCTGCTAGCGAGTTTCTTGGTTGAAAAAACCGACTGCTCGCGCTGCACAACCGTTCACTGGCCACCCCGTATATATGGCAATGGATCTTGACCTCCAAGGTGGTGCCGGTGGGAGATTTCTCCAGTGCGTTGTTGAAAAATAAAAATTCGCAGCGTGCGCGTTAACTAAAAGCGGTCTGCGGCGGAGCTCGGCGGAGCTATATATGAAAAAAAATTTAAAAAAAATAAATAAAAAAAATTAAAAAAACAAGAAAAAGCAAAAAAAAAAAAGGCGCTGCGCCGTGCTCCCGACCGGGCTGCAGAAATTAGGCGCCTTTTCCTTCTTCAAACCACAACCACCATATATAAATGGAGTGAAGCGCGCGCGAAATGCATTCGCATTTCCTCACGATTCCCTTCGGGGAGGTGGCGGCTTTTCTTTTTGCTTCTATCGCCGTCGGCGACTCAGGCGCATGCGTCTTGCCGCTGGCGCGATGCTTCTTTTAACTGAAAGCTTTGGTATACCAGTTCAATTGCGCACCGTCTCACCTCGGAGCTGAACAACTAGCTCCGTGCCGAAGGGACCCCGACCGCCCTATCCACGTGCGCGTCGCGTGTAGGCCTCGACCGTGCAGTTATAAGCCACCGCATTTGGACGTCCTAGCTGACTGTGAAGGATACCTTTTACCCAGAAGGCATCGGAGCGAAGCGTGCGAAAAGTGAGTAGGCTTTTCTTTCTTCGCTTTTTTGTGGACTTCCGAGCCTGTTAATTTGGCGCAACTTCCTAATTGCGTTAAATATATTTTATCTCGGGCGCCTTAACTAAACTTCGTAATCTCGTTTAATAGTGTACCGATTGTTTTTGAAGTCTTGCGAAGGTACGGTGCGAGATTGCAGTACAACGTTAGAAACTTGCATTGAAGTTCAACTTTTGTAAAACGTCGGCGCGTGCTTTTGGACTGAACGGGCATTTTGTGTGCTGTTGGGAGAGTGGTATATGTGGAAGCGTCGCGTTGATTTGGAGGAACGTTTTTTACATTGCGGAAAAAGGTAAGAAATATGTTGCAATAGTGTTAGTATGTCAGTCCGAGTTTTCTTTGTCTTACTAGTCTTTCTGGCCTGTGGTCGCTTGTTTTAGGGGCGAAGCACCTTAGGGTCTAGCCTTGTCCGTTGTCTGCCCGTGTGTCCGTCACGGCGCAGCCCATGCAAGGTACCCACTATACGCCCACCGTAACTTTCATGAAGTAGGGAAGCCCCCCACTATGCCATTATTCGTCATTCTGCTGATAAGCGAGGTGCTCGCCAGACATCTGTAAGGCATTGTGTGCTCTTTGTTTGTGCTGTGGCTGATGATGATGAAGAATAAGCGCGTTCCGGGCCACACATTCTCTTTCTGCCATGGATAAAACGAACGTGAACGCGCTCTCGCCCGCGAAAGGCAACGCTGACGCAGACAACAAGCTATCCCGGATGCGAGAGCTTGCGAAGCAGCGGCAAAGCGTGAGACGCCGACAACAAGCTGCTACTCCGAAGGCGAGAGCGCGGCATGCGGCAGCTCAACGTTTACGCAGACAGCAAGGTACCCCGTGTGGTGGTTAACAACATTTATTGCAGAAACAAGGGAGGTATGCAGGGACCGCCCCATAAGAGGACGGCGTCTACAACTAGTAGGTGGGGATCCCTAGTACGGGAACTCATTGGCGTCGGCTGCTGCCTGGGCACGTTGGACCAAGGCCTTTTGGGCCTGAAGGTCAGAGCAGCCAAGCAGGGTCGCCTCCCACTCCTCCCGGTTTGGGTTTGGGATAGGGGGTAAAGCAGGGTTGCAGGGGCAGGCCCACACCATGTGGTAGATGTCCAAAGACTTCTCCCCAGAGTGTGAGCAACTACCGGAAAAGGCGGGATCGAAGTGTTTGAGTGCTGCCGGGCACAGTATATAGTGTTCGGCCCACACCATGTGGTAGATGTCCAAAGACTTCTCCCCAGAGTGTGAGCAACTACCGGAAAAGGCGGGATCGAAGTGTTTGAGTGCTGCCGGGCACAGTATATAGTGTTCGTGAAAAGTCGGAGTAGAAGCCGCTCCTCCGCTTTACTTAGGCCTTTGCACGGGCGAGGATAAAGGCGGTGGTAGGATTGGTAATGCTGCACAATTTCGCGGAAAGGATACACCGGATTGAATTCGAGGTCGTCCTGATCGGGGGAGGCGAGTGGGAATGCCCGGTAAGAGAGCGCGTGAGCGGCGGCGTCGGCTGCCTCATTCCTTTCTAGTCCCATGTGAGCAGGAGCCCAGACTATACGGCGGGGTGCGGGAAATCCCTGATAGTCACAATGTTGCAATAGTCGATAGGCTACTCGACACCGCCGTTTACGATGTTTCGACAGGCCCGATATACTGTATACACGCGTTGTCACTCCTTTACATGCGCGAGTGGGCAATGTAACGGGTGTTTTACGGTAAGAACGATCCCCAGTGCTTCACCCACTCGTCACGATTCACTTCGTGGAGATGCGTGGATTTTTGTCGCGATGAATCATGTATTGCCTGTTTCAGTTGTGTAATTACTGGCGTTGAAGTTTGTAATCTTAACTCTGGTGTTAATCTTATCCGTCCGTCTCATCTGGTTAGCGTAAGACGGGCTGCAAAGATACGACTACGATACCATGCTAGCCCTTGTTTCAACTTGCTGCGGAATTTTTTGACAAAATTTTATAAATTTGCATACGCTGGCTAGGCTAGAACTGTATATATCATAACTAGCCTCGCTTGCTCACGAACATAATAAAGAGAGAACTATTGGCAATAGTCGAGTTGCAAAAATCCAACTTTCTGCGGCTGTTTCGTTTGCATAAAAAAAAAATAAAAAATGGCGTTAGTATTAGGTCGCATGTCAGTGCGCTTTCAACACCCGAGTTTGTTTCTGTTTTTGTGTCACTACTGACCGTTGCAGTTTGTAATCCCAAATTTGGTATTAACGTAATCTCTGCATCTTCCAGATGCAGAGGTAAGTTACATAGCACTTCTCCTCTTCGTGTGGGTTTTGTTGGCGAGAGTTCTTATCATTTGCACTGACCAGCTAGCACTAGGCGCTCATTTCGGTTGTTGTTCGGTCTCTTCAGTTCTCCTTTACCTAAAGTGACCATTTTCAGCAGACTTCAAAGCGAGACGTGGGGGGGGGGGAGAACTTGTTTTATAGCTCAAGCAGAAAATTTCCCTTTTATCAGCGGGGTGCTTTAGGCTTGCAGTAAGTCCGCATAGCTTATGCAAAAACTCGGGTGTGTATTTGCCGCAAGAATTAAGCAAGTCCCACTACAGAGTACAGCTGCAGGTGCGAGGGAAAGCGAAGACATTGGAGGGAGAAAGCGGAGTGAAAGAGAGGGAAGAGCGGTTGGGAAGGAGGTTGGAGCCTGGGGTGGGAGGGAGTAAAGCCCAGTAATATGAGCAGTGCTGAGACAAGGAGGAGGGAGGCAAGCGTTCGGCGAAAACACTATACTTGGCGAAGTGGAGAGGAGGAGGTAAAGGGAGAGGAGATAGGAAGTGGAGAGGAGGAGGAGACGAAGTAAAAAAAATCACCGCATCTCCACGAAGTGAATAATGATGAGTGGGCGAAGCAGTGAGATCGTTCGGTGTTACCGTAAAACACCCGTGACGCATGTAAATGAGTGACAAAGCGGTGTACAGTTACATACAATGTTTATTGGTTATAAATGGTATATCGTGTTGAGTTGTGGATTTCGTTTTGCCTTCATTATTACTGCTTCGTGTCCGTGAAATGCAGAGCCAATGGTTGTTGTATCGGATTTAGCCTAAAGTTGCAAAGACGAGGTCTATGCATCATCGTCATCGTCATGGCGTATAGTGGGTACCTTGTATGTGCATAGAGGTGGCTACGACGACGGCGACGCCGGACTAGCCCATAATAAGTGTTTCAACCCAAATATTCTAATTGTTGGGTGAAGGAAACTCAGATGTCTGGTCTTTTTGTTATTTTGTTTAATTATTATTATTATTTTCAGTATATTTATAACCTCTAGTGCAGTTGTAGTCCAAGGGTAAAACTACGCTTTCTTGGCCAATCCCCCAGAGTGGGTACGAGCCATAAAACTCAGGCAACAAACAAACAAACAAACCATGCCTTAAGGAGTTTCGCCCCTAATAAAACGCAATAAAATTTCGAGGTGGGATTCGAACCCACGTATCCATGGTCCGAAGGCGAGCGTCGTAACCACTCGGATATCCATGCGCTGTAGCTGAACAAGCATTTATGGGAACCATATAATTGCGTTGGTATGGGCTACAGAACGAAAAAAAAGATAGAAAGAAAGAGAAAAAAAGCCGGCAGATCCCACGCACTGTGGGAATCGATGTAATGCGAAGCAGCCAGGAAGGGGCAAATCATGCTTTACATAATTTACATGTATATGTTTTACAAGCTAGGACTTGTCATTTATGTTCGTCATACAGTCACGTCGCGCAATACCAATTTTGGTGTATATCAAGCTAGCGAACTGGACGCCAGCGCACCATGAGCGTGCCATGTAAATGGCGTTGTAGATGACATGCACGCCAAGATTTTCATGTTAGCACCTGCCACTTATGTTCGTTATACAGTCATGTCACTCATTGCCAAATTTGGTGTATATCAAGCTAACGAAACGGTCGCGAGCGCGCCATGAGCGTGGGCATGCAAGTCATGTCGCACATGACAAGTCATGATTTCCATATTACCACTGATCATTTATGTTCGTCATACAGTCACGTCACTCAATACCAAGTTTGGTGCATCTCAAGCTAACGAAACGGCCGCGAGCGCGCCATGAGCGTGGCATGTAAATCATGCTTTTCATGACAAGTTAGTCATGATTTTCATTATATGACCAGCCATTTATGTTCGTCATACGGTCATGTTATGCCATACCAAATTTGGTAGAAATCCCATTAACGATACGGCCAGGAGAGCACAAAGTCGTAGGCGGCTAGATAGATAGATAGCTTGATAGATACGCTCGAAGTCGCGGAAGTTCGCTAAGAAATGCTTCGCATTTAAAATATAGATAGAATGAAAGACAGAAAGGAAGTGAAATCTGAAGAGCTGAAAGGCACTGATTACGGCATCAGTGAAGATTTCCCCCCGGAAATTCGCTCAGCCAGAAGACGCCTTATCGAATTTGGTAAAGCGCAGCATTCCCCGTATAAGCTTCGTTATGACAAGCTCATCTGTGGCCGTAAAACATACGTTTATGATCAGGCTAAGCAGTTGGTTGTTGAACGTCAAGCCTAGCAACGAGCGCAAAAGCCACCAAGGCCGAATCAGAGTGTTAAGCATGATCTCTCGCTGCTCTACACTAACATTCGCAGCCTGATGCCTAAACGAGATCCCTTATGCACCTTGATCTCTTCATCTTCTAGCAACGTCGTACTGTTGACGGAAACGTGGCTAACCTCTAACGTACTTGATTCCGAGATTCTTCCTGATCTACCAGATTTTGACATCTTTCGCAAAGACCGCTTTGATGACAACCGTGGGGGGCGGTGTGGCTATTGCCACACATCGTTTGCTTAAGTGCTCTGCTGTAAATGTAAAAACTTCTTTAGAAATGGTTTGGACGTGCTGCCACGCCACTTCACCGCGCATGTTAATCGGCTGTTGCTATCGTCCACCAAGCGCTGATAGCTCCTTTCTTTCGTCTTTTCACGGAGCATTGTTAGAACTAACAACGACATATCCCAACACCCCCGTCTAATTATTCGGGGATTTCAATTTTCCTACAATAGATTGGAGTAATGTTGCGTCATGTCTTGCGCAAAATAACATGGCTAGCGAATTTGTAAACACATGTTTGCTTTTTGGCCTCTCGCAGCTGGT
Organism: Rhipicephalus appendiculatus; assembly: GCA_030522465.1. Lineage (NCBI taxonomy): Eukaryota > Metazoa > Arthropoda > Arachnida > Ixodida > Ixodidae > Rhipicephalus > Rhipicephalus appendiculatus. Next base: position 454,563 of record JALIZH010016743.1, read on the forward strand.
CACTAAACCTACCCGATTAACCCAACACTCGTCAACCATCTTGGATCTCCTTTTCACGTCACACCCCGATAATGTGCCCCCCCCCCCCCCCTTACGTATATCAGTGGTTTTAGCGACCACAACGTTATCCATGCAACCTTTCCTTGCAACATCTTAAAAAGCAAGAAATCTAAAAAAGTACTTACGCTGTACGACAAGGCCGACTATTCCAGCATTAACCGTGAACTTTCTGTTTTTCACGAGAAACTTGCCCTTACGTATCGGCAGCAATCAGCTGAGAGCATTTGGATACTATTCAAAGCTGAAATGCTGCGTTTAATGAATCTTTACATCCCAACTATCACTATAAATGAAAAAGCGCGTTCTCCCTGGTTTAACAAGTCTTTAAAAGGCCTAAATAATAAGAAAAAGCGATTATTTCGAGTTGCTAAAAGAACTGGTTCTCCTTCGGCATGGCAAAAACATAATGAGGCCGCTAAAGAGTACAACTCATTAAAAGCACGTGCAAAGCGTGACTACTATTCCACTACCATACCAAATATGTTGCAATCTAACCCGCGGCGTTTTTGGAAAGCGATTAAGCCTGATGATAAAAGTTCCATTTCATTATGTGACAACACGGGGGCAGCCATTGCCGATTCCGATGTTCCCGATGCCTTGAATCTAGCGTTTTGTTCAGTGTTCACAAAAGAAAGTGCAGATGCATTACCACATTTTCCATATTTCAATTTTCCTCCAATGGAGGGTATTGAATTCAGGGCAGAAGGCATTGTTAAGGTCATAGACTCCAGGGGTGCTCGTCATCCTGTGGTATAGACGGAATCAACGCGAAAGTGCTAAAAAGTACGAAGTATGTGTGCAGTTCGATTCTCTCTATCATTTTCCAGCACTCACTTGACACAGGTACAGTGCCAAACGACTGGAGGATAGGGAAGGTCATTCCAGTCTTCAAAAAAGGTGATCGGTCTTCCCCTGCTAACTACCGTCCCATTTCCCTCACCAGCATATGCTCCAAGATCATGGAACACGTCATCTACTCTCATGTTGCTCATTTCCTTAACTCGGTGGACTTCTTTCATCCCAATCAACATGGTTTCAGGAGAGGTCACTCATGCGAATCCCAACTTGCTCTATTCACTCATGACATTCATTTAAACTTAGACAGTAACATTCCAACCGACGCTCTATTCTTAGATTTTGAAAAGGCCTTCGATAAGGTTCCTCATTCTCGTCTTTTGTTAAAATTATCACGCCTAAACATTCATCCGCTTGTTCGCAACTGGATTGAGTGTTTCTTATCCAACCGGAAACAGTTCGTATATGCTAACAACTACACATCATCCACTTCGCCCGTTCTGTCTGGCGTACCCCAAGGCACTGTTCTTGGGCCGCTCCTCTTCCTAATCTACATCAATGACCTGCCATCTACTGTAACCTCTGTAATACGTCTTTTTGCAGATGATTGCGTCGTGTACCGCCCTATCAATAACCTCTCCGATGTTTGTACTCTTCAGGAAGACCTCTTTCGTATTCAAGACTGGTGTACCACATGGCTCATGTCACTGAACACCAGTAAGACCGTGAACATTTCATTCCATCGTCGACCCAACTATGCACCCTCCGTGTACAAGATTAATAACTGCATTATATCTAATGTGCATTCCTTCAAGTACCTAGGACTTCACCTGTCTCAAGATTTGTCTTGGACGGAATATATAACCCACATTATCAATTCTGCTAACAAAATGCTTGGTTACCTTCGCCGTAATCTTTTCATGGCACAGTCACACGTAAGATTACTTGCCTATAAAACACTCGTGCGACCTAAACTTGAATATGCCTGTGCTATCTTTGACCCCCCACCAATCTAATCTCACTAAAGCCCTCCAATCGGTTCAGAACCGTTCCGCTAGATTTATTCTTTCCGAGTACTCGTATCACACAAGCGTTTCGTCTCTAACGTCTAAACTGGAGCTAGTACCTCTTGCCTCTCGTCGTCGCATCTCACGCCTATGCCTCTACCACAGATTCTTTCACACCATGCCTCGTGACAGCCGATTGATTCAACTGACTCATCGTACATCCCGAACAGGCCACCCGAACGCAGTAATTACACCCCGTACCCGCACCACTACATTCCATCAGTCGTTCTTCGTCCGAACTGCCCGAGACTGGAATGGCCTTCCAGGAGATGTTGCACTCGTCCGTGATGCAGCGCGCTTCCGATCGGCTACCGAACATTTGGCCTAATGTATGGAACTTCTGTTTTTGGACATACCTTTGTAAACAGATTTTTTTTCTCATTGCCGCCTTTTGCATTTATATTTCGTATTTTCTTATTGTTGTTTATTGTTAATTATTGTATTTTTTCTTTTTTCTATCTTTTGTTCTTACTTCTGATGCCCACCCCTCATGTAATGTCCCTCGAGACCCTTGAGGTATCAATAAATAAATAAATAAATAAATAAATAAATAAATAAATAAATAGAGATAAACTGGAAGAAAAAGAAAAAAAAAACACCGCCCAAGCACTCCGTACAAATGGTTAACCAGCGAAGCTGAAATGTGCGGCCCCGGTGTTTAGCAGTGGGTTCAACCCGACGCTGCACTGAAGCCTTCCACAATTATCGTTTCCAGGTTGTGGTCGAACCACAGGCGGTCACAGACGTCGCAGCCGAAGCCAAAGTGCCGCTGGGGAAACTCTCGCCCAAAGCGGGCGTTCGTCCCGGCGAACGCGCTCCCCCAATCATCAAACGCTTGCAGCAACGCTTCGGCGCGCCGTTGCTGCAAGCGTTTGACCCTGCAAGCGTCGGCGCGCGAGCTTGGGTACGACGCTCAGAACGACGTAACTGATAGCACAGCCTATGGCGACCGCTCGTGATACAGGTGCCGGGCAGTTTTTCGTTTCTCCTAGCCATATACAGCTTTCGCTGTAAAAGAAAGAAAGCAGATCATAGGCTTGTTAGCGATGTGGTGGCCGGGTTAGCTGACTGCTACTGCGAGCCGGCTTACGGTCGAAAGCGGGACAAAACACTGTCCCGTAAGCAGGTCGGCAGGACATCGGCACCCCAGCCGCAGAACCGGGACATCTCCCACTTAAGTCAGGACGTCTGGTCACTTTACCTTTACCTGTATTTCGCACATGAGTGCTTCACGCTGCTCATTTTCAGTAAGCCTTTTCTATTCACATCGCCATTTTCGTCCAGATAGGCTAACTCTTTACCTTTATATCATACCATTACCGGCCGCGCCTGCCCAAGAAGAAAAAAAAAAACACTCGGAAATGGACGATAGTTCTATCTCGTATGGAGACCTTTCCCGCGAGGTTCTTGAGAATTCGTTCGCGGAATGATTTTCATGACTCTGTGCAAGTTGGGTGGTGAATCTTTGCCCCCTTTTTTCCTTTAGTAAAAACTATTGGAAGAGAGAAAGCTTTAGGCCTATTTCAAAAGGCAATTTTCTTTAACGAAATTGGTGCCTCACAGGAACAAGTTCGTTGTAAAGGGGCCGCTAACAACATCCCTCTAAAGGTTGAAATTCCAGAGATAGTACACAAAGGCCGGCACACACGTTCCCAAAATTTCTGCAGGAATGTCACGCGGCTCATTGTGAACTCAGCACGCGAGCTGAAAGGCTTAGGCATGCGAGGATCTCAAAAGATAAGAACCACTCTTGTACAGAAGTTTGTATGGGTAGTCCGTGATCATGTGGCCACACAATAGCAGCACCTGCTTGGGGTGCGAGCTATATTTCCCATTCAATGCTCCCGTCCCTACTATGCGACCTTTTCAAGGAGAGAAAAAAGGTCATCATGCTTCCCGTTCGTCCTATATAGACGTTAGATGACGAGAGGTGACGAGGGACGCGCGTAGAACTTGGCCGGGGTTGGACGTGTTAATTGTGTTTTGTGGACCTAGTTATTTCTAGTTATTTCTATTCTTCTGTGTGTGTGTGTGTGTGTGTGTGTGTGTGTGTGTGTGTGTGTGTGTGTGTGTGTGTGTGTGTGTGTGTGTGTGTGTGTGTGTGTGTGTGTGTGTGTGTGTGTGTGTGTGTGTGTGTGTGTGTGTGTGTGTGTGTGTGTGTGTGTGTGTTTGTTTAATTTCCTCGTTGATTGGAATGAATTGTGTGTTTATTATGTCACACGTTCTCGCCTTCATGTGACCATGCCGCTTGCTCAAGCAAAACGTGCCGGGCCTTATGCACATCGTGACATAGGGTAAAACGTAGGGTAATAAAAAAAGTTGGGTAAAGGAGGGTAATTCTGACCTTGGCGTAGGGTATTTTCCAAAATTGGTTACAAGCATGTTACATTTATAAGCAACGCGCCTACTACAAATCTGTCCTGATATAGACTGTGTTGCTCCGAAGTTTGTCTCTATTCTTTGCGTAACCACGGTTCAATGCCTTTGGTATCCGTCATGCGGAACTACGGCGGCGGCATACCCCCCCCCCCCCCCCCTTACGCCTTGTGAATTTTTTCCCCCTCGGCGTCTCCCCAGCCGCCTGCTGTCTCGACACCCTTCACTTCTTTGTTTTTGCTTCAGTCGCCGTCGGCGACACGGACGCATATTCGAAAAAGCGCTCCTCTTAGTTGGTATGCGTATTGACGCCGGCGCGATGCTTGTGTTCACGCAAGCTTTCGTATACCAGCTAAATTGCGCACCTCATACTACCGCCCCCCCCCCCCCCCCCCCCATGTCTAGACACTGTCCCCCCCCTGTCTAGACACATGGGCGGGTTTGCCGGAAATGCCGGCGATTGTATGTAGGTCAGCGCAGCACACAGTCGTACACGCTGGACTGTTGACACTTTTGAAAGCATTGGTTCGGGAAGCCAGCGGAAGCAGGAGAGCCCAAGCAACCATACGGCCACGGCGGCGCCTTTCCCAGTCCCGACGCGACGATTCGCTATGTCTTCATTTTAGCATTAACACATTTAATTTTAAGCAATATCAAAACATCACCATTCGTTCGAACATGCTGACCATGCAAATAATATAAGTAGCGGGAGAACTGCCCTTATGGGAATTAGTAGGGTGGTTGTACCGTTCCATATTAAGGAGAAAGCCTTTAATGTCTCATGCTCACGTCCGTCCGTCCATCCGTGTGTCCGTCCGTCCGTCCGTCCGTCCGTCCGTCCGTCCGTGTGTGCCTCTGTCCGTCCGTCCGTTCGTGTCCGTCCGTCCGTCCGTCCATACATCCGTGTGTCCCTCTGTCCGTCCGTGACCGTCCGTCGTCCATCCACCCGTGTTCGTCCGTCCGTCCGTCCGTCCGTACGTACGTCTGTCTGTGTGTCCCTCTGTCCGTCCGTTCGTGTCCGTAAGTCCGTTCGTGTGCGACCGTCATTCGTTTCCGTCCGTCCATGACTGTCCGTCCGTGCCCGTCTGTCCGTGTGTCCCTCTGTCCGTCCGTCCATTCGTCCGTCCGTCCATGACTGTCCGCCCATGTCCGTCCGTCCGTGTGTCACTCTGTCCGTCCATCCGTTCGTGTGCGTCCGTCCGTCCATGTCCGTCCGTGTCCGTCCGTACGTCCGTCCGACAAAACAAAAAAACATGGCATAGTCAGTCGAATGGCCACAAGCTTTCGCCGAACACACTTTGGAATGTACAAAGTGTCCTTGAATGTTTTTGTCGCCAGCTACTATCCCTCGACCTTGGTAACGTGTCTTGCGTGTTTCTGCAGTTCTTAATGCATCTGATGACATCAGCTATATGGGGCGTTCCTTCTTAACTAGATAAAACTGTCAAGATGTCTTTCCTATGTTATATTGATGAATTACAGGAATGGAATTGAACTGCCCGGCCATACCCGGAGTGGGAATGGCCTAAGTTTTTTCATTCCGAGGAACTGAAAGTAATGGAATTGCGGCAAGTTCTAATTCCCCGAAATGGAACTGGAATGAAATAGAGGCGCCCATTCCGCAACACTGCACTCTACCAAAAACTTGTCAAATGACTGCGTTCGGGCGCGTAGGGCTTGTCGCAACCTTTGCTTAGCTTTCCTTCCCCCTGGTTACTGAGGAAACTGAAGGACGCGTGGACTGAATCTGAATTTGAACAAACCGGGGGTTTTCGCTTGTTGCCGTTTTTGTTTCTGCTTTATCGCATCTTTTGTTCCCCTTTCCGCGCTTTCATGCCAACTCTCGAGCATGTTGTAAGCGACCGGGAAGTGGAACGCGAGGCTAATGCAGGGCTGCGGCCCAAACACAAAGCAATGCTGCTTTGGCGTTGCGACAGCGTTTCGGCTACCAGGATACCTCCAAACAAGGTGGGAAGACATCCTGGATGTTCACAGGGTTATCCTCTATCCGTAGCTGATCGTCCTATTCAGTGCACACGGGAATTTACGGCGGTGACATGGGAGAGAGCGGCGGCTTCTGCAGCATAGGCTAGTCAAGGAGGAGGAGCCTTGTCGCCGGTGTGCTTTTGCTGCGTGCTGGCGATCAGCCACACTAGGAGGACGCAGGTCGTGTGTTTAGAAACGTCACAGGACAGCAGGCAAATCTATGATTTTCGCATACAACGGCGCCATCGCCTATCCCGAAATGGTTCTTTGAGATGCCACTTGCGCATACGTCGATCATAAAAATCTTTGCTTTTTTTTCACTAAAAATAGCATTTTTTGAGGTTGAGAGGTAAGAAAAGTTCCTTGGGCATCGTCTTAGGTTTTCCGATGATGAATGAGCAGTGTGGTATGGTCAGAGGCCGTTTAAATGTCAACTCTGATATAATTTTTGAGTGTTTAAAAATAGAAGCCTATTTTCTGATAGCATGTGTATATGTAGAGGAGCTCTTGTGCGAAAATCCTACGTTCGGAATTTGAACAAGTGCATCGCGAACAAAAAAAAAAAACTTGAAAAAAGAATGACACGAAAATGTTACTGTTACCAGTCGCCGAGATGATGTATGATAGGGGCATGATCTGAAGTGCAGGGCTTTTTGTCGTGGCCTTCGAGATGAAGGAGGGGGAATTCGGCATCTCTAAGGCCATGTTACGAACCTACGTCAAAGCTACAAAGCACCGGGTGTGTGCGGTGTTCGCTTATGTGTTCTTAGAGGGCTGCTATCGAGTAAATTAATATTAGCAGCCCTGACTTCTTGCCAAGATTGGTTCAGTGATGTACACTGCCCTAAGTTAGGCAAAGTGAAATTTTGTTGCTGTCGACCTCAGTTTTAATGACTGGCTGTCGTTACAGAAGAAAGCAGAGAGGGTCAGGGAACGAGAAGATGTTAAATGGACCCTGCACCACTTTTGCAGCGTAAGCTACACTGGCCGAAGTTGAGCAGTTTCGCGTGGCTTATCGTGAGCCGTGCTGCGCATGCCAGAGGATCAGTGACGTCACACGGCGCACAGCTGGCGCGCCAGAGAAGGCCTGGAAGCTCCTGGAGTGACGTATTACGATAGTGGGCTGGTGCTCGTCTCAAGTGAGCTAGCTCGCTAGTTCGTCCATCCGACCGTTCGTCCGTCTGTCTGTGTGTCTGCCCGTCCGTCCGTCTGTCTCTCTGTCTGTCTGTCCGCCCGTCCGTCCGTCTGTCTGTTCTGTCTGTCTGTCTGTCTGTCTGTCTGTCTGTCTGTCTGTCTGTCTGCCCGTCCGTCCGTCTGTCTGCGTCTGTCTGTCTGTCTGTCTGTCTGTCTGTCTGTGTGTCAGTCTGTCTGTCTGTCTGTCTGTCTGTCTGTCTGTCTGTCTGTCTGTCTGTCTGTCTGTCTGTCTGTGTGTCTGCCTGCCTGCCCGCCCGCCCGCCTGTCCGTCCGTCCGTCCGTCCGTCCATCCATCCGCCCGTCCGTCCGTCCGTCCGTCCGTAGCTCACGCTACGTATATCCTGGCATAGCCGAGCTAAGCCACTGCTAATTGTTTCAACATGCCCAGAAAACGCTGCCGATCGGTAGTCGGGGCTCCTGCGAACATGCGAGCCGAACATAGCGCAGCATGTCACCTGAAACTCACAATTATTTTTCTAAGTGAGCTAGAAATCGCTCCATCGTCTCTCTACAGATGGTATCATATACTAAATTACTGTGCCGTATACCCAAAGTCAATGGCCGTTGGCTGATTTGAGCAGCGTGGGTTGCATAGTTACGGTTGCTGCCACGTGCCCGCGCGATCACTCGAAGTAAGGCGTGTTTCAAGAATAACTGAAGAAAAAGTGCTCAAGGCCATGACTGCCGCTGATGAAGGGACACATGTTCTCGCCCCTTCACATTCCCCTCCCTGCGTATCTTTCATCGTGTCCGCTGGTACGAAAGAAGAGAGCAGTTAAAGCGGGCGGCATATCGCTGCAACTATGCTCGTACTTTACGAATCCTAAAAATTTTGCCGCCATTGATTCGTGAGGCAATAAGCTCTTTTAATGAAGCCATTAGACGATTACATGAAAAGTGTTGCAGGGACCCTTTAAGGGCATCTTAGTCAAAATCAAGAAGAAATGAGCATGGGCAGGGCATGTAGGGAGAAGGTAAGGTGGCCATTGGTCCTTAAGAGTAACTAATAGATTAGATTCTAAGAGAAGGAAAGCACGTGAGGGTAGGCAGAAAGCTGGGTGGGTGGATGAGATTATTAGAGGTATGTGAATATAACGTGACTGCAGCAAGCACAGGACAGGGTTAATTGGCGAAACATTGGAGAGGCGTTTTTACTGCAGTGGGTGTATTTAGGTTGATGATGTTGATATTGTATAGCATCCCCTTATCACGTGACCGTGTTTACGTTGCACAGGCGGGCAGATGTTTGAATCTGCGCCTTAATGAACATCGGAACGCAGTTAAAGGCCCTGCATTTTGAACACACCTTGGGATGCATTGCATGGACTGCGGGTGCTCCGCAGATTTCACAGGCACCACAGTTTTATTCCGTCACAAGGACAAGATTACAAGGGAGATCTGTGAGGCCTTCCAAATCGAAAAAGAAGGACATAGATGTGTGAGCCAGACGTCATTGGCACTAACAGATAAGGAACTGTCTCTTCTTGGCCCCACCGATTAGCGCCTTGCAAGGGTCAACAGATTGTTATCACCTGGCCATGACATTAGGCGTTGAGGTGATGTGTGACGTATAGTTTAGTTATACTTTTCTGCGCAGTGACGCATGCGTGGTACTATCTGTGTTAGTTTCTTTCCTTCCGTTTTTCCTTGAATAAACTTTAGTTGAAAGTTAGCGCTTGTGTCGTCGTGTTCGTCTCCCTCTGTCCCCGTAGTAAGTACGCGCTATCCTTTGAAGATGTTGATATTGTCGTTACAGACGTCATGTCTAAATCCAAGAACAACGAGGCTGCCGACCTGCTGGACATTGGCGCCGCTGGGGCCGCCCCCACAAAGAAGAACGGCAGCGGTAGCAAGAGCAGCAGTAAGAACGGCTGGCAGAACCCCGGCAACCCTCTGCTCTTGAGGGACTTCATTTTACCCCAGTTAGACAACGGATTCTACGGCGAGGACCTGAAGTGGTTGGATCGTTCCAGTGGCAAATTCTTCATCCGCTGGACCCACCAGGGTAGCAAGAGCTTCAACCGCGAGGGCCCCAACGTCTTCCGGGTAAGCGGCGGCGGACAAAAACCCCACTGCCACTGCCGTTGGAATCTGATAACAGCTTTCGCTGTAAAGCGGAGCTTCTCTAGTTTGCTTACAAAGTCGCGTGCAAAGAGATTTTCTAAAGTTACTTTTATAACATAGTCCATTTCGTATGGACGTGCAAGAGTGTGCAGGCTGCACAAATTTTGCATTGGTAGATGTCTTGTTAGGTGTTACGCGGTCACTTGTGATCCCCATCGGGCCTGATCCCGATGGAATTTCTTGATCGTGGTTGGTCGGTTCCTCTAAGCAACGTGCAGACAGGAGCTAATCGATACTGACAAATTTGATCCTGATCGATCGTAATCGTGATCATCAGTACACCGTGTTACAATATCTCTTCACATGAACGCATAAATGTAAACGAAACAGACTGTGTCAGGGTTGTGTCCTTGTGGTGCGTTCTGTCGCCCAGAGTCTTTTTTGTTTTTTGTCGTATACGTCGAGTGGCCAAGATTATAAAGGTTGGGCATTGCTTTCCGCGTACAACTAAGTTTTTAATGAAACCGGAATTGTTTTTCCGGTGATTATGATTACCAAGTGACCTAATAAATAAGTGACATATTAGGGAAGTTCTTGAAGCAGGCATGCAAAGCGGGCAAACACTTAGCCGGAAGCATCCCTGCGCAAGTTTTGGACGCAACTTATCAGTTATCGTGCATTGAAAATACTAATACGACCAAACATGCCGGTGTTGTCACATCATCTATTTATAGCGCAGCTCTTAGGCGCCCGTTCCTGTGTTTAGCGGCGCCTTTGCCATCGCCAGCTTTGAAACTGGGCCCTCTGCGAGACGGTCGAGTATTTTACCACATAACAACGTTGGTGCTTGAAAATAATTTGCAAAAAGACCCTATACAGGCGTCATGTCGGGCAACAACCGCCTCACGCCGTTGTTGGCATGGAACAGCGAACTCTCTTTTCTTCTTCTGCATGACAAAGCAGCATTGATGTTTGGTGCCCCGTGGCCTGCACTTATAGACTGGATTAATGTTGGACCTGTCTGGGGCATCTGTAAACCTTGATCTTGAGAGGGGATTCTGTGTTGTCGGGATGGGGTGGAGTTCCACGAGGCAAACATTTCCGCCATCTCTAGAGCCCTCTGCAGTTGCATTGTTCGTAGCGGTCAGTTAAAACGCATTTAATCAATCATTTAATGAATCGCTTTTTTCGGCTGCTAATAATATAATAATGATTAGGGTATTACGTCCCAAAACTACGATATGATTATGAGAGACGCATAATAGAGGGCTTCACAAATTTTCATCTGGTGTTCTTATACGGCCACTGACGTCGCACGTTATCCCCTTCAGGCGCGAATTATGATGCACGGTCTGCAAATGCGTCAAATTTGTATGAGATGATTCCAAGGCACTCAGTATTACATTTCAAGAAAGAAAACAAAGAAATCTATTGTTTTCTGCGAGTTTCAGTAATTATTCATAATTAGCGTGTAATTAAATGTTTAAATATTCTGTGATCAGTCAGCTTCAATTCTTGCATGAAAAGAATGAAATATTAGACTCGAAGTGCATGCACCGTTTGCTTTTTGGTTGTATTCATTTCGAGCGAAGAAAAAAAAATACTCTTGACGTTATTCCTGGTACGCGGCACGTTGAATGATGTTTGAACATGGTAGTGTCTTCCGCAAAGTGATCCTCGGCAGCAATACGCAGCGCATTGACGTTAAATGACGCCAAGGAAGCCTGGAAGAATGCGCACACTGAGTTTGAAGCTTATTTGAAGAAATAAGTGGTGCGTCACGCGCCTCCGAACCTGATGTGTACAATTGTACACATCGCCATTGAAGGGGTTATGCGGCTGTGAAGCACTTCGCCTCCATCGCAATGCGACCATGGCGGCCGGGATCGAACCCGCAACCTCAGGGTCGGCAGCTGAGCCCCGTAACCGGTACACAACCGCGGTAGACATTTTTTTTTTTTTTGCAGTTGGTGTATTACTCACCCTTAAGGGTGTACTTTCCGCTCACTGGGCGATTCTCTCACAGGACTGGTCCGTCATGAAGGGCAAGTGGGACGACGAGGTCCCCAGCGCATTGTCCGACGCGAAGCACCGCGTGCGTGACGCCTTCCACAAGCTGCCAGATATCACCCTCTTGGAGGACGGCCCAGATCATCGCATCTATATGATAAACAACATTCAAAGTAAGCTGCTTTCCCCATCATTTCACCTTGGATAAGGTTCCTTGTGTGCTTGTAGCAGTAGCTTCTTTTTCTTTTTTTCCTAGCCCTGTTATGAGCGATCAGTCGTGTTCGGGTGGTGTCTCGAAGGGAAAACAATGACAGGCAGCAAGCGTGGTTAGAATGACATATCCAGACTTATCAATGTTCACAGAGTGTTTGTTGCACTCTGACATATCTGCAGAACCCAGTGATATTTTATTCAGCAGGATAAAATTGAGCAGCCAGTTAGCTAGAAATATAATAAAATGATGTTTTCGTAAACAAATGCCTTATAAGTTAATGGTAGGTGTCCATGAAAACCAAGGTCATATTTTATATTAGTTCAATAAAGAACGTAATCACCGTAGTTTTCATCGTCCTAGCTTAAATGTGCCCAGCAACACTTTTTGAGCATCTTCAGGAAACGCTGTTGATTGGTAGTCGAGGCTCCGGAGAACAGGAGAGCCAAACATTATAGCGCAGCACCCGGCCTGAAATTGACGATTAATTCTCAAAGTCCACTAGAAATTGCTCACTTTTCTCTCGACTAATGATACGATGACCCAAATAACGGCCCCATATACCCAACCTCCACGGCCATTGGCTGATTTGAACATCCTGAGCTCCATAGTTACCGCCGCCGCCGTAGGGTGCTGCCACGTGCCCGCGTGCCTGCTCACCATCATGATGAAAGTAAGTGGCGCGTTAGAAGAAAAAAAAATTACACCATCTCCCGCTAAAGGGAACCATGTGTAGATGTGAAGCAGCGGGCGCTAACGCTTACACTGGCGGCGGCGTTGACGCTGGCGCTCATCGCGGCGTTGCGCAGGAGAGAAACCTGGGGAGGCGCAAAGCACGCAGTGATGGAGAGGTGTTTCCTGCTGGAACATGCCAATCTCTGCTAATGGGCAATGAGAGAGAGAAGACTCCGACTGGACACAGAGACCCGCAGTCCGCTTTTAGTTAACGCGCACGCTGCGAATTTGTATTGTTCAACAACGCACAGGAGAAATCTCCCCCCGGCACCACCTTGCAGGTCGAAATCCATTGCCATATATACGGAGTGGCCAGTGAACGGTTGTGCAGCGCGAGCAGTCGGTTTTTTCAACCAAGAAACTCGCTAGCAGACGCTGCCTGCGTCGGCGTCGCGAGGCGAGAGAGGGGGGAGCGTAGGAGAGGAGAGAGAGGAGGGGACGCGCATGCGCAGTGGGAGTGTGGACGCCGCAGGCAGGGATGCTTAGAGGAGAGAGAGGGGGGGACGCGCATGCGCAGTGGGAGTGTGGACGCCGCGGGCAGGGATGCCTAGAGGAGAGAGGGGAGAGCGTAAGAGGGGAGAGAGGAGGGGGAGGCGCATGCGCAGCATGGCATCCCTCCCCGCGGCAACCTGCATGCGCAGGTTGCCGCGGGGAGGGATGCCTAGAGGAGAGAGAGGGGGGAAAGGAGGTTTTTTTTTTCTTTTAAAGTGTTTGCGCATGCGCAGTAAGGGATGTCACGCCGCACACCGGATTAAGCTCCGCCATAAGATGCTTCACATCTAAAAAAGGAAAGGTGCTCAATGTCGCTACGCGCGCCGGCGAATGTACGTATCTTCTTGCACCTTTTCATCTGGACCCCCCCCCCCCCCCCCCCCGGCCCGTCCTGCGTAGCTTTCATCGCGCTCGTTGGTACCAAAGGAGAGAGAAAGAGCTGAAAGCATTTGGCAAATCCTTGTAACTCCGCCAGTACGTGACGGATTCTCAAAATTTTTGTGGCAGTTGATTCGTGAGGCGATAAACTCATTTAATGATGCCGTTCCATGATTACTTTTAAAAGAGTTGCAGGGCATCTTTAAGTAATAGAGCGCCTTGTGATTACAAGCATCATCGCCCTCTTTATGTGCTCAGAATACCCGGTGCGGGACAACCAAGACGAATCAAAGGACAACAAAAAAAAGCGGGGGTTGTGTGGTTGCCTGACGGACCGCCCCGACTGCGAGCCCCAGGAACAGCCACTCAAGTCACGTGCCAAAATGTCTGATGATCTAGATCAGGACATGGATAACCTGCAGGAGATCGACAATAAGGTAAGACCGAGTGCTTTTTCTGCAATTGGGAGGAAACGATTGGTCACTTCGTTCTCATCGTGTCGCCGTTTCACCACTCCGAGGAGAATACTGGTACTACCTGGGAAGCTGGGCGTGGAATTAACAGAAGCAGTTATTATTTCGTTTGGGGCCACTACTCTGGGGTACAACTACAGGGATGTTTCCTTCGCCAATGAAGAATTTATCCTTGAGAATGAAAATATATCTCGCGAAATTCTGCCCGATTTAAATATCTCACCGCCAAATCAAACCAGTATACTATTTAAATATAGCATCAAATGATATGACTGTCGGCAGGATTTTGTCTTGGGGATACAAACCCGTATACCATCCTGGCTGGGCCAGGGGCAGAGCGGTGTTGTAGCTTTGAGGAGGGGGGGGGGGGGGGTGCGAGTGCTGGAGCTGGTGGCAATTGCTGGCGCTATGGGGAAGGGGGGGTGGCAAGGGCGCCGAAGCAGTCACAGTGTCGCAATTCGTTTCACTCGCAGTTGCGGGACACTTCAGCCAATATTCTCTGGAAATGCATGCTTTCGTCTGAGGAAACGCACTTGCGCGTACGTCCGCCATACATTTTTTTTCTCTGGTTTCTCTGCTGTTAACAGTGCCTGCCATGGCGCCCCATAAAGACATGCTATCTGGGCCAATTTTAACCTGTGCTTACTTCCGGTATTGCAAGAGCTGTGACGTCCGCAACGATTGAAGGCACTCTACAGCATTTCAGTGTACCTTTGATGTTGACAAGCGGGCGAAATATACTTTGGTCGAGAAGATACGTGAAGAGACGAGGCATGTTTGTCTACTATAGTGATAAAGAAAAGGGGGAGGGGGGCGGAGCTGGTGTCGTTGTCCTCCTCCTTTCTCTCCTCCTCACCCTCGCTCCCATTTGCCACCTGTATTCTAGACTGTACGTGGCTATGCTTGCTCTCTTTCTTTCGATCTCTTTGTTGTGTCTGTATCCTTCTATTTTTGTTCTCTGTCTAGATGTTTCTCTTTATCTTTGGCTCCCTACTTCTCCCTCTCTTCCTCTCTCTCCCTCTGTTCTCGTTCTTTTGTAGATCAGAGTTATTGCATCCTATGCAGGACAAATAGGCGCGCATGTTCTGGAAGTGAAGAAGAAGATGAAGAAGATGGGCCGGTTCACGACGATGATAGTTTTTTTGTGTCACGAACCGCCGTAAAGGAAGGCATAAGCTTGAGATCCACTGTAAAAAAAAATACCATATCGCAAAAAAAGTTTACTAACCAGCAACTATCGGGTTATTAAGAGTAGTTTCTTTCCTTTTTTTTTTTTTCATTGTTACCGCGCTCCTGTTGCGAAACACGCTGACCTCGCATTATTGTTCTTTTGCAGTCCCACGCCTGCAGCAGCGGCACCCAGAACTCGAGGTCGGCGCCTCCGGCCGCCCCATCGTCGGACATCTCGCCCGCCGTGCGCTGCCTCACGGGAGCGTGCTACGAGCCTTCCGCACTGCCCGGGTCCTCCTCCGAAGAGAAGAAGCACGATGGGGCTCTCCTCTCGAGCGTGACTTGGAGTCCCGCCGAAATGGAGGCCGCGTGCACCCTCTTGTCCCTGTGGAACGCGTGTCATAAGTAGCCTCCGCAGTCCGTTGCAGACCCACTGGTCCCCTCGGCACAGGGATTCAGGGAACCCGCCAGGAGGACCAAGTGGTGGGTGCCAACGTTACTAGACTAGAGAGAGAGAAACAACTTTATTAGAGGTCAAACTAAGACCTATAGATATTCCTCCGCCAGGAGGACCATGACCAGCTGGTCGGCGAAGGCCGCCGACGCCAACCACACCCGCCAGTGGGGGGGGTTAGGATAGTGAGGGGACTGTAGGGCAGCGGGGCATGAGAAGAGGACGTGTTCGACGTTTGCGTACGTACATGGGCAATTAGGACACGAAGGATCGGAGCGGTAGCGATAGAGGAATAGGCGTGCTGGAGTGATCAGAGTATTGAGTTGAATGGCTCTTAGTGTGTGTGTTTGGGCAGTGGAGAGGGAAGGGTGTGGTGGCGGTAGAGTCTGCAATGAATGCCGGAGGTTTTTGTAGTGCTGCTTCAGAGTTTTCTTGTAGAACTGTGCCTCGTCCGCTATGGGCGGATACGGCCAAGGGACCACCGGCGCCAGGCTATTAATCTCGCGGGCAAGCTCATGAGCGAGCTGATTACCGGTAATCCCCGCGTGACCTGGCACCCACACCACAGTGACCAAAGCAGGGGAGAGAAGGGAAAGAGCATCGGAAAGGTCATTATGAAGATCCTCGGAGAGTCGGTTGTCTCGAAGAGCACGGATTGCCGCCATGGAATCTGAACAAATGCGGTACCGAGGAGAGGCAGGAAGAAGGCATAGTTCTTGAGTCGCATGAACGATCGCGGCCAATTCAAGAGATAAGGGGGGAGGTGGGAAAGGAGAAAGGGCCAGCAGTGGATGTGATTGGAGTGTGAAGAGGGTTAGGCTACTAGACTAGGTTCAGTTTTCAAACTCTCCGCAGGCGCCATACATTGCGGGCGCCCCCTTTCTTTGGCTCGCCGCCAGATGGCGGGAGCGCCCCAAGCAGCTCTACGCGAGTGAATCTCTCGTACTGTCGAACACGCTCGGGTCCCGAGACATCGCTCGCGCAATCGCTACAGATGCTTTTCTCCGATTATCTTTTTAATATATTTATGGCGTCGTGTTTAGCATATCGACAAGAAAACTCGACTGATTGTGAAAATCGCCGCTGCGCTCTCCCGGAGTGCGCTGATGAAGTGCGTTTTGAAGAGCTCCAGAAGCCTTGACTGTCCGCTAGGCTCTGTTAACGACCTGTTGCAAATTCTCGTGCATTTAGTAACGAGGCATAGTGAAGATTCCCGTTACATTCCGTTACCGCCATCAAGACGCCCGGCTCGTTTCAAAGCTAATTTCGCTTTCAGTGTCAGAACGGCGCTAGTCTAGTAACGTTGGTGGGTGCATCGTTGCTGGACAGTTTACGGCGCATTTGCTGATTCAGTGCAGAAGCCATGGCCTCGAGGGCGACCACTGGAGAGACCGGCGCTGCTGTCGCTGTGACGTAGTAAACGACATCACGTGACTCGCCTATGCCGTCGTCAGTGCAGCGCGCTTGCTTTCAACCCCAAGGCAGATCATTTTCTAGCCTACGGGTTTGTTGACCACTCGATACTGCAGTGCCGGACAAATTCGAGCGAGCCTTAATGTGAATGAGCCCTTCCAAAACGTCGCGGCAGCGATATGCTTGACTAATAAAACTGACATTGGCGAAACAACTCAGCGTTCATCATCGGGTGTGCAACTCGCTCAGCGGCCACCTTTTAAATGCGAAGCATTTCTTAGCGAACTTCGGCGACATTGAGCGTATCTATCTAGTCGCCTACGACTTCGTGCTCTCCTAGCCGTATAGTTAATGGCATTTATACCGAAATTGGTATCACATAACATGATTGTGTCATGAATGACTGGCGCAGCATTGCACCACGTGCGGCGGCTCATCCTTTTTTGTTGACGCGACTGTTCTATCTAGACACCGAGATAAAACCACACGTGAATAGAAGCCTTCCACATCAACAGATGTGGGGAAGGATGTGTCAGCCACCCGTCTGTTGCCACATCAGAGAAAGAGTACTCGTATTTGATTAAGACGCTGCACTAAAAAAGAATTTTCACACCTCATCAACCCTCCCCCGCTGTGTTTTTTTTTTTTAGTTTTTTAGTATTTTTAAAAATTTTTTCTACGATTTTTCCGTTTGGACGCATGTGCCTTGAAGAATTTGTGTACAACGGGGATAGTCATTCGGTTTTTTAGGCGAGAGAAACTGTACCACGTGGTAATTTTGTAAGCTATATATGTGTTTCCTTTTCAATAAACTTCCAGTGGCGAGTGTGCGCCTGTGTTGTCGTCTTCTGCTCTTCTCCCTGTTCCGTAGTGCGCCCCACTTTATTGCTTTTAGAATGAATCGGTACCAACTAGCCCAAATGGCTGTTTTGCATCAATATTGGTATTGCGCGACGTGACTGTATGACGAACATAAATGACGGGTCCTAACATGTAAATAATGACATGCATATTATCTACAGCATGATTTGCTCCTTGCTGGCTGCTTCGCACTACATCGATTCCCACAGTGCGTGGGATCTGCCGGCTGTTTCTTTTTTTTCTTTTTTCGAGCGTCCGTGCATCCGCAAGGATTTCGCGTCGGGAATTGAAGTTAAAATGTTCGGTAAGTGTGACGTTGCAATCTGTACGCATAGAAATTTATTACCTTTATTAGTGCCAGGCTGGAAAGAACGATGTATTTTTCCCGAAGCAGCGGGATCGCAGCATCTGTTCTGTTCGGCCCTTGGACGGTTAAAAAAATGCATGATATGGTCTTAAACTTCTCGCCCTGGTGTGAGTTTCCATGCAGTCCCCAAAACCAACAAGCAGCGAGATGCATGTTGATTTCGCGATTCCAACTGAGCGTTCGCGACCTAGCGGCCGCGCCTGGCAACGGCACTAACAGGGTCAAGGAGATAAGTTATCAGGTTGCGCGCGTTGAGAAGCGGCCGCATATTTCCTTTATTTTCGCCATACCGCACGCGCGAGCCGTATACGGTGTTTACGCGCGTTTGCTCTGCGGTGTCTAGAGGCGGTGTTGTTCTCATTAAACACGGCGCGCTGACAGTTAAGGTCCGTCTGCTCGCAAGAAATTTAAGAGGAACTGCAAAAAGTGATTGTTCCAGCTTTTGAAGCGTTTGACTTGCGGGCGCATCGCTTGGTCCCTTTCCGACACAGTGCAGCGCAACTTATGTTGGAACAGGCTTGTTTTCGAGGAATGAATTTATCACCATTCCACTGAATAAACGATCGCTAATTTTCCGGAAACCTAACGTGGTTAATTTTTAAAAAATTAATTAACTTTGATTGGTTATGAGTTTTTAAAATTTATTAATACTTTTACTGACATTTTTTTGGGGTGGGTTGGGGTTCAACCACCCTATACTTCAGTTCGCGCGTGCGTATAGCGTGCGTGTATGTATATGTTCGTGCGTGCGTGTATACATTATGTTCGTGCTTGCGTAGCGTGCGTGTACATATCTGCTTCGAATATCAAAGACTGCCAACTCGAACAAGCGAGTGTTCGGAAGCACATGACCTCATTTATTAGAAACCTAACAACTTGGATCGGCGAAGGAAAAGAAAGGAGCACTCTTATTACAAGCGAAACTACGATTTGCCTTATCTCAAGATACACTGACCCTGGCATACCTCTGTTCTGTAATCAAGTGAACGGCATGCGTATTCAGCTTTTAACGGGACAACAGAACTCAATGGGATACATGCAATCGGCAACACGACTCCCAGCGCAGAGTTACATAGAAAACTGTGAAGGCATTGCCTGTGAAGGCCTGGGACTTGTGCGCTGCAGCAACGCAGCGCACAATGCTTGCACCTTTCGGAGAGGCCCGCCATGCGTGAGCAGTTGCCTTCTTCAACCTCGGGCGCTGGTTCTTCAACTTGAAGTAAATCTGACGCGGTTCGTCGAAGAGGCTCGATGTTTACACGCACAGCGCAACTATATAGGACACTTAGTACATTCCAAAGTGTGTTCGGCGAAAGCTTGTGGCCATTCGACTGACTATGCGATGTCTTTTTTTCTTTTATACTTTCAGTGGGATGGCACACAACGGAATGTGTGCGTGTTTGCTTTTTTAATTTTTTACCGCGAATCGCAGCGAGACGCGAGACTAACCTTCCTCCGTTCGCATGCGTTCGTATTTTCTCGCGCTTTGCGCATCGCGCAAACGCCATCCGCGTTACAGCGCTTAAATTGACGGACCCTTTGTAAATTCCAAAGTGTATTCCGCGAACGTCTGTGTCCATTGAGATGGCGTCGGTCAGAATGATTGCAAACGCTGGGCACAGCGACGCTACGCAAGCAAAGCGCGAGCGCTGTCCGACGCGACCGGCGTCCGTTTGCGCACCCCGGCGGCCACCTGGCTCCATGCCAGGGCTCGGACGGACGGATGGCACGGACGTGCGGACGGACGGACAGATGAACGGACGGATGGACGGACGGACACACGGATGGACGGACGGACGTGAGCATGAGACATTAAAGGCTTTCGCCTTAAAGGAGAGCTGTGGGAGGATGCCCTCTGCGGCGGACCTACCGAGGTCCTCCGAGCCATTTTACAACAGTCTGGAGACGACTCCAGAATCATCCTAGGGACACCGGGCTAGGGGTTCCTCTCATTCTCTTCGCTTAATTGAAATTAATAATAAAGATGTCTCACTCTCCCTACAAGCGAGAGTGGCTATATTGGAATTGCGAAAGAGTAATTCCTTAATTTGAGAAAAATCGTCTTTCTCTCTAGTGTCCCTTTAAAAAACACCAGATGGTCTAAATTTCCGGAGGACTCGACTATATCGCCTTCATAATACTATCGAAGTTTTGGAAGGTTAAACACCAGCTATTGTTAAAGCTTTCTGCACCGTACGTGGTTTTGCACTGCCTCTAAAACCGGAGGCACCACACGTGGTACTGCATTGCCTCCGTGATCCGACCACCTTTGACCAAGCTATTATGTCATGGAATGACGTCATCGCATGACGTAGCGTAATGATGACGTCACAATTTTTAGCGATCTGTGACGCCATCACGTGATGGTGATTTTTCACATCACTCGTCTCTGACACCGTGGAACGCCGACGCTACCGACGATCGAATTTCGCGTTTGGTGAGGCATTTAAGGCATTGCCTTAATTGTTCGGGTGAGCTACACATTGTCTCGCACATATTTTCTGCAAGCACCCCATGCGCTCACCCTGTGTTGAAACATAACCGTGGAGTACAGGCTCTATATTTCATAATTCTGGATTCTGGAGCCATTCTGGAGATCGATGTCGGCATGTTTCTCAAGTTCTGACGTCAATTCCGCTTCAGAAACGACCAATACATGAAATATAGGAAAGGCCTTCTTCCAAGTGGCAAAGCTAGGCGACATGCTGCCCCCCTCCCCCCTCCCCGCTCCAACCGTCTTCTCTGCCCCGGCCCTTGCAGGACTGAACTTTGTGACTGCGGCCCGCTGGCTATGGTGAGTTTGACAAATACACATTTCGGTGAACATTGCATTTTATTCCAGCTGATGGGCAAGACGTCCCCCCCCCCCCCCCCCCCCGCCCTGATTTTCCCCACGGGAACTCCAATGGCTTTCTCGGGTGGTGTGCGCCGTCACCTGTTGAGGGGAAGACAAAGGGAATGACGAAAAAGTGAAGGAAGTAAAAAAAAGAATCAGAATCGTGTGCTTTAGCATATCATTGCCAATTAGGCACGCGAATTCGAAGGAAAGTCCAAAGTGTTGAGAAAGAGTTGACCACTACATATAAGTACACATAGAGCAATGCAAATCAGTTCTGGGAACTCATTCTGGTCTCCTTTTGATGTAACACGTCAGTAGCACGACAGATGTCTCCGGGCAGGGTTGAGCTTTCGAAGGCACAGCAAACAACGCGCCATGATATCTTAGCGGATAAGGTGTCACACTCACGTTTAAGAAACCCAAAGTGGATGATCCGAGGATTCATCCGAAGCTTTCCACTAAGACGGGCCTCATAATCGTATGGCGCGTTCACACTTGTCCTCGAAGGAAGCGAAAGCGGCCAAACTCGCCGGAAATTCACTCGTTTCGCCGCCTAAGCGGCCGGAAAAACTACGCCGCGAGGCCGACGCGAAAAAATCGGTCCGAGAACGATTTTTCGGCCACGTGATAGCGGATCGTCTTTCCGCTTCACGGCTTTGGCTGCACTAGCTCAAACCACGTGATGTAGACAAACGGCCGCAAATTCAACATGGCGGCAGAGGCGTCGGCGGTGGCTCGCATGAGCGCAATTGCAAACTACCCGTGTAGCACGACAAAGCTCACGCCCTCGACAAGGATGCGTTCATCGAGAGCGTGGTTTGGATTACGATCGCCGAGAACACTGGAAGCAGAAGAAGGTGCAGCAGCAGCGATTCGGCATGCCCCAACGTGTCTCGCTTTTGCACAGCCGGCTGAATCCGCCGCAGCTGCTGCCGGTGTGTCCGCTCGTGTCGTTTCTGCTGGTGTATCTCCCGAAACAACGTTTGAAAAGGTGCGAACTGTTTCTTTTATAAGTGCTTTGCATGCCTAGCTAGAATTTGGTGCGAAATTTAATGCTCAGGGCAAAATGGAATGAATTCTCAAAGCGGCGAAGGCGGTAGTGCATGTACTTACTACGAGTGGCAGAACGAATGTGAACGTTTTCGGCGCGCGCGGACGTGGTTTT
Organism: Rhipicephalus appendiculatus; assembly: GCA_030522465.1. NCBI lineage: Eukaryota > Metazoa > Arthropoda > Arachnida > Ixodida > Ixodidae > Rhipicephalus > Rhipicephalus appendiculatus. The sequence goes on from JALIZH010016743.1 coordinate 476,673, forward strand.
CCGGCCGCTGTGGCGTTTTCGTTTTCGCTTCGCTGTTGAAATGTGAATGCGCCGATAGTGCAGTTTTGGTTCTCAAAACCCCAGCAATTATTATGCTATTACCTGCAAGTCAGTGGCGATCTTCTTCCGTCGACACCCTGCGCCTTTGACGTGCTTGGCCATCTGCGGGTCCTTGTGTCCGCGCTTAGAGCCGTCTTCGGCACCGTCAGCGTGGAGCTTGGACTTCGTCTGTTGGTCTTTAACCAGCGCGCTCGCCTGTGGAGCGTACACGGGCTGCTCGACGTCGGCCTCTACAGTAGTAGTCAGGCTGTGTCCATAGGCGTGTGCACAGGGGGGGGGGAGGGGAGAGCCACCCCTCTCCCTGATACCTTATCTTTTCACTGCGACAAGGGTTGCAATGTGGGCTTGGTAAATCATTTGAAAAGCTTTGTTGTAGCGTCAAACGACACACGGACACGAGAAGGCACGTAACGACACCACACGGCGTACTGATCGTAAGGGCGGCAGTGGCAGGTGGTTGGGGAAAGGGGTTGCGGGAACTGCAGTGGATCTTGGCCTGCTTCGCCCCTCCCCCCCCCCCCCCCCCCACACACACACTCTCCCCCATAATGGAGAGCCCTGCGCACGTTTATGGTCGTGTCAACAAGAGCGCGCATGGAAAAACACGTTTTTATTTTTATTTAACTTTATGGGCTAAGTATGCTGCACGTACTTTCATTTCCGCCGTGTTCAGTTCGCATGACATATGTATAACTTTGGTTCGCACGCTCATATCAGAGCCAGCACTTCTTTAGCAGTCAGACTCGTAGCGTCATGACGCGGTTATCAAGAGTAATTGCGCATGCCATTTGTTGCCCTTGGAGTTTGGCTGTCGCGTTTCATTCTGTGGACACTGTACACGGCGTGATTTTCGTTTGTGCGTAAGCATTCCTTGGCGAAGTATCCCGAAAAAAATAAACAAACTAAAGCGTGTGTTGGTATGTTTGTTTGTAGCAGCGTGACAGCGCCACACACACACGCACACGCACGCACGCACGCACCCCCCCCCCCCCCCCCCCCAATCACACACACAAACACCTTTCTGCGCCTCGCCTGGTTTCGCGCTGCTTCCGTGATCGGCCCACCATTGAAAAAGTGGTGGTGTCACGTGATGACGTCACTAATATGGGCGATCTGTGACGTCACGATGTCGTCATCACGTGATGGTGATTTCTCGCATCAATAGTATTGGTGCCGACGCCGACGGCCAATTTTTGTGTTTGACGAGAACTTTCGCCTCAATAAACTCTCGGCCTAGGTGAGCCATGCATTCGCCTAAGACGACCGAAGTGCGAAAGCCACCCGGTGCGGCTGCTATTTGACAACTATCAAACGATCATCGACTTTTAAATGTTTTAATGTTTGTCCGCCTCGGTGCATCAGCGGCTACGATGCTCAGCTGCTGATCCGGAGGTCGCGGGTTCGATCCCGACCGAGGCGGTCGCATTTCGTTGGACGCGGAATGGTAGAGGCTCGTGTACTGTGCGATGTCAGTGCACGTTAAAGAACACCAGATGGTCAAAATTTCCTGCGCCCTCCACTAAGGCGTCCCTCATAATCATATCGTGGTTTTGGGACGTAATACGCCACATATTATTATTATTTATATTATTACTATTATTAAAATTGCGAAAGCAATTATATGGACACTCTCGGCTGACTTTTGCCGTCGCCGTCATGTCCCGGATATGTATATGTATTTATATATATAAAAAGCACAAAGAAAATTAAACTAGCAGAAAAAATTCCAGGGCACCCGACCGGTAATTCGAACCAGCGACCTCTCGCCCCGCAGCCCGCTGCGCTATAGACAACACAGCCACGCGCCATGCTTGGGCCGCCGGTGCAACGGCGAGCTATTAATATGCACCATTTACCGCTAGCAGTACGCAGATCTCCGAGGAGCTTGATCGTGTTTGCTACGACGCAACGCTCTTGCATTTTCTTTCAAATTGAAAACTGCCATTGAGACGCGCACGATAAAGCCGCCCCATTCTGTATCCACATTCTGTGCCGCAGTTTAAAAGAAAAAGAAATATCAAATAGTATCGAAAAATCTAACAGTATCATATACGGGCCAATCCCCCCTGAATGGGCATGAGCCATGTCAGAGGCAACAACAACAACAGCGTCGGCTTCTGCACTGTGGACACACGCAGCGCGTTGCTCAAATTACAAACACGTAACAACTGTGATAGTTGTTAGTTCACGCTTGTCCTGTGCATACCTGCGCGTCCTTTTCGAGCGTCCTTCTTTGTGCTTCAGCGGGAAGCTGGAAGTATCGAGCTGCTCGTCGATCTTCGTGTGACATTCCAATTTCTTGCTATGGCATTCATTGCTTCGCCCTAGTGGCGGAACTGTCACATTATTACTATTATTATTATTATTATTATTATTATTATTATTATTATTATTATTATTATTATTATTATGAAATGTTTTAAATTTGATAGCAATTGCATGGTACTACAGGCGCATTTTTGCCGTCGCCGTCACCGTGAGGTTCAAGTCGATAACATCGCCCTGCACATCGTATGTTCTTTGTGCGAGCGAGAGCGTGCGAAGGTAGCCGACGGTGGCGGCTGAAGCTGAGACGAAATGTGCTGGCCGAGTGGCCCATAGGGAGGGGGGGGGTTGAGAGAGCGAAGCTGCATCGCCCAGGCAGCAACTGCATACTCGCCACCGATCCACTAAAAATGACGAGGGCCCAACAGTTAGCCCAACAAATAGGCGATGACGTATCAGGATTTAATTGCATTAATTATCAGAAATTTATTAAATCCCGTCTCAAAATTGTTTTCAAATGCCCAGTTTTCTCCTGTAAAGCATACTTCGGAGCATGTCGCGGTGTGTAACACGAAGACAACTTGCGGAAAAAATCACAACTAATGGGCAATGAGAGACAAGAAGAAGGAAGACGCGGGGAAGAAGAAGAAGAAAAAAAAGAAGCACATTATGGTAAGCTTTAGTGGATCTGAAACACCCCTCTTAACATGCCAGGTTTCAGGCTTGGCACCACTAGTGCCTCATCAAAGAAATCTCTCTGAATACAATGTGGTTTGTTTGGTTGCAGCCTCAAGACTGTGGCACGCACCCACTCTGGGGGGATTGGTGAAGAAAACGTATTGTAGCTTATGGATGAAAACTACATTATTGCTTACCGACGTATTGCTAAAATATAGGGGTGTACGAATAGTGAATTTCAGAACCAAATTGAATACGAATCAAATAGCGATGACTCCGAATTTGAATACGAATACAAATCGACCACTGCTCGAATAGTAAGGCAAGCAGTTTGAAAGCAGCCCTAGACTACTAGTAAAGTAATAATTTTCAAAACAGCCGAAGCATTTCACAGAATTTTATTTGAAACAAATATTCACAAGCTATAGCAAAGGAACGGTAAAGATTGCTTTTAACCTACAAAAGAAAATACCACTAGTATTTAAAGTGAGGCAAGGTCGTATACAAGAGCAACTAGAGCCTTCGAAATACTTTGTAACTGCAAGATGAAATAAAGAAGTGATGACAGTATTCAAGGGGGGTACCTTGTCAACAGCTTTTAAATAAACCTGATCATAGGTCGGCAAAACGTTTGGAGCTCACTCAGACTCACTCATGCATTATACTTTGCGCTTAGGGCACACTCGGACTCACCAAAATTTTCCTGAGCCGGACTCACTCGGACTCACACTCACGAAAATTTTCTTCAACCGGACTCACTCAGACTCAAACTCACCAAACATTACTCACCCGACTCACTCAGACTCCGACTCAGGGCTCTATCTGAGTCTGAGTGAGTCCGAGTGAGTCGACTCATGAGTCCGTTAGCCTAGAATTAGCTTTTTCGACCATGGTATCAATGCGCTTTAACACAAATACCTCACGTAATGGGTGCTCTTCATGACGCCATTTGATAAAGTACGTTCGAATACGAGTTATGAGTTCTCGCAAACCAGTAAGGTCATATTTATTGAAAGAGATGACAATATAAGATATATTTATCGAGAACCTCTCTACAAGAATTGGCGGAGGGGGAGGTCAAGGCACCCCTCTACGTAATTCGCGCCTCTGATCAATAAATATTGAAATGGTGTATGAACGACACTGCTTCGGAATAGGTGTGAGTAGACGAGAGTATAAACGTGAATCCAGGTAAGGCTTATAGTAATGCTGGAGATGAGTGGATAGGATCATAAGTCGGCAAAAAAAAGTGGAATTCACTCAGACTCACTCAAGAAATATATCTGGCGCTTTGGACTCACTCGGACTCAGACTCACCAAAATTTTCCTGAGCCGGACTCACTCGGACTCGCACTGAGGAAAATTTTCTTCAGCCGGACTCACTCGGACTCAGACTCAACAAAATATTACTCACCCGGACTCACTCAAACTCAGACTCACGGCTTGATCTGAGTCTGAGTGAGTCCAAGTGAGTCGACTCATGAGTGAGTTCGCCGACCTATGAACCTGATACATAAATATTTAGGAGTTTTTATGAGTTAAGGTATGTTGCCACCTTTTGAAAATGACGTTTTTTTTCAAAAAAAAGCGAACTTAACTTTTTATTATTTTAAGAATCTACAGACATTCAGAACTGTGCTGCAGCAAAAATGACATCTCTATCTGGTTCTGTTCAAGAGTTGTGTTGGTTTTTACAACTACCAGTAGACTTCCCTGAAACCGACACTGATATTTTCTGAAAACAAAACCTACATTTTAATCAGTAAAAGTTCGTGGGATACATTTAGATAAGTTGGTGGGGAAGTATGCTAAAACTTAATAAGATTCAGCAGGGGTAATCACGGCCAATGTTTATTCAAATTGCGCTAATTGCCGTGTGGGGACACACGAAATGACACCGTGCTTACACTGCATCCGATGTGTTGTACTACCCCTGTGAAAGCTATTTCTTCGTCAATTCAGTGTCCCAGATTGTTGTCTTACAGAATATAACAAGATATGGCTAAGTTACGAGTGAAACAAAGGCCGAAACGCAAAGTGTGAAAAGTTGGTGAGCCCGCAACCGAGTCAAAGCTCTGTGCACAGCACAATACAAGCACAGGGGAGGTTTTTACAAAAAGATACCAAGCAAATAGAAGGCTGTGTCTGCAGAGCTCTGTTTGAGAAAATATGTCTGCGGGAAAACTCAAAACGTGAATGAATGCATCAATGGGATGCTGTGGCAGCGTGTCCCTAGAGATGTCAATACAGGGCCCGATAATATTTTTTCGTTTGGGACTGAAGATTGTATATGTCAGTTCGGCAATGGAAATAGTGGCACAATGCATATCTTGAGGCAGGCTGATGTCAATCCTGGCTACTGCAGCACGGTAGCTTGTCTCAGGAGCAGGAACTGGCTTGAAGAACGCCAGCCGCCAGTCAACGACTGACAAAAAAAACAGGCTTAAAAACACTAGGAGCGGCTAAACCACGTAACGGTGAACTCGTGGCAGCTAAGGAAGGTCCCAGCTATGAGCCTGGCGGCTTCTAGCGTCCCCCCAGCTTTCCAATGATGTATATAACACGTTTGGAAAACTTCTTCCTTGGTTTTCTCAAAACTTCATTTTCTGTCGTTTTTTTACGGCGCAAAAGTCATAACTTTTGAATGATTGAATATTTTTCAATAAAACTTCCCGTGTTTCTTTCTGGAATATTTGTGCATGCAATGAACGAGGATAATTGAAAACCACTGATAACTTTTGATGTTATAAGGTATTGACTAAAATGCAACCATCTGAAACTACACAATTTTGGGTTTTTCGGCCATAGTATACGTAATATTGACGACAGCGCAAAGATTCTAATTCATTGCACAGCCTTCGTGTACAGCTACATTTCTACCGAAGCCATTTTTGTTTCATATCAAAGGATCAGTACTTCTCACTCTTCGTGTGATGGACACATTTTGGGTAATTTCCGTAATAAATTGCGATTAGTTGAACTCTTCCTGTCTAACATACTTGTAGTGTCTTTTTCAACAGCTCTTTTTAAGGCAAATACAAAACAATGAGTTTAGGATCAAAATCTAAAAAGATTTCCAAAAAGGTGGCAACATACCTTAACATCATCATGAATGTCATAGTGAAGATGGTCGAACATGAGAACTAGAAAAGTTACCCCCTCGTTGTTCTTACGTCCCTTTATTTCAAGCATTATCTTTTCAGTCATAATGGGGTTTAGCGCAAACACTAGACAAGAGACAAGCGTGTGTGTTCCTTTCGAATATATTTTAGTTGGAAGAAACGCACTGCGTCTACGTCCTCCCGCTTGTCTCTTGCCTAGTGTCTGCGCTAAACCCCATTATGACTGACTTGTTCCAACTCGCCCAACAAGCAACGTTGTTGGATTATCTTTTCGTTGCTTACTATTTCAAAAGTATTGGAAACGTATTCGGTAGTTTGAATATGCACTATGCGATTCGAGCACCGAATCGAATACAACGTTATTCGATTCGTTATTCGAAATTTTCGACTATTCGCACACCCGCACTCAAAATGTAAAAAAAAATCAATAAAAAATACAAAAAGAAAACACTGCAAGGAGGGAGAAAGAGAGAGAGAAAAAAGGAAAGGGAATAACCGCTATTTGGATAACAAAATTCTGAATTTTTTACAGACCAGAAATCTGTGTTTACCTGACCCGAACAAATTGGAATGTATGTCTTACATTACAACACATTTTAAAATTTCTTCACGAGTATTTAGTAAAGTAGACATTATATTTGAGTAGGTTTTGTGGCTTGAACCAAATTAATAAAGTAGACATTATATTTGAATAGGTTTTGTGTGTTGAACCGAATTACAAACCGCATCAAATACTCGAATGTCCCTCTGACAGTGTCCCAAAAACAGGGCACCGAAGTTTTGACAGTTTCTGCGGTTATACCTAAACCTACCTTCGGAAACAGGATAACTAGAAGTCGTGGTGACACGCTTGTTCTTCTTCTGTCTCTTCTTCTTTCCGTCATTGCCCATTAGCTGCAATTTGGCGGTGGTAAACAACGGCGCACACTGCATGCTTCGCTTCGCCCGTTAGTGCAGCTGAAACAGCCTACCGAACATGCTTCGTCCTTCTCTATTAACGCGATAGCGTTAAAGAGCTCGTTTCGCAGAAATTCCGGCGTCGGCGTCGGTGTCGGCGTCGTCGGTTGTGAGCGAAAAATCATTTTGTCCGTGACCGAAAAATCATCATCTTGTCCGTGACCGAAAAATCGAGAAAGATGCAAATAAAATAAATAATAAAAATTTTCGGGTCTGAGTGAGGATCGAACCCGGGTCGTCTGCGTGGCAAGCAGGTGTTCTACCACACAGTCATGCCTCTGCTTGGAAACACTGTGAAAATAACTTCCTCTGCTTGGAAATGCAGTGAAAATAACTTCCATGCTTCGCAAACGCAAGCGTCCTTTATATAGGCGTCGCAATAAAACTTGTAATATCCCAGGAATATTGCGTGGTACAAGCATACATTGCCATCGGGCGTCAGAATATGTGACTATCATAACGATTCCATAGTTTAAAGCCAGCCACCCATTACAAAGGGCACACACCTTACTGCGCGTATTCCCTTAACACCACGTAGTGGGTGCATAGCAAGTTCGAAAATATTTCCCACATTTGCCGCGCATAATTTCTCCTGGTTTAAAGCATACTACCCATTACATAGTATGCACTAAGTGATTGAAGTACGCAGTAGGGATGGAATATCGCTATCACGTTCAACTCTTATAGGTGAAGCTTAAGGGTCCCCCCAATTTTTTTTTTTGTTTCCCTCTTCTTTCTAAAGGGAACAATCTAGGAACGTTAGGCTGCACCACAATGGCGGGCGGTTTAGCTTTCGGGAGGTTTTCGACGTACGCTCGTAGTTTGACAGCTAGTGTGCTAAGAGAAATCGTGTCGATATGCGGGACACGGCTGGAACGCGCTTTGAGCACACCGGCACTCGAAAGCAGAGAGGCAGCGATCCGTGAGCGAAAAGAGCGCTACCTTTGAACCACACAGCCGCCAACAATGGCGCTTCGGTTTAGCGGGAAGTCGTCGAAATTCTCGGATTTGCCGGCTGGAGCTTTTTTTTGCGGGTATGGTCGTCGGTTGGCGTACGCCTTTAGTGACTCCGCGTTCGCTTCGTTGTTTTTCGAAAGCCAGGCGGAGAAATATAAAAAAAAGACGGCAGGAGAAAGCGGAAAGTAGTCTTGGCTCGCACAGCTGCTGCCCGCGCGTCGCGGTGTCGATCTTTTGCCTTCCTTCCTTGCAAGTCATGCGCCGTCTCGCTTATTTCTACGGGTGTGCGAATATTCGAGTTTCGAATTCGAATCGAATAATACCTAATCGAATAATTCGATTTGACTTTCGAATAGCTAGTATTCGAAGTTTCGAATAATTCGACAAGACGAATATCTAAGACGCGACAGAGGCCAATAGTGCAATTTGATTATAGGTTGGAATGGCAAAAACTAACACTAATGTCGCTAAACTTCGTTAAATTTTCACCTTTCGTTAAAACTTTCATCGATATGCTGGTTCAAAAGCGAGCGCATGTTCATTCTAAAAAAGATTACATCGTTTCCATGCCTCACGGCTCATGGCCAAGGAACATTCTGTGAGACTCGAACTGTTGGCGCCCAAAAATAACCAGCACGCTGAGCTCAGGTCTTATAGTCAAGAGGTTCAAAAATGCTTCAATGAGCCCCTAATTGCAAGAAAGGATGATCCTTTAACATGCTGCGAAGAGCACGGAGCTGCACTTTATCGAGGTATCTCCATAATCGTTTTGCGATACTTTCCCAACCCTGCTACTGAGGTGCCCAGTGAACGCCTGTTTTCAACTGCAGGAAACACCGTAACATTACGGCAAGAGAGCCTGAAGCGAGGTCACGTGAAAGCGCTTGTGGTTCTGCATGACCATTCCTAGTCTTTCGGTAGTAGTCACCCACCGCGTTATGTGCTCGAAGACATGAGCAGATTTTATTTCCTTGCTCTTTCTTTCAAGTTTCAGTATATTTGTATTCGATATTCGACATTTTCGGCCACTATTCGATTCGAATTTGATTCGAGATGAAATTTCACTATTCGCACACCCCTTCTTATTTGTAGAGCTGCTGACACGTGGTTGGCGCCGAGAACTTCGGTGATAGCATAGAGAGAAAAAAAGAAAAAAAAAGAAAAGAAAACTACGAGGAAACGTCAGGCGAATATTTTGAAGCCCAGCCCTAAAGAATGGAGGAGCATACTGGATATTGCGGCCAGAGCTTTGAAAACGAGGGGGGACGCGGCGTCCGAGGAGGTTGGCTTCTGGACGCTAGGCTCTCCTTCCGTTTCTTTTCTTTTTTTTTTACCGCGTCAGGTGAAGTTACCAGCCAGCTAGTGACCTTCAAAAGAAGTGTGGCAGCGGTAGCGAAGTTGTATATGTATGTGCCGAGGTGCCGCGAGATAATGGAAAGAGAGAAGCGTACACGCAGCTGCGGTCGTTGACTGTAGGGGTCAATGCCTCGCGACTGCCGCGGTGACCACGGCACATACGGAGGCGGCCGAAGAACCCGCGATACCCCTAGCACTCACCACTGTACCAAACGCTGTGATCGTGGTTAGCGACTCGCAAGCGGCAGTCCGCGGCTCTGTCTCGCAAGAAGCGTCCGGCATCCTTCAAATGTGCGCCCATGGCGACTGGGCGTCGCGCTCGCAACACCAAAATTTGACAGTCTTCTTCGTATGGGCTCTAGCACACACCGACGTCCCGCTCGCGGGCAACGGGGCGGCCCACGCCACGGCTTCAAGTCTCACTAGGCGACCTGCGGAATATTCCGTGGTCTTCGCCTCTGCTCCCGAGAACGGGGCTTTGGGTCTGCCGAAACGCAACACTTCCACAGCCACACAGCAACAACGAGGATCGCAATGATCGTAGTGTGATCATCTCGCAACGTCCAGTGACATTACGGAATACTAAATTCCCGAAAGACGCATACATCCCCGCTATCGCACGATAAATTAAACAGGCGCGATGCCGCAAGCTACCGCTTACTGCCAGCGCACTCGGACCTTATGTAGATGTTTGGGCGTCTTGGTTTTGCATGGCATAGGGTGAAAGCGCATTAGAAGACACAGAAGAGGCTTGATACACACGAGCGCAGACTTACGAGAGTATTTGATTTGGAAACATGCAGCCACATATATATATATATATAAAAGTCCGTGACACAGCACTCGTGTGTGTCAAGCCTCTTTCTTCTCTGTCTTCGTCTTACGCGCTTTCACCCTGTGACACTCATACCCTAGCCCGGCCGTCTTACGCCATTGCTGCCGAAACTCATGCCCCACCGATATCGAGCGCGCGGGCACACAGCAAAGCTGAGCCATATGGGTATGTGCCGGCGACAATGGTCGTGAAAGCGCTGCCGTTCGCGATGCGCCGATAACCCCTATAACGGCAGACAGTACTCGATCACAGGATGAAGCCTCGAGCTGAGTTGTTCACGCCGCTGTCCCGGCTGCTGGAGCCTTGCCGACCTTCTCTGTCGCCGCCGCCGCCGCTGGGAGCCGGCCCTCCAAACCGCGGTGCTGAACGACCAGCTCTGGGCTGACCGGAGGCCGAGGCTGCCGCCCGAATCCGGGGACTCCGTGCCGCCACCTATGGCCATCAAGACCAACCTGCCGGCCACTCTGTACACAAAAGTCTATTCCTTCTTCCTTCATGGGTGATGGAGGTGTACTACGCCGAGATCGCGGTTTCTGAAAAAAGAGAATAATCATTCGATGCCTTGTTTAAGGCTGAGTCTTTGTTCATTGCACCCGGCTACGCTCGGCAACTTCACTTCCGAGAAGTCACCGGCTGTAGAAGTCGCGCGACGAGTCCTCGGTTATGGACGCCAATTCTATCCCCTTCAGGCGCGCATTATGATGCACTGTCCGGAAATGTCCAAATCTCGCACAACATAATTCTAAGGCACTCGTTATTACTTTCCAAGAAAGAAAATGAAGAAATATGTTGTTTTTTGCGAGCTATGGTAATTAATCTTAATTAGCGTATAATTAAATATTTAATTATTCTTCAACCACTCAAGTACGATTTTTGCACGAAAAGAAGGTAATCTTAGGCTCAATATGCACATGCAGTTCCTTTTTGGCTCTGTACATTTTGAGCAAAGAAAAATAATACTTAAGAAGTTGGTTCTGGAACGCGGCAAGCCCAGTGACCCGTCAAACATCGTAGTGCCTTCATAAAAGTGATCGGCTGCAGTCGTATGCAGCACATTGGGGTCAAGTCACGACACATTGACTATGCAGAAGGTTCAATTATTGCTATGCAGTATGTATATTGCCCTTTCTTTCCCACTAGTCCGAGGAACTGGCAAAAACAAGTGGCGTCCACATATGTGGACGTTGCGCCTGAAGGGGCTATTCTCCTCCTCTCTTCTCCCCAGCTTTAATACCCTCTCCCCCCTTCCCCTACAGGCGTCTTTCCTTTCCTCAACCTCTCCTCCTCCTCGCGCTCAACTTCAGTGGTTTCGGTGTACGCTGCGTTTGAACAGTGCTCGTAGTTAGGGTGAAAAAAAAAAAGAGCGTAGGTTATCCACGGAACGGAGGCGCTGTCGTTGGTGGAGAGGAGGTGGAGGTGGTCAAGAAATTGTGTGGCATTGTCAACGACGTGCTAATACCTTGCGGCTACAGACCCTCTCCACGGGACTGCCTCGACGGTGCAGTTATAAGCGACCGCATTTGAAGTTTCTAGCTGACTGCGAAGGAAACCTTTCCCCCTGAACACATCGGAGCGAGGTGTCCGCTATAGGTGAGTAGATTTTTTTTTTCGTTTTTTTGTGGACTTCCGTGACTGTCACTTTGCTGCAACTTCTCAATTGCTTTGATATAAGTTATACCGCGCGCCTAAAACAAATTCTGTAGTATCGTTTGATAGTGTATCGATTGTTTTGGAAGCCGTGCGTAAGCCCTGTGGGCGTTTGCAGTATCATCTTCAAAAGTCGCATTGAAGTTCACCTTATGCAAAACACCAGCGCGCGACTTTGGACTGAACGGGCAATTTTATGCTCTCGCCAGTGAAGTAGGTGTGGAAGCATCGTGTTACTTTGCAAACGTGTTTTTAACATTGAAAAAAAAAGGTAAAAAAATGTTGCAATAGTGTTAACAGGTCAGTCCGAGTTTGCGTTGTGTTAGTACTACTTTCTCTTGCCTGTCTTCGCATGTTTTTATCGCGATTAGATGTTTCAGTTGCGTCATTACTGGCGTTCAAGTCTGTAATGTTAACACTGATGTTAATCTTATGCCTGCGTGTTATCAGGTTAACGTAAGACGAGATGCAAAGATAAGATCCTTGCTGTGATGACTCCTGCTTCGACTTGCTGCGGGGTGTTTTTTTTTTTTTTACAAAAGTTTCATCATTTGCATGCGCTCGCTAGGATAGCACTGCATATGTCATAACTAGGCTCGCTTCCCTGTGAAAAAAAAAAAAACAGAAAGCTTACCGGTATTGTCATGTCGCAAAAATGAAACTTTCTGGGGCTGTTTCGTTGGTTTGAAAAAAAATAAAATAAAATTCTGTTAGTGTTGGGTCGCATGTCAGCGTAATTTCAACACCCGAGTTTGTTTCAGTTTTTGTGTCATTACTGACCGTTGCCGTTTGTAACCCTAGCTTTGGTATTAACGTAATCTCTTGCATTTTCGAGATGCAGAGGTAAGTTACATCGCACTCCCCGAGTTCATGTGGATCTTGTTCGGGACAGCTTTTATCATTTTATCAACGCGAATGCTTCGCGCTGCCCATTTTCAGTGTGCGTTTTTTATGCACATGAGAATTTCGGTCCAGCTGCTCTAACTCGTTAATTTTAAGGTCTTATCATAACTGGCCACGCTTTCTCACGAAATATTAAAACAAGCGACGCTTTCGGGAAAGGTTCGTTATGAAGGGGGTGCTCACAGCCTCCATCCACCCCTTGAAATTCCAGACAGTGCGCAAAAGCCCAGCACACGCTTTTCCTAAAATCTCCAGGAATGTCACGCGCCACATTGTGAACCCTGCACGCGAGCTGAAAGGCTTGGTCATCCCAGGGAGTCAAAAGATAAGATAAGAACCTCTTTTCTCCATGAGTTTGTCTGGGTAGCCCGTGGTCACGCGGCCACACACCAGCAGCACAGGCTACGGGTGCAAGCTATTGTTCCTATTCAACGCTCCCCTCCCCACCATGCGACTTTTTGACAGGAGAGAAAAAAAAAACATCATGTTGGGCTGCTCAAGAGAGTATACAGGTTGACGTCTCCGCCTCGGCAGTGAATTTTTGGGGGGGGTCACACTTGTTTAGCTAGTAGAAGGCGCAAAGTCGGACCCGGCAGTGCATTCGTCGGAAGGGGGGGTTCCCGAATACCAGTAACTGCCCATAGCCGTCGCCAGGGAGCCTGTGATGACAAGGTGCAACGAAGGCACGGCTCGGCATCATAATGGGAAGCGGGTTGCAAGAAGAAGGTCATTAGCCTTTTCGAGAAATGTGCACCCACCGCATTACCTTCTCTGTCCACCAGAAAAACCAGTTTGTGCAGGGGGGACTCTGGTTCCACAGCTGTGGTATGTTTGAATAGCTCAAAGAGTAAAAAAAGCAAGATAACGACAGAAAAAAATGAACTTGCACATCACCTTCTTCTGCCCTTGTCTTTTTCGTGCTATTCAGCGAACCGCACCCAGCCTTCCCCCCTCCCAGCCTTTCCAATTGACCCCTCTTGTCACAAAAGATCCAGCTAGGGACCCTGTCCACGCTTCATAGAAAAAGAAGTTGTTCCCCGTGCTTTGTTATTTGACAGTTCGCGTATCAACGGCTGCCGGCGGGGGGTGGGGAAAACTTCCATCAAACCTTTCAGCAGCGCTTGTACAAAACGAGAAATGTGCCGTTCCGATCGATATTCTAGCCTAAACGGCGGCTATTCGACCCGAACGTGATTTCGGACAGTGAGTCATAGTTTAATATTTGAGGAGCTTTTTTTCGAAATGGGCTAAATTCAAAATCGAAACTAGCTCAAATAAGGCTCCATTAGCACGTACATAATCTTAAATTTCCTCTAAAGCAGTAATAATAATTGAAGAATTATTATTATGAACTGATTATTACTGATTTTCAGGAAAATCGAGAGTATTTCGTGCCAACGGAGCTTTATTTGTGCTAGCTTCAGTTTTGGATTTAGCCCATTTCGAAAGAAAGCTTTCTCATTTGTTTAATTATATCTGGTTTAACGTCCAAAACCACGATATGATCACGAGGGACGCCGTAGTGAAGGGCTCCGGAAATTTTTAACATGTGGTGTTCTTCAACGTGCACTGACATCGCACAGTAAAGGGGCTTCTGGTAACTTAATAAAACTTTTTGTTGGGCTAGTTGGTACATACTTACTGAGAGAGAGAGAGAAATGATCTTTATTTTCGACCAGGCTCTTTGTACTTCAGCCCTAAGGCGGGTGGCCTCCTCAGTCCAGGTAGCCATGGCTCGCTGCCGCCGCCCGAGCCCTGTTCACCAATCGTAGCTGGTTGTCAGGGTCTTGGGTCACCAGCAGAGCCTCCCACTGGTCTTCCAAGCTTTCCTCTGTATCCGCTTCTTTATCCTCGTTTTCGCTTGGGTTTGATGATGAAATACAAAAAAAGACTCGTACTATATAGGAAGAAAATTAAAGACAGGACAGAAAGGGCGTCCTGACGCCCTTTCTGTTCTGTCTTTAATTTTCTTCCTTGATGGTACGCGTCTTTTCGTATTTCAGTGGGCTTCTAGTATTCGCCTCCATCGAAATGCGACCGCCGCTGCGGTAAGTCATAGTGGCTTTGAGGTGAGGAAAAGTGGCGAATTTCGGCTACCCATTCTGGAAGTCCCTAGATGTTTCACTCTTCCACGAGTAGCGACATTTACCTCCTGTTCCGACCCCCTATAAAGCGCAATCTTCCTAGCCCAGAAGATTCACAAAAAGCCACATACGTTTAAGAAGTGTCACCAGTGCCAGTGCCCCTACAGAATACAAGCGCGCTTTGCAACTTGTGAAGGATGAACTGCAAACCTCTTTCGTGTCCAAATTTGGTCAGATTTACATAGGGGTTTGCGGCAATGTATTAATTTTTAGCATACACGGGAAATGCTGCGGACAGATTTTTATTCAGAGACTTGCTTTTGTTACAAACAAGATGCAAGTATCAAAAAAAAAAAGAAAAAAAATCACAGCATATCCACGGAGTGAATGATGATGAGTGGGTGAAGCTGCGGAGGTTCATCGGTAAACCGTGAATCTTCCGCGAATTCTGCGCAGTACATCATCAACGACGTGAGATCGGGCGCGTTCATACTAAAGGGTCGATGAGAGTCATGGCAACTTGCAGCTCACTTTAATTTTACATGTACGCTGTGAATTTTTTTATTGTTTAATCACGCACAGGTGACATCTCACACAGGCACTAACCTTGGATGGTCGAAATCCAGTGCCTATATATACGCGGTGGTCAGTGAACGGTTGTGCAGCGTGAGCAGTCGGTTTTTTCAATCAAGACGCTGCCTGCGTCGGCGCCGCGAGGCAAGATAGGGGGGGGGGACCGTAGGAGAGGAGAGGGCGATACATATCACGTACTGTCACAGCGCATTGTCTTATTATAACAGCGCCATCTATCATCTTTAATCATCAACGTATACGAAAAACCACTGACGCCATCTAGTATATCGTCATCCCAACTGCAGTTTGCATGCTGATGATGATGATGAGTTGTGGCCGTACCCTTTAGATCGGGTGGACGCATTACTGCATCCTAGCCGGATGAGGAAAAAAAAGTTAAACAAAGCAATAAAACAATAAAGGAGGCAAAGCGGGGCGGAATTTGCAGTCATCGTCTCACTGATGTCCACCACATTCGTAGACGGGCCTTCGCAACCGAAACTGCGTCGTAGCGCTGGTCCGCAGCCGACTCAAATCCCAGTGCCACCGGAAGCGAGGTACCCTCTGTTGGTCGTGGCGTCAGTTGTGAGCACTTGAGAACGATGTGTTCTATCGTCTCCTCCTCGGTCCCGCAGACCCTGCAAAATGCCTCCTGCACGTCTGGATCGGTGTCGAAGTGTCTCCGGTGCATCTCTATGGGACAGCGCCATCTATTGTATGCTAAGGGAGACGCTACTAAACCACTGACGCCATCTAGTATATCGTCACCCAACTGCAGTTTGCATGCATCTCTGTGGGACAGCGCCATCTATTGTATGCTAAGGGAGACGCTACTGGCTACTCAGGATGCATCGACAACCGAGAACCGCCCAGGTGATGCCATAAAGAGCTTCGCCCCTAAAATCGTGCTTTGTAACGTCTGACTCTTTCTTGCCGTCTCCTAGAGAAAATAATCTGATTCTCTCAATGTCGCTCGCAACATTTCTTCTCTCTTTATTTCTTGTTGTTACGGCATAATTTTCATGCACACGAAGCCCCTGGTTTGCATTTTATAAGCTCCGAAAGCGTAGGGTATGCCTTCAGGGTGGATTTAAAGTTCGCGCCATATTTAGCCCGTACAACGTGCCTCCACCTGGTGCCGCCTATACACAGTTTGCATTGGACGTCACCGTGGCCGCCATCTTAGGGCCCCGGCTGGTTGTGATGCTGCGTGAGCTGAATCACAACCAACGTGAGCTGAATCAGATTAGTGCCGGTGCCCCTCGCGTTCCTTTGTGTTCCCCCCTTGCCCTTGGCGCGGCTCACGAACAGAAGAAGGTGGGGAGAGCAAAAAAGAACGCGGGGACCGAACGACACCGTGTCCTCCTCTGCCCTGACACTCTCTAATGAGATAAAAAGTCATGGTTGCCACTATCTTAGGGCCCCCCAGGGTAGAGAACCTGTCTGTGGCGGCACGTGAAAACTATGCATTCGGTGATCCCTACACTCTAGGACCTTCTCGTTCGATTGCATTCGTTGGCGCAGGGTTTGTCGCAGCCTTTGCTTAGCTTTCCTTCAACCCTGGTTACTGAGCAAATTGTGGGACGCGCTAAGTGAACTTGAAGAAACCTGGTGTTTTTGTTTCTTTGCCTCATATTTTTGGCTTTTATCGCTTCTTTTGTCTCCCTTTTTGCACTTCATGCCATCTATCGAGCATGTTGTAAGCGACCTTGTAGTGGAACGCGAAGCTAATGCAGAGGTGTGGCCTAAACACCAAGCAATTCTTAGGCGTCGCGACAGGATGTAGGCATTGTTTCCAGACAAGGTGGGGAGACATCCTGGACGGTCACAGAGCTATCCCCTAACAGTAGCTAATCGTCCTATTCAGCGCTCACGGGAATTTACGGCGGAGACAGGGGGGGGGGGGGGGTGGGGGTGGAAAAGGAGAGAGTGGCGGCTGCTGCATCATAGGCTATAGTCAAGGAGCCCTATCGCCCATGTCTGCGTACTGGCGATCAGCCACACTAGGATGTCGCAGGCAGGGTTGCCGTTGGGTGGAATTGAGAAGTAGCCAGAACTAAAGCCTAAAGTAGCCATGTCATTTCATTCTAGCGCCAAATTTGTTGCCAAATGGAACCGAAGGGGTATGATGAGTACAATATGAGTGGAATTTTCATTACTGAACAATAAATAATGCCATTTTGAATAAGGAAGACCCTAGAAATAAAAGCACATCTTTCCCACTTGCTTGATCTTCAAGCCACAAATACGTTATAAGCAAAAGAATGAGTTATAATCAATTTAGTTCGCCATGTATATAGATAATGTTGATTAGATAGAGTTTTTGCCATGTACAGAGTTCTGCAGCATTCAAGCCAAGAAGTGAGCGTCAACATTAAACGTTGAAGCAGCTTTTTCTTGAACCCGCCGATCGAATTTGGTTAGTAAAGCTTACATAATGCCAATCCGGCTTCAGGCAGCCAAATCTGCCTAAGAGTAACAGTCCAGCTTCATTTCATCGCGGATCTCTGTTTTTGTCAAGTTCACACGGCAACACCCGCTGCGCATCGGAATCAGAATCAGAAAGCATAGCATCAGTGTAGATGGTGAGCAGCGTGCTATATACGCGTTTGCTGACATGCATGTAACTTCACCCCTTCGTATTTGCGGGTGCGCCATGTATTGCGTTAGGGTGCCTCGATGTGCACCAGCCTGCTGGTGGGGAGAGGACGCGTGCGCGCATCGGCTGATAGGACAGAACAGCTTTGGAAATAGCGCGTTCAATCTGCAAATAAAATAAAAACTGGCTATTTCATGCGCCAGAACAGAAGTTAAAAGTAGCCAGAAAGTTGCCATGGCGCCATCCTGAACTTTTTGCCGCCAGACGGGGTCGGAAAGTATCTAGTTTGGCGCAAAGTAGCCATAAACGGCAACCCTGGTCGCAGGTCCGACGTCGTGTGTTTAGAAACGTCACAGGACAGCATGCAAATCTTGGATTTTCGGATATAACGGCGCCATCGTCTATCGCGAAGTGGTTCTTGGACACGCCACTTGCGCATATGCGTAGATCATAAGAAATTCTGCTTTTTTCCCCCCATAAAACCATTTTGAAGTTGAGAGGTAAAGAGGTTGCTTGGGCATCGTCTTAGGATTTCCGATAACTAATTAGCAGCGTGGCCTGGTCAGAGGCCGGTTAAATGCCAACTACGATATCATTTTTAACTGTTGAAAAATGGAAGCTTATTTTCTGATAGCATGCGTAGATGTAGAGAAGCCCTTGTGCAAAAATTCTGCCTTTGGAATTTGAACAAGAGCATCGCGAAAATGAACTTGGAAAAAAAATCGTGGTTCATCCCTCCATCCTAGGAATCGGTGTAACACGAAAGTGCACCGGGTTTTCAAAGTAGCATAGTTGATATTTTATTGTACATTGACGTACGACAGCTTGTGCAATGTCTTTCGGTGTTTGGCAGCTACGACTTCGAGGAGTCTCAGAGTCCGAAACTTCAGAAGTTGTCATACATTGGCTCTTTGTGGCTTTTGGCAGTCCCTCGAAACGCGTAGAAATTTTCAAGCATGTCCAAAAAATCGGCAGCTTTCTTATCCTTATCGCGGATGTCCGTTGGCATATCCCATTCAATATACATTTCTCACAGCAACCTTTTGTTCCCCTGCCTTGCTTTTTTTTTCATGCAACCCGTTTTTAGCGATTATCGGTTATAACAATGAAATTGTCATGGCACTTGAATATTGTTATAGTTGGGTTCGACTGTATACCCAAATTACTGGGCCATAACCCAGAGTCCATGGCCGTTGGCTCATTTGAGCATCGTGGCCTACATAGTGACCATGGCCGCTACGTGCTCGCTTACTTGCTCACGATCACACTCAAAGTAAGCCGCGCGTTCGAAGAAAAAAATGGTGAGAAAGTGCTGAACGCGATGACGCCCGCTGTAGAAGAGACGCATCTTCAGGCCCCCTTGTCAACCGACTCACTGCGTAGCTTTAAGCGTGCTCGCTGGTATCAAATGAAAGAGACAGCGTTCAAAGTGTGCGGCTTGTCCTTGCAACTCATATCATATGTGATGGACTCTAAAATTTTTTTCAGTTGTCGATTCTGATGCAACAAGCTATTTTACTGAAGACATTAGACTATTACTTGGAAAGTGTTGCAGGACCATTTAGAGACGTCTTATACAAAACCAAGAAGAAATAAGCCTGGGCAGGACATGTTGCGAGCAGGTAGGATGACCACTGGTCATTAGGAGTAACAGATTAGATTCGAAGAGAAGGTATGCACGTGAGAGGTAGGCAGAAAGTTGGGTGGGCAGATAAGATTAAGAAGTTTCCTGGATATAACGGGGCCGCAGCAAGCACAGGACCGGGTTTAGTGGCGAAAGATGGGAGAAGCCTTTGCCCGGCAATGTGGGCGTAGTCAGGCTGATGGTGATGATGTATTTACAGGAATCATGGTCAAATCGGAAGAAAACAAGGGGGCCGACCCGGAAGCTGGCCCCTCCGGGGCCGCCCCAACAAAGAAGAGCTGTGGCGGCGGCAAGCGCAGTCGTAAGGATGGCCAGCAGGGCGCCCGCAACCATTTGCTGGTGCGGGACATGATCGTACCTTCGCTCGACAACGAAGTCTACGGTGACGATCTGTACTGGAAGGATCGTTCAAAAGGCGTATTCTTCATCCGCTGGACCCACCAGGGCAGCAAGAACTTCAATCGTGAGGGCCGCAACGTCTTCCAGGTAAACACCCCCCCCCCCCCCCCCCCCGTCTCTCGCTGAATGCGTAGCTATGTATGGTATGGTATAGAAAAACTTTATTTAGGTCCGTCGGGGCGTGAACTAGCACGTAGCGGGCCGCTCCCACGTCGGGACAGATAGGCCTAGCCTCTCCGCCACGTCGTGGGCCCGTCGAACTGCCCATAGTTGATTTTTCAAATCCGCACTGCGTAGAGCAGCATCCCACTTGGTGTGCCACTGAAAAACGGAGCCTCTCCTGGTTTGCTTACAAAGTGGCATGCAATTAGATTTTGCAAAGTTATTTTTGGAGCATAGTCCATTTCTGCTAGGGTGTGCAACAGTGCGCGGGCTGCACACAATTGCACGTCCAGTCGCATTGGTAAATGTTGCGTTCGTAGACGTCTTGTGCGCAGTCACCTCTGATCCAAATCGGGCCTGATCCGGATAGAAATTCTGTATTGTGATTGGTTCCTCTGAGCAACCTGGAGACAGGAGCCAATCGCTACTGAGTGGTTTGATACTAATCGAGTTTAATCGTAATAAGGAGTACGCTGTGTGACACTATCTCTTCGTATGACCGGATAAAGGCAAACGAAAAAGACCGTGTCAGTGTTGGGTCCTTGCGTTGTGTGCAGTTGTCCCGCATTCGTTTCCTTGTGGTTAACCTCGAGGCGTTCAGATTATAAATGTTACGCGTTGCTTTCTGCGAACGACTAAGCTATTAAAGAAACCGGCGTTGGTTTTCCGGTGATTGTGATCACCAAGTGACCCAACAAAGAAGTGCCATATTACTGAAGTTCTTGAAGCAGGCGTGCATTGCGGGCAAACACTTCGCCCGAAGCATCTCTGCGCATTTCGTGGCGGCAACCGATAAGTTCTGATGCACTGAGCACGCGCTTCGGATATTCGTCCAGTCGATTTATTTGAAACTTCGAATTCTAGCTATTAGAAAGTCTTATTAAGCATTGTTCAATTCGAATACCAAACTCGAATATTCGCACACCCCTACTAATAATATGATAATCGCTTGGGGAGTTACGCCCCAAAACTACGATATGATTCTCAGGAACGCCATAGTGGAGGGCTCCGAAAAATTTGATCATCATGTGTTCTTTCTCGTGCACTGCCGTCCCACAGTATACGGGCGTCTAGCAATTGGCCTCCATCGGAATGTGATCGCGGCGGCCGGGATCAAACCCGCGACCTTCGGGTCAGCAGCTGAGCACCGTAACCGGTACACAATCGCGGCAGATATTTTTTTCAGCTGCTGTGTTACTCACCTTCGAGAGTGTACAAACCGCTCACTTGGCGATTCTCTCACAGGACTGGTCCGTCATGAAGGGCAACTGGGACGAAGCAGGACCCCCCACCCATTGTCGAAGGCGAAGCACCGCGTGCGTGCCGCCCTCCACAAGCTGGAAAATCTCACCCTCTTGGAGGAACGGACAGACCATCGCATCTATATGATAAACGACATTCAAGGTAACCCGCTTTCTTCATTCTTTCACCTTGCATAAAGTTCGTTGTGCGCTTGCAGCAGTAGTTGCGTTTTCTTTTTTCTTTTTTCGAGCCCTGTTTTGATATAGATCAGTCATGTTCGGGTGGTGTCTCGAAGGCAAAACAATGACAGGCAGCAAGCAAGCGTGGTTAGAAACATAGCCAGACTTCTCAATATTCACAGAGTGTTTGTTGCACTCTGTGATATCTGCAGAATCCAGTGACATTTTATTCAGCAGGATCTAGCTAGCCAGTTAACTAATGATGCAGTCAGACGAAGTATTCGTGAAAATATAACTTAAAAATTAATGGTTTGGCATGCATGAAAGCCAAACTCATATTTGAAATGAATTCAATAGAGTACGTAATGACTGATGTTTTCATCATCCGAACTTAAAGGGACCATGCAACACTTTGTGAGAATGTTGAGAAAACGCTGCCGAGTGTTAGTCGAGGCTCCCGAGAACAGCTGGGCCAATCTTTACACCGCAGCACCCGACCTGAAATTTTCAATTAATTCTCAAAGTAAGCCAGAAATTGGTCGCGTTGCTCTTGACCAATTATGCCACGAAGCCAAATTACGGCTTCATATACCGAATCTCCACGGCCATTGAATGATTTCACCATCATGAGCTGCCGAGTTACCGAAGTTATCGAACTCCGCTAGTCCTTGACAGATTCCCAAAATCTTTATGGCGGATGATTCGTGAGGCAATAAACTAATTTAATGATGCCGTTCGATGATTACATTTAAAAGAGTTGCAGGGCCCCTTTAAATAATAGAGCGCAATGTGTTTACAAACATCATCCCCCCTCTTTATGTGCGCAGCATACCCGGTGCGGGACAACGAGGACCAATCTAAGGAAAATAAAAAGAAGCGAGGGGTGTGTGATTGCCTCACGGGTTGCCCCAAATGCGAGTCCCACGAAGAGCCCGTCAAGTCGCGTTCCAAAGTGGATAACGATAAAGCTGAGGTCAAGGATGACCAGCTGGATGACCACAATGAGGTAAGATCGAGTTCTTTTCTGCAATAAGGAAGAAATGATTGGTCACCTAGTTCTATACTGTCGCCGTTTGATGATTCTGAGAAAAAAATGCTGGCGCTAGCCTCTTGGAAAACTGGGCGTGGTATTTACAGAACCAGTTTTTATTTCGCTTGGGGCCACTTCTCTGCGATTCAGCCACAGGGAAATTTTCTTCGCCCCTGTGGAAGTTATCAGTGAGAATAAAAGAATTTCTTGCTAAATTCTGCCGGCTTTGGACATTCCATCGCCAAATCAAATTAATATTTTATTTGACTATTGCATCTATTGACATGAGTATCAGCATGGTATTGTCTTGGGGGGTGCAAAACCCTGTGTTGCATCATGGCTGAGAGAGGGGGAGAGAATTGGTGAAGCTTGGGAGGGGGGCAAGTGCTGGGGTGGGGGCCCCTGCCGACGTCCATGTGTAGCGGTGTAACCCTTTACAACTTAGCGGAAAAAGTGCTCCCTCTACTCGGCCAACCCTTCATTGTGTATAAGCCATGGTCACAGGAAACAGCAAGCGAGACATCGATCCCTGCGTTCATTAGCAGGGGCGCCGAAGCAGTCGCAGCGCCGCGATTCGTTGCCCTCGCAGTTGCGCGACACTTCAGCTGGCGTTCTCTCGCAATACTAGTTTTCGTGCGAGGAAACAGACTTACCCGCATGTCCGCCATTCACCGTTTATTTCTTTCTCTCTACTTTTCGTGCCGTTAGCAGTGCCTGCGACGGCGCACCATAAAGACATCCTATCTGGGCCAATTTTAACCTCTGCTTGCTCGTGGTATTGCAAGACCTGAGATGTGCCCTGCGATTGAAGGCACTGTGGAGCATTTCACTGTGCCTTGAATGTTGAGAAGCTGGCGAAATTTCCTTCGGTCGAGAAGATACGTGAAGAGACGCGCCATGTTTGTTTACCATAGTGATAAACAACAACTGGTGAGCTATGCAGTAGTGGCGCGATGACTAAGGAATGCGTCGGAGCTGGTGGCGCTGTCCTCTTTCTTTCTCTCCTCCTCAACCTCACTTCCCTTTCCCACCCCTGTACTATACTATACATGGATATGCTTGCTCTGTTTTTTATGTCTCTTCTCAGTGTCTCTTTCTTTCTATCTTTCCCCATTTGACTATCCCTTTCTCTGTATTCCTATCCTTTTCTCCCTTTATTCTCTCCCAACTTTTCTATTTTTTTTCTTTCTTTTTCTATATCTGCCTCCATCTACTCTTTTTTGTGTCTGTTTTGTTTTCTATCTCTCGCTCTTTCTTTATTTTTTTTCATCGGCTTTGCATCTTTATCCTCTCTTTTAGCCTCTTTCTCTCTCTCTTTCAATCTCTCCATCTCTCTAGTTTTTCTTGTGTCTGTTTCTTTCTCTATTTGTCTACTTTTTTCTTTGTCTATCTTTAACCGCGCTTTCATCCCTCTCCTTTCTCTATTTCTCTCAATCGCTTTCTGTCTCTCCATCTCTGTACTCGTTGTCTCGCAGATCAGAGTTATTGCATCCCACGCCGGACAAATCGGCACACAGGTTTGGGTGCGAAGCAGAAGATGAAGATGCCAAAGAGAACCTGTGCCGGTTCATGATGAAGATAGTTTTCTGTCGTCGCGAAGCGACATCAACCAAAGTATAACAGCTCCGCTGTGTAAAAATTACTCACATCGCTAAAACGTTAACTGACCTGGAATAGTCAGGTTAATAAGAGCTTCTCCTATCTTTTCTATTGTCACCTGGCTCCTGTGTTCAACCACACTGACCTCTATTTTTTTTATTTATTTATTTTTTTTTTTTGCGCAGGCCTACGCCGGCAGCGAGGGCACCCAGAAGTCGAGATCGGCTCCTCCGGCCGCCTCATCGTCCTCGGACACCCGGTGCACGATGCGCTGCCCCACGGAGGCATCTTCGGAGGCTTGCGCACAACAGAGGGCCTCATCCGAAGCGGAGGAGCCGGATAGGGCTATCGTCTTGAGCATGACCCGGACTCGCGCCGACATGGAGGTGGCGTACATCCTATTGTCCTTGACCTACGGGCGTCACTGGCTGCTGCAGACTCTGCAGTCCCTTGCTGACCCGCTCGCCCCCCTCGCCACCGGGGACAGTGCCGCCTCCGGAAACCCGCCATGTGGACCAAGTGGTGGGTGCATCATTGCTGCACAGTTTTCTCAGTGCATTATGCTGATAGATTGCATATACTTGGGATGTACTCATTGATAACCTGAAAAAAAAAAAAAACATACTCGCAAGGTACTTAGAATAACAGAAAGCTGAGCTACGTGTTCACGTTAAAAGACGGCGCGCGAAAACGTACACAAGAGAGAAGCCAAGACACCGCAAACGTTTGTTTCTTTGGCTTTTTTAAGTCTGTTTGTTTCATGCTAGGACTATAGCGTGAGTTTCTAAGAACGAAGTTTGCCCTGTTGAAAACGGCATACCTGGTGTCTTGACTTCTGTCTTGTGTCCGTGTTTGCACGCCCAGTCTTTTTAACATAATCACAGGGTCCATTGTACATTCGTCTGAGACAAGTGGTAGGCGAAAGCCGCCTTCTTGTTCTTCTCAGTGGATCTATTGATAGTCCCCCGCCCCCCCCTTCGAATGCTTTCAGCACCTAATGTGGTTTTGCCCTGCTTCCAAGATCTGAGGCAATGCAAGTTTACCGCAGCTCAACCGGTTTCGCAATGGCTCTGTGATGGGGTTAGCTCTGACCAAGCTGTGAGGTGATGATGTGACCACGTAACATCGCGTTACGTTACGTTATAGTGACGTCGCAAATATTGCCGATTTGTGACGTGGTGATTTTTTGCAACACCTTTATCAAGCAAAGCATTTTGATATCACTCTTGACAACGGCATCGAGGGCGTCTACAAAGGTTTTGCTTTGAATTGCCTCTGTTGTATTTGCATTTAACTAATCCCGTAGCCTTGTGGTAGTCTACTCCATGACAGTAGTGAATAGTAGTTTGTGGCGGTCGAATTACGATGGATGTTAAATGTCAGTGGTCTTTTTATCGTGCGATGTTAGTGCTTGTTAAAGAACACCAGGTGGTCAGAATCATCCAGAGCCCTACAGCGTCATTTTTTTTAGTCGAGTGGCATTTCATGATTAAGCATCATAAAACAACCAACCTTTAGCGTTTCTTACCTGTTCTTGTTCATAACCCATGTTTTCGTCCCGTTCTACCGTAGGTTCCCATGGAGGCTGACACCTCCAGTGGAGAGCCTTCATCAAATGAAGACGAAGGACCTGAAAGCGTGCACGTCAAGAAGGAGAAAGTGGCTACGGCCATGGCTACGGCTTCGCTTTCTGTTGAGCCCGACACCTGCAAGGGCGATAGTCCACTCATGTTCTGGGCCTTGGCTGCGCCTGCCCACAAGGAATAGCAGCTAGTGTCTGCTGCTCCCAGTGACCTCGGTGCTTTGTCGGGCTTCTGCCCCACCCAGGCATCTAAGGTGTGATTCTCACAGCTGCACGCTGGCGTGCTAGCTTTAGCTTTTGACATGGATGGTGGAAACTCCCGCAATCTATTTATGCCTACAAATCTCAATAAAATTCTAAAAAAAACGATATCTTGGGTACTCTGTTAATACGTTTCGGTAGATAAGACTGCATGTCATTAAGTTTTTCTGAAAGTGAGTTTTAAACGTCAGTTGCCAATTCCGCAAGAAAGCGTTTGAACACAGGCTTCCCTGTGTTGTTGCTGCTTGTATCCTATCATGTTGTCAAGAACAGCTTGTAATTTTAAGCGTGGGCAAAACGAAGAAAGAACATAGGAACGAGCATTCGCTATCAGCTGAGAGTTTTTAACACGAAAGTGTTTTATGCCTGGGTCCACCAAGTATATCCGTTACGGATATGACGTTGATATAATTAACGCTACCAAATGAGAAAGAAAAATTAGTATGAAAATGTTCCCCCCGCCGGGAATCGAACCCGTGACTCCTACGCCCGCGACGGTAAGCGCCCGACGCTCTACCGACTGAGCTAAAGAAGCACACGGAGAACATGTTACTAACGCGCCTTATATCTCCCACGCAATCTCTCTCGCTCGGTGCTCTCTGGCGGCGGCGGGCGGTGCCGCCGTCTGTGAGCGATGTAGAGAAGTAATGCGGCACGATTTTCGTCGACCACGCAGTTATGTCATGGCTAGAGTGACCTAGAATAGGGGGAGTGTCCAAAGCGGCGCGCGAATACATGGGAGGAGTGAGGGCCTTTCGCGGTGAACTCCCGCGCCGCGGCGCTGCCGTGCCGGACCCGTGGGCTTTCTCCGCGGTGGAAGCCGCGTCAAAGCGGCGAGCGTCTGCTACGCGCCCGATATTTTGGCCGCTAATAGCCAACGTTGCTGTAATATGGAGAAGATTTAATACTGCGTCACTGAAACATAACACTGCAGCGACTCACCACACAGAGAACACGTTTGTGGGTAGTGAAACAGGGATTTTCCATATTTGTTTCAGCCGCTTTGTCACCGCAATCATCCGCACTTACGCGCCCGTTTGAGGAACGCATTCTGAGCGCACCATCGTGAGCGAAGGTGCTTAATTTAGTTTCGTGGGGAATGACGAACGTTAACGCGCTGCAGAAAAGAATAAGCTGGAGATCACAAAGCTAACACGGAGAACGTAGCAGATATATATACATAGTAAATGGCTATCTCATGCTAACGAGTTTGCACACTTCATGTCCTTTCTTTTATTTCGCGCGTTCGATTTGTTTTACATGGCTGCCTCCCGCGCTTTGCTATTTCAAGCATTTTCATGCGAAGCGGAATGTGTCCGTCAGCGTGGCCGCGCTACCAAAAGTAAAAAATGACTCGCGTAATTAACTCTCGCGTATCGTTCACCTGGTAAGGTGATATGGCATCACTAACTTGACATGCTCGTGATTTGCGTAACGACTAACGGTAATAATATGGCGTGTGGCGCGCAAAGTCACTTTATTCGGCCATAAATAATTCTGACGATGCGTGGTCTGATGATATGTCTCCGTCAGGAAATGAAAACATTGTGATCAGCAATATCGATCCCAAGATGTGGGACTTACCGATACATTTTGAAGCATTGACCGCATGGGTAAAATACACGAAAAAAAAAAAATCAAGCTCATAAGGTCCCTACGCATTCGCCTAAGACGACTCGGCGGCAAAAGCCATGTTCTTTTTCTCCATTCAATGCCTTAATGCTCCCCCCGCCCCCCCTCCAAAAGCTTTCTGCGCCTAATATGGTTTCGCACTGCCGCCAGGATCGAAGGCCTTGCGAGGTTTCTGCACGTCACCTGGTTTTACATGGCCTCCGTGATCGGCCCACAGATCACGGAGGCAATGCAAAGTGACCGTATGGGTGATGAAATCTTCACATGACATCACGCTGAGTGACGTCACGATGCAGTCACAAATTTTATCGATCTGAGACGTCCATGTGACGTTATCACGTGATATTTTTTTGCATCACTCGTGTTGACAACGCGGGAGGCCGGTGGTTAACTTCCGTTTTGATGAGGCATCTAAAGCTTTCGCCTTTAGAAAAACCAGACAAACCAAAGTAAATGAATCAATTACAGTGCACCATCGTGTACGCCTCACATCATTTTACGAGTGATCGCCGGAAAACAAACGTGATTCTCAGCTCACAGCAGCTGATTACGCACGCCCGTGGTACGTACACAAGAGGCTTGCTTTACCTATCAGGCCATGTCTTTATATTTATTAAAGAGATGATAGACATGCTGTGTAAGTTAATGGGAAAATT
Organism: Rhipicephalus appendiculatus; assembly: GCA_030522465.1. Taxonomy (NCBI): domain Eukaryota; kingdom Metazoa; phylum Arthropoda; class Arachnida; order Ixodida; family Ixodidae; genus Rhipicephalus; species Rhipicephalus appendiculatus. The sequence continues at coordinate 505,096 of JALIZH010016743.1, forward strand.
TAGAGCTGTGGCAGTACTAGGGAGCTTGAGCATGAAAGCGTGGTGTACGCTATATTGAGCTCATCAGCAAAAAAAAAAAAAAGAAAACAAGAAAAAAAAATCGGGAAATTGCAGCCAGGTTCCCTCACACTGAATTACCGCGGGAACAATTGCATTTCATGTAACTACTCGTCTACATTTTTTTTTTTGTAAAAATCTCTGAACCGTGCGATCGCTAACCACTGAGAACCTTGAAAATATCTGAAGTTAAGAATGAGCTGTTTGAAACTGTAACTTTAATTTTATGATATCTGGATATTGCTACTGCATTTTCTATAATACGCTTTTTATGCACAAGCTTGCGGAATAATGTAATTTTACCTGGCAGTGCTTTTCTTCAAATGTCGGAATTTAACTCAAGCTTTGCGCTCGGTGAGCCTTGCTGTACGCTACCTCAAAAGCGAAAATAAACCAACCATATCGCGGTCGTATGGCCATCTCTACCCTTTCTTTTGTTTCCTTTACGTCTTCCCGATGAGCTCTATTCATAATAAAGTGCTAGTCAAGGCTAATAAATTGTCGAATAAAGCTGTGTGCATATGGCTAGAAAACCACTGGCGACCACGAGCAGTGGTGCTCGTATATAGTGGTGAGCGAAGCGGTCCCTGCGCGTATGCATTTCAGCTGACTGCGCGTGTAACTTACCTTCTTTTATTACTCTTAATTCTTGCATGCGCGATACCATTGCCCGATTACCCGTGCGAAAAAGTTTATTTTCGTTCTTTCCTTGTCCCTGCTCATTTCGCGCGTTTTTACGCACGCACCAACGTTCCCAAGCTCTATCACTGGAACTAGGCCACGCTGATGCCGCTTGACACGTGATTTTTTGCATTCTGTTGTTGCCCCCCAGACTAACACAACGCTTAAAGATGGGTACGCTCTATTCCGCACCGCATTATTAAAGTTAAGCAGACCTCAAGCGCCCTGTGTGGAAACCGAGCGCAAAAAACTACAGCGCGCAGCAGACGCCCCTCGCTTTCCGCGCGCTCCCGAGCGCGGAAAGCCCACGGGTCCGGCGCAGCAGCGGCGCGTGGCGGCAGTTCACCGCAAAAGGCCCACGCCGGAGCCGGCTCCGAGATTGCGTGCCGGCGCGCAATCTCGGAGGTCATGGTGAAAGCGTCTCGATAGCAGCAACAAACGCTGCCCCCGCTAGCATCGAGGAGTCGCCCTAGACGCAGTTATGTGTCACTCTAGCACTCTAGCCTTTTGCTTCGTGTTAGTGTGTGACGGCTCGTTGTCGGAGTAGTGCGCTTCCACATGCACCAACGGCGTTTCGCAGCCGACTAGTTCAAGTGCGATAGCACCGACCAATTAAACTGCTGCAGTAAGCGGTGCAGAAAGGCAATGATGTCGACGGACGAATGTGGTGCCTTGGTGGAGCGAGACAGAGGCCAGCGGGACGCCGAACGCCTGTGCGCGTTCGCGGCTGAAGCTCTGCCTCCCGTGTTGATGAAGCGGATTGTGGTAGTGTATGCAGGAGCACGGGCGTAGGTTACCGCATCCCTCGGGAGTGCACGCCGTGCCGTTTCTCTCCTTCAGTGACGACGCTTTGAAGAAGTGCACAGTACCAGTGTTTATTACGTGCTTGTTGATGTCATCTTTGCGCGCGATTCTTGATACGCTGTGTCCAGGTATAGGTTCAAAAGTTGAACTATTACAGCGGTTAAATCATGATCATGGGAGTTAGTCGTCGCGATGGGGATGTGCCACTAGGCGTCGACGTGGGTGCATCCACGTCAAACGGTGCTATAGGTGTAAAACAGCAATAGACGTTGTACGAACTCTCATTATCACTACACAATAAGCACTACTTCTTTGAAGACACTTTTCACTTTCGTGTTATACCGATTCCTATGACGGAGGGATCAGTCATGTTTTTTTTGGAAAAAGAAACATTCTGTGCTTGTCCCTCACGTCCCTGATCCGACGAAGTGGTTTTGCTTCTTCAATCAGCCAATGATGGTGGCGAGCCACCACAGCTCATTTTTCGGTTTTCGACGCTGCATTGTGTCCGGTAAAAAGCAATGTGGGGAAGCTGGTGCTGCGCTGAAGGTTCGGGTGAACAGGGCGACGACATTCAAGGGCGTCTCTTTTCACTCGTTTCCCTCGGAACTGTGCTCTTCGGGAGAAGTGGCTAAGAGGCTTTTGTGTGTTTACATTTCGGCGGTGTGTGATGTGATGTCATTGAAGACGTTGCACGACGCAGCAAAAACCGTTCCGGTTTTCACACATCGTTTTCTTGTTATTTAAAATTCCTCACCATCTCTTGGCGAATCGAACCGCCCCAGATCTTAAAAGGAATGTAAGTTCATAACGGCGACATGCTAACGTGGAAAGAAATATACCAGAGTCCCCCTTTAACAGCTCAAGAAAGGATGCTGGTTTTATGCGCAGGCTTGGCGGCTTTGCTTCAATGGGGATTGAAAAGGGATAACACGCATGCGTTGATTTAAGGCGCATTTACCCCAGGTTGTCAAATTTCATCCGTTATCCCTGACTACAACTTGCCTCTTAATCGTATTGTGGTTCCGCCATGTAAAAGCTCCACAACTTCAAATCAATTAGATAATTTCTATTTACTCGTCCGCCGCCGGGGGTTAGCGGTTACGGTGAAGGACTACTGATCCGAAAGTCGCTCGTTCGGTACCGGCCGCGGCGGTCGCATTTCGATGGAAGCGGAATCCTAGAGGCCCGCGTACTGTGCGATGTCAGAGCTTGTTAAAGAACGCAATATGGTCTATATTTCTGGAGCCCTTCGCTACGGCATCTCTCATTATCATATCGGGGTTTTCGGGACGTAAAGCTCGAGATATGATTATTATTATATTTGTATTGTCCAGAAGAAAAAAGAAAAGACACAGATTCTGGAAAAAGTTGCTTGGCTAAAAGCAGTTCAACTAGCCGACAGAATTCTTTACGAGGGAAACCGGACTATGAGAAATTTTACATAAGACGTAATACAAAAAGAATGTATGACTCATTATTACTATTACCGAGATAATATATAACGTGTTCTTACTGTTGCACATTATTGAATAGTTACTTACGGTAGACATCATATACACTTTCATACCCTAAAATGAAAAAAAAAATTAGAACTTTATGTAGAATTCGGCAGATCCCACGTATATAACCATGGGAATCGATGTTATGCGAAGCATGCGGAGAAGAAATGACTATGATGTAATTTTATTACTGAGTAAGACGTTACCAAAATAACGCTAAATATGTGTACAAATGTACGCACAGACATATGTTCAACAGTCGTATATGTTTTACATAACCAGTTGTTTACTGTTGCGTAACGATGCCAGCAGCAACATGGTTATTACCAGCACCAGAAGCGGTGAGCTGCAGTGTTGCGGAGTTGCCACTCCGGAATTGGAATGACTCCGGATTCATTCCACATTTTCGCGAACCCGGAATGGAATGGGAATGGAATGGGGACAACGCTTGGAGGAATGGAATGGGAATGGAATTAAGCGCCTTTTGCACGGAATGGGAATGGAATTATACGTCTTTTTCCGAAAATAGAGCACCTTTTTCATCTACGCGCTGTTTTTCAAACTTCAAACATTAGTAAGTCAAAGTCTCGAATTTAACAATAAAGCAGTATTTTTAAAATGGCTTGGCTGATTACAAGCACGGTACATTTATAAGCAACGCGCCTACTGCAATTCTGTCCTTATATAGACTGTGTTGCTCCGAAGTTTGCCTCTGTTCTTCGCGTAACCGTGGTTCTATGCCGTTGGTATCCGTCATGCGGGACTGTATACGGCGGCGGCATACCCCCCCCCCCCCCCCCTTACGCCTTGTGATTTTTTTTCCTCGGCGGCGCCCCAGCCGCCTGCTGTCTCACCACCCTCCACTTTTTGTTTTTCCTCCTGAAGCCATCGGCGACTCGGACGCATATTCGAAAAAACGCTTTTATAAACTGTATGCCTGACATTGCATACCTGCGCACAGGCGAACACAGAAAGTTCTACTCACGCTATCCATGCTTGCGAGGCGCGCTTGACAAGCGTGAGTGCTGACGAGCAGTGCGGCCCAGTGTTCCGTATTCGATGCAAAGGCACAAGGTGCCCGAGCGGTGCAGTTCCAACTAATACCAGCAGATTTGGAGGATTCTGTTCCCCATTATCCAAATCTTAGTTTTCTCCATATCCATGATCGCTTCAGACGCGTGGCAAAACTGCTTAGTATTCTTGAACACTACTTTTGTCAGCATAAAAATGCGCTATGTCGTCATTTTAAAAAGCATTAACACATTTATGCTCAAAGAACACTAAAACATCGAGAATCGTTCAAACATGCTGATCATGTAAATAATTAATAGGGTGGTTGTACTGCAAGACATATGTCACCAAGCTACTATCCCTCGACCTTGGTAGCGTGTTTTGTGTATTTCTGCACTTCTTAATGCATCTGATGAGATCAGGTTTAAGGGGCGTTCATTGTGAGCTCGATAAAACTATCAAGATGCCTTTCCTACATTGAGGAATTACAGGAATGGAATTGAACTACCCTGCCATTCCCGGAGTGGGAATGGGCTAAGTTTTTTCATTCCGAGGAATTGAAAGGAATGGAATTGCGGCAAGTTCTAATTCCCGGAATGGAATTGGAATGGAATGGAGGCGCCCATTCCGCAACACTGGTGAGCTGATATGTAGCGCTTGTGCTTGCGAGGATGGTAGCCCTGTCTTGTGCTACGTAGACCAACTTCAATGGGTGGCGCTTAAGTATAAAAGTGACGCGAACCCGACGTGGGGGCAGTTTGTGCGTCACCAACGGAACCACGGTGCGTAGGAGCCGAGGAAACGTCACGGTATCTTGCGGTAGCACATGACGAGAAGCTCATTCCGTGTTGTGACGTCAGAGTACAGTAGGAACCTAAACTAGCTTTTTAAAAAAACATAGTCTAATTGCTTTTTCAGGGTGGACTCACGCTTACCAGCCCATTTTCAGGGCTCTTTAGATGTTTGTCTTTCATTTGCCGAAGAAAAAAAACGAGAACTGAAAATTTTCTTTTCAGTACCCTTTTAATCTAGTAACGTTAAGCTTTGGGCTAATTGGTTTTGCATTATGAAGTAGTAACAGCGCAACATTCACACAGGGACAAACAAAAGAAGCAACACAGACAAGCGCTGCCAAAAATGATAACTCTTTTGTCAACAAGCAGACACATGCCGCACTGATGCATGATGAACCTTCTTGCGCAATATGGGCGGCTTCAATGATTTCGCGAGTGCGCTGGTCGTGCTGTCTGCCAATGATTGGGGCTTCCTCGAACAGGGGGGTGCATCCGCAAGAACGACAATGAATACCTAAAAAGCCTTCTTTTGCATTTCGCACATTATTGTTGCGCTCACGAAGGCGGTCATTCAGACACCTTCCCGTCTGGCCTACGTAGCATCCTTTGCATGATAGTGGAATACGATAGATGACATTGCATTCTACATACTGTTTACGATGCTTGACGGTGCACTTACGTTTCTTTTTCTTGTCTGCGTTGCTTCTTTTGTTTGTCCCTGTGTGAATATTGCGCTGTTACTACTTCATAATCCTTTTAATCTACCTCGGCGTTAGCCGCGTGCCCTCCGAGCTGCGTAGTCGCTATCGATGATCGCATCGTCAGCGAACCGCGGAATCGTGCGCGGCGGTTGCGGCAAACGGTAGTTCCTTTTTCATTGCGTGTGAGCGGGCCGCGTGCACACGTGCATTCGGAACTACGTCGTTCCTGTCTGTGATCACTTATTCCGCGGCTTTGTCCGATGGATTTTTCCGTTCGCGTGTGTCCCAGAAAAACATGGGTGGGTTCTTCCTACGCAAATAAATGTTTTGTGCGTATATCATGGTTTTAAAGTGGATTTCGCTAATTTATTTGGTGATACGAAATTTCAGGTGATACTCATATTTTTGCTCCCCTTTGAAGTTTGTGTCACGGAGATTCCACTGTAGTTTGTGTTACTGTATTACCAGATACTGGTTTTACTAGGCTGTGCTAGAACTGGTCTCAAGGAGGCTACTGTGACATACTTAAAAAAATAAAAAGAAACGGCTCTTTCTGCTTCAGTGAACAATGAAATAAAAAAATCACCGCCCAAGCACTCCGTACAAACGGTTAACCAGCGAAGTTGAAATGTGCGGCCCCGTTGTTTAGGAGTGGGTTCAACCCGACGCTGCACTGAAGCCTTCCGCAATTATCGTTGCCAGGTTGTGGTCGAACCACAGGCGGTCGCAGACGTCGCAGCCGAAGCCAAAGTGCCGCTGGAGAAAATTTCGTCGAAAGCGGGCGCTCGCCCCGGCGAACGCGCTCCCGCAATCATCACGTCGACGCTGTTCTGCCCGCAACGCCGCTTCTTCGGCGAAGCGGCGTTGCTGCAAGCGTTTGATGCTGCAAGCGTTTGACCCTGCAAGCGTCGTACCCAAGCTCACGCGCGAGCTTAGATACGAAGCTTAGAATGACGTAACTGATAGCACAGCCAATGGAGACCGCTCGTGACACAGATGCCGAACGGTTTTTCGTTTCACCTAGCCATATACAGCTTTCGCTGTATTAAATTCGCAGTTGTGCGCGGATATTCTTTGTCACTGTTTATTTAGAGATGGCTTTCTGGAAAGAACGTAGGTGCCAACAAATAATTTTTGGTTCAGAACCAAAAGGTCATTATAAGTCTCAACATTTTTGGAAATCTCTCCTGTTTTGCTCCAGGAAAGCTTACTTGTTCCGTCTTTTCGTTATCTGAATACAACAATGATCCATTCAAGAGACTATTTTTCCAGAATAATAAATGATTTCGGTTTTCTGAGGTTCTATTTCATGGTCTAAATGGCCTGAAGGAAGGAAAGAAGAGGAGGGAAAGGAAAGGCAGGGATGATTACAGAACGTGGGGGGCTAGGGCAGGATGTGTCTGTCGCATTTGCGTTCACAACATGTGCGTTAAATAACTTTCTGCCTGCGTCATCAACCTCATGATTGTCGAGAAACCTTATCCACTGCTTCTCTTCGCACTTACGGAGTACTAATGGCGCCGCATGTGGCACTGTTCAGTGCTTTTAGTGACAGAGCGTGCGTGCAGACTATTCGGTACTAAGCGAGCGCTGTTTTTACAGTCTGAGCCGAGCACGACGCACATGGAAGCGGACTCCACCACTTCCGCCATGGCGATCTCGACCACGGTGGCCATCCGGCCTGGTTCGACCACCCGTCTTCGTACTCCTGGCTTGACAGGAACCAGTTTATGTGAGGGAATCCTTTTCGGCTTGCATTGCAGAGTGATAGGGGCCCTGCGACACCATTTTAATTGTTGAAGAACATTACTCAGGGTCTATGTTACCTCATAAATCTCCTGCCAGAAAACGCTCTTTAAATCCACTTAATGTAACCGATGTTATGGCACGAAACAAGTGTTTTCGTTCCTTTTATGTGGCTCCATGTTAAAGGGGGCCCTGACACCAATTTTTAAACCGGACTTTACTCCACCATATAAATTTCTTGTAAACGGGTACAGTTCTGAGCAAGAGTGAAGCTCGTGAATTGGTGATATGATATTTCATTTTGATATTAAAGTCGATCTTCGCATGGCACATCTACTGTCGTCGACAGTAGCGCGACTTCAGGATCTAGAATAAATTGTGGTGGTTTCACGCCCCAGAATGGCTAGTTGTGATGAAGTTGAGTAGGGATAGCCGAATAGTGTACTTGAGGTTTGAAGCGAATTCGCAGCGAATAGCGATTTCGCTGAATAATTTCGAATCATATAGTTCGAATAGTATATACGGAATATTGTAAAGAAAAGAGAACACTTCATTTTGATGACCCAGTTCACGTGCACAATATTTTTATGAATTGGAACTAGGCGCCTTTGAGTGTCACTTTTTTTGGTTTGAAGTGAAGTGGGAGGGAATTGGAATAGTGGCATGATTTCTACATTGATAGGGCCCAACTTAGAAGCGGTAAAATATGTCACGTGTTAAAATTTGCTATATTTAGCAAATATACGCCCTCTTAACACGCCTTTAAACTTAAAAAAAAAATGATCGAGGGGTGGGTAATATGTATATTTTAACCTTGAAGTGTGGCTTCGCGACAGTGCGGATTTCCCCTGGAAACATGCTTATGCGGCGTAACGCTTCTGCGCTGCAGTGAAACTATTTTTCAAGGGATCGCGTGTGGTTATATGTACAGTCAACCACAAAAGTTTACGGACCACGCGAGCACGTGGCCAAAAGCCTCTCCACGACATTTCCGCTGAGTCAGCGGCGATTGACAGCACCGCAGCGGCCGAGACGCATCCCTACCTTAATCTATGGCCTGTATGGTTTCTGAGTGGGCACAAATAATTTTCACCTTTCACTTTTTAACGCGAAGCACTCTTTGGCATCTGCGTCTACGTGCATCTGCCTCGAGATCAGTCTATGAGCATAAGTGTTATCAGTCGCAATTTTTGTGGCAGTGATAACTAGCCAACGCAACGCTCTTCGAGGCACGTCGTGATAGCTTTGATCTTGCTAGCTTGATAGCTTTGATACGTTCACCACTTAAGCAACCTAAAGGAAACATTAATTCAAAGAAATTGCCCCCAGGAAGCCCTAAACAAGGTCTATAACGAAGCATGTCAACGAGATAGGAAAGCAAACTAGCTAAAAGGGTCCCCGTAGCACAACCTAACCAACCGCCAGCATTTATCACCGAATACTCAAATGCGCTCCCAAACATATTGCCACGCGCGTTTCTTATTTTCACTTTGCTCTATTCGGTTCTTCGCCCTCAAAGTCTGTCAGCAATGCTCAGCGCAAACCGCGTTTGACTGTTCTAGAAGCTTCGCGATTACTGTAGATCGTTTTGTTAAGATTGCGCGCAAGACGCGAACACTCGAGCTTATTCCAGAGCTTGTGCGACAACGAGTGATAAGACTGGAATATTCTATGACGCACGTATAAATGCCGACGCGCTTCACCGCTTGCCAGTTGATCGACGGCCGACGCTCTGCTCGCCGCTATCGGTGCCAGCGTGTATTGCTGTAATCTTACTTTCTGTTTACCGGCCACAAGTTCGGCCTAATAAACAGTTTCATCTTGGACACGTCGCCTGCTGCCTTCGTCGACGTCACACCCACGTGACATCTGGTGGAGGTGCTGCTTCGTCCATGTACCGGACACCCCCCGTCAAGCCGTGAACCCAGCCCCACTCGCGAGGGAGACGTCGACACCAACCACGACCAGCGAGTTAGCCGTAGGCAGCAAGGTCTACATCCGGAGTACGGTCCTCTACCTGACAAGACTCGGAAGACCAAGGCCATGACCTCGACTGCGGCAACGATGACCGCCGCTGCGCCACAGCCAGCGATCGTAATGCAGCAGCCAAGGGAGCCACCGACTTTCCGTGGATCATCGTTTGAAGACCCTGAGACCTGGCTGGAGACTTACGACCGAGTGGCCACCCTAAACCACTGGGACCGGGAAGAGAAGCTGCGTCGCGTCTACTTCTACCTGGAAGACGCGGCAAGGACCTGGTTCGAGAATCGGGAGTCTGCGCTTCAAACCTGGGATCTTTTCCGCGGCTCATTCCTGGACACGTTCAGGAGCATCGCCCGCAAGGAAAGAGCCTCGACGTTGCTGGAGACGAGGGTGCAACTCCCGAACGAAAGAGTGGCCATCTTCGCTGAAGAATTGACGCGACTCTTCCGACACGCTGACCCCGACATGCCCGAGGAGAAGAAAGTCCGCTTTCTTATGCGAGGAGTCAAGCAAGAACTCTTCGCCGGGATGATGCGGAACCCACCAAAGACCGTCCAGGAATTCGTGTCGGAAGCAACAGCGATCGAGAAGACGCTGGAAATGCGAACCCGCCAGTATGATCGCCGAACGATGCAAGACAGCCCAGGAGTTCATGCTCTCGGCTCCGACGACCTGCGCGAAACGATACGAGCGATCGTGCGGGAGGAACTGCGCAAGCTGTTACCCTCATCAATGCCGCAAGTGGACTCGATCGTCGACATCGTTCGCGAAGAGATCCAGCAGTCGATCTGCACCCCCCAACCGCCACAGCCGCAAGCCATGAGCTACGCTGCTGCCGCCCGACGCTACGCTCCGCCTCCACGTCCACGTCTGGAGGCCGCACCACCCCATTTCCGCCGCCAGACACCGCCGTCCCCACGACCGACGCCATACCGCTCACCTGCCAGCGAGCACTACTCCCCAAGAAAAACCGACATCTGGCGAGCCCCTGACAACCGCCCGCTCTGCTACCACTGCGGGGAAGCTGGACATACCTACCGCCGCTGCCAGTACCGCCAGATGGGCCTACGCGGCTTCGCCGTCAACGCACCGCCCCCACAGCACGGCGAGCGCCCACGCGACATCGCCGACTACTTGACCACCACTGAGCGGGCACCTCGACGTTCATCGCGTTCGCCATCACCTGGACCCTACCGGTCCCCTAATCGACGACAGCAGTACAGCAGCCTCAACCGGGGCCGTTCCGTGAGCCCATATCCGGAAAACTAAGGGCAGCAACCGATGGAGGTGCGGTTGCTGTACGACGAACTACCGAAGACCCTCCGCCGACGCCGACGACGACGCCGCGACGATACCCGAAGAACAAAGCAAGAGAGAGCCCTGAAGTCGAAACTTCGCGGCCGGAAGAAGACCTGACGACACCACGTGGAAGCAGCGGAGCAAACCGCCGCAGCCGTGATCCGACGCCGCGACCCAACCGTAACGCACGACGACGAACCAGCGACCTCGACGTAATATTCGACGGCCACAACGTCACCGCTCTCGTCGACACTGGAGCCGACTATTCCGTCGTCAGTGGACCTTTTGCGACGAAGTTGAAGAAAGTGAAGACTGCTTGGCAAGGCCCTGAAATCCGGACCGCTGGGGGTCATCTAATAACGCCGGCCGGTGTTTGCACAGCAAGAGTCACCATCAATAACCGGACTTATCCCGCCAGCTTTCTAATTCTGCAGCACTGCTCCAGGGATGTGATACTGGGGATGGACTTCCTAAGTCAACACGGCGCCGTGATCGACCTGAGGTCTGAGTCGATAACACTGACTTCAGACGAAGCGTTGCCGCCCCACACGACGCCGGAGAATCATGCCTTGAATGTAATTGAAGAGCAGGTCACCGTTCCGCCCCTCTCCAGCGTCGTCATTTCCGTCGGCACCGAAATACCGGCTGACATTGAAGGCGTCATCGAGGGCGATCAGCATCTGCTTGTGAAACATCAGATTTGCGTCGCAAGAGGCATCGCCGAGTTGCGCGATGGCAAAGCAAAGGTACTTCTGACAAACTTCAGCCACGAATATAGGCACCTTAACATTGGCACGACGGTCGCCCACATCGAGAAATTCGTGGACACCAGCCATGCTTTCGCCCTCTCCGATGCTACCGAACCTGCTTCGACGAATCGAGGTCCCAAACCAGATTTCGACGTCAACCCGAACCTTCCGAAGGTCAAGCAAGACCAGCTAAAGGCCCTGCTCCTGCGATTCAAAGACTGCTTCTCGGCGGCGTCAAGAATTCGGCAGACCCCAGTCGCGAAACATCGGATCATTACAGAAGAAAGTGCTCGACCAGTTCGACAGAGCCCGTACCGAGTATCGACGCGCGAACGCGAGGCCGTGAAGAAGCAAGTCGACGAAATGCTACGCGACGACATAATCCAGCCGTCCAAGAGTCCCTGGGCGTCTCCCGTGGTTTTGGTGAAGAAGAAGGACGGCACGCTACGTTTCTGCGTCGACTATCGTCGCCTGAACAAGATCACTAAGAAGGACGTGTACCCCCTCCCACGGATAGACGACGCCCTGGATCGACTCCACAACGCAAAGTACTTTTCGTCGATGGACCTCAAGACAGGCTACTGGCAAATCGAAGTCGACGAGAGAGACCGAGAAAAGACTGCTTTCATAACTCCAGACGGCCTGTTCGAGTTCAAGGTCATGCCTTTTGGTCTTTGCTCGGCACCTGCGACCTTCCAACGCGTTATGGATACCGTACTGGCCGGCTTGAAGTGGCAGACTTGTCTTGTGTACTTGGACGACGTCGTTGTGTTTTCTTCAAACTTCGACGAACACCTGCGGCGCCTTGAGGCTGTACTTCAAGCAATCAAGACCTCCGGACTTACCCTGAAGTCACAAAAGTGCCGCTTCGCCTACGAGGAACTCTTGTTCTTGGGCCACGTGATAAGCAAGTCCGGAGTACGCCCTGACCCTCAGAAGACAGCCGCCATCGCTACATTCCCGCCACCCGCCGACAAGAAGGCCGTGCGTCGATTTCTCGGCCTGTGCGCCTACTACAGGCGGTTCGTCAAAAACTTTGCCCGCATCGCCGAACCACTCACTAACCTTACGAGGGCCGACGTCGAGTTCAAATGGGAAACGCCGCAGGAGGAAGCATTTCAAGACTTAAAACGACGCCTGCAAACGCCTCCGTTACTTGCGCATTTTGACGATCGCGCCGAAACAGAAGTGCATACCGACGCAAGCAGTGTGGGACTCGGCGCCGTCCTTGTGCAGAGGACGGATGGACTGGAAAGGGTTATCAGTTATGCTAGCCGGTCGCTATCCAAGGCAGAGGCCAACTATTCCACAACTGAAAAAGAGTGCCTCGCCATCATCTGGGCTACGTCAAAGTTTCGCCCTTACCTTTACGGAAGGCCCTTCAAAGTTGTGAGCGACCACCACGCCTTGTGTTGGCTAGCTAACCTGAAGGACCCTTCAGGTCGTCTCGCAAGATGGAGTCTGAGACTTCAAGAATTCGACGTCACCGTCGTTTACAAGTCCGGACGAAAACACTCTGACGCCGACTGCTTATCTCGCGCCCCCGTCGAACCGCCGCCGCAAGACGACCAGGACGACGACTTCTTGGGAACCATAAGCGCCGACGACTTCGCCGAACGACAGCGAGCCGACCCGGAACTCAAGGGCCTTATGGAGTACCTCGAAGGCAAGACCGCCATTGTTCCGAAGGCATTCAAGCGAGGACTCACGTCGTTTGTCTTACGAAACGGCATTCTCATAAAGAAGAATTTCTCGCCCCTTCGAGCCAACTACCTTCTCATAGTGCCTTCAGCATTGCGACCAGAAGTCCTCCAGGCACTGCACGACGACCCGATGGCTGGACACCTCGGACTTTCCCGCACGCTCGCAAGAGTACAAGAAAAGTACTACTGGCCGCGCCTTGCCGCCGACGTCGCCCACTACGTAAGGACGTGCCGAGACTGTCAGCGACGGAAGACACCGCCAGCAAGACCAGCAGGCTTCCTTCACCCGATCGAGCCTCCTCGGCGACCGTTCCAGCAGATCGGCATGGACCTCCTGGGGCCGTTCCCAACGTCGACTTGCGGAAATAAATGGATCGTCGTAGCTACCGACTACCTCACCCGCTACGCCGAAACAAAAGCCCTGCCCAAGGGCAGTGCTGCCGAGGTAGCCAAGTTCTTCGTTGAGAACATCGTCCTTCGACACGGCGCCCCAGAGGTTCTCATCACCGACAGAGGTACGGCGTTTACGGCTGACCTAACTCAGGCGATCTTGGGATACAGCCACACAAGCCACCGCCGGACCACCGCGTACCACCCACAGACCAATGGCCTGACCGAGCGTCTAAATAAGACTATCGCCGACATGCTGGCCATGTACGTCGACGTCGAACACAAGACGTAGGACGCCATCCTTCCGTACGTGACCTTCGCATACAACACGGCCGTGCAGGAGACGACACAGATGACGCCCTACAAGTTGGTCTACGGAAGGAACCCGGCAACGACGCTCGACGCCATGCTGCCCAACGTCGCAGATGAAGAAAACCTCGACGTCACCATCTACCTAGAGCGCGCCGAAGAAGCCCGACAACTCGCCCGCCAGCGCATCAAGAATCAGCAGACAACCGACAGCCGCCGTTACAATCTTCGACGACGCTTTGTGGAATACCAGCCCGGCGACCGCGTTTGGGTGTGGACACCGATACGCCGACGCGGACTCAGTGAAAAACTTTTTCGGCGATACTTCGGGCCATACAAGGTGCTTCGACGTCTCGGTGCTCTGGACTACGAGGTCGTTCCGGACGGCATTACTAACTCCCAACGGCGTCGTGCGCGACCTGAAGTCGTCCATGTCGTGCGCCTCAAGCCGTATTACGCGCGTTAGCGGACCTGAGGACTTCACTTATTGCTTTATTGTTGTACTTTCTTTTTTTTTTTTTGTTGTTGTGACTTATTGTTGCATGCATTTTTTTTTCCCATGTTCTGTTTTAAGCATCGGGACGATGCTTTTTCAGAGGGGGGCATTGCCACGCGCGTTTCTTATTTTCACTTTGCTCTATTCGGTTCTTCGCCCTCAAAGTCTGTCAGCAATGCTCAGCGCAAACCGCGTTTGACTGTTCTAGAAGCTTCGCGATTACTGTAGATCGTTTTGTTAAGATTGCGCGCAAGACGCGAACACTCGAGCTTATTCCAGAGCTTGTGCGACAACGAGTGATAAGACTGGAATATTCTATGACGCACGTATAAATGCCGACGCGCTTCACCGCTTGCCAGTTGATCGACGGCCGACGCTCTGCTCGCCGCTATCGGTGCCAGCGTGTATTGCTGTAATCTTACTTTCTGTTTACCGGCCACAAGTTCGGCCTAATAAACAGTTTCATCTTGGACACGTCGCCTGCTGCCTTCGTCGACGTCACACCCACGTGACAATATATAATATCCTTCGTAAGTATTATCCAATACTGGCAAGCAACGAGCGCCTTAGAAAAGCGTTTCCCGAAGTACCAAAGGTCGTGTACCGCCGCAATAAGAATTTTAAGGACATGTTAGTGCATGCAAAAGTAAACCCGCATTCTACTGCACACATAACACCTTGCTCTCGTCCAAGATGCAAGACTTGTAAACACCTCCAAGATGACTTGATAGTTAAAAGCACCGCAAGTGATTACGTCCATCATATAAAGTCTAGTTTTACTTGCACTAGTTCAAACGTTATCTACATGATCGAATGTTCGCATTGCCACAAACTGTACATTGGCGAAACGGGACAACCTGTTAATGTTAAATTCAACGGTCATCGCGCGGACACGGCAAAGAAATTACCGAAAGCAGTTGCACAACATTTTAATGTAGCAGGACATAACTTCGACGATCTCAAACTTTACATGCTTCAGTGAAACTTCCGGTCTGCAAGAGACAGAAGATATACAGAGTCATACCTTATTCACAAGTTCAATACCCTCCAGCCAGCAGGTATAAACGTTTCTAAAGGGGCTCTTGAATCCATTCGATATGGTACACACACAAAGAAAACCAGTGAGAGTTAAGTCCTCCTTGCAGGAATTTCAAACCTACTATTGTTAAGTAGTGCTTCTTCTGACACCTGGGAGGGATTCAGCGATACGTCTAAAACAACTCCCCCCCCCCGCCCCCCTCCCCCCCCCCCCCCCGCTTTATTCTTTTCGTTGAAACACCTGTTCCCTGTTCACTCGCAGAATTCGTCTCGGCACCCCCCCCCCTACACACACACACATACTACAAGAGCTTGGTTTGGGCGAGTTGGTTCATCATAGTTATATCGTAGTTACAGCGCGACAACGGTAAGAAGAAAAAAACACGGACAGGAAAGAGCGCTGACTTTCAACTGAATTTATTGAAGGCACTCCGGCCGCTTTTATACAGGGTGCAAGATCAGTGCGCATGCGCCACAACACGTGCGTGATTATGCATAGAATTGTTAAGAAATGAATATTCCCTCTCAGAAAGGTGAAGTGATGGTGTACTGATGCATCGATCCGTGGCCTCCCTGATAAAAAATGCTTCTATAATCTCTCTTTCATTCTTCGTTCTTGCTTTTTTCAAAAACCTTGTATCCTGGAATAGAGGACTGCATTTGCATTCTTTGCAGTGTACAGCCATGTGGCTACCATAGCCATTCTTAATGTTGTATGCATGCTGTCTTGCTCGGTCATTAAAACATTGCCCAGTTTGACCTATGTATGTATCTTAAATAGCAACAAGACTAGTCGACAATGTAACATTCGTCACGAGCGTAGGTTCACTGAATGCCGTAACGATGTAGTCTATGAAATACCGCTGACATGTGGTAAGATATACATAGGTCAAACTGGGCAATGTTTTAATGACCGAGCAAGACAGCATGCATACAACATTAAGAATGGCTATGGTAGCCACATGGCTGTACACTGCAAAGAATGCAAATGCAGTCCTCTATTCCAGGATACAAGGTTTTTGAAAAAAGCAAGAACGAAGAATGAAAGAGAGATTATAGAAGCATTTTTTATCAGGGAGGCCACGGATCGATGCATCAGTACACCATCACTTCACCTCTCTGAGAGGGAATATTCATTTCTTAACAATTCTATGCATAATCACGCACGTGTTGTGGCGCATGCGCACTGATCTTGCACCCTGTATAAAAGCGGCCGGAGTGCCTTCAATAAATTCAGTTGAAAGTCAGCGCTCTTTCCTGTCCGTGTTTTTTTCTTCTTACCGTTGTCGCGCTGTAACTACGATATAACACACATACTCCCACACCCCGGTATCCAGCCGCCCTCTCCCCCCTCCTTTGTTAGAATGGAGGAGAGGGTACGGAGCACATACACGCTAGCGCTAGGAAAATCAGTTCTTAGGCGCTGCGCCGTGCTCCCGACCGGGCTGCAGAAATTAGGCGCCTTTTCCTTCTTCGAACCACAACCACCACCAAATCAGTTCTAGCCTTGAAGAAGACAAGCCCACTTGTGGAAACGTCGGCTCGAGCACACAAGCCCTGTTTACGGATTTTTTCATCGCAAGCTTCCACCTTCTCCTTCCTGCCGTTTTTTGGATTCACAATAAATGGATATTTAATAACAACTTAACTGGGATTAGTTACAATAACACGCATAACTTAACATATTGTGACATTATTTTTGTTCCAACAGAATACTGAGTGCCTTGAAATAACGCTGTATCAATTTGACACATTTACAGACAGTTTTTCATAGGTGGCGCCTGAAAGGGTTAAAGGTACACTGAAGCGGTCTTGAATTGTCGAGTTTATCGCAAATTCGTCATCTCCGACCTCTTACAACATGCCTGCGAAGGTCTTTATTTCGCGATGTTCGATTAAACAATGGCGCTATGAGCGAGCACACTTTGGCCGAGGGAACGCCCCCAGCTCACTGGGAGCGCAGGTGAGGAGGACGGCAGAGAGAGAAACGTGGAGAGGTGACGTCATCGAAAGTATCGAGCACGGCTGCCGGGCCTGTTCGCTTCGGTTTGCGTCTGGTTTTTGCTGCGATCTGCTGCCGAGCGAAGCATCAGTTGTGCCAGTTCGCAGGGCATTCTTGCCGTTGAACCGATCTCGTCTCTCGACTAGAGATGTTTGCTGTCCGACATTCACTAGCTGTGTCTGTGCGGAGTTGAAGCGGACTCGCGATGCCGAAGTAGTGCTCGCCATTTGGCTGCTAAAGCACTTACGGTCGCGGGGAAGTCGCTTTTCATAAGTTCCCTCAGGATCAGAAGATGGCTGCGACGTGGGGTACTGCAGTTCAGAGAAAAGACTTGAAACCTACCAGAACAGGTGCGCTGTGCTCCAAGCACTTCCGTGACAGCGGATACGTACGAAGTTCGTCTCTCATGCAAACGCTGGAATTGACGGTCAAGTCTGCGCGACAGAACAGCGACACGGTTCCTTCTGTGTTTTCGCACCTGATTGGGTCCTCGCCGCCACCGCGACTTGCGTTCGCCAATAGAAGAAAAACTGAGGTAAGGCTTTAAGTCTTTTTATGTTTGGTTTCGCCACAGCAGCGGGGAGTTTGTTGCCGGCCGAGCTTGCCGGAACCGTGCTTAGCTGACAGAGCTGCTTCGCTTCCGTGACTCTGACTTCGAATCTATGGCACGCGCGGATCGTAGTTTTGCTTGATCTGAGATCCAGTCGACAGCGATCTCCCTGTAGCAGCGGCAGTTCGCGAACGCGCTTTTAAAATATTTATAAAAGCCGGGCTTGATCTTCAACGAAAGTGACAGTGCCACAAGGGCAGTTCCGTTTGAACCCGACTCCGGTCATATTTTTCGATCAAAACCAAGAAGAACCGCATCAACACAATACGACAATCATTCATACGATTATGCATGCGACAACATAAATTGCTAGCCCGACGTTCGTTTGCTATCGAATTCCATCACATCAAGCAAGACCGTGGTCCAAGGTGTTCGCGTAACACTTTGAGCAGTGAAATTCACGAACACCTGACGTTATCATGCGATGTGTGCTCGAACCGCTTCAATACACGGCTAAAAGCAAGGGTCCATGCCGCTATTTCTTATCGGACTTTATATTCCACGGCTGACCGCATCAATTGTATAAGTTTACTACTGCGAAATTAAGCACTGACATGCATCTTATACGTACACGTCCATGTTTCGACGCGGGTGAAGGTTGCCAGTTGGGACGCGCTTTCTTGTGCCGTATCATCGGCGCTTGGCAGCATTTTCAGTAGTAGACTCGTAGCTCTTAAAATGGCGACCGGCTCGAACATGTTCGCATGTACAGTGAACTCGTGGCGACTTCCAGAGTTTTGCCATAACAACAATTACGCGGCGATTTCAATAGAAAAAAAACACTGACAACACAGGATCGCCTGCTGGCATACGCCGTTAGCTGTCTTCACAATACTTTCGATGATGTCACGGAGCTTCGACCAATCACAGGCGTTGGCGACACTCGCAATGCCTCCCGAGAGACCTGCTGCTCGTTTTTGGCAAATTAAACTTATTTGCGTTGGTTTACGCAAGTTTTCGGCTTACTCAACCTTGGAGTTTGCGGCACGAAATCACGTCACATGACACCATAACCTCATTTACTTGAAGTGCTTAAGTGCCACTTTAAAACAACCGGAAATAATTTTCTACGAGTGTGATGGACCTGAGCATTTACTTTCTTTGTTTTTTTTTTTTTTTTTTTTTTTTTTTGCTGTAACGGCCGCTACCCCTCGTTCAGATGTGCGTTGTGCCGACATGGTGTGGTGACTCATGTGGAACTCATGTGGGCTGCACAACATAGCATACAGCCTCCGAGATCGCCTGCCGGAGCGCCACTCGTGAAATAAGTCGATAGTTTTCGTGCCCATTTACTCAAGCAGCCGCGGCCAACAACGCCGACTAATTCTACGCTTGAAACAAGGTAAACAGGAAGTTTTCTAGGGTGCGTTTCCGGTGAACGCACAATGTTGCCAGAGAACGGCATGTACAACTAAAAAAAAGCGGCTTTTGCCCCCCCCCCCCCCCTCCAGTCAATGGCGTGGCCGTGTCTTCGTGACGTCGCGGCCGACCGTCTTCGTGCGGCACTCACGAGAGGAATAATTAAGTGCGTTCTTCCACGCTTAGACCTAACCATGACGGCCACCTCCACTGTTCGCGGCAAGCTATCCGCCCTAAAGCTGACCTTAGGGCGGTTCGTTCTTATCCCAATTTGAACTCCACAAAAAAGCCTTGTTTGTGTGTTGTGTGCAGTGTTCGGCAACGACGATCGACGTGGTCTTTCGTCTGCTGCGTAGGCGCACGGCGCTGCCTGGAAACAAGCGCCGTTGCGCGTACTGGAATATTTGCGCCGTTGATCGGCGCTTCAATACCTCGTGTGATACAAAGCGGTCGTCATCATCTTTGCCTTTAACGTGAAGTTTTACGTGTACTGCTGTTTTGTCCCTCGTGTGTTTGTGGTGTAAGTCGCTTAACACACCTGTTGTCACACCAATGATGCCAACGAAAGTCAGCCATATAGATTGCAAACTACCATATATTGGAATAAAAATTCCTGGATTGACGTTTTAATGTCGTTATTCAGGCTAACTCTCCTTTAACAAAGTATAAAGATAGTTCGCTCTCTGGAGCTGTTCTTCGGAAACTTATTGGTAGCAAAAATCCGCATCAAAGCCTTTTTTTTTCCCATCATTTTCTGTGCAGCAATTACTCATCAAGCGCTTGCACATGGCGGGGGTTTCTACAGGCCGAGATATTTGTCAAGTTCACTTTGCCCACCGATCGAACGTATATATATATATAATCGTGCGGGTCAGCTGCAAGTCTGCAATATTTGTTTTTCGCTTCTAGACTTCGAGGTGGCGGTCAATTTCTAATTTTCGACATTTGGAATCAGCGTTTCATGATAGGCAGTTGAGGTGCAAGGGCCCTTTTTTTACTGGCTGATAGCCGTCCTGTGTATTCTTTTGACCAACTTCATATTTGGCCCAATATTTCGGTCACTGTTTTCGCTCTCATGAAAGTGACGCGACGTAAAGACTGAAAACACACGAACAGTCTTTTCGTCTATCTCTGTCCCGCCGTTTTCATAATAATGATTCCGTACGAAGTCGGCCAACTGTCAGTCCTACTTTCGCTCTCTTTCTCTCAAAGTCTGCTGGTCCAGAAGTTATTAGACAAAGATACAGAGCACGGTGAAGGCATGCCGCAAGCGTGAACTTGGCACGTTTTCATGGGCATTACAAGACAAAATTTCTCTTTCACAAAATAGCAATCACTCAGGGCGTTCATGACGATACGCGCATGTATGCAAAACACTTACGACGACAAAGTTTCATTTGTCCCCAGTATTCAGCACATACAGTAAGAGCTCCTCGATTCGAACCCCGTTAATTCGGAAAATCGAATCATTTGAACGTGTTCCCTGGTCCCAACCACCATATGCATTGTTTAACAGCATCAGACTCTTTAATTTGGTCACATTTGGAAGCAACCTGGTTGATTCTGGCTATCCGAGCGCGAAGCGCCGCAAATCTACGACGCACAAGAACGAAAACGGCGTTAGCAGACAACCGAAACCAGGCGGCGCTGTCCGCATCGCCATCTTCATCAGTTAGTGACCACGGTTTTATCCGCACGCGGATCGGGCACTTAGCAGCTTAGTTTTAATTTGATGCAATGCGCGCGCAATGTCACAATACTCCAACATGGCGGAAGATGTTGACGAGGAAGAGCTTTCAACCGCGGTAGGCATGCTGGCATCAAACTCATTTGCTACATCGCCATGGACGAAGTATCAGTTGCCGGACATTTTACCTTCGCAAGAACTATGGTCACGTGCGTGTGTAGGTATAAAAGAAGAGAGCAGAGGATGTTTCGGGCTAATCAAACACTGGAGTCTGGCGCCGTGGACGCATTGAGAAGAAAGTCACAGGATTACGAAAGTTTCGGCTTTTACACTGCTCTTGAACAAACAAAAAAGAAAAAAAAGTGCACTGTTAAGGTACTCATCCAGCAAATCTTACAAAAGCGTGCAATACGTGCAATGTAACACTCCCCTCTACTAAAGCACTCGACCATGTTTTAAAAGCTGCCAAATACTGGCTATCAAACAGACACAAGCTATGTCTAGAGATACAGCATCAGTATAGCCTAAATAAATCACTATTCTTGGATACATATGATGTGAAACACCGTGCGAGCTCTGAAGGAGCTTAGTATGCAAACACAGATCACGCACAAATTATGGCGACCAACGATTAACTTCACGAATACCAGATATCTTAGACCAACATTCAACCATACTACAGTTACTGCAGGATGGAACTTCATACAGATAATTTTAAAAAATAACGGAAGAACTCCTCGCTGGAGAAAGCGACGCTTTTTTTATTAACGTTGTAATCATTAATATCTTGTACTTTTTACACTTTTTTTTTACTATTGTGTCATTCTATCGTTTACCATAGGCTAATTTGCCCTGTACAGCATAAGTGCCCTATTCAAGGCGTGTGTTTTATTAACGCAGTGCCTATTCTGTGGTCCAGACAACAGGATAAACTCCAGCTTTATTCTGTGGACCAGACCGCAAAACAAACCACAGCTTTATTTTGTGGACCACACCAACGTAGAGTTGTGCCGTGGAGCGTGTGACTACGGTGTACACAGGGAAGAAGTGCTGTACATAACCACCTCTCTCGAGGACAGTTTCTCTCACGAATGGCAAGATTTGTTTGCCGTGATGTAAAAGAGAGGTTGCATACCAGGGAGGTTACACACGTACAAAGGGCGTCTGCATCCATTGATGCGAGATTGAAAAAAGACGTAGTGCAGCATTGCATGCGCGAAAAGTTCGAAGTGCGAAGCCCTACCTGTGGCGTTATGAACACTGTGGTTATGAACTGAACACAGAAATAACGAGCGCTAAAAATGACGAGCACACTAAGAGAAGACCAGACACGGGACAGGCGCTACTAACAACTGCTTATTGTCGTCATACCTACCGAGTTAAAGTAGACACATTCATCGTGTTGCGCATGCGTGACATCGCATTGCAAGCAGAGCAAAACAAAAACAGCAAAAAGTACACAAAACGAACATACGATAGCACCTGCAGAATAACAAGGTGCAAGTCACCACTGCGCATGTCAATAGGTGCCCTGCAGAAATTCAAATTCGGAAGCATGCAAGGATATCGAAGCCTCACTTATACAAGATCCAACGTGCTTTTTGATAAAAAAACGCTTCTAAAGCGAGCCGAGATGAAATCTGTTTGCTTCTGCCCAGTATGCTGGTGCTTCGAAAAATCGGTTCACACCCACATGCAGAAATGTGCGCGACAAGATGCGCATACTTGTCCTCTTTCTTCCTTGCACTTAGTGCGTGCTCCCTAAGTCGGTCATTGACGCATCTTTCTGACTGGCCGATGTACACTTTCCCACAGGACATGGGAATGGAGTAGACAACTCCAACAGAGCATTTGACGAAAGGGTTTGCATGCCTGGTGCTGCATCCTCGTCTGCTTTCAACGCAGATCCGAGGACAAAGCTTTTGCAGCTTATTAGGGGCAGAAAAAACCAGAGGCACTTTATGCCTGTTTGCCACCTTTTTGAGACCATGCGACAAGGTGTGCACGTAACCTCAAAAGAATCTTCAATTGTGAGCGTCCTTAATTTTTGCTGCAGAAACTGGCTCACATTGTGCTGCCACGCCCCTCCCTCGCTCACAATAGTTCGAAAAGGTACATTGGGTTTATGTGTTTTCACTGTAAAAAACACGCTTAGACTGCTGCCATTACTTACGCAAGAAATGAGAGTTGCAAAGTTCAAGGGCGTCTTCAGAAACCCCCCATTGCATCATTTGCGATAAAGAAAGTTTTACGCGTACCATTTTTTCCATGCCGCAACGAAAGCCCGCGAAATACAAAAAATACCACGTGGCTAGCGCAGTCGCGCGCCACGACCGTGCTGATCTCAGCCGTGGCTTGAGCGAACAAAATCAGCTGCGACCACGACCCGCCGGGTGCGTTGCAGCAGTAGGCCGATAAGTTTACTGCGGCCCGAGCGCTCATCGCGGCGCTGCACAGGAGAGAGAATGAGGCGCGCTCCATCACTTTTATACCGCGGAACTACCGTGGTGCCCCCCAGCTGAGTATGTAGCTGTCGCACCACCTGTCGCGCGCCGCTCCGTAGAGGATTCCTAGAGGAGAGAACGGGGGGGAACCATAGGAGAGGAGAGAAGGGACGCGCATGCGCTGTGGGGATGTCGGACGAGGGCGCCGCTCCGTAGAGTAGAGGATTCCTACAGCAGAGAAAGGGGCTGAGCGTAAGAGAGAGGGGGAGAGGACACGCATGCGCTGTGGGACGCGGGCGGCGCTCCGTAGAGTTGACTATTCCTAGAGTAGAGAAAGGGGGGTGAGCGTAGGAGAGGACAGATGGGGGGGAGGGGACGCGCATCCGCTGTCCGGGCGTGGGACGCGGGGCTGCTCCGTAGAGTAGAGGATTCCCAGAGGAGAGAAAGGGGGGTGAGCGTAGGAGAGGAGAGAGAGGGGAAGGGGACGCGCATTTGCTGTGGGGGTGTAGGACGCGGACGCCGCTCCGTAGAGAATTCCAAGACGAGTGAAAGGGGGGAAGCAGGGACGGACTAAGCGTGGCTACACCGAGGGAGTGATGGACAAGCCCCAACCTTAAGGAGCTCCGCCCCTAAACAATCGACCAGAAATGAACTCACAGGGTCCCTTACGCATTCTCTTAAGATGATTCAAAGGCGAAATCCATCTTCTTCTTTTGATTCTCAGTTGATGTAACGATCTCCCGCCACCTTTTCGAAAGCTTTCTGTTTCGTGCTGCCTGCAAAATCCGAGCCATTACAAGCTTTCTGCGTTTCACCTGGTTTCGCACTGCTTCCGTGATCGGCCCACCATTGAAGAAGTGGTGGTGTCATCTGATGACGTCACTAATTTTGGCCATCTGTGACGTCACGATGTCGTCATCACGTGATGGTGATTTCTCGCATCAATCGCGTTGGTGCCGACGCCGACGGTCAATTTTTCGTGTTTGACGAAAACTTTTCCCCTCAGTAAACTGTCGGCCTGAGTCATGCATTCGCCTGAGAGGACCGAAGTTCGAAAGCCATCCGGTGCGGCTGCTATTTTACCGCTCACTAAATATCACACGATCATCGGCTTTTATATTTCTTAATTTTGATAGCAATTGCATGGCACTACAGGCGCATTTTTGCCGTCGCCGTGAGGTTTAAGCCGATAACGTCGCCCTGCACGTCGTATGTTCTTTGTGAACACTATGACCCACCACGCGATGACCCACCAGTCGTACCTGTTCCTTAGGTCGCCAGGATGGCTCCTTTTCCGCGGGGGAGTGATTTGTAGAATGGACTGGGCGCAGACAGCAGTGCCAGCGAAAGACGAAGACCAGGACCGTTGTTTGGTGCTCGTGCTTGCTCCGTTTCCGACCGCTGATCGCTCCACCTGTGCTATTTCCTTAATAAACGCATCGCGGATTCAACGCTAAACGCGTACTATCACGAGTGAAAGTGTGCAGGGCAGCCGACGATCGCGGCTGAAGCTGAGAAGAAATGTGCTGGCCGAGGGGCCCATAGGGAGGGGGGAGGGGGGGGGGTTCGGAAAGCGAAGCTGCAGCGCTCAGGCAGCAATTGCGTACTCGCGACCGGTCCACTAAAAATGAAGAAGGCAACAGCTAGCCCAACAAATAGCTGACGACGTATCAGGATTTCATTTCATTAATTATCAGAAATTTATTAAATCCCGTCTCAAAATTGATTTGAAATGCGAAGTTTTCTCCTGTAAAGAATACTCCGGAGCATGCTGCGGTGTGTAACAGGAAGACAACCTGCCGAAAAATAACTGCTAGTGGGCAATAAGAGGCAGAAGATGGAGGAGGAGGATAAGAAGGAAGAAGTAGTAGTTGTAGTAGTAGCAGTAGTAATAGCAGTAGTAGTAGTAGTAGTAGTAGTAGTAGTAGAAGGGGAAGAAGAAGCACCTTACGGTAAGCTGCATTCCGACGAAGTTTTCCAACGACGTTACTGCAGCTGAAGCACCCTTCCCTACATGCCCGGTTTCAGGCTTGGCCCCACTAGGGCCTCATCAAAGAAAGTCTCTCTCAATACAATGTGGCGAATTACCTTTGTTTGTTTATTTGTAGCCTCAAGACTGTGGCGGATATCCCACTCTGGGATGGATGGATGGTGAAACATTATTTATAGTCCTGAGAGACGCGACTAGCGCGCAGTGGGCTTCTCCCACGTTGGGACGGGACAGGCTAAGCCTGACCGCCGCATCGTGGGCTCTCTGGACGGCCCAAAGGTTGATCCCCTTGTTGGGGCTTCTGATTGGTTGGCTTGGTCACTGCCCAGTTAACGAGGGGCATCGCCAGAGCATATGCTCTAAGTTAGCTACTTCCCCACAACGGGGACACGAGCTGCTAGTGTAATAATAATATCTGGGGTTTAACGTCCCAAAACCACGATATGATTATGAGGGACGCCGTAGTGGAGGGCTCCGGAAATTTCGACCATCTGGTGTTCTTTAACGTGCACTGACATCGCACAGTACACGGGCCTCTACGATTTCGCCTCCATCGAAATGCGACCGCCACGGCCGGGATCGAACCCGCGACCTTCGGGTCAGCAGGCGAGCACCCTAACCGCTATACCACCGCGGTGGACTGCTAGTGTAAGTATTGGGCCAATAAAATATATTGTAGCCAATCGATGACACCTACAATATTGCTTACCAACGTATTACTAAAAATGTAAAAAAAATTAATAAAAACAAAATAAAAAGAAACATTACAAAGGAGAGAAAAAAAATCACCGCCATATCCACAAAGTGAATGATGTTAGAGGAGCTTGCTAGGGGATGATCGGGTAACCCGCGAATCCTCCGTACACATCTTCTACCATCATATATAGACGTGACAACGTTGTTATATATACATTACATGCGGCGCTCGGGCGGCGAGCCCGAGCTGCTGCCGCGTTGCGAGCCCGCCGCGCTGCGGCCTTGGCTTCTGCGGTGTTCATGCGGCCGAGCGGTAACGAAGAGTGTTCACTGCGTGAGCTCCCGGCGAAGAGAAAGGAAGCGCACGTGCCGAGAGTGGTGTGCGTCACCTTGAACGGCGCCGCCATCTAGTGACCATTCTTGAAATCACCGGAAAGCCGGCGCCTTGAGCGGCGGTGCGCCATCTAGTGAGCATTGTTGGAATCACCGGAGAAGTGTACACGCCGCCGCCGTCGCCGGACAAGGCGCGAGCATAAGGAGCAAGCTCCTAAATGAATAGGGAATAACTGCTATTATAATAATGAAATTCTGAAATCTGAGCAGACCAGACACCTGTGTTCACCTGACCCGAAAAAATTGGAATGTATGTCTTACATATCAACACATTTTAAAATTATGTGACGTGTACTTATTAGAGTAGACATTATATTGGGATATGTTTCGTGACTTGAATAAACTTACAAACCACATCAGATACGTCCCTCTGGCAAATGTCCCAAAACGGAGGCACCGAAGTTCAGAACAGTTTCTGCGGTTAAACCTAATCCTACCTTCGAAAACATAACTAGAAGTCTTGGTCAGGCGCTTGTTTTCCTTCTGTCTCTTCTTCTTTATAGCGTTGCCCATTAGCTGGAATTTTTTCGGTGGAAAACACCGGCGCACACTGCATATTTCGCCTATTTCCATGTTTCACTTTAGTGGAGCTGAAATACCTTTGCTATGCTTCGTCCTCCTCTATTTGTTTCCCCCTTCTTTCAAAAAGGAACAATCTAAGGACGTCAGGCTGCACCACAATGGCGGGTGCCTTAGCTTTCGGGTGGTTTTCGATGTCCGCTCGTAGTTTGACAGCTAAGCGTGCCGAGAGAAATCGTGTCGCTATGCGGGTTCACGGCTGGAGCGCACTTCGAGGTCACTGGCACTCGAAAGTAGAGCGGCAGCGAACCGAAAGCGAAACACGCGCTCCCTGTGAACCACACAGCCGCCAAGATTGACGCTTCGGTTTAGCGTGAAGTCGGCGGAATTCTCGGATTTGCCATCTGGCGCTTTTTTCGCGGCGATGGTCGTCGCTTGGCGTACGTGTTTTGTGACTCCGCGTGCGGTTCGTTGTTTTTCGAACGCTGGAGGACAAATAAAAGAACGGCAGGAAAAACCGAAAATAGACTTGGCTTACAGGGCTGCTACCGGGGCGTCGCGGTGTTGATCTTTTGTCTCCCTTGCAAGGTGCTCGCCTTATCGCGTCTTTGTAGAGGTGCTGACACGGGGTTGGCGCCGAGAACTTCGGTGATAGCATAGAGGGGAAGAAGAACAAAAAGAAAAAAACTAGGAGGGAGTGTCAAGCGAGAATTTTGAAGCCCAGCCATAAAGAATGAACCAGGAGCATACTGGGAATTGTGACCAGCGCATGGAGGACGGGGGGGGGGACGGGGGGGTCCGAGTAGGTTGGCTTGTGGACGCTAGGCTCTCCTTCCTATTCTTTTCTTTTTTTGACCACGTCGGGTGAAGTTACCAGCTAGCTAGCGACCTTCAAAAGAAGTATGGCAGCAGTAACGAAGTTGTAC
This sequence comes from Rhipicephalus appendiculatus, assembly GCA_030522465.1. Lineage (NCBI taxonomy): Eukaryota > Metazoa > Arthropoda > Arachnida > Ixodida > Ixodidae > Rhipicephalus > Rhipicephalus appendiculatus. Next base: position 532,985 of record JALIZH010016743.1, read on the forward strand.
ATGTATGTGCCGAGGGGCCGCAATATATTGGGAAGAGAGAAGCGTACACCCAGCCGCGATCGTTGACTGTACGCGTAAATGCCTCGTGAGCGCCGCGGTGACCACAGCACATACGGAGGCGGCCGAAGAAGCCTTGATAGCCGTAGCACTCGCAACAGTAGCGAACGCTGCGATTGTGATTAGCGACTCGCAAGCGGCAGTAAGCGGCGCTGTCTCACGAGAGGCGGCCCCCATCCTCGTGCTCACCACACTAAAATTCGACAGTCTTCCTCGTATGGATTCTAGCACACACCGCGGGCAACGGGGCGGCCCACGCCGCAGCTCCAGGTCTCACTAGGCGAGCCACGGCACATTCCGTGGCAGTCGCCTTTGCTTCCGAGAACTGGGCTTTAGGTCTGCCGGATCGAAAGACTTCTACACACACTCAGCAACAACGAGGACTACAGTGACCGTGGGGTGATCATCTGGCAACGTCCAGAGACATTGCACAACATTAAATTCTCGAAAGACGCATACATTCCCGCTACCGCGCGATAAATTAAACAGGCGCGATGCCGCAAGCTACCGTTTACTGCAATCGCAGTCATACCCATAGGCGCGCGCAGGGTTTCCCTTCAGGGGGGGGCGAAGGTTCGTCGCAGCGCCCCCCCCCCCCACCCCTGCCTATTATGTCAATGCATGAGGCTGACTGTGCGCCCCCCCGCGAGTCGCAGCGCCTCGCCTCCCTATTATGTCAATGTATAGAACTGAATTTGCGCCCCCCCCTCCTGGGTGACTAGGGGGGGGGGGGCGCCCCCTCTGCCCCCCCCTCGTGCGCACGCCATTGGTCATACCAAAGGTAGCTGTTTGGGTGTGTTGTTTTTGCAGGCCATAGGGTGACAGCGCATAAGAAGAAGACAGAGAACAGGCTTGATGCACACGAGCGCTCATTTACAACAGTATTTTATTTGGAAACGTGCAACCACATATATAGCAAAAAGCTCGCGACAAATCACGTCTGTCACGGGCTCGTATGTGTTCACACACACTAGCCAGTGACACAGCACTCGTGTGTCTCAAGCCTCTTTCTTCTCGGTAATCGTTCTGCGCGCTTTCACCCTATGAAACTCATACCCTAGCCCGGCCGTCTTACGCCATTGCTGCCGAAACTCATGCCCCAACCGATATGTGTAGAGCGCGCGGGCACACAGCTAAGCTGAGCCACATGGGAACGCGCCGGGGACAACGGTCGTGAAAGCGCTGCCGTTCGCGATGCGCCTATAACCCCTACAACGGCAGACAATACTCGATCACAGGATGAAGCTTCGAGCTCAGACTTTCCCGCCAACGCCCCAGCTGCGGGAGCCTTGGGGACCTTCTCCGTCACCGCCGCTGGGAGGCGGCCCTCCAAAGCTCGGTGCTGAACGCCCAGCTCTGGGCCCACCGGAGGCCGACGATGCCGCCCGAATCAGGGGACACCATGCCGCCACCTTTGGCCATCAAGACCAACCTGCCGGCCACTCTGTCTACGCAGATGTCTATTTCTTCTTTTTCCTCCATGGGTGATCGAGGTGTAGTACGCCGGAATCGCGGTTTCGCAAAAAAAAAAAATAATAATAATTCAATGCCTTTTTTAAGGCTGAGTCTTTGTTCATTGAGACCCGGCTACACTCGACACCTTGACGTCCGAGAAGTGACCAGCTGTATAGCCGCCGGCCACGTTCTCCCCATTCCCCTGCAGACACTGAGCCGTGCTCACAACTAGGGCTGGAGAGGATGCGTCTTTCCCTTTCCTCAACCTCTCCTCCTCCTCGCACTAGACTTCAGTGGTTTCGGTGTACACTGCGTTTGAACAGTGCTCGTAGTTAAGCGAAAAAAAAAAAGGGGGGCGCCAGTTATTCAGGAAATGGAAGGGCTGTCATTGGTGGACAAGAGGTGGAGGGGGGTCAAGAATTGTGTATTGTCCACGACCCGCTAATTCCTGGAGCTAAACACCCTCTCCACGTAGATGTCATGGGATTGGTCGACGGTGCAGTTATAAGCGACCGCATTTGAAGTTTCTAGCTGACTGCGAAAGAAACCTTTTTCCTGAACACATCGGAGCAAGGTGTCCGCTACAGGTGAGTACGCTTTTCTTTTTCGTTTTTGTGGACTTCCGCGCCGGTTACTTTGGCGCAACTTCTCAATCGTATTAGATATAGGTTATACCGCGCGCCTAATACAAACTCTATAGTATCGTTTGGATAGTGTGTCATTGTTTTTGAAGCCGTGCGTAAGCACTGTGGGCGTTTGCAGTATCAAGTTGAAAAGTTGCATTGAAGTTCAACTTATGTAAAACATCGGCGTGCGCTTTTGGATTGAACGGGACATTTTTTATGCTCTCGCCAGCGAAGGTAGGTGTCGAAGCATCGTGTTGCTTTGCAGAAGTGTTTTTCACATTGAAAAAAAAGGTAAAAAAATGTTGCAAGTAGTGTTAGCAGGTTAGTCCGAGTTTGCCTTGTGTTAGTGCTACTTTCTCTTGCCTGTCTTCGCATGTTTTTATCGCGATTAGATGTTTCAGTTGCGTCATTCTGGCGTTGAAGTTTGTAGCGTTAGCTCTGATGTTTATCTTATCCCTGTGTCTTATCTGGTTAACGTAAGACGGGGTACAAAGATAACACCCTCGTTGTGATGAGCCCTGCTTAAAAGTTTAATCATTCGCATACGCTCGCTTGGCTAGCGCTGCATATATCGTAAATGGCCTCGCTTGCCCATGAAAATAATAAAAAAGAAAACTCACGGGCATTGACATGTTCCAAAAATAGAAACTTTCTGGGGTTGTATCGTTGGTATAAAAAAAAAGTAGGGGTTAGTGTTAGGTCGCATGTCAGCGTGCTTTTAACACCCGAGTTTGTTTCAGTTTTTGTGTCATTACTGACCGTTGCAGTTTGTAATGCTAACTTTGGTATTAACGTAATCTGCATCTTCCAGATGCAGATGTAAGTTACATCGCACTCCTCCACTTCATGTGGATTTTGTTAGCGACAGTTTTTTTCGTTTGCATTTACAAGATAGCACTAGCCATTCATGCCTGTTGGGTTTCGGTATCCTCAGTTCCCCTTTCTCTGTATTTCCGTACGTGAATGCCTGCCGCTGCCCATTTTCAGTATGCGTTTTCTATCCACATGGCAATTTTGGTCCAGCTGCTCTAACTCGTTATCTTTATGTCTTATCACAACTTGCCGCGCTTTCTCACGAAAGATAAAAAAGCGACGCTTTCGGGACAGGTTCGTTATAAAGGGGGAGCTCACAACATCCGTCCACCCCTTGAAATTCCAGGGATAGTACACAGAAGCCCCGCACACGCTTTTGCAAAACCCTGTGCAGGAATGTCCGCGCCTCATTGTGAACGCTGCGCTAGAGCTGAAAGACTTTGTCTTGCTTTTCAAAAGACAAGATAAGAACCAGTTTTCTCCAGAAGTTTGTCTGCGTGGCCCGTGGTCATGTGGCCACACACTAGCAGGGAATGCTAGGGCCCCTGCGAGCTATTGTTCCTATTCAACGCACCCGTCCCCACCATGCGACTTTTTCACAGGAGAGAAAAAAAACGCCGTCATGGTGGGCTGCTCACGGGACTACAGAGGTTGACGACCCCATCTCGGCAGTGCATTTTTCGGGGGGTCACGCCAGTTTAGCGCAGCCCAGAGAGGATTATGGCGGTGCTATACAGGCGGGAAAGCGCCGCCGTAGTTTTACAGGCTCCGAAAGCGTTTTGTATACTTTCAGGGTGGATTTAAAATTTTCGCCAAGTTTAGCCGGTGCGAAGTGGCTCCACTTGGGTTCGCCTTTGGGTGATCGCTACACTCTACCACCAACTTCTCATATGACTGCATTAGAGCACGCAGGGTTTGTCGCAGCCTTTCCTTAAGCTTTCCTTCCCCCCATATTTACTGAGAAAACTGAAGGACGCGATCACTGAACTTGAGCAAACCTGGGGTTTTTCTTTGTGTTGGTTTTACCTTTATCGCTACTTTAGTGCCCCTTCTTGCGCGTTTCATGCCATCTCTCGAGCATGTTGTAGACGACCGTAAAGTGGAACGTGTGCCTAATGCGGGTGGGGGGAGGGAGGGCAAACACAAAGCACTGCTGCTTTGGAGTCGCGACAGCGTTTTCGGCTCCCAGCATTGTCTCCAAACGTGGCTGGGAGACATCCTTGATGTTCACAGAGTTATCCCCTATACGTTGCTAATCGTCCTATTCTGCGCTCACGGGAGTTTACAGCGGTGACAGGGGTTCAGCGGCGGCTTCTGCAGCATAGGCTAGCCAAGGAGAAGGAGTACTATCGCCCGTGTGCTTTTGCTGCGTGCTGACGATCAGCCACACAGGATCAGCCACGCAGGTGCGACGTAGTGTTTTGAAACGTGACAGGACAGCAGGCAAATCTGTGATTTTCGGACATTACGGCGCGATCGACTACCGCGAAATGGTTCTTCGAGGCGGCCATTGCGCATGGGTAGATCATAACAACTTTTACTTACTTTTTTTTTTCATAAAAGCATTATTGGCGAAAGCTGGAAGAGCTGTTTCCCTTGCAGTGGACGTAGTCAGGCTGATTTTGGCGATGCATTTGCAGGCGTCATGGTGAAATCGGACGAAAACAAGGCTGCCGACCTGGAAGCTGGCCCCTCCGGGGCCGCCCCAAGAAACAAGAGCGGCGGCGGCAACGCAGTCGTAAGGACGGCCAGGCAGGGCAACACTTTGCTTTTGCGGGACTTGATCGTACCGTCGTTAGACAACAAATGCTACGGCGATGACCTTAAGTGGGTAGATCGTACAACAGGGAGATTCCTCATCCGCTGGACCCACCAGAGCAGCAGGAACTTCAACCGTGAGGACCCCAATGTCTTCCAGGTAAGCGCCCTCCTACATCCCGTCTTTTGCTGAATGCGTAGCTATGTGCCACTGAAAAACAGCCCCTCGAGAGTGTACTTACCGCTCACTTGGAAATTCTCTCATAGGACTGGTCCGTCAAGAAGGGCAAGTGGGTCGACAAGGAGCCTAACCGACTGTCCAAGGCGAAGCAGCGCATGCGCGCCGCCTTTCTCAAGCTGCCAAATCTCCTCCGCGAGAAGAAGAGCACAGATCATCGCATCTACCGCATCAAAAACATCGACGGTAAGCTTTTTTCCTCATTCTTGCACCTAAGATGAAACTTGTCTGCTTGTAGCAGTGTCTTCCTTTTCTTTTTTTTTTTCTTTCTGTAGCCCCGTTATGAGCTAGATCAGGCAAATTCTGGTGACGCCTCGAAGGGATAACAATGCGCGGCATTGAGCGGGGTTAGAATGACAAATGGAGACTTCCCGATGTTCACAGAGTGTTTGTGGCCACTCTGTGATATCTGCAGAATCCAGGTGAAATTTTATTGAGCAGGATACAACTAGCCAGTTAACTAAAACGTTTAATCAGGTGAAGTTTTCGTGAATGAATAACTTAAAAATTTATGGTACGGTATTCTTGAAAACCAAGCTCATATTTATATTAATTCAATAAAGTACTTTATGACCCGAAGTTTTCATCGTCCTAACTTAAAGGGACTTCTCAAAGTCAGCCAGAAATCGCTCGCTTTTCTCTCCGCTAATTATGCCACGAACCCCAAATGACGGCCCCATATACCCGATCTCCCCGGCCATTGGCTGATTTGAGCACCATGAACTGCATAGTTACCGTGGCCGCCGGATGTTGCTGCTGCGTGCGTGCTGACGATCACACTGAAAGTAAGTAGTGCGTTAGAATAAAACACAAAGAAAAGAAAAGGTGCTCAAGGTCATAACGCGAGCCGACGAATGGTTGTAGCTTCTTGTAGCCTTTCATCTGGACCCCCCTCCCCCACGCCCTGCGTAGTTGTCAGCGAGGTCGCTGGCTACGAAAGGAGAGAAAAGGCGCTTGGCAAAGTCCTTGTAACTCCGCTAGTACTTGACGGATTCTCAAAATTTTTGTGGCAGTTGATTCGTGAGGCAAGTAAACTTGTTTAATGATGCCGTTCTATGATTACATTTAAAAGAGTTGCAAGGCATCTTTGAAATAATAGATCACCTTGTGTTTACAAACATCTTCCCCCTCTTTATGTGCGCAGACTACCCAATACGGACAACAAAGGCTGCCAGTCAAACCTCTCGGCCATGCAAGTCGCGAGCCAAAAGTGGACCAAGATCAGGACATGGATGAACCAGGAGGAAAAGGAAAATAAGGGTAAGATGGAGTGCTTTTTCAGCAATTGGGAGGAAACGATTGGTCACTTCGCTCTATCCTGTCACCGTTTCATGATTCCGAGAAAAAGAATACTGGTTCTGCCTCTTGGAAAGTTGGGCGTGGTATTTATAGAACCAGTTTTTATTTCGTTTGGGGCCACTACTCTGGGATACAGCCACAGGGTAGATTTCTTGGCCCCTGAGGGTTTTCTCATTGGAGAATAAACGGATTTATTGCTAAATTCTGCCGGCTGTAAGTACTCCATCGCCGAAATCAAACTAGTATATCATTTAACTATTGCATCTATTGACAAGTGTGTAAGCAGGGTTTTTGTCTGGGGGGGGGGGGGGGTGCGAACGCGCGTTGCATCATGGTGAAGAGAGGGGGAGAGCAGTTGTGTAGCTTGGGGAGGGGGGGGGGGGAGCTGTGCACTAGTGGCACGATGACTGAGAAAGCGTGGATCTGGTGGCGCTGTGCTCCTGTTTTTTCTCGTCCTCGCCCCGCTTCCCTTTCCCACCCCTCTACTATAAGATACATGGGTAGCTTTCTCTCTTTCTTATGCCCCTTCCCTGTGTCTCTTTCTTTCAACTTTTCACTATCTGTTTCTTTGTCTTGCTATTATTTTCCTCCCATTCTTCCCTCCCTTTTATTTTTCTATATCTCCCTCTTTGTACTCTGTCTATCTTTGTCTATTTCTTTCTTTGTCTTTCTATCTTTTTCGCGCTTTCTTCTCTCTGTTTTCTCTATTTCTCTCATTCGCTTTCCATCTCTCACTCTCTGTACTCGTTGTCTCGCAGATCAGAGTTATTGCATCCCACGCCGGAACAATTGGCGCACATGTTCTGGGTGCGAATTCGGCAAGATGAAAATCGAAGAGACCATGTGGCTGTTCATGATGACAGTTTTCTGGTGTCGCGGGAACCGACATAAAGCAAAGTGTAACAACTACGTTGTAAAAAAACTTACTCATATCGCTAAAAAAATAACTGACGAGGTATTTTGACGTTATTAAGAGCTTTTTCCTCTCTTTTCCATTGTTACCGCACTCCTGTTGTCGAGCACACTGACCTCGCATTATTGTTCTTGCGCAGTTGCACACCGGAAGGAAGAAGACCACCCGGAAGTCGAGGTCAGCGCCTCCGGCCGCCTCATCTTCCACTGGACGACTCGGCCACGGATGCATCTTCGGACACATCATCCAGGACCTCGTCCGAAGCGGAGAACCCGGGCGGGGCTTTCGTCGTGAGCAAGACCTGGACTCCCGCCGACACGGAGGTCGTGTGCATCCTCGTGTCCATGAAGCACGGGTTTGACTGGCAGCGGAAGTTTCCGCAATCCGCTGCGCACTCACTAGCCCTTTCTCTACAGGGCATACTGCCACCCGCTGAAACCCGCCAGGTTGACCAAGTGGTGAGTGCATCGTTGCTGTACAGTTTTGCAATGCATTATGCTGATGGAGTGTTCATACTTGGGTTATACTCAGATATAACCTTAAAAAAAGACAAAAAAATACTTTCTGGGTCTTTAGAATAACAGAAAGCTGAGCAAATCGGTACGTATACAGGTTAAAAGGCGGACGCAAGAGAGAAGTCGAAGACCTCAGACGCTTGTTTTTTTTTTTGGCTTCTTGAATTGCTTTTTAATTCACGCTAGCACAACGTCGTGGTTTTTGAAAAGTCAAGTTTGCTCTGTTGCAAACAGCATTTGCGGTGTCTTGATTTACCTCTTGGGGTCGCGTTACGATGAGGGCGGCTTGTTAAATGACAGTGCTTGTTAAAGAACACCAGGTGGTCAGAGTTGTCCGGAGCCCTCCAGTACGTCACTTTTGTAGCGTGAGTGGCCTTGGAAGATTAAACATCATAAAACGACCAACCTTTAGATTCTTGTACCTGCTTTCGCTGATAAGCCCATGTTTTCTTCCCGTTCTGCCGTAGGATCCAATGGAGGCGTCCGTGTCCAACATGGAGACATCATCGGCCGAAGAGGAAGGAATCTCAGCACCTGACAGCGTCGTTGTCAAGCAAGAGCAAGTGGATGCGGCCATGGCTACGGCCCCGCTTTATGCTCAGCCCTGACACCGGCTGTGGGGACAGTCCGCTCATGTTCTGGGCCTTGGCTGCGCCTGCCCACAAGTAGTAGTAGGTGGTGTCTGATGCATCCGGTGACTACAGTGTGTTGTCGGGATTGTGGCCGAACCGGACATCGCACGTACAAGACAGATTCTCACCGCTACATGCCGGCGTGCTAGCTTTAGCGTTTGACACGGGATGAATGGGACTCTCGCAGTCTCCTGATGCCCACGAATCTCAATAAAATTTTCAAAAAAAATGATACCTTGGGTACTCTGGTGATACCTGTCGGACGATAAGACTGCATGCCATTTAGTTTTTCTGAAAGTGAGTTTCAAACATTAGTTGGCCAATCCGCCTTTTGCATGTCTGTGTGGCGTCCTCTCGCGGACTCTTCAAGAAACAAACCGTGGGGCGCCGCGCGCGCCTGCTGCCTCTGCCACCACTGCCACTGCTGCTGCATAGCACAAAGCTTGGCAGCGGCATATGCGCTGATAGCCCCGTCTGAGTGTTGTGTTGTGGCATGGAGCCACCTGGGAGTATTTACATGCCTGGTGGTTTCTTTTCTGTGACCAACGGGTGAACCAAAAGGCCAGTATCAATGAAAATGATGAGCAAGAAGCAGTTGAATGCCTTCATTGCAGCAAGTGGTTCGTGGTGCTCGCGGCAAACCACAAAAGCGCAGAAATTCTGCGATGAGTGGTACGTGCGCCGCCTCATGTTTAATGAGTTGACTGCCGCGTCCACGTGCGGAGTTCCGAGAAGCACTTTCCTCCCGTCAATGAAGGGTGGCTGCTACATTGCGCATGCAGTCGTGAGGAAGACCACATGCGAGGTAGTGGCATCTCACTGCCTCTGCGCAACCGGGTAAATATAATTTTTGTTTATTTTGGCATTCATACTAATCATATGAACTACCGGACCTCTGCTTGGGCCGTTTCGTGCCGTCGTTGCATCAACGTTTTACTACGGGAGCGCGGAGCAACGATTTTACTGAATGGCATGCTTCGAAGTGTATGTCGAGAGCACCTCGCATCTGGACCACAGTGTTTGCTGGCCTGCACATTCAAATTGACGGGAACGTGATCCTACGATACATGCGTTACATGATTTTAGCACACCACAATAGCTGGCGCCGATCGAACACGGCACGCTGAACCTGTCTTGAGCTATGTACTTTTGCGAGTGTCGTTTAACCGAAATTGCGTACGTGAGAGAGTTGGCCGGCGAACCTGCAAAATCTGTGAACATCGCACTACGGCGACCAAAAAAAAGGCACGCACGTGGAAACTTCGGAAGATTTATGAATCGGTGCGCGGCAGTCACGCCAACAAGGAACACAGGCGGATTTCTTTTTTTTTTTTCCTTTTTCGCCGAACTTCGAATGTGCTTTGACAACAGAAATGAACCGCTGAACTCGGTGAATTACAGGCGATGAAAGTGCACCATTTCGCATTTATTATTTTCTAGCGGACGATTTACGGCGACTGCTTTCCGATATATGGAAGACGCCAAAGTAAAGAACAGCGTAGTCACGTTGAGACCGAAGTGAACCAAGGCGCAATTAACCATACTTTGGTGTTGTCGTCATTTTAAAACAAAAATACAGAAAGTATATCGTACAAAGAAAATCCGTAGTCCCAAGCTTCGTCGCTACTGAACTGCTGTGCAACGAGACAGATACAAAGCGCACACATATTCCGCGCCCTGCAGCAAACGTGACATTTTCTTCGCGTATAACATTTAGTTAGCACACAAACCGTTAACGGACTACTTTGCGCACTGTCTTGCAGAATCCAAAGGCTGTCACGAACTGCCGTCTTCATTTTGGCGCCTCACAGTCCTGATCGTGCCACGCTTCACGGCGCTGACGATCGCGTTTCACCGATGGGAACTGGAAAAAACGAATGTTGCTGCTGGGCACGCCTCACGAAGTGCATCCATAAGCGGCATTAGTTGCCGGCATCAAGCTAACAGAACCCCATATATGGATAAATATATTTGTTGTGCCACCCGCACGTACCAACACTACTCCCACCACCAATGCCGCCGCGGAAAAAGAGGCGGCGTCTGCAACGGCACTCCACAGATCGTTTCCCAGATTCGCCGCCAGGTGGCCGCGCATGCGCTGTAGAGGCATGCAAAATGCGGATTACGCAATAAAGCGTTTGAGCACAGGCTTCCCTGTGTTGTTGATGCTTGTATCCTATCATGTTGTCAAGAACAGCGTGTCCGGAATCACATGTGAAGTCTTAAAACGCAAAGCTACACCTTATGATGCCACTGACTACGATGACGGGGCCCGTCAGCGCAGTACTATCGTAAGAGTGAGGCGGCCCGTCAGCGTAGTGAAATCGTAATAGTGACGGGGGCCCGTCATAATAGTGATGCAACTATATTGACCGGCACCGTCACCGCAAAGCAGTCACTACGGTGAGGCGGCCCGTCAGCGTAGTGTAATAATAAAAAGAACATCACCACCCAAGCACTCTGTACAAATGGTTAACCAGCGAAGCTGAAATGTGCGGCCCCGGTGTTTAGCAGTGGGTTCAACCCGACGCTGCACTGAAGACTTCCACAATTATCGTTGCCAGGTTGTGGTCGAACCACAGGCGGTCACAGACGTCGCAGCCGAAGCCAAAGTGCCGCTGGAGAAACTCTCGCCCAAAGCGGGCGTTTGCCCCGGCGAACGCGCTCCCGCAATTATCACGTCGACGCTGTTCTGCCCGCAACGCCGCTTCTTCGGCGCGCCGTTGCTGCAAACAGCGTTTGACCCTGCAAGCGTCGTACACAAGCTCGCGCGCCAATGGCGCGCGAGCTTGGGTACGACGCTCAGAACGACGTAACTGATAGCACAGCCAATGGAGACCGCTCGTGACACAGATGCCGAGTGGTTTTTCGTTTTCGCTGTAAAATGAGGGGGGCCCGTTAGCGTAAATTTGTAGTCCTTTTAGACGATGCCGTCGTGCGGTTTTGGTGGCGTAGTGAGTTGGCGCCAGTGTTGTACGGAACGGCATTCCAGGAACTAGTTCCTTTTGGGAGGAACGGAGGAACGCCACCGTTCCATTCAAGATCGGTGGAACTGTAACGTTAACGCGTTACTTCTACGACGGAACGGCAGGGGGAACGACGTTCCTTCTGTAAACGTCTACGGTATTGAACAGGCGCGCGCACGCACGCAGCACATCATGCAGAACAGGGCGGATGGCCGATCGCGTTAGGCACAAAAAAATGTACCGCTCGCCTGTCGCGTGTCTACGCTGCACCCTGGTTTTCACTTCAAGGCGCCCGCCGGAGGCGCAGGGAAGCGCGCGATGCCGGGACCGACTGCATGCGCAAGGGACAGCTGATTTTGTACAGCAGAGCTGCTAAGCTTGAGGTTTGCCCTCTGTCGTAGAAAGTAAATAATCATAAACCACAATACGCCCTCTTCATCCTCTTCTGCTTCGCTCTCAGAACGCATGCGCTGATTTGTCCGGCTTGGGATGAAATAACTACAATGGGCGAGAGAACGAGTAAAGAGGGATTGAAAAAAAGAGATATAGAGAAAGAGAAAGGAATAAATTCATGGCGCAAAAAATTTCTCGGCGAGGAGAGATTCGAACCGAAGGCGAGCGTCGTAACCCCTCGGCTATCCACTTTGTTCCTTCTTTCATGGTATTTATTTATCATAGGCATGATACTTTGAAGGAATTCAATACAGACAAAGAATTGATGTGTTCATTCTGCTCGTATCGTGGCCCAACGACGAACACATTGCTGTAAGGAATCAGCATTCATCCATAGAGCGAATACATCAAGTAACGGCATTTTCCAATCATACACTGCAACGGCGGTAAGGATGTATAAGCACCTCACTAATGCAAATACCATTCTGGCTGACTTTCCATTTGCTCGTATATATCTCTTAGATGACTGACCATCCTAATGAAGTGGGATGTTGAGGAAATTATTGGCTATGCGTTTCTCTGCAAGATGCGCGCACGCTAGCAGAACATAGCATAGCTTTGTATAGTATAGTACAGCAAGGGGTTGGGAAAGGGTAATGAGGGTGAGGAGGAGGGAAAAGAGGAGGGGAGAACGAGTGTAAAAATATACAGGAAGGGAGTGAGAAAGAAACAGAGAAATAGGAAGAAAGAGAAAGACAGAAAAATGTGTAAAGAAAGAGGAAGGAAAGATAGAGAGATAGAAAAAGAAGAAAGAAAAACAGAGAGAGAAATACTCGGAAAGATGTTGCCCGACTGCGAACAGGAGACTTCACTAAGTTGCAAATGTGTATCTTGGACATCATTTTCTACTCGCACTGAAGTATTGAATCAGCATTCATTAAACGCCTCAAGTGTTGTTTCTTTCGATGCGGTTTCCTGCGCAAGAAATTTACTTATATTGGCGCATGGGTGGAGATTTACTCTTTGAATATCTCAAGCGCAGTATCTTGACTGCACCTTTGAAGACCGACTTGTAAAGTGACACATGTGTGGGACTTGAATTTCACGAGCACGCAAGCTGCAGTTAGACATGCTTGTAGTATGGCCGGTGGTCTCTAAAAAATTGTACTCGGAGCATTTATTTAGATTCCTTTTACCTATGTATAACATGCTCTCGGGGATGTCAAATTCGTGTAATATATGTAACTTGACGTGAGCTTTACGTTGTTTACTTTATTTCGCTTCAGGATTATCTGACACAATATTTTTATATAAAAAATGCCAAATGTAACGTTAATGTAACGACACGTTCCAATTTTCTAAATGTAACTGTAACGCGTTCCTGTCGCATAACAGGAGCTTGTAACGGGAACTCGTTCCAAAATTGGAAAGGAACGAGGAACGAGCTTTCGTTCCTGTTGTAGAGGAACGTGTACAACACTGGTTGGCGCGCTGTTCAAGTAGCGGTAGTGCTGCTGGTACTCAGATCAATCCTCGCTTCGTCAACTTTTTTTTTTTTGCTTTTTCTCTTTTTAGGGTAATGCTTCAACATTGACATTACTGCTCTGAAGGAGTCGTCATTTTCCTTTCTAAAAAAAGTCGTTGGTGTGTGTGGCGGTTGTTGTTAGAGAGCCCTACCGTTTGGGACGATGACCTTTCCCAATGATTTCCGATTGACACTGCCCTGGCCGAGCAGATTCCATTGTATTGCCTGCAAATTTCTTAATTTATTGCCCTACCCAACAGCCACGCTCGCCTGCGTTTTGCGTCCTTTGGCATTCATTCCGTTGCTCCAACTAATCGTTCGTTATCTGTACTACACATAATGTGTGCCCTAGTCCATTGGTTCCACGTATTGCAGTTGAACATGTATTCCAACTCTGAGGGCTGTGTAGTTATTTATTTATTTATTTATTTATTTACACTTCACCTACATCGCCATAAGGCATTGCGTAGGGGAAGTACACATGAGTAATAACATAACATAGTTCTCAATCGATATAACAGCTACAACAAATACAACAATACACAAGATACTTTTGAGAGAAAAAAAAAACACTCGGACAATGGTGAATTATACATAATATAAACAACGTCACAGTCATACATTTTAAATACCTGAACGCTTCGAGATTACAAACCATTCTTATTGGTAGTGATATTGTGGGCGTTGTTACAGGAAAGAAAAAAAGGTTTCATTATCACTTTCATTAACGATATCGTCCGGGAGACGGTTCCATTCCTGTATTGCTTTTTACGAAAAAGGAACTACCAAAAGAGTGGGTTGTGTAGGGGTATTCTAATATTTTTTTTGTGAATTATCTCGTCGATTTGAGACGTACGTTGGTACGAAGAGATAATCAAGGGGGTTAATGGCATTTCTTTTGTAATAAATACTGTATGTCTCAATAAGCCCCAAAACTACAATACGCATGCGACTCTGATTTCGGGACTACTTCGGCCTGAAATCATACACATAGACTTCATGAGATCAAATGACTCTTTTAAACAAGGGGATGTGCACGCCGCTTTCGTCCCATCAACGTGTGCCATTCAATACAAACGTCGTTAGACATGCGAACTCTCCACGGTGCGGTAAATACTAGTGCTAGGTTGCGTTCTCTGTAGCTGTCTTCCAATCCTGAGACGACGCTTTTCCCACAGGATCGAGGCGTGTTCCGTATCGTTCTCGACGATTGAAATGCAAACACACCGAATACGCTTTGCGTGACCGGTCGTCTGACGGCTTGGAAGTGCCGGCTTGTGCGGCTCGGGGTTGGGTAAAGCACAAGGTGTGACCTGGTCGACGAAACGAATACACAAGAATGAAGGTGCTTCTAGCAGCGTGGCTGTATCCTACGCTAAGAGAAGGGAGCCGCAACGAGCTTGAACGCCGTCACCTCGCGCAGGAGTAAATAACAAAAACAAAAATTGGCCGCGTATCTGCGTGCTTTGCTGCAAATGTCGTCGAAAGACGATAGTCTTCTACCGGCCGTACAATGTTTTGCCTTGCTTCAGACAGCGCCTCCTCTATGTTGAATCGGCCGCATCTGGCTGGCATTGATAAAATAGAGGAGGCGCTGCTCGAGATATGGACGCCATCTGGCAGTCCCGTCGGGAAACATGAGCTTGTGCAGAACGCAGCCAGGGCCACTGCCAGCGGCAGCGCCATATCGTCAGCGGAGGGCTTTTTCGTGCATAGCGTCGCATTTTCAGCACAGCCTAAGAAGCACTAGGGTCTTTAGAACTATGTATCTATGTATTTTCTAGTATGGAACACACCACTAATACTTATGTATTGACGTTGCGCCTCAGATATGCGTAATGTCTGCTTTTTGATTGACAATGTTCGCTTAGTATGAACGCAAACACCAGTTCAAGATGGCTGGGCGTTCAGCAAGCGGTTAAACTTTGGCCGGGAGGCTGAGTCGATTGACAGACAGACAGACAGACACACAGACAGACACACAGACCAAAATTTCTGCGTTGAAGTATCCCAAGAAAAACTATCGTCTTTAATAAAAACTGCTCTAATCACCTCAGTAAGAGCACCCACAGCACTACAATGACGCAGGCCGTCGCTAAAGTCGCAGCGCTGTTATGACGGGCCACCTCACTATTATACGAGGTCCTTACGGCAGTACTGACTCGATGCGGTACTGTCTGCGCGCTTTTAATGGTGGTGGTGGTGGTGGAGCTTGCAGGGGGGGGGGGAGGGGGGGGGAGCTCCGCTGCGGCTGCCATTCTGCGAGTCCGCTCAGTCGGCTCGACTCAGCTGATTGTCAGGTTCTCGCTGGCCGGCTGCTTCTCCCATCGCTCCACTGTGTCCAACACGATTATTGTTTAAAATAAGTAACATTACTTGAAACAATAAAAAGTAAAAGAAAAGTTTACTTGTTCGGCGCGATCAGAACCGAGGTCACACAGCAACAACGCATCCGGCATTCCCACTGCGTTTCGAAATCCAAGCGGTAGGGCTGTCTAACAACCACCGCAGACAGGAACATAATTTTCTTTTGAAAAAGAAATATTACGACTCCTTCAAGTAACGTCAATGTCGACGCATTTCAAAAAAAAACAAAAATAGTTCAGACGATTTGGTCTGACGACCTGCAGCAACACCTCTCTTCGGTGCGCCAAACCACTACGCCACTAAAGCCACACGGCGATGAGGTCTAAAATGACTCTAAATTTACGGCAAAAAGCCTCCTCATTTTTAAAATTACATACGGAGACGGGCCCCCTCACTTTTACGATTTTTCCTGCGCTGACGGGTCCCCTCACTTTTACGTTATAACTACGCTGACGGGCCCCGTCACTGTAGTCACTGCTTTACGGTGACGGGGCCCGTCAGCGTAGTTGCGCCGCTATTATGACGGGCCCCCCTCACTATTACGATTACACCCCCAGAATCACACTACGGCGACGGGCCCCCTCGATTTTGCGACAGTACTGCGCTGACGGGCCCCGTCGCCGTAGTCACTGCCCCTTGGGCCAGTATAACCACCGCTCCACCAGAACTGGACGATGTAGTCGAAGCCATCCTTATAAATGTGCACGTGGTTACTGTAGTTCTCGTACAGTAGGAGTAGGCTCAATCAAGGTCTGATTTTCTCCGCACTCCTGGAATCCTTGGGTCAGTAGCGTAGCCAGAAATTTTTTTCGGGGGGGGGGGGGGGTTCAACCATACTTTATGTATGTTTGTGCGTGCGTTTGTATGTGTGCGTGCATATATACGCAAGCATAACTGAAAAATTTCGGGGGGGGAAGGGGTTGAACCCCCCCCCCCCTTGGCTACGCCTGCCTTGGGTGAACTCGCGGGCGGCTCAAGCCTCACGGAAGAAGCAGTGGCTTTGACGCAGGGGCGTACGCCGCAGTAAATGATGAGCGGTGCTTGCAGACAGTGGCGCCACATGTCGGGCGGGGCCTTTCTGCAGCGAGGCTCGCCAGGTCGTGGCCTCCGAGATTAGCCGGCTGCGCGCCGTTGCTACGGGCGCGCCGCCGGCTAATCTCGGAGGCCATGGCCAGGTGGTGGGGAAGGGGTCCTGGCATAATGCCCTGAGGTACGTACGCATTGTCTCGATGATAATGTGCGCCATGATTGAGTAATCTTGAGCGATGGCAATGGTTTCAGCCGTTGAAGCACTGCGGGGGAACCCAAGGCATATATTAAAGGGGCCCTGCGACACAAATTTAGTGTGCCGTTTTCATCGCTTCTTCTCGAACTGTGGAATGCACCGATATCGTTGCGCGAGTGGCAACGCCCTGCCATGCGCAAGACACCATCTGATGGTATCGAAAGATAGTAAGTCTATGTGACATTTTAGAAGCGTAATGTTTTGTTATACGTTGAAATATATAATAATAATAATAATAATAATAATAATAATAATAATAATAATAATAATAATAATAATAATAATAATAATAATGTTTATTTTTCATCAATACATTTGATGAAGGACAGCTGTAGGTAAAAGCTGCTCTCCGAAAGAGGCAGCTTGACAAGGGCCCACAGCCACCTTTGAACACGACAGAAGTGGCAACAGTCAGCAATATAAACTCAAATAACATGCAACAAAACAATGCAAGGCTAAATTAAAAAAATAAATAAAATAACAACACTAATAACAATATAGCAACTGCAAAGAACGATCAAAAACTGAACATATGTATTTCGCGCAATTGGGTCTGTGTAGAGTGGAGGAAATCTATGCCAGCTTTCATGTATTTATTAAGTAGCGTAGGAACTTTTTTTTCGAAATGGGCTAAATCCGAAACTAGCTCACAGAAGGCTCCGTTGGCACGTACATACTCTCAACTTTCCTGAAAAGCAGTAATAATAAGTTAATTAAAATAATTATTCATTTATTATTACTGCTTTAGAGGAAAGTTGAGAGTATGTACGTGCCAATGGAGCCTTATTTGAGCTTCTTTCGGTTTTGGATTTAGCCCATTTCCGAAAAAAAAGCTCCTCATATATATTATTTTCCATTGTTTGCTTAGGGGACACATGGAAGTCAGCGGCCTAATTGCATCATTGAGAATTTCTAGATAAATCATCAACAACAATAAACTCGACGCTTTCTGCGCAGTTAGGAAATATTTCTTATTGCCGCTGCTCTTCGCCGTGTCATTGAAGAATGGGTAGCCAGCTTGGCAATAACTTTGGCCCGTATCAAAATGAGCTTCTAGAAGGTTCGACCCTTGATAGGTGGTGGTCTTAGCACGTGCTCTGCTGCCATTGTACGAAAACTAAGAAATGGCTGCTGTCAGTTTAATCTATAGCTCCGTTGCGTATAGCGTTCTGTTAGCCCCCTTTTTTGGTGTGGGCGGCTTCTCGGCGCCACAATAGTGATTTAACACGTCATAAAGATGAGCTAGCTTTCATAAGACTTAGCCAGCGAAGAAGCCAGGAGAGACAATAAAGAAGGTTCTGGCACCAGTAATTCAACTGTCTATTCCGTATTCATCTCCAGCAATTTTGGACAGGAGTGCTAGTCCGCCTTCGAGGGCCCACTGCGCAGATCGGGGGGAAGCGCTGGCTGGAGCCATGTCGCTCGCTAGGAAACAGGGCTCCGAAGTTGATAACGGTGGTCCATTTTTAGGCTTAGCTAGCGGCTGTCGTACAGGGAACCCCAGCTGACACCGGGCTTTCTTCGTCGTTGAAGCATTCGTGGTAAGTCCTTGTTCAGTACTCTCGTAGGTAGTTAGCAGAACTGTCAAACGTATATGCGTGTCTTATTACAAGACCTTTGACGACTATTTTTCGCTCGTCTCTGTCCTGATATGCGCATCGGAAACGAATCGGAAGATAGTTGGACAAGTTTTCGCGCACGCGGTCTCGTCTAAGACAACAAGCTCGACAATTGTCGATATGCTAGAATAATGTGGCGGATCGATTCACCTGAAATCACTTAATTCCCGAGGCATGGTACTTCGCTATTCATGTCACCACTAAAACTTGGCGGTACCCGCAGACGTTGCTGTTATTTTTATGCAGTACAGGCTTCTCGTAGAACTTAGCATGTCATGCTAGTGTCGAAGCTAACGTAGGCCAGCTTCGTAATAGACGTAACTGGTACTTAAATAGTACCGAATGGCGTGAATTAGTTCAAGGAGCGCAAGGCAATCACAATGGATCATATTTCGAAAGCTTGGCTCATAGCACGTTCAAGAAGAGCGAATAACAACGGTAGTTCGATAAGAAGCGCCACAAAAAGCAAAGAACAGCAACATGCTGTCTGCTAGTCCCTTCCCCATGTATTCTTCCCCGCCTAGGCAAGTGCTTATCATTATCTAGAGTACAGAGTGTTGGCGTACGCATGGCTTTACTCCTTAAGATGAACCTGTTAAGGCGTATGATACATGAAATTTATAGAGGCGAAAATGATACGGGAAACGCTTGCTGTTTGCATCAGCTAAAATTTTAATGAGGGACTCGTTATGTGAGGTACAGTCGCGGCCACTGTTAGATGCAACACTCGCACGCAGAGCATGTCTAGATTTCATTTTCTTGCATAAAAACAAGGGCTTAGATTTGCATAAGGCTACTGGTGGTTGACAGCTCAGACTCTTTCCGACAAACTAGTAAAGCGCACGTTCAATGTTTCCCCATCCACTTGCAGTCAGGGGGGCCAGCAATAAGAAAGGTGCTCATTCGAGTGTTGCATCTAACAGTGGCCGCGACTGTACAAGGCTATACCGATTGAGGCCGTTCAGCGATAACGAGCTAATTGGTGAATTCGAGTTATTAACAACATAAAGTCACCTCCAAGCCTCACTACATTTGAATCGTCGGCGCATACTTGATATCTCATGGGCCCATTGACACCTGCACGCTATGCAAGAGCTCACGTCAGCTGAAAATCGCAGCGCATATCAAACAACGGAGAATATTCCCAACGGCGAAGTGGAAGTCCTCGATGGGTGAGTTTAACATTAAGAATAATTATGGTTACCACTATTGCAGTGGGCTGAACGGCAGTTATGATGATGAAAAAAATCACAAGAAAAAGCAGTAACCGGGGGAGTCTGCTGGGACTTTACCAAAAGAGAAATATTGGCGGCTGAGTCCCTGTGCTCATGCAGGCATTTCGAAATATACCCACCACGCGTATTCAACACATGCTTTAAAGTTAACGAACGCTTTCGGCAGAACGATTGAGCTGACGTTACTGTGGTTTCCTTTTTTTTTTTTTTTTTTGGAAAGATGATCTACAAACATGCTAACAGTATGAAAAATTTGTATGCCTGTTTCAGGACAATTATGTAGAAGGGGGAGTGAATGGTTGGTCAGCAAAGTCAAAGCAATTTTGAATAACATGTCACAGCCACGGTCACCTTTTGTGCGGATGATACCATTAGGAGCCTGGTGCTTGGCAACAGTTCTTGTTCACACCGATAGGAACATAAGATTGGGTTAAAGACTGGGTTTTATCGAAGGATCTCAGGGTTCTAGAAAGTACTGCCGTTACGATGCCGACATCGCATTGGCTTTAATGCCATTGTGTGGACGGAGTGAAATGCTGCCACTTCGATACACATTCATCTTACTCAGGCATATCACCTCCTGCCTTCGTTTGGGCTCCACAATGGCGCCTCTCGTAACGGAGTACATTTACCGTCTGATAGAAAAGAGATCCGAGTGGCACATTAAGCGAACAGAGGGGCAGCATCTTTATGTAAGCTGATCGCACTATTTCAACTGGTCTGAGCGTTGTTAATCTTCGCGATGTTCAATGGAGAGCTGTGGTAAGGTCTCCGTGGCTATTGCACATACCACTGGGAAACGCTGCCTGGAGGGGTCCGAGATTCAGGACGCCGCATCTGTGAAGCTCCTGATGGTAATGTCTGCTTGCTAGGCCTAACTTGCGACTACGCCTCGCGAACTCCGTGGCCGCGTTTTTTTAATTTTTTGTGTACCTGCAAACCAGCTTCCCAGGTAAGTCCTTGAGAAATACTCCCTTTCGCAATAACTGAAACTTCAAAGTCGCCTTGAACTGAGATCTCAATCTCCTTTCATGATTTTCATTTTATGTGAACTCAGGAGCCGCACTGACCATCAAGCAGCGGGGATTATAGTCTTCGTCGATCGCTTTCATTTTCGTGGTGCAAGACTCGAAAGAGACCTGAAAAGCTAGTATTTACCTAGAAAAGCTAGCAAGCCAGAAATATAATTTCAATGCTGCCTGCCGAAGCTGCGGGAACATCCAGTATGTTCCTGTCTCTTGTGGTTTCTAAACTTATGATGCTGACTGTACAATGAGGATATTTGGGCGCTTCAAGCTTCTACGTTTTCGAACATCTACATGCAGCTGCACACGGGTGGTCATATTCTGTTGATGGCAACACAGCAGCGTGACTGGGCAGAGGAATCAATTAAGAGGTAAGTGCGACAACTCCTTCATTTATTAACACTAGAACACTTGCACGAGCACGTATACATCTACCTACACGCATGAACCACAGTGATATTGCGTTAGCCAGCGCTGGGAGAGAGCTTGTTATCTCCTGTGTCATAGTGCTCGTTCTTGAACAAAGTAACCCGTCAGTCTATGCTTGCAAGTTTCGCGGGGATGTTGTTTTGTTGTCTCGTAGGAGACCATTGTGGAACCATAGGCTAATGTTTTCTCGTTTTGTTGGGTACCAATATCACTAAGACTAAAATGCAGTAAATGTACGATTGCGAACACCTGTTTCGACGCTAACAATTTCTTAGATAGTCATTTTATGTTACTTAATCAGACAATATTGTGGCATCGCATTTCTGAGCGGCAATACTATCGAATCAATCTTGGAACCTGCTACACTTGTGCTCGCCTTAAATCAAGGGGCGTGAGATCGTACACCTTGACCAATGTTTTAATCTAGAAATTGTCATGGTTGCTGTTCATAGGATGCAATCTGCGTAATTCGGTGCTGCCAGATTGTGATCAAATATTGATTTAAATTTTCTGAAAAACTCTGCACCTTTAGATTTGTATATCTCAACTGTAGCTTGTGGCAGCGATGCTATGGAACACTTCAATTTTTTTCTTTTTTGTGGATAGCGTGATTTTGAAAGGCGTTCTTTTTATTGATGTTAACAACTCGTACTAGTACACGACATCTCCATTGTCCTTATTTCGTAGTTAAATTGGACTAAGTTTGTTGCTGACGTTCACAAGGACCTGTCTGGCTAGTTACCGGTAAATAAATGATTGTGGCTATGATACCATCTCATGTTGACGTAAATTCCATTTGCAGATTACAATTGCCCACTGCATTTTCCAACAAGAATCTCGCTTCGAAGAAGAGAAAACCCGGTGCTTTCTGCTTCCACTAATAAGTCATAAAAAAAATCGCAGAAATACTCATCCCACGATGTGGAAGACATTTCTAAAGCGTTTTCTTCCTTTAATCGTTGTCAATAAGTCTTAGGCATGTTCGCTTTTGAATGTGTTTATCAATGTAACAGCAGCAACTCGGAATACGATTCAATCGTTGTCGTATTCAATAAATATCGTGCGGACCGAGTAATCACATTGCAACCTGTTTTAGATATTCACCATAATAATCAAATGAACAATTTCTGTTCCGACGGAACAGGCTTTCGAAGAGATATGTCGACACCTTAAGGGAAACATATAATTAACCTTAGGGGGGTCTTGAGCGACTTTCTTTCGAAGAACGAAGGCCCGAAACACTACACAGAAGCAATCGAGCCAAAGCTTGGTTAACCTCCATGCCTTTCCCCTTCGTTTCTCTCTCTCTCTCCGTCTCGGGATTATTCAATGAAATATTTCATGCGGCAAATTCCGTTAAGACGCCACGTGTATTGTGTTGTTAAAATGTCAATGCGACTTAATACGTTTTTATCAACCACGTGGGAACGTGAAAACTTGTACGGGTGAAAAGTGTACTGACATGACTCAAACATGGTGGAAGAATCCACCATGTTTGATGCATTGCCAAAAGGATTTTTTTTTCTTGGTACGCAGTGTTCACGCTTTCCACACACCGTATCCAAGAAACACGTATAAAGTATTTTACTTTGATTCTAAACTTTTCGTCGCCCAGCATCGGTATGCCAACCCCACCGCAAAGGTCGTTATCCTGACACTTCAATACAGCCGCAACAGTACGGCCGATGAAGCCGAGGCCATTGTTGGTGTCTTCATTTTTATCAGTGCCAGTAGGCCCTGTAGAATAAGTCAAATAAAAAGGAACAGTGTTGTGTCGCGAGTTTCGGTTTTGGTTTTCACTGTACGCATGCTAGGGGGCGCCGATCCGTACAGCAGCTTTCCGCTGCGGGGCAACAAGGCGCCATTTCTTTGTCTAACGGGTCGCCCCAAGATGGCGGCTCGTCTTCAGGTCGGCGAGGCGGGAAACGTGGCCGCCCTCCTCCTTCTCAGTTTCAACGCGGCGGTCAAAATGGCCGTTAGCCTGCTTCATCCTTCAACGCTGGTCAACATGGCGGTCCCTCCGCGTCGCGGGGGGCGAGAAATCCGGCAATATGGCGACTCCGTGCCGCCAAATTCCTCATTTCCGCTCATTTTCACGTCCTTCAGCACCGTTTTCGACTCCGCATTGTTTCCGCTGCGGATCTATGCTCAGCGGAAACACCCACTACTTGTTATTGACCCACTACGTGGTCTTAAAGGTGTCGTGAAACGTTTTCCGAAAATTTTCAACTACGTGTGTATTCAGAATCCTGGCCGTCCATTCAATACTACACCTCGATTCATTTAATCGTGCGGGTTCATTTAATAGCTATAAAAACAGTTTCGATTCTCTGCTCACGTTCCCCTCAACTGTAAAGCTGACGTCACTTTAAGTCAGCCAATGAAAAGTCTCTGTCGTCGACGAAACATGGCGACACAGCGATGTTTGCTGAGCCATAGTTGACCGAGATTCTTAGCATCATACCGGTTCAATTGCGGTGCCGTATGCAGTCACGAACGTTGTTCCCACTTTGTTAAGTTGTGCGGCACTGTCTGCCGATGCACATGGTAGGCACAGCGAGGACTAAGCCACCCAAAACACGCCGTAAAATACAACCTAATGCAACCAGTAAGAAGAACACTGGGACGCCGCGCTATAGCCGCGCCGAGCGAGCGAAGGCAACACATCATGGAGCCCGGATGTACTAGAAAGCGGAACCAAGCAGATCACTCGCTGTACTTTCACAGTATAAATAGCTAAGAGCGCAAAATTTGCCGTGTTATTTTTTCTTTCCTAGGTTCCTATAAATCTATCATTTTGGAGCAAAAAAAGCTAACGCTCTGTTTATAACTTCTCTTACCATGACGTCACATGTTGGTTCCTATGACGGCCGGTAGGGGCGCATTGTCGTTTAGGAGCATAAGAAAACTGCGATTTCAAACGGGCGTCATTAATTATAGACTGGATATTACGCCGAAATATTTCGGAATCGGTATGTCCAATCCTTAATGAAGCAGGGAAAATTACAACCGGGCAGCTTCATTTTCGTTTCACGACCCCTTTAAGGGAATACGCGCAGTAACGTGTGTGCCTTTTGTAATGGGTGGACGGCTCTGAACCACAATGTCGTTATGATATGCACATCTTCTGACGCCCGATGGCAATGTATACGCTTGTACCAAGCAATATTACTGCGATATTACAGGTTGTAGTGTGACGCCTGTATACAGGACGCGTGTGTTTGTAAAGCATGAAAGTTATTTTCACTGCATTTCCAAGCAGAGGAAGTTATTTTCAATGTAATCCCAAGCAGAAGCGTGGCTGTGTGGTAGAACGCTTGCCACACAGACGGCCTGGGTTCGATCCTCACTCGGACCCGGGAATTTTTATTATTTATTTTATTTGCATCTTTGTCAATTCTTCGGTCACCGACAAGATGATGATTTTTCGCTCACAACCAACGACGAGGACGCCGACACCGACGCCGGAATTTCTGCGAAACGAGCTCTTTAACGCTGTCGCGTTAAAAAGGGTCTTCCATTACTTTAGTATTTCCATTGCTCGGGAGGATGAGCTCGTTCGCTCGCAGTTGGAGCAGTTCGCACCGCATTCCGTACAGCAGCTTTCCGCTGCGGGGCAACAAGGCGCCATTTCTTTGTCTAACGGGTAGCGCCAAGATGGCGGCTCGTCTTCAGGTCGGCGAGGCGGGAAACGTGGCCGCCCTCCTCCTCCTCAGTTGCAACGCGGCGGTCAACATGGCCGTTCGCCTGCTTCCTCCTTCAACGCCGGTCAATATGGCGGACCCTCCGTAGCGGGGGCGAGGAAGCCGGCAATATGGCGACTCCGTGCCGCCAAATTCCTCATTTCCGGATCAACAGCGAGCTTTTAGCTCATTTCCACGTCCTTCAGCACCGTTTTCGACTCCGAATTGTTTCCGCTGCGGATCTATGCGCCACTTAGCGAATTTTTTTCAATGTCCCGCTCGGAACCGCACTTGTTCGGCGTGCGGCAAAGTTGGTCATTTTCAAGCGGTCTGCAATTCTCGTTCTTCAGTTCAACCTAGCGCAACTTCTTCGTCTGTTTCATCGAGTGCTGCTGCGCAGACCAATACGGTCACGGTGTTAAACGTGGACGATCTCCACACAACTTCCGAGCCATGCATCACAGCTTCAGTGGGCGATGTCCCCTTGTCTTTTCTGGTGGACACAGGTGCTTCCGTTTCCTTAATTAGTGCCGCTGACTTTTATAGTAATTTTTTCGGCTCTCGCCTTCATACATTGTCCTCCAAACATACTCTAAGGAAAGCATTGAAAACTGACATCGTTTCACTGCGCAGGTCTCTTATCGCAATCTCAGCAGCGGCGTTACTTTCCGGACCCGCGTCCGGTTCTACGGCCTCAGCCGCTTGCGAAGGTTCACTGTGAAGGTTGCTAAGGTTCACTGTGGCAAGGATGGCGCGGAGCCGTGCCGTGGCTAGCCGGCGTCCCCGCCGGCCGCGTCGGTCCCGCGTGCCTGTACTTCTGCTTCGTCGGAGCCGCTAGCCGCGACGCCACAAACAGTCCCGTTTCCTGCATGAACTCCAGGTGCCGTCGATGCAGAGGACCGTGCGTTTAGCGCTTTAAGTCAGCTGGTCGACCGGGGTGGTGTCCAAGGCCACGTAGGTGGCGGGTGCAGGCCTTGTGAACGCCCGGAGAGGTCCCCCAGTACGTGATATAGCGTCTCCTCTGGGGCTGGGGCAATGCAGAAGGGGAATGTCGTTGGGGGAAGCTGTGAGCCGGATGTCCACGTAGCCCGGATGGCAGGAGTCAAGGCGGCGCCTGCACGAATTCTCCCGAGCGCAACCTCTTCTCGACGAGTTGAACCACTGGGGATGTCTTATCCACGCGGATGAGCGTACGCGTGAAGCGCAGGAGTGTTTCTTTGTGCAGGAGCAAGCTTTCCTTTGGCGACAGCCGAAGTAGAGGCAGCGGGTGTCGAACTTCCGCCAAATGGAAAACGGCATCTGCGTCAAGCTGGGCCGGTGCACACCGACGTGTCCACACAACCCGGACAGGACAAGCGAACGAGTGGATAAGCCGGCGAACATCTCAAGCTATATCTTGGGAGCTAGTAACTTTTCACAGCTCTCGAACAGCCTGCGTGGAGTCCGTCGCCAATCAGTCTAGCGACAAGCAATCCACCTTAAGTATCATGAGTGGCAACCTGTACCGCATAGCTGTGAGCTCCGCCAAAATTGATGGGAACGGTGTCTCTGTGTTATAGGAGCATGCTTGCTGCGCGTCACGTAGCATGGGGCGTACGAGGCTGGCGTGCAAAAACTTGTGAAAATGATTATGTACAGGGGTGATGGAAAAAAAAACGCGAACAGTGTGGTACCTATACGTTCTCTGCTGCATTGTATTTCTTTTCAAGCGTTTATAGCCTTGACTGCAATAAAAAGCTACTATAGTCTTCAATGATACAATGAAGGACCACTCTAGCATCAGTTTATTGCCACCGAGGTCAGACCATGGTAAAAATAGCGGGCCGCGTTGTTCACGTTTCTCCCCCCCCCCCCCCCTCCCTTTCTGTATATGGGCACTGATGGTGACTGCAGATAAATATTCCACAGGAGTTTCTTGTAAATACCTTCCGCTCCTGTTTTCTCTAAGTTATCTTATGAAACGGGTAAGCTGTACGAGTTGGCTGTGAGCTCTTTTATGTAACTAAATAAGCTGTTGCAGGCGCAAATGACAGCACGGGGATGGCTACTTTCGTGTTGTCAGTTTTCCGCACATGGTGAGCTTAAAACACTGGCAAACGTCCAGCGAGACTTAGCTGCGGCGAGAAGAGATTCGACGTGGAACTAAAAGAAGCGTGTTGAGGAAGACTAGAGGCACGAAGGTCTACTCATGTGCCTTGAATACGAGAGCAGCGTGGAACACACAGACAGAAGCAGAATAGATAGGCGAAACTTTGTCGTGTCTGGGTGCTTCGTGTCTTGGGTTTTTAGGAGCGAAACTCCTTAGGCCTGTACCCCGCCGTCGCCGTTGAAGCTCCCTGCAAAACATAGATGCGGCGCCCGCGCAAAAGAACAATTAAACGCCGCGCGCGCCGAACGCCGAGTGATTCGGTTCTAGCACATCAGAAATTCGATGTTAAATAAAAGAATTAAGCTGTGTGCACAACTGGTTACAATGACCGTCTTCACTTTCACCACCTTTATCGTGGATTGTGAAATGACAACCATCACTGTTGCGCAGTACGGGCGCTTTGTCGAAGGTGGTGGCAGACGCTCTCCCCACCCGGCGCCGTCGCAAAAAAGAAAAAAAAAGGCGCGCGTTGCGCGAAAAACTGTTCGCGTTTATAGACAGTAAAATTCATCGAACACCATGTTTTTACATATATATAAAAAAAAAATAGGGACCCACTTGACATTACTTAGGGCTACCAACAGAACATGGATAGTAGGACTCGGAAACGTAAACGTGAAGATGATGGAGACGATAAGCTGCTTGGCAACGATGCGGAACGCAAAGCCAAAGCAGCTGCAAAAAGTCGAGCCCGGCAACAGGATCCTGCGGTTAAAGCACGACGAGTGTATCTACAACGGCTACGCCGACAGGATCCTGCCGTACGCGCTAGAGTGGCCGAATCTAAGCGCCGACGCCGCCAACAGTTTCAAAACGTACAGAGTACGTTCGATTCTGCGCTTTTTTTTTCAGGCTTGGCACCACTAGTACGAAACTGCCTTCATTTTTTGAGGTTTCTAAACTGAAGATATTTTTGAGCTTCATTCTGTGTTGCCTCTTACATAAAGGAGCACAGAAGGCATAACAATTAACACAAGTTAAAATTCACGACTTTCGCGCAATTATGTAAATCATGAAATCGGTAGGTTATCAAACGCCTTGGCCTAAACAGTCCTGTTTACGTCCTGAGACATCCCGTAAGAGGTGAGTAAGGGCTCCCTTTTCTATCTTTCTTCGAATAACATTGCTACTACCAGTCCATAGAGAATGAGGTTATTATGGTTTATTTTTCCTCTGTGTACTATCTTTGCATACCGGTTGTATTATTCGTCAGGTTTTCTATAAAAGTACGAGGTTGAAGACAGTAGCAGCTGCGCATTCATGTTGATGAGCTGAGGGTCCACATTCCCTCGACACGTCTGCCGCCTTTGAAACTATTCTTTAAGGTGCTCACCCTTTATGAAAAACTTGTTATCGTGAGTTCGAGTCAATTCCTCTTTGCGGTTTCAGCGCCACTCGCTAAATACAACCTGTATCCTCTCGTTGTTTTCAGATTGGCCTCGGTGGGGTTTAATGCGTGACAAAACGATGGCACGTGTGCCCCATATTGTGTGACCATTACACTAATTGCAGTTCGAGGGCCCTGCAACGAGACAACTGTGCTTGTTCTCTTATCCGAAGCCAACGCCAACATATGGACAAGATGAGCAGCAGGGCAGGCTGTAACCAGCGAGCCCATATCATGAACTTTTACAGGCTAGAATGCCAAGTTTGAGTGTACCTCGAGTTTTGTTTAATGAAGTTATTCACGCTTTCTGCTTCTTTTGCAAGCAATAAGTTTATTGTGGATAAACTTACACAACGACGAGAGCTTCGCGCGGTGATAATTGCATGGTAAAGGTGGAGAACTCATGCATTTTCAGTCTTTGTTGAAAATTCATAAATCAGAGGAAGCTTTTCTGGAAAACAGTATTGCTATAATTGAATGCCCGTAGTCTGATTTAAACCAAGAGGCAACGTAGCGGCGTTATTGTCTCGCTCTGTTTTTCCATGTGTTTAACCGAAGTTTTAGTTGTAAATTTTTGCTTTATGCTCGTGTATTTTTGCCTTTGAAGGAGAAAATTTGACGAAATGCACCGAAAGAGCAGTAATTGACGATTGGCATCGGCTCATAATTCACATCATATGCAAACACGATAGAGCCTAATTGTGGAAAGAATCAAACTTTTCAGGTGGATTGCAGGCAACGAATATACGATTTCCTGTAAAATACCTCCATGAGTACCTCTAAAGCAGAGTACTTTTTAAGCATGTAACAGAAAACTTGACAGCCTCTAGAATCATGCATTATGTAGGAACCAGCCTGTTGTTTCATAACTACATCATTTAACTTTTTGGCGCTCCACATAAGGTATACATCTGTTGCTTTTATACATGTTTATGCACGTCTAGACGGCTCCTTGCGCTGTTATTTGACTTGCATACTATTTCTCGCAATAGCTTTGCCACTAAGGCAATGCGTAGCCTTCTGCGGAGTATGTGCCTTCAGTTCAAGTTACAGTTCCAATGTTGATGTTGTGGTAATTGAAGATCTATTGTAAACATTTTAGGTAGTATTGCCTATAAAGATGTCATTCTGCTGCTCGTGAGTTCAGTTCTATGATTTACCCTATGTATTATAATGACATAGTGAGATAATAAAGCAGACTTGGAAGCTCTAGCTGCAAGGCTGTTTTCTCATTACTATGCAAATGCTAATGAGGACCACCCGCGAGCTGCTGAGCCAGTTTGCCGAGTTCGTTAAGCAACTATTGTTATAACTATGTCGTGCCTGTGTGACGTGTTCCGCGTGTTCTGTGTCATGCCCAAAAATATTCTGGTTCTGAAGAGAACCGTTTCATCTTATTTGACCCAGGACATATTGAACATGCTAGGAAATATTCGACGAACAAGACAACGACGCCAGACCGGCTCGCGAGCAGCGCGATGAACTTTTTTTGCTTATCTACTCCTTTGTATTATCCACCTTGTAAATAAATGCGTTACATTGTCACAATATGTTTAAAGAATGCTTATACAGAGGTACGCCAGCCAAGGTTGTCAGTAAAATGTAAAAACGTTTTCATTTTCCCGGAAAGAAAATACAGAACTCTTTGGGTCCAACTAAGGCTCTTTTTACAGAGGCAGTTGGGGCGCACAAAATAGCGTCAAAGAAAAGAACCTGCTGCTGTAATAACACTGCTCTTCGGTACGCCGCTGCCACCGCTGAGGAGGATTCTAGTTTGGCCCTAAACATGGTAGAGGCTCGTGTACTGTGCGATCTCAGAGCACGTTAAAAAACACCAGATGGTCGAAATTTCCGGAGCCCTCCACTACGGCGTCTCTCATAATCATATCGTGGTTTTGGGACGTTAAACACCAAATATTATTATAGGTTGACCCTATAAAAAAAAAAAGAAGAAAAGAATAGGTTGACCCTAAACGTCGGGTTTTTTTCGGTTTTCTAAAAAACTTTTTACTTTCGCCTCACAACCTCGGTTGGTCCCTCCGTTTCAATAATACGTTCCTTCCCAACCAGACAGACTTTTGTCGAATGTTCACCTTTAAATGTTTAAATAATGTTGCGTAAAGGGAAAACGTAATCATATTAGGGTGTCTGCTTTGTTCATAGAATGAAGTAGTGGCTTCTCTCATGCAGATGATACTCATGTTTCCTGTTTTATGAAGTCGCGATGCGTGGTACACGTAGTGACATGCTTGCAGCAAAGGTTATCTCTTGCCCTAATGTTGACCGCTGCATGCTTGTCGCCTCTTGTATCTTGGACGACGCGCTGATGTAACCACTCGGTCATTTGATCAAACGATGCTGATTAGCTTGACTGATTGCCCCTGCACGATGGCGCACACTTTAGAGCGCAGTTAACGATGTAAACCTACTAAGTGGCTGAATAAATTCCTTCTGGGGCGGAGGAGCCTAGTGGTGATGCGGGGACTGTGTCGATTCGGCGGTGATGTCATCTCGAAGGCGCGCTGTAGTTCATCTCCGTGTAGGTAGACGAAACGTAACCGCGTGCAGAGGTTATCTACGGGTGAACGTTGAGAATGGTAGGCAGTAATGTGGGTGCTGTTGAAATGAAGAAAGGTCGCCTTATGAGGTTCGTGCCTCTGCGTCGGCTTGGTTTTTTCCGTCTCTTTGTCTATACTGTCAACCCTTCATTCTGGTAGTTTACAGTTTGTGCAGCTTGCTGGGGGGCAGGCAGCGGTAGTTTCAGTTCTCCATTGTCCATTGCCCTTACTTTGGGCCACTCGAGCTAATCATCTATACTGACGACACGTTATGATAATGAAGGGCTATGGAGTTTGCCTGTTATGTTACGCAGCAGGTAAGAGTAACCGACCTTGAGTGTGCTAGCTTGTGTTTAGGGCTCCTGTCGCAACACAGCGGCTGAATATATCTTCAAAGCAAGACGCTCCTTCAAGCAATACAAATGCAAATTCAGTACCAGACTGAGAAAAGAAAACAAGGAATCGCGTTGCTGGCACTTCTGGATAGTGGGAATGCTGCGCTTTCTCGCCCCCGGCTTTTGCGTTGTTGTTCTTTGCTGCAGATAACACCTTTGAGGCGCGCAGTATGCGCCGTTGTGATCTTTTCGCGACTTGCACCTGCAGCACACAAGGGGCGGGGTTGTGAGCAAAGAAAAAGGACGATTTTCTGCAGCCCATCAAAAGAACAGGACTCCGCGACGCTGGGCAGGAAGTAGCATGAAATCAGAATAGGAAGGAAGGAAGCAAACAGAAAGGGAGAAGGCAGGGAGGTTAACCAGAAATACTTCCGGTTGGCTACGCTGCACAGGGAGATTAGGGAAGGGGAGGAGACAAGTGGAGGGGACATGCGGAATGGGTATCACCACCTCTGAGCTCTCCATTGACCTCTGGAAGAGAACCGACAGTTGGGCTAGTCGGTTGAAATGCATGGTATAGCTGTTTTTTAAGCACACTCCGACGAAGACGAAAGACGACAAAGGAACACAAGACCTCTGGAATGCGGCCTGATCCAACACCTCTGAAACGTGGCCTGCTTTAGTCTAAGATCTGCGCTAGAAAAAAGCGGGAACTCACACCTGGACATAACTGAACAAAGATGGCGCGTCCAGTTCAGCGTGCCCTGATGTGTCTCAGCTTCTTTTGCTGAGGGTTTAATTGAGAAGCCACGGCCCTGAGTCCACAAGGGTTTACTGTGGATGTGCCAGCAGAGTGATAATGCTGGACAGTGACCATGTGTGTTGAGCAGGCGGAATTTTAGTGCCTAGTGTTCGAGCTCACCATTTTGTATACTTAGTACAAATCTATGTAGGGGGTCTTGTACATTGGGAAAACGACCCGCTGGGAGCATCGGGGCGGGCACCATGTGGCAAAGTGAACAGGTAGCAAAAGCTTGGGGCCATACGTAAAGATGGATGCCGTCAACTTCTCGCTATAGCAGGCGCATGTCAACAGTCGTCTGCGGGATGATCTTTCCAGGGGTCCGGTATGTCATTCAGATGTGAGTAGCTCTCGATGGTGCCTGTTGTTGTCGCCTGGTGTCATTGATTTTGTCGCGTCGTGAAGATTAGGGAATACACGGCTACAACTTCAGTGAAGAACTTCAGGCACATCGTTCTTGATGCATGAATGCATGACTGTCATGCAAACTTAATGATTGGGGCTATAGTTTAGAAGGTACAGCTCTATTGGACAGACTCACGGGCGCCTCACCGCCAACAGCAAAAAGGGCGCTTGCACTCGAAATGTGGTAGCCATAAGGTTCTAAACTAGCAGGCTTGAAAGCTTCCTATTGAGATTGGGAAAACGTGCGAAGAAAGAGAAACATTATCCATGTCGTCTTCATGACGTCGAGGGAAATGGAACCTTGCTGTTGTTCGGACGCCGCGGAAGCAAGATACACGTGTCATAGTGTCAGGTGTACGCGCGTGTATTAATGCATACACATATGTCCGAGGAGTCAGTTTTAAAATGATCCAGTTGAAATCACGCGCATGCGCTATGCGTATGTCTCGTCTTATCATTTGCTAAAGCCCAAACTCTATGTGATTCACTAGTTTCTAGCATGAAGCTTCAAAGGAAACCAATTATGGTTTCTCAGACAGAAAGCTTACAAGTTAACCATAAACTTACGCTCATCCGCTAGACAAAGGCGAATTCTCCCACTTTGCAGGGTTATGCAGAATTTACACTACTTGGCTAGGCACCCGCCACTGCGGTCTAGTGGTTACGGTGCTCGACTGTTGACCCGCAGGTCGCGGGATCGAATCCCGGCTGCGGCGGCGGCATTTTCGATGGAGGTGAAAATGCTTGAGACCCGTGTACTTAGACGTAAGTGCACGTTAAAGAGCTCCAGGTTATCGAAATTTCCGGAGCCCTTCCGCTATCGTGTCTCTCGTAATCATATGGTGGTTTTGGGCCGTTAAACCCCAACAATTATTATTATACTTGGCTAAGCACCTTTTAGAAGTTTGCAACGCTTAGTCAATTTGTTAGTTGTGCTTACCGCGACCTCCTGTTTAGCAGCGCTTTGTACGCTATATCACTGAGGGGGGGTCAGTTAGGATAGTGGTGAGCATAAACAAATTTCGGATTCCGTACCTGCGGCCTGCGCGTAGTAATATGTTTGATACGTTGGTAAGTCGATGAAAAATTCTCTAGCACGCGAAATCGAAACTATGTAAGCGTGGCTATAGTTTACGCCGTGTGTTTTTGGTACTACGACAGCTGCGTATTCTCCATGTTATTATCGCACCAGCGGGGCGACGCAGTGTCCGTTCCGGGCGGAATATATGGCCTGAATATGCCTGCTGGACATATCTGATACGTGTCATCATTGCACAGGTGAGTAAAAGTGTTTTACTATTCCCCAAGTGATCTCTATGTGTTCATTTCTAAGGAAACGTTAGAAAGCCAGGGAACAATATCCCCTTTCACTCCGCCAAAGGAGGATTGCAATGTTAGGTCGACAACATCTAAGCTTTATCGCTAGTCTACGTAAACGACTTTTGTATCATCTGCTTTGTATGTACTTCTAATACGTCATCTCTAAACATAAAGGCGAAGGCACTCCGCGTGCATATGCGTCGGACGAAACCGACAGCTTTTAAATGTACACGCACCAGAAGTTATAGGTGCAGCTGTAGCAACCGTGCAATACCGTTTCAAAGATATCCTACGTATATCACAACCGTGATTTCGCGTGATGAAAATAGTCTGTTATGGAAGGGACGCAGCTGTGGTTTATTAGTAAAGAGGTACAGGCCTATGAGATTTTTCAGGAAAGCTGTGCGGCCTTCGGGCATCGGACTTGATTGCTAAAGCGTTCTTCTCGTGCTGCTTATAGGAGTCGATTGTGGTATTAAGAATGGAGAAGACGCATTTGGTGCTCACTGAAACATTAGGTTATGCCTGCTCGATTACTGACACGTGACTCAGTTTAAGTGCAAAAGTACAAAGGACGCCGAAAATTAGCTCTTCACCTGGAGGACACCTTCTGAAGCAACCTGTAGCTTGATGCGTCCTGTACTTCCAGAAAACTCGCGCACTAGCTAGTTTTTAACAACGGAGCTGTTTATGCCAGCTGTAAAATCTTTAGTGGGCGGGTAGTGGGCGGGTGGGTGAGAAATGTTATTTTTGTTCCTTTAGATGTGGCAACCTAATTAAGATATGGCACCTAACTTTAGATGTGGCAACCTAATTTTCTTTAGGAAATAAAACTTTCCTGACGGATTGATCAGTTTTCTGCAACACAGTTGTGATATCAATGATTATCCTATATTAAGCCTAGAACGTGTTTATACCGTTTTAATATCTAAACGTAGCATATCACTGACTCGTTAATTCACGTTCTTCTTTCTTTCTTCGTTTCAGCTTTGTTAAGCGCCGTACCAGGAACCAGTTTGCACTAGCAATAGAAACCAATTTGTTCACTCCCAAACAAATTGATATATGCTGTAAATGACAAACTGGGTAGCCCTCAGTGATGAACGGCCCAAGTGCCCACCGCATCTGCACTGAACTACGGTACACGCTCGTTGCGAGCGAACCAAAAACATCGGTTGTAACCGACGTTTTTCGTGCTGCTTTCTAAGCGCCTATTGTTGAGACGCCGATGCTGTGGTGCAACGTAATTCAAGTGAAGTCTATTCCTAGCATCACACGCAATCGTGGACCCATTGTTCTAAGTTATCATTGGAGACGTGAGTAACTACTCTTTCTTTTCTTTTGAACGCCTGTTGCAATTTTAATGATGTAGTTTCGCGCCAAACGGGTGTGATTGCTGTTTACTATTTTATTATAACGAGTCACCAAGCTCACTGATAACGCACTGGTTTCAGCGCGAAAGCGCTAGGGACAGGAAGAACAGAAACCCACGTACCTTGTCCATTGTGCTCTTGCGATGAAGTCACTGCGCAACCTCGAACGACGGAGCAACTGGCGGACTCATATTTATTGTCATAGGTACGATGACAACTTTATTATGATTTAGTTTAGATGATGATGAGGAGGAGGAGGATTATGAGGATGTTGTAGGTTGCCGGCGGATGTAGCCTTGCGAAATTTGCAGGCAATTGCCCCGTCCGGTTTCCTCATTTCAGATTATGTATAACTAATGACCTTTTTAAGGCGAAGCGCGGGCAGGCTAACAAGAAGTCGTGCGCAGCGCTACGCAACTATGCACATGCCAGTGGCCTATGAGCTATCCTGCATGCAGTGTTGCGCCTGACCTCCTTATCACCACACCACACCCCAACATATAAGTCTCACTCATCACCAGTCACACGTGAGGTCTGTAACTTTTAAAAGCTTCAAAAGCAGCCGCCACACCTCCTTCCTGAATATCCAGTGACCAGCGGGCAAGACAATGCTTGCCTGCTGAAGCCGGCGAATTTTTTTACGAATATTTTAAAAGTCAATATTTTTTTCTTTTAGATTGCGTCAATGTAACACAGTTGGGCGATAATTAACGCAAATATAAGTAGGTAAGCTGACAGAGGTTACAAAAGTGGTCTTTTTATCAGGGCAGCAATTTATAGATGACTCCGCCGTGGCCAGGTATCAAACTTAACGATGCTTAAGACGAGTATCAATGAGAGCAGACCAGTTTAATTGTGGAATCTACGCGGTTTTGTTTGATTTCATTCTGTTTGAGCTTGAAGTTTTTCTCTTTTTTTTTCCAGTGCTTTCGTGTTTTTGCCTTCCTGCTTTCGTGCAATGTTTAGTGTTTAGGTTGATCTATAGCGAAGCTTAACTTATCGTTTATACTGCAGCCCACATGTAGATACTCCTTGTAGGACGTGTCCTTCGTATGGGCGTTCTATTTTTATAGGCTAAATGATAAGCATGGACTGTGTAATGCTAGAGGCTGGCCGGGCACCGATACTGCCGAATGACCATTGTCTTGCACAGGATGTTGCTCGGAAAATTATTGCGTGTGAAATCCTCTTAAATGGGGTTTTCTACTTCTTAAATGTCTTCTGTATACTAATTCGCGAGTAGTCAAGAAGTACATTAAAATGGTTGTTCTTGCACCTGTTTTCAGATACAATGACGCTGGCCTTTTCGACAAAGCAATTGTCGCTTTTCTTGCACTACAAAAATTTCTTTCAGGCAAGTGAAAAATTCTGGAGTGTAAGGAAAGCACCAATCTTACTTGTCAGCGAATATTTTTTATTAAAAGTGTTGCCCTAATTTGGGTAAGTTTTCACATGGTGAGCTGTTGAATGAGCTTATGCCCTCCTGTAAACCAGTTATATTTAATCGGGCAAAGGTGACACAAGCGAATGTTTGTTGCTTCTTTAAAAAGTCGACACTTCATCGACTCTGAGGGCACTAATTATTTATTTTCTGTTCTTCTTTCCTGCTCTTTTCTTCTTTTTTTATCGCTATATATCAGTACTGATTGTATTTTCACTGCATTGAATTTATGTATTTATGCTTTATATAGATGTACGTGCTGAATGTTGTGCATTATTGTGGTCTAGGCGGGGGGTTGGTGCGCTGTCAGGCATTCTGTTGCCTTTTCACAACCCCTTCCCATTCAAACACTGGATAACTGGTGTATGTTTACAAAGATGAATAAACTTCAACCTTGACGATTGCATTTGATCTTGATGAGAACTTCGTCTGTGTAAGTGGGTAGTAAACACTCTTCTTCTGTAAATCTTACTTGTAAATCTGTACTGTAAATCTTACTTTTTTTTTCTTCAAATGCGCGGCTTTTCAGTGCGATCGCGCGCACACGCGTGGACAAGTCGCGGCCTCCCGCGGCGGCCCCAGTAACGACCGAGCGCGCCATGCTGATACTTGGCTTGTGACACAGCGATTTTTGAGTCTGTAGCGTCATTTGTCGAGAGAAGAAAAAGTGATTTTTAGCTGACTTTAAGAATTTATTGTAAATTCCAGGCCGTCTGCTGCTCTGTAATATTTGGCTCGCGTGTTCTCGGAAGCCTCGAATACCTATCGGCAGCGTTTTCTGAGCATGCTCAAAAAGTGTTGCAGGGCCCCTTTAACTTGCGTTGAAGCTATAGACAGCATGAAGGTTGTTTCGCTGCGTTTCCTTAAGCTAGCATTTTGTGAAGTTATGCCAAATCACACGCTAAAAAAGCAAGCTGCTAGCTGCTGCTCGTACTGCTTCGTACAACAATCCGATTTCTTACTGTAGTATTCATTGCTTGACCTCGCGGCGAAACTCTTTCTTTAAATGAATGATTAACATTATATGAAGTTTGGAACCTTTTTGCTAAAGCGTGTGATTTCTCATATGTATGTAAACGACGTATTAACGCAAACTAGAGAGAGCGAAGAGATTTACTACGGCAAATGTTTATTTCTTATATTTGTAGGCCTGCGGAAAAGTGCCTAAGGTAAAAGAAGACAAAAGGTGCTCAGAAAAAGATGAAAAACGTTACTGATGCAAGAAGGTGGCCGGTATCTTAAAAAGCGTGACTTGTGGATTCATGCTCTGACGACGATCTCCATTTTTTATTTCAAAATACTGGTTAGAAGTGATTCATTGCAGGTCTCCATGCTTTTTCAATCAACTGTTATCTGGCGTAACAAAAGAAACAATATCTTACCAGTGTGTGCACGAGGCGGCGTTGATTACAGTTGATTACTCGCGGCTTCCGACCATCCGTCCGTCCGTGCCCTGGAACGGTGCCAGCCGTGGCCTCTTCCCCTCATACTCTGATGGCACAGCGGCGCATGGCGAGAGTTGCGCCGCCACAGCTGTGGCCTCTCCCCCCTTACACTCTCCCAGCAATCAGGTAATGGCACAGCGGTGGCGTCCGACTGTCCGTCCGTCCGTGCCCCCCTCACACTCTCTCAGCAATCACGTGATGGCACGGTGACACGCGCGGCAACGCTCCTTCGTCAGACACAGGCTTTCGCCGAACACACTAAGGAATTTACAAAGTGTCCTTCAATTCTATGAAGAGTAAATCTACCGGCCGAAATGGACACACGGATTTGGACGTGCTGCTGGGACACGCTGAGGAATCGAAAAAATGCGGCTTAGCATGCGTTTGGATGGTGAGTGAATATTTCCGCACATGTCAGACACTGCGGGCTACGACACTTGCGGGAGCAATACCGTGAACAAAAGCCTCTCGAAGCAATTGCGTATCTCTTTGCCGAAATTTTCGCGGAAATTCACATTCCATGCTTTCCCAGTGATAATAAAATAAAACGTGATACCCTATTCAGATAAGTGATTAGCTCACGAAAACTCTGACAGTTAGTACCATTCTGTCATAATTTTCCTTGTAATTTTGTTGCGACGGCATTTATATGGGCAGTCGAGGCAGATTTTCAGGGTCGACGTGTAGTTCCGCATCACATTGAAATCGATAACATGGACAGCACGAAAACCGCATCGCTCGCTGCAGCGCTTGTATTGCCTTACAACAGC
This sequence comes from Rhipicephalus appendiculatus, assembly GCA_030522465.1. Classification (NCBI taxonomy): domain Eukaryota; kingdom Metazoa; phylum Arthropoda; class Arachnida; order Ixodida; family Ixodidae; genus Rhipicephalus; species Rhipicephalus appendiculatus. The sequence continues at coordinate 571,803 of JALIZH010016743.1, forward strand.
GTTTTGTTGAGTTACGCCAAATTGGATACTGAAGCAGTTAGCTGCTAGCCTTACTTCGATGCTATCTCATTCATAGCATCATGCTTGCAGCGAAACTGTGCCTAAAGAACACACAACCTTGTCCATGTACTAAGAATACTCAACGGTGTTTTTAGACTATACTGTGTAATGAGGGAAATCACCAAAAGATTAATAAAGAACACCAATAATTTGCCTCACTTGGTTCACTTTTTTTCCCCCCTAACAGTCATTTGTACACCTTCGTGCTGTCTGCCATTTTTCTGAGATCTAGAATTTTTTACGGACACGCTGAAAGCCAGCAATATACTAAATGTTCCTTCTGCAAAAGTGGAATTTAAGAACTAATCATTTCTACTCGGCAGAAAAAATTGACAGGCTGGATTCTCTTCTTACATTTATGTGTGCATGATCAAAGTTCTGAGGGAATGATTTCACGTTTCAGTGGCTTCTAAATCACTGCGGCATATTGGGCAACGAACATGCCGACGCAGCTGCTCGATCTGCACACGAATATAGTGTACAAGAATTCATCCCGTTCTCAAGGACTGATGCTGCCATGAATATACGAGAGATTGCTAACGAAGATGTCAAATCCCTGTGGAACACAGCAAGTTTACGTCACACGCGACTGCATAGGCTGGACCCGTCTCGTCGACTTCGGCCTCCGTCCAGACTCTCTCGACTCGAGACAACGGTGCTTTGCCGACTGTGGATTGGTGTCGCTTTCACCAAATCTTTTGGCTACCGAATCGGCATGGAACATGGAAGACAGTGCTGCTTGCGACCATTGCGGCAGCGATGAAACAATTGACCCCGTTCTTTGTCGCTGCCCTCGCTACAGCGCGCACAGACTGCCGCTAGCTGCTGTGTTGGCCCGCCTTGGGGACAGACCCTTGACAGAACAGTCAGTGCTCGAATCCTGGCGCGAACTGTCATCGCACAGAAAATCAGTCAAGGCCTTATTGAACTTTTTGCGTGGCAGTGGCCTATTGAATAGGCTATAGTACCCCCGCTCTTTTTTTTTTTTTTGCGTGTCTACTCTTCTCTTCGCTTTCTTTTAACATCCCATCTTTCTTTCCCTTTTTCCCTCCCTTTAGTGCAGGGTAGCAAACCCGATGCTACAATTCTGGTTGACCTTCCTGCCTTTCTCTCATTTTATTTTCTCTCTCTCTCTTCTGAGTGAGTGTTTAGCGATAATCTTCCTATGTGGTATGACATACTCTGATTTCTACTGTCTATGAATGAATAAAAAAAAAAGCAGCCTGCGTTATTCGGCAAAGCACGCGCTTCCAGAAAGTAAGAGAAGTGATATGGGAAAATTGGAGAGCTTCAACCTCAGCCAGAGATGAGAGAGGAACGCCTGGTCAGTTACAATGAAATCACAAAGTATTATAGATTGGCGAGGGCTCGGTATCCCCCTGCCCACCCGAGACTCAATAAGACACAGACGGTGGACTGCCGCCTTCTCCAAACCAACACTTACCCGAATCCGGTGGCCTACAGCCGTAATTACCCCGACCAATACGATGGCAAATGTCAGCTATGCAGGGAACGGGCGAATCTGCGACACATTCTGTGGGCTTGCCCTCAGGCGTCCCTACAGGGTCACAATATAGATAACGATGAGCAGTGGGAGGCCTTACTGCTAAGCTCGGATCCGGACGAGCAACTCTGGGCCGTCCAGCTGGCCGAAAACGCCGCCAGGACCCAAGGGCTACTGGCCGCCGTTTAGGCGGGGACCTGTTCCCCAAACCGCTGGACCCAATAAAGTTATTTCTCTCTCTCTCTCTCACGAAGCTGAAGCTGATTGGCTACCCTGCAGTGGGGAAGGTGAAGTAGGGATGAAAAGGGAGCAGAATGAGATATTAATTAATAATAATTCACACAGTGCCATGTTCGTCGGCAGGACATTGTCTTGGGGGTGCAAACCAGTGTTGTATCGCGGCTGTGGGAGGGGGAGGGGTTGCTGGTGTAGCTTATGTAGGAACAAATGCCGGTATGGCTTGAGGGGGGGCAACTGCCCCTTCTGCGCCCCCCTGCCAACGCCCACGCACAGTAACACTCATTCGCATACGGGGCTCTGGGTTTGTCACTATTTTACGTTTCCCTACCCAAGACGGCGTACGGCATCATTCAGGTGAGGTTACAGACTCGCCATAGCAAAAATAGAAGCAAAGAAGCCAAGGTTGCAAGATGGAGGAACGTCCTCGTGCAGCGCTTCCGATTTATTGCTGCCAGTAGTACGGCATAATTTTTTCACACCCAGGGTGACGTCTGCAATCACGAATAGGTCAAACGAGGTGGGCAATATGAAGCTTTAGTTGGCAAGGACACCCACAAGCACAGGCGTGCGTACAGAGAGCCCCGGTCATCTAAAGGGGGAATGCCACGTCTGCCGCAAACCTTTACTCAGCCGGACCCTTTCCGTCATTGTTTAAAGTTCGACGTTGTAGCCGCGCAGTTTCTTGACGATAATGGCGGCCGACGACCCCAAGATGCTGCATTCAAAGAGCTCTTTACTCCCCCTCCCCCCTTCGAGCTAAGAATGCTGGGAACCAAAGGTAGGCCTTCGTGAGGAGCACATCATCGCTTCATTTGCATTTCTGCATTCATTGCGAAGCTTTTTAACAGTGAAGCTGTTGTAACAGTGAAGCGTTCGGCGCCTAGGCGTTCGCATAAAACTGCGCCTTAGCTATGACGCCATCGCGCGTTGCCTAGCAACCACCTGGCACAGCTGCGCCTACCGCGTGCAACGCAATAACTCGGCTGGAGTGCTCTCCCTTCGTCCTCTTCTTCATCTTCTGCTTCGCTCTTCCAACACGTGCGCCCGGCTTCCATTGTACCGCGTTGTCTGGCGTGGGATGCCATAACTCGGACGGGTGAGAGAACGAGTATAGAGAGAATGCAAGAAAGAGAGGAAGAGATAGAAATAAATACAGAAAGAGAGAGAAGGACAGAGGTGAAATTCAGAACAGATAAAAAGACAGAAAGAAATAGACAGGGAGACAAAGAGGTAGAAAGAAAGACACAAAAAAAGAGAAAAAAAAAAGAGTAAGACAGAAAGAGACAGAAAGAAAGAGGAAACTTAGAACTAGAGAGTGAGAGAGAAAAGAAAGAAATAGACAGAGGTGGAAAGAGGGAGAAGGAAATAGATCGAGAGAGAAAGAAATATAAAGAAACAGAGGTGACAAAAAAAAAGAGATAGGAAAAACGGGGAGAAAGAGAACGACAGAGAACAAGAAATACAGAGAAAAAGTAAAGAGAAACAAGAAAGGCCGCCCAGCTCCGCCCTTCTTTAGGCCTGGCCCTACTAGTGCGAAACTGCCATAATCTTTCTTTTTCTTTTCTTCGCTTTTTTTTCCCCGGAGAAGACCATTGGGGGGCAGCGAAGGAGGCGCCTATGCCCACAAGGTATGTTTGTTTGGTGGTGAGGTCCCGTACAGCTTTCAATTGGAGAAGGCTTAGTTCCTGTTATAATATAAGGCTCATAGTGTAGTATGAGCTATGTGCAGTCGTCAGCAAGGTTAACACGAACGCTCCGACGCGTGACCTGGACCAGTTTGACTGATGCCAGCCGCGAAGCGCTGGGCGCTGTTGCCGAGATAATACCTCGGTATGCTTGGATAGTATGTCGGCATGCATGGGTAACATTTCGGTAACAGAAGCCAAAGCTGTTCGCCGCGGTGGAGCAGTAGTTAAGGTGCTCGGCTGCTGACCCGAAGGTCGCGGGTTCGATCCCGACCGCGGCGGTCGCATTTCGATGGAGGCGAAATGGTTGAGGCCCGTGTACTGTGCGATGTCAGTGCACGTTAAAGAACACCAGATGGTCGAAATTTCCGGAGCCCTCCACTACGGCGTCTCTCATCATATCGTGGTTTTGGGACGTAAAACCCCAGATATTATTATTAGAAGCCAAAGCTACGCGGAGCTAGCGTCAAGTCAAACTGTTTCAGGACACGCAGCGGAGCATTCATGTTAAGCTTGATGACGACTGAATGTCTGCACCTTATTTTGTATTGAGTGCTTTTTTCAAATGAGTGAACAACGCTGTGTTGATAATTGTTGATGCTTCTCTGTGTGACTTCAAAAGTAGGCAGGCTTTTGTTCCGCTGCGTCTTCCGCTCTTCCTGTTTTTGTGTCTTCGACAGGAGATAGGAGGTCCCGGCCGTTCCACGCGAGAGAGATGGTGTGCTCATAAGTTCCCTCGCTACCCTCGATGACATCGAGCTCATTGAATACGTACGTGTAGAAGGGAGTGAGTATGCATGTACTTCTGAAGCTTTGTAGTACAGGCAGATTGCCGTTTTTAATGTCTCTGCAAGCGCCCTGACTATCTGTCAAATATATACTTGTGTCAGATGTGTGTGTAATTTCCGTTATGGCAAGCATTATCGCCAGCGATTCCGTGTCTTGAGGTGTTCGGACTCTCACGCAACTTTCAACAGGCGTTGAGTCTTGAACCACGGCGGTTGCTTTGCTGCTTTCGGCGCTATGATTAGCACTTGTAGAGCTGCGTTGTATTTATGCACATTAAGCAAGCTTTTGAGCACCGCTTGAAGAAACCAAGTGCATGAAAAAACGCATGACAAAAGAGTGAAGAGCATGAAGCCTGAATCATTGGCGAAAATTCAGTTTTTTTTTTTTAGACCGAGTGAAGCCGGCAGGTACAAAGACAAGACATCATGAGCGCAAACTTCCAACTGGCCAGTGGCAGTTTACGCTTGTAATGTCTAAACCCGTCTTCCTTGAGCCTGTTTTCGTTTCACTCAACGTTACGAAATTAAACCACTGAGAGCTCGCCCAACGACCACTTTTTGGTCTTCTGCGAGCCAATCATCGAGTCTTTCTGGTACGTGGTGATTGGCTGGCGATGAAATGCCATGGTGCTGGCCCTTCGCTGGTAGAAGTGAAGACGCTTGAAGAATGCAGCCAACACTGCCCTTATAATCACAGCCATGGCTATGGTCTGGGCGCCTGGATAAGCCGTATGCATCTCCGTGAAGTATGGTCAGTTCTGTTGTCAAGCTATTCCGATGGTAACAACAGTACTGAAATTCTGGTCAGGTAATCCCTGGCAGGCCCTAACACTAGGATGGCCCCTCACGAGGAACGAAATGGATATTTTTCTGGGTGCAGAACCCAGCTCCAGCCCTGAAGCTGGTTTCCTGAACAGGCCGCCGCGTGCGCGACGGGCTTCACCGATACATAAACAACTGCCACCTTCTGAAAGTCGATTTCATCGACAACTGTTTACTTAAAAGCAGAGGGTTTGTCGATTAGCGAAAATAAGTGGGCTCCACAGCGACTGTCAAGGGCGACCCTAATGTGTAGAAGGAGGCACAGGTCACCTTTATTACTTAAGTGGTTACAGTCGAAACAGTATTGCTAGAAGTGCCCACAGCATGTTCGAGCACAACTGGCGAAGTCCCCAATGTGGGAGACTGCATCACTGAGAAAAGGAAGCAGACTCGGGGTGACGTATAAATTAAATTTTGGCTGGACGTAGGGAGCTTCAGGATAAAGGAAAACAGCTAACAGAGGAGCTGAGGTTGCCTGAAGAGCATTTTGTCTGAAAAACATTTTGGCTGATTTTGGCTGGTCGTAGGGAGCTTCAGGATAAAGGAAAGCCACTAACAGAGGAGCTGAGGTTGTCTGAAGAGCATTTTGTCTGAAAAGCATTTTGGCTGACTTTGGCTGGTCGTAGGGAGCTTCAGGATAAAGGAAATCAGCTAACAGAGGAGCTGAGGTTGTCTGAAGAGCATAGCAGAGCAGTGTGGACAGAATTGCCACGCTGAGTGGTCGAAGGTTAAGGTATATAGGAAGGGCTAAGTGCCACAGCATTATGCAAATTGGCGTTTTGACTAGGCTCAGAGATGCGAAGAGGTTTGTAGACGTATGTCGTAGGAAGACTAAGGAATGAACGGGACGATTTTAGTATATAACCTGCCATAGTGGTCGATTGGTTATGGTTCACGACTGCTGACCCGAAGGTCGCGGGATCGAATTTCGGCCTGCGGCGGCCCCATTTCGATGGAGGTGAAATGCTAGAGGCCCGTGTACTTAGATCTAGGAGCACATTAAAGAACACGATATGGTCAAAATTTTCCGCAGACCTCCACTACGGCGTCCCTCATAATCATACTATGGTATAGGGACGTGAAACCCCAACAATTATACATTACATAAGGTGTATAAAAGCAATAAAAAAGCATTGGAGCGTATTTAGAGAGGAGGACAATGCCATCTGCAAGGCGGCAGGAGTACACTGTTGAATTAACGAGGTAACAAACGAGAGACAGAGAGAGAATAAGTGTTGTAATCGAAAAGAAATGAAGAAAGTGTTCTGCGCAATGAATTCACGAACCACGTGAGCTGTGAGTGTGGTCGGCGACTTGCGAAACGTGCGCGATAGTGTGTGGTATATATGCATTTTGTGTAGTGATCAGTGAACACACGAGTGATCAGTGAGTGCAGAAGATACGCAAGTCACATGGAGGAAACGGGTCAAGTTCTTCACAAGTAGGACAGGGGAAATGAAGAACCGTTTATTAGTTTAGAAACTCTCGAAAATGGGGTCCGTGTCATTGTTAAGAAGCTTGTTTCGGGACCGAAGTGCTGGTTGTGCTCGAAGCAGGAGCGCGTGCACGCAAGGTACACATGGATCGACGAGTGTGGCCCGAGCCGCAAAGAAGGACAACGAAGGGACGAGCTGGCGCTGCGTACTCTGGCCCTGCCGTGAAAGGCCCGGTAGTGAAAGGTGACCCTGGTGTCAGGGGCGCTAAATGTGCGGCTTTGAAGACTGGGACATTTGTGTACCAATGTGTGGCTGTCGACCTCACCAACGTTCGAGCGAGGCAGCGCTTCAGCCACTCAGAGCGAGCCTGGCATCAGCTGACGCAGTCCTGGACTGAGCCGTGGCGCCAATCCTTAGGCAGACCCCGGAGAGTGACGTCAGCACTGGGACACTACGCCGGGCCGAGAGGTCTAGCGACACGTTAGGTCTGACGGACCTACACGCCACGTCTACACGCAATGACCTGAGCACGGGCGGTGACTCAACGGCTCAACGGGCCGTGGCGAGCGCCACTACATTTGCCTGATCATCGTGGACAGGAACGGGACCGACGCCGAGTCAAGACATTGTTGCAAAGTAAGTCTTCACAAGGAATAAGAATCTTGTAAAACTCCAAACGCGGGTCTGTGTTCACAAAAGCGTGTTGCGCTAAGATTATTCGTAAAACAATATTTCAGCCAATCCCGACGCTAGAGAGAGAGAGAGTAGGAATATAGGAAAGGTTTAGCTAAGCTAGAATACTTCGTTTGCTACCCTGCACATGGGGAGGAGAATGAGGGAGTAAAAAAGAGAGAAAGAGAGAGAGAGAGGAGATACACATTAACAACACACACACACAGTGGAGGGATTTCACTATGCTAGACATATTAGTGAAGGCGGCTGGCCAACGGGAAAATGTATTTACGAAGAGAAGTCATTTGAATTCGGCCCGGAATCTTTAACGCTAATAAAATGAAATGGAATGACAGGGCAGGGTTATCACACTGCATGTATGAGTCGGAGAGGGAGGATGAAAAGGGCAAAAGGAAAGCAGGAAGGCTAAGCAGGGCTGATCCCGGAAGCCTACCCTGCACTGGGAAAGGGGAAGAGAGTTTAGTGAGGAGGACAAGGAAGGTCGTTGTTGCCGTCTATTCGGAGGCACGAAAAGACTAAATAGGGCGGTTTAGTGGTCAGTCAGTTAATTGTTCGTTGTTATAGTGTCAGATGGTGCATACTTGCTAGCATAAGAGTGCGCAGGGTTCCCCTTCAAGGGGGGGGCCAATGTTTGTCGCAGCATACAGTAACGGCATACTAGCCTGGATCATTAATGAGAAAGGACATTGATGTTATTTCTGCGACGGGTTATGCAAATTATTTTGGTGTTATGGAACACCATTTCAGCTTAAAGTAGACGCCGTCAGGGTGAACGTTGCGAAGACCGTAACACTAGTAACGCGCTGAGACACACTCTGTGTTCTTGGTAAGGTTGGTGTAAGGAGATGCAGACTTGAAAGGAGTACTGACACGAATTTTAAATATTTTCGGGATTTTGCTGCAAATGGGTCTCTAAAACCTTAAAAATAGTGTCGTAGTACTTGGGAATGCATTAAATATATCTTAAATACAGCTACCTTAAAACAGCAACTTCCGTTTCGGTATCGAGAAGGCGGCTTCGCAGTGACGTGTAAACATAAGTCTGACGTCACAGGAACACTGCAACTCCCGACATACTAGCAACAGCTGTCAGTTTACTTGTTAGTCACACGTAATTCACGTAATAACGATGAGTTAATTGATGTCCAGAGGATCTGACAGCTATTTCTGCGATTTAGGCTGCATGCGCGGAACGCAAGTTTTGCAAAACCCAGTGAAACTATGTTGACTTGTCGGGATAATGCCCATTGTGGTGGGGCTGGCTTGCAGATGTGGCCGACGAAAAACTCTAAAAATCGAAAACCTAAATATTTTATACGTGTTGGCAGGCTCCGGTGTGTGGAGAGCGTTGATGGCGAACACCATGGAGACGAGAACTGTACTTTTTGGGGTGCCTCAAAATCGTGTCAGTACACCTTTAAATGCCGGTGAGTGTATAGACAGAAGGCACAGTGACAGCCTCAACATATCGTGCTCCGCAAAACGCAGTTTACCACAGCGTACAAGAGCTACCATTTGGTTACGAAAATACTAATATAATTTTTTTAATTTGTCCTAATTAACGTTATTACTTCGTGTACAGGCACCGTTAATTGACGCAGGGCAATGTATTTAAACCCAATCGCAGTTCGCTTCTGTCAGTTCCGGTTTACTTGGCATAATTGGCTCAGATATATAAGTTCAATAAAGCGTAAGGTTTCCGGAAACTTTCACACTTTTTGAGACTTTTATTTCGAGTCGCAAGTCTCTCACTTTTCACGAACATCGGGCTGCTTATGTTGACATGGTGTTGCTGACGGCCAGCAAAAAAAAAATTGAGTTGAGGCAGTTTTAGCGGTAGGAACGGTGTCCATACTCCGCGAAATTTTCCTATGCTGCAAGTTCGCGAAAAAAAGAATTCCATTGGATTTACTTAAGGATATCTAAAATAGTGCGAGAGCTCGTGTCCTAGCAAAATCGGTACAATTAATACTTGTGAGTTTACGAGTGCGGCTTCGATATTTCCAGGTCAGTGCGAATATTCGTCACCGAATAAGCGTACCAGAACAATAGTGAACCCTTCAAAGCTTGTGGTTCGGACCGTCTTGGCTCACCGGATTGTAGCTTGACATTTCCGGCAACAGCTCTGCAGGGAGGCTGCTACAGCGTCATCACTAATAACATGCCAGATTCTGACTTTGCATTCCTCTTTGTATTGTTATTTCTGTCAAAAAGCATGGATTACATTGGCTTATGGGTAATCAGCAGCCATGTGTTCGCACTGGGAATTAATTCAACGCAGCCTTCTAAACGTGCAGAATAATTCGCTAGAATAAGAAGCTCCGCGTTCTTGCTTCGGGAACAACTTGCGAAGAGTCATTCTTCCAATTTTTAAGGCGAAGACCTTAAATGCCTCATCAAACGGGAAACTTGACCGTCGGCGGTGACCGCCCTGCGGCATCGGGGATGAGTGATGCAAAAAAGCATCATCACATGACGACATCACCACATGACGTCACAGATCGCGAAAATTTGTGACGCCATTACGACGTCACAGATTCTGGCGTGACGTCCTGTTACGTAACGCCACATGATGTCGTTGAGGCGCCCTCCTTTGGGCGGTGAACAAAACCGGAGGGCGCGTAACCTCGAGAGAAGAAAATGAAGACGGCGCTTGGCAGTGGCACGTGAAGCCGCGGCCTCGTGTTCCCTGCTCCCTTATCAATCTACTGAGAAGAAAAAAATCACCGCCATATCCACAAAGTGAATGATGTTAGAGGAGCTTGCTCGGAGATGATCGGGTAACCCGCGAATCCTCCGTACACATCTTCTACCATCATATATAGACGTGACAACGTTGTTATATATACATTACATACACAACGCGTGGTCGAGGAAATCGCGCTTGAAGCGCGCGTCGGCACCACCTGCGTCAGGTAGCGACCGCTTTTGGCGCTTGGCCGCGGCATCCCGCGCCCGCACTTCGGGGTTCTCTTGCCGCCGCTTCCGTTTTAAATGCGAATGCATTTCTTAGTCGGGCTATGTCAGGCATCCGGCGTTGTCCGCGGCGGTGTCCGCGCGCCGGCAGGTGTTATCTCTCCGCTCTCACTCCCTCTCCCATAGCAACAGCTGCGGGCGCGCGCGCTTATCCTCGCCCCTAGCAACCTGAGCATGTGGTGCGAGAGAGTGTAGGAGAGGGTAGGTGCAGTGCTTCGCCGCTCCTTCTCTCGCCGTTCGCTCTCTCTCCTCCCTGCGCCCCACTCTCCCGTCCGCTCGCGCCTCACTCTCGACCGTTCGCTGGCTGGGCGCCTCTCAAGGCGATGGCAGAAGTCGGTGAAGGCGAAATCTCTCGGCGCAAGAAATGCATTGGCATTTCCTCACGATTCCCTTCGGGGAGGTGGGGGCATTTTTTTTCTTCTGCTTCGCGACCTGTGACCGCAGGGTCCGCTTGACGGCACGCCCGCTTCACTTCTGCTTCGCTGCCCGCAGCTCCTGGTTTGCTTAACGGCGAGCCCTCTTCAATTCAGCCTCCCGGGCTGTCACCGCAGGGTCTTGGCGGTGAGCCCGAGCTGCTGCTGCGTTGCGAGCCCGCCGCGCGGCTGCCTTGGCTTCTGCGGTGTTCATGCGGCCGAGCGGTAACGAAGAGTGTTCACTGCGTGAGTCCCGGCGTGGTGTGCGTCGCCTTGAGCGGCTCCGCCATCTAGTGAACATTCTTGAAATCACCGGAAAGCCGGCGCCTAGAGCGGCGGCGCGCTATCTAGTGAGCATTGTTGGAATCACCGGAGAAGTGTACACGCCACCGCCGCCGGACAAGGCGCGAGCATAAGAAGCTTGCCGAGCAAGCTCTTAAAATTGGCCGCGTATCTGCGTGCTTCGCTGCAAATGTCGTCGAAAGACAATAGTCTATTGCCGGCCGTACTACTATGTTTTGCTTTGCCTCAGACAGCGCCTCCTCTGTGTTGAATCGGTCGCATCTGGCTGGCATTGATAAAATAGAGGAGGCGCTGCGTGAGACATGGACGCCATCTGGCAGTGGCATCGGGAAACATGAGCTTGTACAGAATTCAGGCCCATTGCCAGGCTTTTTCGTGCATAGCGTCGCATTTTCAGCGCAGCCTAAAAAACACTAGGGTCTTTAAAATTACGTATCTATGTACTTTCTATTAAAGGAACACACCACTTAATACTTACGTATTGATGCTGCGCCTCAGATATGCCTAACATTTGCTTTTTGATCGACAATGTTCACAAGTATGAACACAGCCGCTTGTGCAAGATGGCTGCGCGTTCAGCAAGTGCTTTAACTTTGGCGGAGTTGCTGAATCGGGTGACAGACATACAGATATACAGACAGACCAAAATTTCTGCGTTGAAGTATCCCAAGAAAGACTATCGTCTTTTAAAAAAAGGTGGCTTTCGCCTTCGAGTCGTCATTATTAACCGCGCACTTGCCAGAGTACGACTGATAATACGGTGTGCATTTCTTCACAGATCCTCTCTGTGCATTCTTCCTTTCACCTTCCTCCACGCACGTGACATACTCTTTGCTTACCGCCCGACCTATCTCAGCGATGTGGCTGCGAGCTTACGTGTCGGTCCTAAGCGCAACTGCGACGCAGATGGTGGTGTGAACAAACGCACAACCGGCTTAAGAAAGAAGACGAAAGAGAGTGAAAATGTTTCATCGCTCTTTACACCATTTGCCTTTTTTGACGTTGTCCAATGTGCTCTGTTCTCACTACCATTGTATGTTGCAGCCCCGGCTCACCCTGCCGCGGTACTCAAGTGTTTATAGGTACTAGGACTGCTGACCCGAAGGTCACGGGACCGAATCCCGGTCGCGGCGGCCAGTATTTCGATGAGGCGAAATGCTAAAAGGTCCGCGTACTTAGATTTAAATGCACGTTAAGTAATCCCAGGTGTTTGAAATTTCCGGAGCCCTCCGCTGCGGCGTCCCTTCGTAATCATATTTCGGAACGCAAAACCCCAACATTTATTATTATTACTACTACAACCGACTCGCCCGGGCTTACGCGCTTGCGGTGCAGATACCTGATTGGGAAGAAATCGATGAGGGGCGATCAAGTCCTTACTGTATACATTGGTCACACGAACCCGTGACATTCAATGTAGCTGTTGAAGGCCGGGGTCGCACCGTACCGAGCGCTGACCAGTTTTGCGAAGCGGGTGAGGGCGAAGCAAAGAGAGCTATAGCCTTGCCCTAGCATAGCAGGGCAAGGCTATATAGCTCTTGCAACGCAATAGGCAAATGCCTATAGACTTTTTCACAGGAGAGAAAAAACGCCGCCATGTTAGGCTGCGCGCGGGAGTACAAAAGCTGACGTCACAGCCTCAGCAGTGCATTTTTGGGGGGTCACGTCAATTTGCGCAGCCCAAAAAGGACTATGGCGGCGCACGCGGAGTCGTTTGTGAAAAAGTCTATAGACCTACTCCCTGTTTGTAAACAACGGTAGGTGCTGCCGATATATCTAGGGCACTTGAAGCCACGTCGCGGTGCGTTGGCTCCGCCCAGCCGTCCTAGCTCAAAGCTCGCTACCGCCCTCTATGATCACGTGACAACTGGCGCAGAAGGTGCAAAATCTGCCTACCGAGTTCCGCGCGTCGGGTCGCCTCCCGGCGGCCGCAACAGAGGAAGTTGCAGTGGCTGTAAGGGGGACTCAGAAATGAACATATATGAGCCATATTGACGTGCAGCTCGAGCTGTGAGAACCTCATGAACACATCGGGTATCTTAACGGCGGGAATGTGACTCATTTGCGAAATGTCATCGCCGTTGCGGCAGTCTAGGTTCACACGTATACATTCTAACTTTTAAATGCGAATGCATTTCATAGTCGGGCTATGTCAGGCATCCGGCGTTGTGCGGCGTTGGCGTTGTCCGCGGCAGGTGTTATCTCTCCGCTCTCACTCAGCAGCGGAGAGTGAGTGGAGAGGAGGAGCCCGCTCTGGTGCGTGAGGGCGCTCGCATCGCGGGAGCTCGGCGGAGCTATATATGAAAAATTTTTTTAAATAAAAAAAATAAATAGAAAAAACAGAAAAAAAAGCAAAAAAAAAGGCTCTGCGCCGTGCTCCATACCGGGCTGCAGAAATTAGGCGCCTTTTCTTCTTCGAACCACAACCACCATATATAAATGGATTGAAGCGCGCGCGAAATGCATTCGCATTTCCTCACGATTCTTCCCTTCGGGGAGGTGGGGGGCATTTTTAACTAGTGCAAGAACGACCGACCCAGTTCAGCAAGAAGTCTTGGGCACGATATGCAAATGCGCGGAGTAAAAATACATAGTTACGAATCGTTACGGTAAATCCTCGCATATAACAAATGTGCCGGGGAAGTTACTCATGCAAACTACAAGGGCGATCTCGGCGACACATTCATCCGTGATACGCTTGCGATAATGCTTCTCCTGCATGCTATGGACAATGTGGTTACGTACCTGTTAGGTACGCGGCTCCCTTCGTACGCTCAAGTCAAGACCGCGAAACGCGTACAGCCCGTAAAAAGACTCGACAAGTCTTCTGTCAATTCTGACAGACATGACAATCTCGTGAAGCGCACCGCAGCCAGAACAGCCCTGCCTGATACTCTCAATTGTGTCAGGTATGTCATCGGCGCCGCATACTATCAGGAAAAGCGTAGTGGAAGTCATCCTTTCGTTCGCTGCTGCTTTAATGAACCGCGCCCACGCAGAAAGAAACGCAAGCTCCATGACCGTGTGACAGATTTAGTTCCCGCTAGTATAACGAAATCCGTTTTACGCATCTCAAATTTCTGCAGTTGTATCAACAATAGCAACCGTGAATAATTTTCCGCATATGGCTCTCCTATCCACAACGTTAACGTGCTTTCAGGTAAACGTACTCGCTCTTCCTCCACACAAGGCTTTTCCAAAAAATGCGGTGTGCGCATTACAGTGACCAACGCTTGACAAAGCTAATCATTTGTGCTGGGTAGGCCGCTCCAAAACATAACCGATTAACCGGCGTCGAAGAGAAGTTCTCGCGTTTTACAGCTGCGGCTAATTTCTTGCGATGGTCTTCGTAAAAGCAAACTGAAAAAAAAAAGACTTATTCCATCTTTCTTGTGCCTTCCCGCGCAAATAACCGTGACAACCGTGACAACTCGTCGGTACACCGTTTTTTCGTCTTTGCACAACGACAAACAGCGCACGCACCAGCGAAAAACACAGCAGCAACTGCGGTAGGCACAGCGGCTTTTGCCTACCACGCGAAACTAAACGCCCGACGACAGCGCCTCCGCATTTTCGTGACGCATTCCGAAGCGAGTGGAAGAGGGGAGATGGGGAAGATCGGAGGCGCAGCTGGAGAAGGCGGAAGCCAAGGAGTGACAGAGCCAGTGAGCAGCGCGCCAGCCAGATGTGGTCGGAGAGCGGCGAGGATGGACAGAGGGAGAGCATGTGCCGAAGGACAAGTGGGTGGAGCCAAGGTGAGAGAGAGAGAAAGAAGGGTTGGCGTAGTGGTGGCACGACACTTTCCGAGGAGGGATAGCTGGAGGTCTACCGTGCAGTATAAAAGCGAGCACTGTCGGTGCACAGCATTCCGGGGTTCGGCGACGAGTATGGCGAGGATGCAGAAGAAACTGTCTCCAGAAAAAACCCTCCGTGCCTGGCTTATCGCACGCTGTCGCTTATCAGCCGCGCCCACCGACGGAGACAGTCCGCGCAACAGCCGCGCCGAGTCTGCCCGCCGCGCGACATGAGCGCGAGCAAGCGAAACTATGGGGGAGGCGAAGCATGTAGGGAGGGTCATTTCAGCTCCACTAACGTGAAACCTGGGGAGGGGCGAAGGATGCAGTCCGCTTTTAGTTAACGCGCACGCTGCGAATCTTTATTGTTCAACAACGCACAAGAGAAATCTCCCACCATCACTACATTGCAGGTCAAGATCCACTGCCTATATATGCGGTGTGGCCGGTGAACGGTTGTGAAGCGCGTTGTCTCTCGCGGGCGAGGGAGCGTTTCCATAGTCAACGCGCGCCGTTCGCTTTCTCTCGCCACGCGGCGAGCGTTGAGGTGGTGTGGCGAGAGAAGCTGATCTCTCTCTTGCGCTCAAGCAAATCGACCGTCACGACAGCAGACGACGGACGAGCACGCCGACACGCTGAGGCCCTAAGGTGCTTAGCCCCTAAAAGAAGCGGCGCGCCCAGCGAAACGGCTGCACGCTGCTCAAGCATGAGCCCAACGACGACGTGCCGATCCCGAGTTTCGAGCAAAGAAAGCCGAGGCTAAGTGAAGAGCCGAGGACACCCCGAGTTTCGATCTGGGGAGGTGGCGTCGCGACTACGCCACGACAAAGCTCAACGCGGGAGGAAAATCACTTGGCCGACCTGCAACGAAGAGAATCCGACCCTGGCTTGCGAGTCCTGGAAAACTTCTGTCGCCGAGAAAGAGTGGCTACAGCCGGAGCCGATGGATGGTTTAGTGGCGTCAGTTGTCATCGGCATACCACAGCTAAATAGTACTTACTTAAAAGATACCCTAAAGCAAAGCAAAAACAACCAGCTACGCCAGTGGCGTAGCCAGAAATTTTTTTCGGGGGGGTGTTCAACCATACTTTATGTATGTTCGTGCGTGCGTTTGTATGTGTGCGTGTATATATACTCAAGCAAAATTGAAAAATTTCGGGGGGGGTTTGGACCCCCCCAACCCCCCCCCCCCCCTTGGCAACGCCACTGAGCTACGCTGTTTTATCAGTCTTCGTGACGTTAAGTCAGTGAAACTGTGCTAAATTTTTGTCAGGGTACACCTAATCGCGTGTTCCTCATAGCCTCCGGCGACTTGACGATACGGTCAATACCCTCAACAGCCCACTTAAATTTGAGAAGACATGATCGAAAATGTGCTCTTCTCCTTGATGCCTAGACGAAAACGCGTGCTGTAAAGGTACAGGGTCTGACGAAGGCTCCGTGGTGACAGGTCTTGCGAGTTCACCATTAGTGAATCAACACAAGGAATCCCGCAGGGGCGCCTTGAGCACTGAAGGCGATGGTGAGCGGCGTCACCACGGTCCCCGAGCCACTCGTCCTCTGGGCATAAGCACTCGTTACGTAAAGTCACGTAAAGTGACACACTCGTCACTTAAAAGTGACGAGTGTGTCATTGACTCTATGGCGCGGCGACACACTCGTCACGTAAAGGGACTAGTGTGTCGCCGCGCCATAGAACCACAATGCTCAAAAAGGTCTACGTCAACTTAGCGTTACATGTACGAGGTGAAGACGTTGGCTGGATGTAGTTACGTAAAGGACACCGAGGGCGACTATTACAGAAGCACTGTGCTTTTTGGTGGCGTATTAAACAAGTACGATCCCTTTAACCACGGGCGACAAATCATGAGCCATTTGCTCGTCGCGATAACAGCGTTTCCTGACGTCGTCCGAAAAAAAATAATAAGTTAAGCTTTCAGCGCTGGGGGAGACAATAAGTATCGCGTGCATTTATCTCGTACCTTCTTTTTTTTTTTTTCTTCGAAAGCTTGCCCCTGGGCAGAGCGGAAACGGATGTAAAAAGATACGCGGACAAATATAATTCATGCGCAAAGTTTGGAAGCGAACGGTGAAATGGTCCATGAATGCGACGGTCGATTTTGTTGGTTTTCGTGCCGTGTGGGCCTTGCGAAAACCTGTAAGGCGTTTACGCGTCTCTTGAAGATACCACTAAAACAGTGCGGCTGTGATCTTTATCTTAAGTTACTGAGAGGTCGAAGATCCTAATGATGTGATCTATGTGCGATAGATGTACCGGTTCCTTTTCCCTCTTGCGTATGTTGACGTTTCTATATTCATCTTGAACTTGGAACTCGCGAGTGAGAATTGTTTTTCAGGAGCTTCACTTGAAGGTAATGAATAAAGAATCTTTATACGACGTGTTAATCAACTGTACTGCTATCATATACCTGCGATTCAACTACTAATAGATCAATGCGTACTGTATCATTTTCGTAACGCTTGGAGGCAAAAGAGTATTGACAGCGATATATGTTCCAGCATACTGCGCAACGCATGAAAAGTACTCGTCTTGTATTCATGTGAACGCGAATGAAGATACGTAAAAAAAATTTTATCCATGCTTTTGGAGTGGTCCGGTCTACAAACTCGTTGCGTTGAACATGTTGGCCTCGCTGATATTAGCAACTTCAGAGACTGATTTTCAGTGAAGTGCGAAGTAGTTATGCCATCGCAATTAAATCTATACTTGGCGTGTTTCTTGTATACAAACTAATTATGTTTAACAAGTTACAGCTAACCTCTCTTACATTTACAGCTACACAGGATGCCTGTCATAGGCTTAGAGAAATGCTCACTTCTAGAATGATGATCGCGACTCGTTAATTTGACCTATCACGAGATGATACGAGTTGAAACCGCGCATGCGCTATATAACTTTAGGGAACTTGTCGACACCCCTTAGGATTGCACCTCATCATACCATCATCACCTTTTGCTGTGTTTCATTGTTTATGCTGTTTCTCATCGCTCGAAAATCTGACTTTTTTCTTCTTGCTTTACAGACCCTCGTCACTTTGTAAACGTTATTTCGTGAAATTTCCCTTAATCGCAATCGCTGCCCGGCAGACACGGACGCTGCTTCTAAACGGACCTGAATATACGACGCCTTTTTTTCTGTTTGCTGTGAACCTAACGCAGGTGTATGTCTTTCTTTGACCAATTTGTCGCTCGCTGAGCAGCATATGGTGTTGTGATCGCCGGTGCGGCAGCTGGCCTGCATAACACGAGACGATGTACAGTGTGAACATTAGAGCTTAAAGCGAATTGAGAGGGCAACACAAAAAAAAGAGGCTATTTTCTTCTCACACACTTAAAATAGGAAGAATCAAGGGCCCTGCTCAAAAATGTGCGCAGATAAATATATTTTCAGCAGTGTTGCGCTGCTTTGGAAACACATAAAAAATTTGAAATGGGGCGCATCAACGCATATGTCCCCATTCCATGGTGTAACGGTTACAGGCCTCCGTTGCTATAGTCCCTTGCAGGGTTGCCGTTGGGTGGACATGAAAAGGCGCCAGAACTCACGCCAAAAGTACCCAAAGTAGCCATGTCATTTGATATTATCGCCGAATTTCTAGCCAAATAGAATAGAAGCGGTATTATCAAAGAGTCTTTGGTATTCGTGAATAAATAAAACCATTTTGAATAAGCAAAACCACAAGTTTAAAAAAGAGCCATGGCGCCAACTGGAAATTTTCGTCGCCAACTGGGTCCAAAAGTAGCCAATTTGGCGCAAAGTAGCCACCAACGGCAACCCTGGTCCCTTGTGATGTACGTTGAATTTAGGATACACCGTTGCATTAGTGGGTATAAGCTAGTAGCGTACTTAATTGCACTTGAGAAGCAGAGAAAGGGAGAGGAGGGGAAGGGTTCATTCTTCTTGGCACAAATATTGTGGGCAGTGTCTGTTTTCGAGAAAAGAAAAAAAAAAAAAACAACAGTGGAGCTAGCTGCTCAGGCCAGAGTTCTAGCCGTGGCCGGCGACCGCTCAGAACTCGGTGCAGCTGTGCAAAGCGAAGTGGAAGCATAGCAAATTCGTGAATAGTATAGTATAGCAAGGGATGGGAAGGAGAAGTGAGGGTGAGGAGGAGGGTAAGATGGAGCGGAGAGGGTAAAGCATAGCCATGCAAAGTTTAGCACAGCAAGGGATGCGAAGGAGAAGTGAAGGTGGGGCGGAGTGATGTGAGGGTCAGGAGGAGGGAAAGATGCATAGGAGAGGGTAAAGCATAGCCATGCATAGTATCAACATAGTATAGTATAGCAAAGGGTGGGAAAGGGAAGTGTGGGTGAGGAGGAAGGGAAAGCCACAAGCTCTGCTGTTTCCCCAGTCATCGCACCAGTAGTGCGCAGCTGCGCTTTTTTTGTTTTCTTTTTTTTCTTTTTTGCTACTCTGTAAACGCAAACTTTCAGGATATTGGCTGCAGCTTGTGCTTCAGTTCAGTTTACTGCCCAGGCAATGGGTATGCATAGATGAGAATAAACAAGAGCACACAAAAGGGTTGGTATCCGAACAAGAGAGTGCCTCAACTAAGGAAACGACCACTGCAGTCACTGAAGTCATATTGCCGAGGAGGGGCACCTTATCATTTCAGGTGTGCAGTACTTTCATGGAAGGGATAATGTCTTTATTTTCGTGTATTTATTCAGCGGATATAGCACGCAGGAGAAAGAGATTGAATAAAGATGATCCGCAAAAAAAAAAAAAAGACATATGCGTTCGTCTCGGCATGTGAAACTTACCGATGTGCCGAAAGTTCCTAAAAACACCCTAAATAGGTTTGAATTAAACAGATCGCACGGTTATTTGTACATATAGGGCATACGAATTTCTCATTATATAATGCCACGAAGCACACTATAGGAGCACGCCGCTTATTGTAAGTTTGTAGGTGGGACGTTGTATGTATTTTTTGGCGACTCGTGTTGCGTCATCATGGCTTCACATATCGATAAAACGCGTGACGTTGCTATGTCGTCACATTATGACGCCATCACATTATGCTTGGTCAAACGTGGCCCGATCCCGGAGGCAATACAAAAACGTGTGAGGTATACAAAAAAACCTTGCAACGCCTCGGATCTCGGAAGTGCTGCAAAACCACGCTAGGTGCAAAAAGCTTTGGGGGGGAGGGGGGCGTATCAATACAAGTAACTGGGGCGAAGCAGAAAAATAACGCGTGGTATAGACCTTTTTACCGGAGAGGAGGATTTCCTCCTTTCTGGGCTGTTGCACGGGAGCACAAAAGCCGACGTCACAGGCTTGGCCGCGCATTTTTGGGGGGTCACGCATGTTAACAACAGCCCAGAGAGCACTATGGAGGCGCCCAGGGAGCCTTCAGTGAAAAGGTCTATTGACCGACTTGTCGTCAACACCAAGGAAGAGCGGTGATGGCGGGAAGGTTCAGCGATGGAGTGCAAAGCAAGCTAAGGCAATGTAGGGCATGGTTTAGCAAGGTATAAAGGAGTTAAGCAATGTTATCCACCATTTTGCCTTTTACCGAGCAGGGCTGACGTCATCACCAACGTCATATCACCTGTGTTTAGCGCGGCTGGGCATTGGTTCTGCCACGCCGCACCACGTGCGCCGCCGCTCCTCCACTCCACTCGACCACCTGCACTGCTCCGTTTATCTACCTCCTCACTCCCCCTCCCTTTCGTGGACATCTGTCTGGATGCTTTATCTCTCTAACCTCCTCTCCATCGCATCCCTTTCACTCTCCTTGCTACATTAAGCTTCACTCACACCTATACTTGTCTTATGCTTTGCTTTTCCTCTCTCTCTGTACTTGCCCTCTCGAGTTTGGGCTATGCTACAGACCTTTTCAAAGGAAAGAAAAAACACCGCCGTGTTGGGATGCGCGTGGGAGTACAAAAGCTGACGTCACAGCCTCGGCAGTGCATTTTTTGGGGGGGTCACGCCAATTTGCGCAGCCCAAAAAGTACTATGGCGGCGCCCGGGGAGTCGTTTCTGAAAAGGTCTATAGGCAACAACTTTTCTTGACAGCACTGTGGAAGCTACAGAACCGGAAGCGCATGACTGCTTCCGCGCCAAAAAAATAGTACTTAAGTTTACTAATAAGTTTCTCGTTTGCCTTACTTAAATAAATGATACTTTATTTATTATGAGTATCAAACAGTTGCGGGAAGTCGCAGGTAAATTACAGTTATTGTTCACTTTGCAAGAATGCCTTCCTTTTCTTTCCATTTCTTAGACAGCACCACCTTTTCAGCACACCCGTTTTCCAAAGTAAACATGGCGTTCATGACGTAGTGGGTCAGTGTGCGGCCGCGAACGCGCAGTTTAGTTCTCCAAGAAAAAGTATACTCGTAATTTGACGCTAAAATGCACACTGAACCATCGAAATCTTTCTCCCATTCACATTTTTTGGTGCATATAATTTTCTAAACGTGTCAACGATGCGAGCGAGCAAAACCGAAATCCAGCCGCAAGCTGCCGTACTACTTGCGGAGCAACACGAATGTGCGGAGGCCCCGCCTCCGTAGCCTTCGCTCCAGTGTCAAGATAAGTTGTCGCCGAGTATACGAACATCACTGTGCCCACTCCGGAGGTAAGTAGTGGATCTTGCCCAATTTCTATGGCACATAAGCAGCGAACATCTCGATCTGTGCTCAAATCAGCTCAGCCTTAATAGGTTCGCTGTAAAAGAAGATGACTTTCGCCTTCAAATACAAACACGGTGACTTTCGCCCGCCTGTCGGGCGATATTTGCAAGTTGAAAGCGTATACATGACGTGTTCGTCTCAGCATTTTATTCTTAGGAAAATCTCTCACTAAAGAGCAAAGCTAGGTAGTTCAGTAAAAAGCGAAACTTATATCTGAACAATAATTAAATATTAAAAACAACTGCCACATGGTGTTTCTTTTAGCGCTAGCACGCACAGGTGTCGCACGCACAGGTGTGATCGGCGGAACTATACTTTGCTGCAGCTAAAGTGACATTGATGACACTAATTGAAATTGTTAATTATTTTTAATTCTTGACTTGATGGCAGTTGTTTATATTATACAGTCGTAGTGCGTGCCAACTATCGCTTACCAAATTTTTTAAATGTTAATGGCGAAATCGAAACTGATCGCGCCCGGAACACAGAAAATGCAGCCTCTGTTACGTAAGACCCGGAACTACAAGTGACAAGGAAGTGACGAAATTTGAATTAAGGCGCACAGAAGAATATGGCAGGGGAAACTTGGCAAGCATTGGGAAGTACACAAGTAGACAGCTTATTCTTTGGGTGCGATGTGTGGTCAGCCAAAAAAACTTGCTCAAACCAATCGGCAATCTCCAATTGGATTCAACGGCAATTAATCGGAAATTTCGAATTTGGATCCAATTGAAACCAATGGGAAATTTCCAATTGTGTTTTGAGACGCCCATTGGAAAATACTAGTGGGTTCAATGGGTCACCCCGTTTGTTTTGAACGGGCCTGACCAAAATAACCTAATTGGTAACACAATCAATATCCAAATGGTATGACCAATTAGACTAGTAGGTAAACCCAATTAACCCATTGGAAAAAGCGTACAGTTCCAACTGGATTTCCTAATTGTGTTAATGGGTCTAACCAACTTAAACAATCGGTAGCACAAACATAATTCAAATGGTTTGACCAATTAGGTTAATTGGTCAGCCCAATCAAGCCAATTGGAAAAACCAGCAGCTCGGAATTTAGGGTCTGACCTGAATCTCATTGGAGACACATCAAAAGCTTTGAAATATTTCACCATAAGAAACCATGTTGTTGGATGTAAAACGAAAAATTGCTCCACGCATGTCCCGTTCATCTCACTAAGCATGACATCGCTCAACATGCCAGAAATTTCAGCCTAATAAGTTGTGGCAGGTCCCTAGAACAATTGGGTAATTTTTTAGGCCGATTGTGAAATGCACAGACAAAATAAATGACACATATCGTAGACCACATTATAGCGCAAAGATGTTTTATTTCAGGAGTCATTCTGCAATTGCAAAAACATTTTTATGAACAATTTTTTTTTGTTTCACAGCATTACTCAGTCTTGTAATCTCCAAGTGAAACCAATTGGCATACCAATAAAGTCCAATTGGAATCGTTTGGATGAATTCCCATTAGAACCATCCGGTGCAAAGGGTCCTTAGCCCACTCCTACTGATAAATATTACTATGACACTGTCGATTAATCATTCGATACATTTCTCTCGACTATATATGAAATGTAATTAACATTGATTAAATATGTAATGAGGTTCATCTGGGACTGTCCTATATAGAGTACCAATTGGACCCATAACAATAACCAACTGGTACCATATAACGATGTCAAATCGAATGCCTAATACCACATGGACTCGTATAATGATATCAAAACATTCCGATGAAGAGCGCAATGTTCCAATATGGGTTGACCCCAATTGGAATGCCGAAAATTTTTTAACATGATGTCCAAATTGGAAATTTACACCAATTGTCGTGACCAATTGGACTATCCCATTGAAGGGCTAGGTTCCAATTGGTTTTAGCTCATGACCAGTTGGACCAATTGGCTTTTTTTACTGTGTTGGAGAACCAACTGGTGCAGAGTCAATGGGTTAGCATTCCAATTGGACATTTCAGACCACCCAATTCAAACCCATTGGATAATGGGTCACACCAACTGGGACCAATTGAGACCAACTGGAATTCCCAATTGTATGGTGTGAATGTTTTTTTTTCTTTTTTTTTTACTGGGGTGCTCACTTGTTTCTTTCTTAATCTCTGAACGGGAGCGAAAAAATATTTCGCCTCTCTTAGGTGCAAGAGCTGGTGTAGCTTGATGGGGGGCAAGTGCCCCTTTTGCACCCCCCTGCCGACACCCATGGAGCGGAGAATAACGGACAAGCGATATCGGCAACCACACACGATCGACGGGCCGACGGGTGCGACGACGATCGCATCATGGCGCTGAACGCACGGGATGGCAAGCGGTAGTTTCTACTCATTCCGCATTGCGCTGGCCCACGTACGGTGCGCTGTCCTAATCATGGTCATAATTACACTGCTCACTCTTCCCAAATGAATGCGGGAAAGTCCCAGCCTGTGAGGAAAAGCCAACTTCTCGAAAAGTTTGAAGCGCCATATATGTTCTACACCGGGTGTTTCAAGAAATGTGTCCAAAATCCTCAAAAAGTCAGGAAAATGCTCTATTTGGTCGCTGCCTTCACAAATTGCTTTTTCTGTAGTGGCAGCTAGATATCTTAAGATGGATAAAGACATCATTTGATACGGTAATTAACAAAGCTAAATGAATTAACTTTTTAATTATTTGAGTTAGGCGGTTATGTCAAATGGGAGATGTGAAGCTGTTCGTGCGAAACCCATCACAGCTCTGGGATATAGAAGAAGCTGCCTCTATAGTAATTATTGTGGCTTAATTAAATTCAACCAAATTCAACGGCGAAACCGAAAACCGAAGCACCGATGAGCGCAAAAAGCAGACGACCAGAATGACGTTACTGTTCAAGACATCGACTACAGAGGTGCAGTGCTTCCGTGTTCGTTAACGCACGTGTGCCATGCGCAAACGGAACTCGCGCCCACCCACGCAACGAAGTCTGTTGTGGGTTCATAAGGCAACGCTCAATCATTCTGGATCTCTCAGAAGAATACGGCGATGCGCTCTTTCGCGCATTTTTGTATAGTTTTGTTTGAAACGTACTCGATTAACGGTAGGGGAAGAGCCGCAACGACACTATCGCCCCCCCTTCCCCCCCTGTATTTGAGGAACCCTGCGCACGCCAATGGTTAGGTGGGCCGATGAGATTAAGTAGGTTGCTGCGATAACATGGACGGAGCAAACACAGGATCAGGTTTATTGGAGAAACATGGGAGCATATAGACCTTTTCACAGGAGAGGAAAAAACGCCGCCATGATGGGCTGCGCGCTGTAGCACAAAGGCTGACGTCACAGCCCCGGCAGTGCATTTTTGGGGGGGGTCACGCCAATTTGCGCAGCCCACAAAGGACTATGGTGGCGCCCAGGGAGCAGTTTGTGAAAACGTGCATACATAGTTGCCTTGCAGTGGGCGTACGAATGTTCAAGAATGAAACAACAAAAGCAACTTTAGAAATTGTGGTGGCAGTGGACATATGACACACCCAAATGCTGGCTGAGTTTACCATAGACATGCAATCTATTGTTGGAATGAGCATCAAGAATTGTGTAAATCAACGCGAAAGTATGGTCAAATTTGAATGCCAAGGCCGTAGACATGCCGCACAGTTGTTTGGGTCTCGGAGGCCATGTTTTATTTTGAATGTTGTAATCGGGCAAAAAGAAGGGTCTTAGTGAGCTCAAATATTTCTTTATTTTAAGCTAAAAGCTCACTAACATTCATAATATCTCATCAGTCAATAACTAATCGAAGGCACATAACAGCAACGCCAACCAACCGCGGAGAGATTCGGTTTTAACATCGTTCATCAATTGAAGCCAATCCAATCCAGTTGGAAGCCCTGTTTACGTTTTTGGAGTATGCCCGCTCGCTACCACGTTTACGACGTGTTACGTCGTGTCGTGGTCCTGGATAAACCGTGTTGACGTCTTTATTTAATCTGCGTTCACCTACGAGTCTCACTCATTGAGCTTGTTAGCATTCTCATCTTCATATCGTAAGCATGATCCACTTTCTACCGGTGCACTCTCGCGCTCCCGTTCCTTTCACGACCCGATTCAGCGATGCACGGTGCCTGTCATTCATTCAAACTTGTGCGTTTGTTTCAGGTAGAGGATGCCGAAGCACGACCCCGTTCAGCCCCAAGGGCATCGCGAACAGAATCAAGTCCGAAGGGTCTTCAGAAACTGCGATGGTACTGCCAGATGTGCCAGAAACAATGTCGGGACGAGGTGCGTATTTCGCCGAGCGTCAGATCGTGTATTTGAACACGAAATCTCAGAGGCGAGCCCATTTCGTTTACGGCTGCCTTACAACGTGTGCGCGAGTCTCGGCCGAACTCTGTACGATGCGATATACGTGCTTAGCCAAACTAACGTAGCGTATTATGCTGGCAGCCGAGATGGTTTCTGACAGAGTTTCTTCCGACAGGCGCCTCCCCCTTCGTGCAGTGAAGCCCGCCGCCGCGGATTGTACTGCTGTTACGGTGCTCGGCTGCTGACCCGAAAGTCGCGGGTTCGATTCCAGCAGCTGCAGCTGCATTTCGATGGAGGCCCGTGTACTTAGATTTAAGTGTACATTAAAGAACATCAGGT
Organism: Rhipicephalus appendiculatus; assembly: GCA_030522465.1. Taxonomy (NCBI): domain Eukaryota; kingdom Metazoa; phylum Arthropoda; class Arachnida; order Ixodida; family Ixodidae; genus Rhipicephalus; species Rhipicephalus appendiculatus. The sequence continues at coordinate 597,805 of JALIZH010016743.1, forward strand.
AATCGAAATTTCCGGAGCCTTCCACTGCGACGTGCTTCATAATCACATCGTGGTTTTGGCACGTCAAACTCCAAATTGTATTGTTACTGCTATTATCGTTTGGAAGCCCAAGAGGTCTACACTGACGTCAATGCCTCCCTCCTCCAGTTCAAGAAAAACAGCTCAGGGGTCACTGTTGTGACATAATTGTTCACATCAAGCATGAATTGCAGAGGTTTCTCCAGGTGTGTCGCAAAGGAATCTTCAGTGATGTATTCTCAAGGTATGGAACGCAGGGAGAGCTGTACTGCTGAGCAACAGGACTATCTCCCAAACAGACAGCGTTTGACTGCACACATATAAAGTAGTTTTTCCTTTTTGAGAACTGAACCTTATTGATACCACTGCTGTGTCAAAATTTTTTTTCTGTGTCATGTTTGTGCATGCAAGAACATCTCTGTATGTGTATTGTGTCGCAGTGGATTAAAAATTTGTTAAATTATTCTGTTTGCACAAAATAAGTCAAATGCATGAATTTTTCACCATCTTATGTGATATTTCTCCATAATAACTAATTAATTTGCTTTCAGTGAAAGTTATAGATTACTGAGGTCGACACACATTGGTAGCCTACGGGCTAAGATGCAGCACAGCTCAGTATGAAGGCAAGGGTTTAATTGGCAGCATTGTTGTCCACATTTCGATGCAGGGAAAAACAAGAACAAAGTCTGTGTGCTTAGATTTGTGTGCACGTAAAAGAAACCTAGGTTGGCTGAATTAATTTGCAGTTCCCATGATAGCGTAGTTCATTATCATTACATGTTTTTGGTATCTGAAGCCAGGCAACTTAATTGATGCTTTTTGTTGATTACAAAGGCAAAGCTGCATTATGAATCTGCTGGCTTCTGTTTACGCAGAACGGTTTCAAGTGTCACACGATGTCGGAGTCGCACCAGCGGCAGCTCCTCCTGTTTGCGGAATGTCCGGGAAAATACCTGGGATCATTCTCCAAGTGAGTGCCTCACAAACACTTTGCATGCGGTGGCCGACTTCGCCCCTTCTAAAATGTAACACTACCATAAAATCCCGAACAAGCCCCCCCCCCCCCCCTCACGGTGAAACGTAAACGGACAAGATTTGGAGGGAGGGCCCTTGCTCGGTCTTAGGACCAAAATTCAAGATGTCGGCGAAAGAGACTTTAAGAAGAATGCACACCTGTGCTTCAATGAGATGCTTTATTGAATATGCATGCATTTGCCATTTTTGCTGAACTGGAGGGAATCTTCATGCGAAATTTATTGTGTTATGACAATGGGGTAAATACATTTTTCAAATGTTCCTGAGAATTTGTGACAACTCAGAGTGCAATCCCGAGGCGCCACACTGTAAAAGTACCTAAGAAATTGTGCACATATCTAAAGACTCTCAAAACACTGGTTCCTAAAAACCGCTGGGTTGAAAAAAAAAATGAAAAATGGCTGGTGGGAAGTGGGGTTGGCACTTGCTCGGCCATTGACGCATATTTCAAAGTCTCCCAAAAAGGGGAAGGGGGCACATACTCGGGATTTCACAGTAGTCCTGTACTGTGACTTGTATCCCCATTCCTAACGGCTCTAAGCATTTAGGCTTACTAGTTTGTAGTTACTAATTTCAGTCTATGGAATGCATTGCACAGCACTTGGCATCTTCATCTGCCTTGTTTGTCCAAGTAGTAGATTGAAATGATTATCGCAATTTCTGAATCATGCTACTGCAAGAAGGTTACTGGCTAATTGAAATTTCACGCATACCAGGTCAACATCCATTAGAAGTGTTGGCTTGCAAGGGGGAGGTACATTAAGCTCCTCCCTCCCGCAAAGTTTCACGTGAAGTTATAATAATAATTGTAATAATAATAATTGTCTTTATTTTTCCCATACAGTTCTTGATAAAAATATCTCATGTGAGTCACGTCTTCCAGTAAAATTTTCCTTACTGGTTTTGCAACCACTGATAACTCTTACTTGAACGTATAAGATCAAAATGTGTAACATAAAGCACCTGATTGTGCAAGATACTGGCGTTAAGGTGCAGTGACACCATGATAAAAAAATAAGGTAATTATACGCGAACAGGACTCGTGAGTCGACTCACTCAGACCTACCCAGACTCAGGTCGAGCCATGAGTCTGACTCTGAGTGAGTCCAAGTGAGTAATACTTTGGTGAGCTTGAGTCTGAGTGAGTCCGGTTGAGAAAAGTTTTTAGTCCGAGTGACTCCGGTTGAGGAATTTATGCGAGTCTGAGTCCGAGTGAACTCTAAGGGCAAAAGTATTTCATGAGTGAGTCTGAGCGAGCTCCAAATTTTTTGTCGATCTATGGCAGCATACTTGTCTGATTGAAGTGTTCAATATGTATCAAAGTAGGCAGCGAACACTTCAGATGCAAGCTTAGTATATTGCAGTTCTATACTGCTGCACGGAATTTCTGAGGGGATGCTACAACTGTACATTATAGCGAATAATTCGACATGCCTGTGTTCTATGTATCTAGGGTTTCACTTAGTTGCATTCAGCAGTGACATGCTTGTTTTGTATGCAAGCTTATTTGGAAATCACAGAAAGGGGCAGTGTGCAAACTTGTGAAGCCTTGGAAAAAAAATTTACCTTGTGGAGATGGCCTTTCAATGCAGCCAGTGTATTTGGCCAGGGTTTGTAGAAAAATTACGAAAGGCTTTCGTAGATTTGAGCTTTTCAATAAAAAAACAGCTCCACTTACGGGCCCGCGACGCAGCGGAGAGACTTGGTCTTTCAGTTCCGACGTGGGAGCGGCCCTTGACGTGCTAAGGCGCGTTCCAAAGGACCCATTAAAGTTCATCCATCCATCCATCCATCCACTTACGTGAAAGTTGGGGAGGTGCAAAATGCCAGTGTTTCCCCGCATGGACATGTCAATAGCAATGAGAGGCTACAGACAGCGTCCAGCGCCCATCGGCAGAAACAAAGGCTTTTCCTGAACTCACTGTCTTATTGGCCACTCGGAGAAGCGCACATGGCGTTGTCTCTTGTAAGCACGCATGCTTTCTTGCGAGCCTTTCTTGATCAAACGCACAGTTTTATGTGCCACTTGCTTTACCATGACGGGCTACAACAACAGGGGACGCCGATAGCGCAAGCGCATAAGGTGCTTCGCACCTAAAATATTTGTGACATTTCCTTTCAAGTTAGCCTACCCTAGCTGGAATTTTGTGTTAACGATGTGTCGATGCTCTAATGTCAGTTTTCTGGGCATTTCATGAGGGTTTCATCCATAGTAAATCACAGGTAAGCGTCGTCTATGGCAATGCTATTACAATTTTTTTTTATATTTCCACAATTCAACAGTGGTGGCATACTGTCAGGGCTATGGTAAAAACACTGGATTCACTGTACCCAAGGTAGATTGCAGAGCAGTTTTGTCATGTTGGAATCAACATGCCTTGATGGCGTTGCTTTGGGTAACGCGCACTTTGGATCTATTGCAGAAAGTAATGGTAATTAGTGCCTGAAAATAATGGTTGTAGCAAACTAAGTTGCATGCAAAACTGTACACAAGACTCGTGCAGAGCTTAGTGAGTGGATCATCGCTAGTGGCGTATCCAGCTCATGTTGGCGACAAACTTCTCTTGAGCGACCACTTGCTGTCACTTTGCACTCTTTTCAATCGCTGACAGCACGGTGCACAGATCAGGGCTTAGGGTCCGCTGCAGTGGAGCAATGTTTATGGTTTTCGGCTGCTGATCCTGAAGGTCGCGTGGGTTTGATCCCAGCCGCAGTGGTCGCATTTCGATAGAAGGCGAAATGCTAGAGGCCCATGTACTGTGCGATGTCAGTGCATGTTAAAGAACACCAGATGGTCTGACAACATACCGTTGTTTTGAGATATCAGACCCCAGATATTATTATAGATCAGGGTCTTAGAAGTGATCACTTCAATATTTTATAAAACTCACAAAGTTGTTCTTTCTTTTCAGAGAATTCGCTGACACTTTTCTGGAGCTACTCAAGAGACGATTTGGTGAGACCACATTACATATTTCTTTAACTAATGACATTGATGTTCTCTGAGTCATTTAATGTAATTGGATTCATCTTTATGAACTTTGTTGAAATTGCAGACTGTTGTGAGCATGCCTCTAGAAGCAAAGTGTCATGGCCAAGCCAATGGTTTAGTGTCGAAGTGTCATGCAGTCAGAATAACTTCTTAGTACAGTGGGATATGCTTGGCGAAAAGATGTGGATACTCATTATCGCTAGCTACCAATGGAATTATATTGTGATTTATGTCATCATTGTCATCACCATCAGCCTACCTTTATGTCCCACTGGAGGGCGAACGCCTTTCACTATGATCTCCTATTCACCCTGTCCGGTGTGAGCTCATGCTGTTTTAGGCCTGTAGATTTCTTAATTTCATCACCCCGCCTATGCTTCTGCTGTCCAGAGCTAGGGCTCCTATCTCATGGTATCGATTTCCATTGCTCTAATTCCATTGCTACACATTACATTACCTGTCCCGCCGCCATGGTGGTCTAGTGGTTATAGGTACTCGACTTCTGAACCGCAGGTTGCAACTGCATTTTTGATGGAGGCGAATATGCTTGTGGCCCGTGTGCTTAGATTTAGGCGCACGTTAAAGAAGCTCGTGCGGTCAAAATTTCCGGAGCCCTTCACTACGGTGTCTCATAACCATATCCCGGTGTGGGGACCTTAAACCCCAACGATTATTAGTATTGCATGGCCTGTCCAAGTCAATTTCTTTTCTCTTAATGTCAGCTAAAATAGCAGCTAGTCCTGTTTATGCTCTGCCCTGGTCTGCTCTTTTTACACTCTCTTAATGTTATGCCTATCATTCTCTTTTCCTTTGCACGCTGCCTAGTCCTCAACTTCTTGAGTTTTTCTGCTGTACTCCAAGTTTCTGCCCTATATGCTATTAGTACTGGCAAATTGCAATGGTTGGCAAAATGCTATGGTTGGCAAAATGCAGTGGTTGTACAATTTTTGCTTTAGAGGTAGTGGTAAATTATTGCTAATCAGTTCTGCAGAATTCAGCATTGTGGCAGAAGGGTAAAGAGAAGGAAGTTCCGAGAAGTCTGCATGGATTTCTTTGTGGCTTTATGCTCCAAATGAGTGATTGTCAATTTCACTGTCTTAACAGCGATAAACTGCGGGTCATAATTTGAGAGTTCCTGCTGCATGTGTTAGAGCCAGTCCTTGTCCTTCGGTGAATTTCTGTTTCATGCCTGTTTTTAGAAACGACAGTGCGCGCTTGTTTACTTCTGCTGTGCAGGTACCAAGCGAGTGCACGCCAACCAGGTGTACCAAGAGTACATTGCGGACAAGCAGCACCTGCACATGAACGCCACCCGTTGGCTCACCCTCACCTCGTTTGTCAAGTGGCTCGGCCGTGAGGGCCACTGCACCGTCGACGAGACTGAAAAAGGATGGTTCATCACGTGAGTGTTTATTCCATGCACATCTGAGTGTAAGGCGAGGCACTGTTTCAGAAGAACGCGGGTGTTTTCGTTTTATTATTTCCATAGGCAAATGGGCGCATTGATTTAGAATGCATGCAAAATTTGGTGTGATGTTGCGAGGAACCATAAGGACAGCCGCAGCGACCACCATGCAGTGTGCAATTTATGTCATTCTTCTGTTGTACACAATGGGGCCAATCACGAGACACGTTCCGCTTCATAATGCGGCTGAACACCTTTATAAGAGACACGAACCAAGAAGCAGTTCCTGTCACTTATTTGTATAGGGTGTCTTTTATAATCCAGGTGTCACATTCTCATTTTCCGATCAACCCCTATCTATGTAGGCACACAGGTTGTCTCTTATACCCACTTGACTGCTACATCAGTGCTTCTTATAAAGGGGTTCAAATGTGTAGAGTTCATACGAAAAGTAAGCTGTATGATTATATTCTAAAGCAACGATACGTCGTAGCTAACCAATGCCAGTTAGGTTTGGTGGAAGTGAAGGTAAGGTTACGCACACATGGCCACTCATTCATCCGCAATAATCTGGTAACTAAAGGCTGGTTCACACTGAAGGCGGAGCGGAAAAGCGGGAAAGCGGGCTTTTCGAAGCGGCGAGGCGGCTAGGGCACGCACCTGTTCAGACCGCACGCCGCCTTTGGCTGCCCGCGGCCGAGGAGGCGGGGCATCGCACACCTGTCGCTATCACCTGGCACTTCTTCTCCCAAAGATACACCAGCGCCACCACCGTGCCACCGCCGCAGCGCGTTCTGATTGGCTGCGGCAAAGCCGCGACCTTGGGCGGGCGGCAAAAAATTGGTCCGGAAGCGATCGAACTTGCCGCCTCGTTTTCCTCCCGCTTTCGCCGCCTGGAGAGGAGGTTTTCCCCGCTTTCCGCTTTGACGCCTTGCCGCTTTGGCCGCCCCGCCTTCGGTGTGAATGAGCCTTAAGGAAAGGTTTTCCCATGAAACTTATTTTCGTTTCCCAAGAAAACCGTAATGCCGCTTGTGGTGGAACAAAATAGAAAAGACTGTCACTGGGATTTGTGTGAAAATGGCAATTCCACAGTGGAAACTTCTTCTGAGATAAAGACGTCCTTTAAGTGTTATTGTTTGCCGCAACGTCAACTCTCCCCAGAAAGGACGCCATTTCCGCTCAGTTGACAAAGCCAAAGAGGGTTGCACCAAGGCTCCTTCCCTGTCGCAGAGTTATAATATTAATGAGAACTAACATACAATAACGTGCTGTTTAAAGCCCATCTAATGCGCAGCTCGAGAGCAGCCAGCTCGTGTAGCATGATAAAAATGCAAAATTACGTGTCATACCGTAGCACCCACAGACCTACAGTTGCTGTGCCTAGGCCAAGCACGTACAAGAGGAAACACAAGGATGGAGCATACAAGGGTGAGAGAAGAATATATGTGAATGTGGCGAAATGTGGAATGGGAAATGCAAAGCTCCATGAGCATATATATGCATATATAGAGGGTGTCCCATTTATCATGCAGCACAATTTAACAAAAGAGGAACGGCGTTACGCGAAGCAGACCTAGTGCATAATGTTCCCAGTATACTGTAGTAGCCGCTACTAATGTTTTCATTAATGAGAATTAATTAATTAGTCATAATTACTTTCGTAACTCCAAAAGTACTCACCTAATTATGAACATGTTAATGAGGCAAATGTGGGCATGTTGAAATGACATCTGTCTGTGCTACTTTCAACAACGCACTAATTGCCTGCTCATTTTTTCCTGCTAATAAAGAAAGTCATATTTATACGAACCTCTGGTGATTCAAACAAAATCCTATGGCCCCCCTGAGTTTGAATTATTGAGTCTACTATATATATTCTGTCTTGAATACCATGCACATCCACACACATGACTCTTTCCACAACATGTTTTCGAAACAGCTACAACCAAAGTTCTTTAGTCATACCAGTTGTGGAACTGCGTTGCAAAACCCAGACATGCCTATGGCTGATTCTGGGGGGGACCTGCAGACTCGTGCCAACTGGGAGCAGCAATACAAAACACGAACACGCCACTGTTATATGCCTGGCCATGTTGTTTAGCGAAATGCAGCGGTGCTACAGTGTACTAGAATATACTGGGTAGTGGGTTCAGGGAGCGATCGCGAGTGACGCTTGTCACGTTGACGGCACGAGATGGCGCCACCAGAGCATGGGCTGTATGAAACTGGTGGCGCGCGCGCAACGCGGCATGGAATCGTCGCTCTGTATTTCGGTGCATGTCCCGTAAATAGTTAACGCTGGCCACCGTAATTTCCTGGCTAATTTGGCGTTCGTAGATGTGGTAGCGGCTTGCGAAATCGTCCCGCATGCAACAACGCGGTCGTGAGAATGATACTGTGTACACTTCAGATGCTTCGATCGCGATACTGATATGCTCAAATTCAGCTCAGTAGTCATACGTCTTCTAAAGCGTGCGCTATGTTAAACGGTCATTACCTTAGGGTATATGCACACTGGCGGAAAGCTTGCCGCGGCGGCGTGCCGCCCGTCGGCGCCTCCACTCGGCAAGCAGCGGCACGCCGTCCACATTGGCGGCGCCGCGAGAGTAGCGAGACAACAGTGGACATGTTGAGGCGCGCGCGCCCACCGGCTCGCTGCCGGCTTGCGGCCCCTCTGCGACAGAAGGAGAGAGGTGGGTCGGGGGAGCAGATGACGCCCGTGTGAAGAGAAAAAGCAGGCGCTCATTGGGGGCTTGCTTGCGCGGCAGCCGGCAGCAGCGGCAGAAATAGCGCAGGGAGCGATATGGTCGGCGGCAGAATTTCCCTGACGCTCCGCGGGCGAAAGAGAGAAAAATGGGTCCTCGCAAGCGGCACGCGGGAGAGTGCCGTGCCGCCAGTGTGTTCGTACCTTTACGCAGCAAACGTTACTGAGGTTTTCGGGTGGTCAAAAGGGAACAGCCGACTTTTTAATGTTGCCCAGATTGGTCTTGCAGCAACAGTGCATACAAAATATTAAAGAAAAAAACCGCTGAACTCCTATTTTCTTTTATATTGTTCCATATATGATAAATGGTTGCAGAAAACGCGACAATTTTAAAGCTTCATCTACGTGAACGATTGTACCGAGGACTATAATTTTGTCAGTTCGTGCAGTCAAGATGTATAGAAGACAATAAAAAGTATTACGTTAAGCTACATCGTTTGACTTTTCGAATAAACTACTCGTTATAATTTTCTAACATGTTTCAAGGTTCGCTGAAGACAAATGCCTGGCAATGCGACCTTGCTATTCCCACCCAGGTTTTCATGTCATAAATTATTTGCTTTCAAATTTGAATTCTCTTGATGCAATGCGCTGTTGAGCGGCTTTAACAGATCCTGTTGCCTTCAGAAGTGAAAGCACTGGCGTGGAAAAAGCCGTCTGCGTGTTTTCTTAACATGACTAAAAGTTCGGCAGATCCCACGTACCTTGGGAATTGATGTTATGCGAAGCATACGGAGGGAAGGTGACTGTGTTGCAATTTTTTTTATTGAGCGATGCGTTAAGAAATGCCGTTTAGGATAAGTATAAATGTTGTATGCACAGACATATGTTGAACAGTCGCATATGTTTTATATAACCATGAAGTTGTTTACAGTTGCGTAACGATATGCCAACAGCAACATGCATATTAGCAACACCATAAGCGTTAGGCTGATATGTAGCGCTTGTGCTCGCGAGGATGGTAGCCCTGGATACTGCTACATAAATGAACTTCAGTGGATGGCGCTTAACTACAATTCACTTTGACTCGACGTGACGGCTGTATCATAGGAGTACATATATGTAATGTTTATAAAATTGGATAGCCAGCACTGAAATCACAATTGACGTTTCACGAACATGAGGGTCCATATGAAAAGCAGTTCCGAGACCTGGCGTGGCTCTGTGCTAGAATACTTGATAGCCACAAAGAATGGTGGGGTTCGATTCCTGCTGGGACCCTGTCATTTCTTTTTGCATTCGTCGGATCAGTGCTGCTGATGTCAGCTTTTTCTTAACGCTCTTGCCTTAAAATTACCAATGTCTGTTCTCGCCGTTCCTGGGTAGATATAAACTGTCAATCACCTGTGGCACACACCCACCCATGGCTCGAAGCCCACGCTACCACAGCGCCACTGCACACCTCCAGAACCTGTCAACACTCGCCGCTTCAAGCGACCGCATGGAGCGCGCCCTCTCCTGAACCCACTACCCAGTATATTCTAGTTCACTGTAGCGGTGCTCACTGCTCTGCGCAACATAAAACACAAGATATAGCATTTATTGGTTTATTTTTTGGTTGACAGATGATGCGACAATAAGCAGACCGCCATGATTTTTGCCATTGAGAAGTTCGGATTTTGATACATGGGGCCTAAGGGGAGTTTCGCAACTCATATGATTGAAGAACTCTGGCTACAACAGCAGCAGAAACCAACCAAATGGAGATTATGCCGCACATTAAATGCAATTTCATTCCAGGCATTTTTCACTTTCAAACCTTTTGACATTTCAAGAGGGGTTGGCCTTGAACTGAGGTTGGCCTTTATAGCAGTAAACACGTTACGAAAGCTTGTTTATGGAGGATGTGGTTTCTCTGCCTGTGCGTGCTCTTGCATAATGCATGTTGTTCCTATGGTGTGCAGTTACATTGACCGAGATCCAGACACCATTCGAAAGCAGGAGTCATTGGCCAAAAAGGAGAAGCTCGACCTAGACGACCAGGATCGGCTTGCCAAGTTCATCGACCGGCAGATCGAGCGTGACCGTGGGAGGAAAGGGGAAGAGGCCATAACTGCAGACTTCACAGAACTGAAACGAGAAAACGAAGAGGAAAAAGGTCTTCACTACTTTTTACTCTGCTCGTTCACTTATACGGTATAGTTTGTTTAACGTGAACAGGCTCGACAATACAGCATATGCCGCTTGTAACTTATCTCACTGGGTTTAATAGCAGTATTATAAGCAGCGCCGCATTACAACCAAAACAACAGTATAAGTGCCGAGCACTTTAGGGCCCGGCTTGTTGTCCATTCATACATGTCATGTGGCGTGATCATGCTCACATAAAGCGCTCAGTGCAGGCCATAACAAGGCTGGCAATGCTCAAACCCAGGCTAAAATGAACGAACAAAGTCTAAAATGATATGGTTAACAGAAATAACAGAGAAGTCATTGCAATAGATAACCTAAAATCGCTGAAAACTAGGGGTGTGTGAATGTTCGAACTTTGGAATATTTTTCTAATAATGTTTGCTATTCGATTTGATTCACACCGGAATTTCACCATTTGAACTTCCGGAAAATAAATATAACGGTTTAAAACAACAAAGAATAAACATAACGACGATAAATCGGCATGCAGCATGCTTGGTGTTGCATTTTGGGGCGCTGACATGCGAAACTGCTAGCCGCATCGAAGGTGAGGTGGCAGCTGGCAATGAACATGTCGTTATGTCTTATCGCAGACAACCTTTCACAGTCATCTGCGGCTATCCGCAAGGCTGCGCGTGTGGCGTAAACTGTGTGGATTGACGGCGATACAAGCACGTCATGCAGCCATTCTTAAGTTCACCGCCGTGTTGTGCGAGATGCTTCAAATTGCACACGACTTTGTGGAAATGAAAGTAGCTTGCTGGTGTTGAGCGGCACAGGCATCGCGAAACGTTGATGCACTGAAGTGAGTGCATACCGTATGTTTTACTATGCGACAACCCAAGTGCACTGCACCTCGTCGTGCTATACTGCCAGAGCATCGTGGAGATGTAGAGTGTGCATTGCTTGCAAAATGCTTGTTTTCACCGCGTTGAACGAACAGGCTACTTGCATCACCTGTGTTCAATCCGGACCGAAGCCGGCACGAAGAATGCACAAACACGCATAAACAGCGGCGGCGTGAGCCGAGTAGGCAATGTTCTGCACGCAACTAGCCAAGGATCATCGGCTCCACATGGCGGTATTGGTGAAATGGTTTCAGTTCATTGCAAACACGGTTTAATTCACTTCTGAGCACGCAGCAGGTGTCGCTTCACGATGCGAAAAGGCTTAAACCTGTCTTCGGATGGGTTGCTAGCACTTTTTAAAAATGCACAAAAAAAAAAAAAAAAAAAAAAAAAAAAAAAAAAAAAAAAAAAAAAAGGAGAAGAAAACAGCTGGGTCGCTAAGAGCATGTTTGATACAGTCGCCGACCGTTTATTCGGACGCCGATAATTCGGACATGCCCGTTTATTCGGACACCCTCGCGGCACCGCCACTCGTCCCATTGAAGTAATGTAAACTCACGACCGAAAATTCGGACGCCCCACGGCGCGCCGTTCGATATTTCAGACTCCGGCTGGCTGATCGAGAGCGGCGTCGAACTCCATGACGAGCTGTCCGCGATGTTTACACACGTGAACACGTGTTTACAAAATGGTTTACAATATCTTTCGCTAGGTTGCCAGCACTGAAAGGTTGCACTGTGTATGGCTGGACATCATGCCAGTGTAAAAGTGCAGAAATTACAACTGCCAATCTCGAAGGCTATGTGTTTTGGCGACTCGTAATGGGCGTTTTCGACTTCAGCCAGCCGAGTATCCATTGAATAGCTACCACAGCCAAACAGCAAGCCAAGCCAAGCCACGCTCGGAGTCTGCTTGGACGTTCAAAATGGCCGCGCGTACGAAACGGACCAAGGAAGGACGGAATTACGAACTAGCCTGATGTCGTTCCCTTTTGGCATTTGAAAGTTTGCTTGTCAGTTGTTTTGTGGCTAGGGCTAATCTACTGAAATGGCTACGACAGCTACGACGCCACCCATTCCATCCGCGCGGTCGGTACTAACGAAGAAACGCGGCAACCACAAGACATTGGGGATGGCGAAAAAGGCCACAATTATTCGCCAATTCGAAGGCGGCCGACCTCAATACGATGTTATTTGGGAGCTTTCGCCGAGTTGGGCGATGATGAGATCGTCTGTCGGGTGCCCGATTCACGTAGGTGAACAGCGACTCCGATGAAGCGCAGGCCGTGGCAGCGCTACAACCTGCGGTTATGGCCAAACACTGGCTGAAATACAGCCCGACTCGGTCTTCTGTGACCGGCCGCTGGGCCAATATAGGTGCTTTTTTTCTGGTGCATCCTTTTATTCGGACTCTCGATTATTCGGACTTTAGTCCGAATAAACGGTCGGCGACTGTATAACGATTACTTTTCTCGGCGCTTTCGACTTCTTTATAAAGGGCTTCGACTGTACAGCTACACTTTCTTCAAACGTCACCTGATGATGTATTCGTGCTGTAGACAACATGGCGATCAGGCATAAGAGATTATGCTCACAAGCTATACTCTGTTTCAGAAGTTCCCTTCAGCACTGTGGAGGCTACAGGGCCCATTAGCCAATAGGAAGAGTGATTAGCCCTTCCACATGTATTCATCCGCGCCGCGTCGTCTGCTAGCATCCCCCTGCCGTCTGCACGCACACGTTCAGCGAGCAGACGGCAGCGCCGAAAAAATAGAACATGGCTGCACGCATCGAGGCTGCTGCTCTCCGCCTCGAGTTTATCACGTCGTCGTCGTGCGTTCTGTGACCCGTAAGTTCCAAACAGACGCTTGTATTTGCTTTAGATTTATGTCTTGGAGCTTCGGCAGCAATGTATTCGTGACAACATTCCTCTATTTCTATGAACCACTATAAAAAAAAATCGGTGTGTTAGGCTTAGCAGGCGTGGTTAGAGCGATATCTTATCTCGCCAATAACGACAGAGCGTACCTGGTGCTTCGTCCTGATCGTGAGATGACGCAAAGCGATAGCTCATTACACCATTCATTTGTTGCTGTGAGCACTTTGGGCGAGCGTCGAGGGCAAGTTCAGATCGATGCGGGTGGTCGCGTCTGCATGGGCGCTGCCATGTTGATTTTTAACCACAGTTACCGACGGTTACTGATACAACAATTAAAGAAATACGACGTAAATGCGCTGATGAATAAACAAATTACTTATTGATGTGCAGATGCAGATGCTAAAGAAGGGCAAATGTCTCAACCTTGCCAACTGCAAGGCAATTATATCTGGATCTATGTTTTCCTGCGCAATCGTGTGTCTTGTTTACACCCCGTAGCTTTGGCAGTGCTGAACGGTAGTGGTGAAACAGAGTATAGATGAAGTTTAGGTTTGCGACTGGGGCAGAATTGGAAACTATCCTTTGAAAGCCTACCAACCTTGTCATTGCACCTACGAGTAGCAGCCGCAAAGTTTGGGTCATAAAGCTAAAAAACTTTCAACTTTGCCCAAACTGTCCTAAATGGCAGTGGGGTAGAGTTTGCAAATCTGCTTTCTGTGACGATGCAAATTGTGACGGATGAATAGTTTCTCAAAGGCATAGCATACAGCCGAGTTCTAGAAAATATTTTAGCTTGTTCTTTGTGTTGTGGCTCAAGAAACAAACGCTCATTAAAAGCGATTGAGTTGTTTGGTGCTACTATATCCACAAGCATTCTATTCTCACTGATTTTTCAGGATGACACGCAGACACTCTGTCAGTACCTCAGTAGTTTGCAGTGTCACGGTACGTTCGAAATTTACAGTGAGTGATTCATTGCTTGTGCTGGCGATGTGGAAGAAAAAACAGTGTTCACTTCTACTTACCACTTCTTCACACATTTGGCTACATGACACCGCATGCTTTGCAATGCAAGCTCTATAGAAAAGTTGATAATAAATTGTACACGTCACTCAAAGTAGTCTGTTAATGTCATGCAGAATAGTCTATTAATTATCCATAGAACTTGCACTGCTGCTCAGGGGCATTGTACACTAGCATCTTCAGTCACTTCAGCGTCCCTTAAAGTTTTCAGAGAGGGTTTCTCATTACCTAACTGGGCATGTCAGATGAAGAAAGCTTTTCATGTGAAGCAGCATGCTTCTGTGTGGATGAAACCGAGAGGTGATGACTTGTGTGCAACATCTTTGTTGCAGTTGTTTTCAAGCTGGCTGCCTCCTCATCAAAACAGCAAGAAGAAGCGGCACAAAAGTGAGTGAACTTTCTCCGTATTTCAACGGCGAAGCCGTTGTTAGTCGAGGCTTTCATGTCCGGAGGCCGTCATAGATCGGAAACGGGGTAGGTGCCACTGCTCACATCTTCCACCACTCACCACTACGCTTACTATACTAGTACTTCCGCCACTCCTCCCACTTCATTCACCCAGCTAAAATAATTGACAAAGCAAAGGCTTCTTTGTTAGCCAACAACTTCGCTGTTCCATCAATGTCCGCTAGGCGCAGCTGGTTGATTTTTTTTTGTTTTGTGTTCTTCAGTGGTTGATTTTGCGGGCACCTTTTGCTCCACGGTGTCGTATTAGTTTTTTATTAGTTGAAACTGGAACTTTGTCACACTTGCCACTTGTTGCCTTGGATCAACTCGCTCCGCACTGCATCGCTCTCGGTCGATGGCCAAGGTATGGATTGGTGTTCAATTGAGATGAGAAACTGATACCACTTTCAAATTCAGGTATTATTAATATGCTACTCTGGGCAAGCTGTCGGATGGGAACTTTCGTTGCCATGGAAATCCAAAGCGTGAAAACTGGGCAACACCTTTGGAACTTTCGACATCTGTGAGAACAACTTTCCAGCATGACACTTGGCAGAGTGTTCACGCTTTCCATTGGCTGATTTGGTTTGGTACTTGGTTGAATGTTCGCTTCAGAATTTCAGTTCCCGGGAACGGTGATAAAAACCATTGTTGTGCTGACTATTGCCTTAATTATGCCGTTTTGGTACTCATATGGCAGCATAAGAACAGCTTTTTCTGTTTTATGTGCACGTAGAAAACACTGAGCCTTCAAGATTGTCGATATACCACAGGCCAGGGCGTTTTCATTGATCTCTGAGGACCTCGTAAAGTCATGGCCTGCATGCTATAGTGTGTAGGCAACCATTCTACTCACTTCAACACTTACAACGGAGCTAGAGGGGGTAGACGTATGCTAGCACAGAGCCTCCCAGCTGTGTTGTGGCACAGGATAGCATGCCCTCTGAGATCCGGTGGTACATGAGAGCTCATCCCGTCTTGGAGGCCATAGGGAAGATCTCCTATTATGCTCAGCTGTGCTTTGCATGTTGGTGTGTTCAAATCCTCAGCTGGTGCAGCTTGTGGCAAGGCATAAAATAATTACTTTCAGCTAGGGGTGTGTGCATATCTGAAATTTCAAATACGGATAGAATACTTTCCTTATTTGAAGCACATTCAATTTGAAAAATGCATATTGACTTTTTCTAAATATTCGGCCATGGCCAAATATGGGGTTGAAGAGGCAAGTATTCGGACAAACTTGAATATTCGACCAAGTAACGTATTACCATGCAAGGGCGAGTATTCGAGCACTTAATATACTTAAATGGATATTACAGTATCTGAATTCGCTTCGATGAGAATTAAAAATTTCCGAATTTTCAAAGTATTCGAAACGAATGAATAGATGTAGTTTACCGCTAGTTGCTCACCTGACAAGGTGGCTTCACTGCAGCATGGTGCCGCAATGCCGTGAAACCTCCTATTCAGGTGAAATCCGCACCAAGTTAAATGTAACTGGTAGTGAAGCTTCCATAGCAGCACATACGTTCAGAAAATGGCCGCTCATTAGCTGCTCATAGGGCTTAGTGCCGTCTATGTGAGAAGGGAACGCTTGCGGCGGAACAAAAAGTCGAGCGGATGTGTCGCAATATCCGGTAAAAAAGTGACTTCATTTTGTTGGCACTAGCTTGAAATTTGATTAGAGGTAAAAGAACTTGTTGTTGGGCTAGTAGGTGGATCATTTCCAAAAAATAATTAGAGCGCAAACACACGGCACATTCACACACACCCACACACGCAGGCACCAAACAGGAACAACGCTCACTTCGAGTTGTTTATTCATTGCACAAATGCTTGAATATATACAACATGTCGCACATGTGCGCATTAACATCAGAGAAGCCTAATGCACATACTATCAAGACATACTTTTCTTTTTTCTTTTTTTTCATTCTTTCTTCTCACAGCCTAGAATGGATAAATTGAATTTCACTGGGAAACAAAGATAGCGAAGGTGCGCTTACACAGCGGTGCTCATCCTTCGCGGACATGTCCTTGCATATGCAGAAGGCGCACTTCCTAGCTTGCAAGGACCAAAGTTTGCCATTTTACCTCTGCCCACGAACTTGTGGGAATGAACAGAGACATGTCCGCGAATGCCAATCAAGATCGTGACAGATGCCTGCAAGACGGTATGGACTGTTTATCCAAATGTGCCCAGCAGGCTCTAGGAAGACCTAAAGATAAAGGAATAGATAACGTGGTGTTGTATTTCAAAGATAGCAAATTGAAATTAATGCTAGCAGACAAAGAAGGTTGCTTTGTGGTCATACCTGAGGGAGGATTTAACGAGAAAGCTTTAGCTGTTATCATCAAGAACTTCTGTCCAGTTAAGAAGCGACCGACATGTGTTCAGTCGAAGTTTGTTGGTTTTTGCAAGAATGTGGGGCTTATGGTGCTAGCTGGGAAAATAGAGAATAACAAAGGAAGCAACCTTAACGTTTTTTCTTGGCCAAGACACATGAACCTGATATACTCTTTCGTACTATTTGTTAGTGAAGGGGGGGTACTGGCAATTTAATGTTAATGGGTTTCTTCAGAGCAAGCTAAAGAATCTTGCGGTGAATGATCCTTTCCGAACGAAGGGATCAAGTGAGGTGCGCAATTTTTCGCTGTCTGATAGTAGTATTAGCGACGCCTTCGCTTCAGAAGGCGCTAAGAAAAAGGTTTTTCGTTGAATTTTACTAAACACAAGGTGCCTCCGTTGCTGGGCGTGGCTTAGCAGTAGCAGCTGCGTGGTGGTCGCCACTGCGCATGCCTGGCTTGGAACGACGTCGCGAGGTTATGCCAGTTGTTCTAGCAGCTGCAGCATCACTGGTTGCCATGGCTTCGGCGCGGCTGGCTTTTTGTGAAATGCACACTTTTTACAGCTGGCTCACACAGCTCCACTGTTAAAATTGGTTCACAATCTCACATGTTCAATAAAGACATATACAAGGGCAGAGTTTGTGGCAATACTGTCCTGTATGGGCAAGGTGGGTGGTTATTCTTAATTCTCATTGGGCAGAAAAGGGTAGCTGAAGGATGAGATGTGTTGGGGAGTAGTGGTGTGGAGTTTTTGAGAAAAAACAAAAGCACTTCTTCATGCAGGGAGTCAAAGGTGAACCCACTGGAAGTGGCTGCCAACAAAGCTGCGGAGAAGCACAAGGCACCGTCGTCATCTTCGTCTACCTGCGGCGATGGCGAGCCAAAGCCCAAGAAAGCAGCAAAGCTCTCGGCCCTGGACGAGATCATGCTCGAGCAAGAAAGAAAGCGGGAGCAGATAAATCGCCGAGCCTACTGGATCACTCGCGTGAGTGTGGCCACAGGGCAGCGTTCATCCGGTATCACATTAACTACCTATGCACGTTTACAAACATGGCAATATAGTTAACGCTCTTATAAACAGTGGGGTGTAACAGTACTACTTTCAGGAGCAGCTTGACTGCACTTTTTGTTGAGGAACATGCGTTTGCGAGGAGGTGCTGCAGAAGTTAGCGGGTACATCTGAAACATGCTCACACCCGCCACAGTGGTCTAGTGGTTATGGTGCTCTACTGCAAAGGTTGTGGAATCTTGTTCCGGCTGCGATGGCCGCATTTCAATGAAGGTGAAAAGCTAGAGGCCCATGTACTTCGATTTAGGTGCACGTTAAAGAAGGCTAGCTGGTTACAATTTCCGTAGCCCTACAGTATGGCGTCCCTCACAATCATGTCTTGGTTTTGGGACATAAAAGCCCAACAATTATGTTATATTATAACATGCTCACATTGTCTGGTAGGGTGTGCCATAGAAGGATCAGAGCGTTTTCCTTGATTGCATGCCCGAATCAATGCCCGTATCAACACGTTTTCCCATATGTCCATTTAAGCTTCATGCACGGCCATAAGCATTCAGATTAGTGCGTGCACTCCTTGCTGTAGCGTGCCAATGTCCAGTCGTGTAGGTCACATGCTCAATTATTGTGCCACCTCGCATATTCTCCTGCGGAACTCATTTCGATATTGTTCAATGGCATCGGCTTTATTGCAGGACATTGTTGTCAAAGTGATGGCCAAGAAGCTGGGTGACAAGTACTACAAGAAGAAGGGCGTCATAGAGGTGAGTGACGGCATGCTGATGAGGAGCAAACTATATGTATAGCCGCCCAAATCTTTAAGTTGCTTGCGCAAGTGGCGACTTATCTGTGCGAACATGCCAAATGACGGAGCCAAGTTGGAAACAGGGGGAGCCAAGTTGGAATCAGGGGGAGGATGAGTGCATGCCCACGAAGCGTGCTCAGCTAGGCCCATCATGTGCTAGGCTGTTCTTCTTCAAAGACGTCACCCCATATCAGCATACCTTACTCGAACAGGCACCATGAGCAGACTAATAGTTTTGCTCGAATTTCATGTCCCGAAAATGAACGTTGCAGCAAGGGATCGAAAAAGTAAAATGTAAAGATGCGCCACACACATCCACTCAGGTCCGTAATCAGGGGGGGGTGCCAACTTCCCAAAATTCGGATGGAGGGGGGTGTTTTACAGAGAATAAATAATGATAGTAGGTGTTTTTCAAGGACTTTAACAAGTGCTTTCGCCCCCCGAAAATAATTCCTGGCTTCGGGCCTGCCTTCACCCATGAGATAAGCTGCAGAACATGGTTCGTCTGAAGTGCGCTAAATGGGGTGGAGATCCTTAACCCCATAAGACGAAAATTATGATTCACTGTCTGCAAGTGCGGCAGATTCGCATGGCATGATTCCAAGGCACTCAGGATTACAATCCAAGAAAGAAAATGAAGGAATGTGTTTCAGTAATTAATGCTAATTAGCATGTAATTAATTACATAATTATTCTGCTATCAGTAAGCTTCAATCCTTGCATAAGAAGAAATATTCGGCGCAAAATGCATGCACAGTTTGTTTTTTGGTTGTATTCGTTTCGAGCATAGAAAAAAAAATGATCTTGATGTTGGTCCTGGAACGCAGCACATCAAATGGTCTTCAAACATGGTAGTGTCTCCGGCCAAGTGATCCACTGCAGCGATATGCGGCATAATGAAGTTAAATGGCCTCTAGTTGTCGACTCAGTAGGCCTGCACAAATGTGCACACAGCGTTTGCAGCCAATTGAAGAAACATGCGGTGCATGACGCGCCTCCGAAGTTGAGGTGTACAATTGTACGCACTGCCGCTGAAGGGGTTAAAAAAGGAACAGCCTAGCAGCGCTTTGTCCACATGCGCTTACCG
The DNA here is from genome assembly GCA_030522465.1 of Rhipicephalus appendiculatus. NCBI lineage: Eukaryota > Metazoa > Arthropoda > Arachnida > Ixodida > Ixodidae > Rhipicephalus > Rhipicephalus appendiculatus. The sequence continues at coordinate 617,601 of JALIZH010016743.1, forward strand.
TCGCCCTGTTTGAAACTTGGCTCCTTCATATGGCACTGACACACAAAAATGCCACCACTCAGGTACACTAGTTAAAGATTTGGGTGGCTGTACTTACATAACGGATGCACTCTCATAATAAACGCACCCCCATGCTTCGCTCCACAAAATTACTATTTTCATTTTCCCCCCTCGTGGTAATTGTGGTCTAAGCTTGGGTCTTGTGCAATTCGACAATCACTGAGCAATACTAGAATACTTTACTCCTGCGCTCATACTTGGGGCACGCGCTGTTCCTCTAAGCATTGAATGTGAGTGCCGCTGTTTAGTTCCTGTAGGTTTCTTTTTCTACCTACTGCGCTCCAACAATCTGCAGGAAATTAGTAAATTTTTTCTCTCTCTCTCTCTGCTCCTAAGATCATGTTCAGCAAATGCCAACTTGCCTATGAATAAGTTACTCTAAATTTGAAAGCTTGGTGCATAGAGAGCAGAGCCTTTCATCACATTTACGGTGCTCACTGAAAAAAGGACCAGCAAGACTCGCCGTCTTGCTCGGGTTTTGAGCTTATTGCACTGCATGAGAAGTTACTGCCGTAGATTATGCTAGAACAAAAATAACGTTTCCACAACCACAAATGTATGCTGCTGATTCACACAGGCAGGTGAATTTGACTGAAACAGTCAAATTCTATCCTGCTGAAAGCATTCAGTAGGTTGTGCTTGCACTTGCCTCTTCTGTTGATGTAGCAAGCTTTGTGAAATGATATACTCTTATCTTATGTCTTTTTTTCACAAACGACATGGGTTGTCGAATAAACGTGCTCACCGGCACCTTCTGCAATTTTCTGCGAGGTGTCCTGATCCTGCTATTGTTCGTGCATGTGCACACGTGCTCCCTTAATCTATCATTGAGACATTGTCGGATGTGCAACCAGAATCTTGTCTGTAGCACTTCAAATTTTTTTTTTGTTTTTAGTGTGAGTAGAAGAGTGTACAAAAAAGGAGACAGACAAGGATACTGGCAGCACTTGTTTTGTCTGTAGTCTTTTATTTGTGAAAAGAAAACTTGATTCGAGATGCGACACATACTAACAAGCCAGCAATGCCATCCTAGTTATGAAGCCTACTGTGTTTTTTCAGGACGTGCAAGACCGGTATGTGGCGACAGTTCGAATGCTGGACAGTAATGACAAATTACGGCTGGACCAGAGTCACCTGGAAACGGTCATCCCCAACATTGGACGGCGCGTCAAGGTGAGACACTGTAGTGGTTAGCCATTTGATTTGATCCATTTGACATTTCGTTGAAATTGCGATTGCACAGATGTTCCTGGCAAATGCTCATTGTTTGTGTTGCAAGGTGTTGCTATAAGATCCTATTCAGTCGCTTACTGTTTATTCGGACACCTTTGCAGTGTCGCCACTCGTCCGATTGATGTAATGTTTAACCACGACTGCTAGCTTGAACACCCTGCAGTATGCTGTTTTATTTTTCAGACTATGGCAGCCTGATCATTTTGATGTTGAATTCTGTGGCAAGTTGACTCGGCGATGTTTACATGCTGCTGGTCGCGCGTAACCTAAGTTGTGGTGGCTGGATTCATGCGGGAGTCAAAATTCATGCGGGAGCGATGGTTACCTTCAACTTAAAGTTGCTGATCTTGGATATTATACTTTCGTTGGCTGCACATTATTATTGTTGTGTTCTGGATTTAGCCAGTTCAGTCCAATGTCCATTGACTGTCTGTCACGGCCAAACCGTGGGCAAAGCCAACCCACTGAACTTGGAAGTCAGTGCTCAGCATTTGGATATTGTCAGTTGTTAGATGCGAAGCAGCTTATGGCGGAGTTCAATTTGGAGTTGTGCAGCGTGACGACCCTTACTGCTCATGCGCAAGCCCTCTCCACACACCTCCTCTCCACACACCAACTAACATCTGTGGCTGCGCCGCAGCCTACCTCCCTCTCTCCACATTCCCCCTCCTCGTTTAGATAAAAGGCTCCTGTTAAGTCGTACACACGCTCAGTCACTGCACCGGCTGCGCCGGTGTCATGAGTTCCAACGTCAACGTCGCCGCCGGTTGCATAATACCTTAACGCCTGCCGAGATCGCGGGAGCAGTGGGTGGAGCAGCGGAAGGCTCGACGCGCCAGAACGCAGCGTAAACGTCGGCAAGCGGACCCCGAGCTCCGGGCTAGGGAAGCCCAGCGCAAACGGCAGCGTTGGCAATCAAACCCCGATTCGCATCGCCTCATGGTCCCCTATAGCGGGAGATGGTGTAATTTTTTTTCTTGGGTAACGCCCGATAAACTGCTGCGTTTGAGTCCTGCTCTTCTAGTGTATGCTGCTTGATGTCCTAGGCCTGATCTGCTGATATATAGTCAGGTCCGTACATCGCATAGTACAAAATGGTTCCGATTCCATTTTAGCCATCTGCACTGTTGAAGTAAATGAAGATGGCAACATGATGGCGAAGAAAGCAGCTGTTCTTCGTAGGGTGGCAAGTCGCCAATTTCGGCACTGCCGTCTGGCCCTGCATTGAGTTAGATGACGAGGAAATTGTCTGTCATATTCTTGAGCCATCCCAAGTGTACAGTGACTGGCGCATGCGGTAACAACGCTCTTGTCTATGTGTAATGGCAGTCAGACACTGGCCGGTGTAAAGGCTGAGCTGGTCACACTGAAGCATGCTTGTGTACAGTGTCGAACTTAAAAGTTTTTCCATCTAGTGGGACAAAAAGGGTGCTTTATTCAGGTCAGTTCTTTTTTTTTTTGGGGGGGGGGGGGGGGGGGGCTCTCAATTTTTGGACTTTGCTGTGGCTCTCGTTGAGTCCAAATACTAAACAGGTGGCAACTGTAACACCCTTCATGCTATACGCTGTGGGTGCAAGGAAAAGCACGAATTAAGTAGGCACGATGAGCACTGTCCCATTCTGCCCCATTACGTGTACAGCGAGGGCTGGGAGAGGTTGCATATGGTGAGGGCGTGGGGAGCTAATGCAGCTGTGGCAGCAGCGTTATTGCCCGGCATGGCGGAACACATAGACTGCCTAGTGTGCCTTAGCTCGCGGGCAACTTGTGATGGGTGGAAAGGCAGTTAGCTGTGCTGCACTTGCATTTGGTGTCTCCACAAGTCACGTTGAACAGCCGGTCTGCATGCGTGCGCAACTGCTGAGCAGCCTTGAAAGTTGCATGCACTGTGTGCGATGTAGGAATGTGTAAAGTACTCACGGATTGAAACAGGACAATTTAGGGCTAAGTAACGTACATGCTTTCGTTCCCACTGCTTTCAGTTTGGGTCATGTCGGTGTAATTTCGACTCGAATGCATAGACCAGAGCCTGCATTATCTTCATAGACCAGATTCGTCGCAACATGATGTGTTTATCTCGAGCAATGCGCATACAAGTTGTAATACTAAAAATTTTGATGTCTCGTTTCAATCTGTGAGTACTGCACATGTAACCTCTCACTGTCAAAGAAGGACATGCGTTTGTCTTCTTTGAATTTCATCTGTTTTCATGCCGCACAAATCTTTCACCGTTTGCATAGACAATTGCCAGCATCAAGCGATCCACGTGCCACAATTATTTTATTGCAAAGCCCGCCGCACCATGTGAGGGCATTGTAAACAAAGGAGGGCTGCAATGTCTTGAACGTTGACGCAGTATTAGCACAATGCTTCTATAACACGTGAACCGAAAAAGTGCATCCTGAAGCGTTGGACAAAGCAGCTCCCCGTGGTATGGATGCCTCGAAATCCTGTGTACCCAATGTCCAGCATGTCGTACTTAGAAGTCGCTTCACACAACTATTGGTCAGTAAGTTTGATGCTTTCAATTCAGCGAACAGTTGCTCTATTAAGGTTTTATTATAGTCATTTTTTAGTATACGTAATGTACAGTACTCACAGATTCAAATAAGACAGCATATTAGTTGGAACAGCCATCGGTATTCGCTATTTCTCGAGATAACCGCGTCTTGTCGCGACTAATGTGGTCTCTTAAAGATAATGTTTGCTTTCATCTACCACTTCAAGTCAAAATTACACCGATGTGACTCGAACTAAAGACGGTGGAAATGAAAGTGTGCGCTATACTTAGCCCTAAATGGTCCTATTTCAATCCATGAGTACTGTATCTGACAAAGATACGCATGTTGCAATTCTCTCTTGCACGTTATGCGAGTGTTTATGTAGTCGGACATTGCAGGTCGTCAATGGTGCCTACAGGGGCCAAGAAGCTACCCTGCTTGAAGTGGACCAGGCGGGCTTCTGCGCAAAACTCCGTCTCGATGCCGGACTTATCAGCGGCCGCATACTCGAAAAAGTTCCATACGAAGACTTCTCCAAGCTTCATGTGCCGTCGTGACATCTGTGAAAGAAAGAATGGGTGCTTGTTTCTTCAGAGAGGTTTTCAAAATTTCTGTTGTGTACATTCATTTCTACTGTCACCTTTCACATTACTGTCCACTGCAGTGAACTTTGGTTGTGTTAGCTGTTGGTTATGTGCGAGTGTCAAGGACAATGGCTTGATATTCGCTACGGAAGTTATATCCAGTGGTGAAAGTGGCTCTGATTCCTTCGATGAACAGCCTTCATTTTGTTCTGATCAGCTGAATAAACAAAGAAATATAATGTAAAATCCACAAAATATTGTGATGCTCTCAGTCGTGTAGTTATGTGATGTTCAATGAAAGTGTACATATTGTGGGACAAACCTTTAGCAGCATTTTGCAGATAGCAGATAACCCCCCATGGAAAATGAGAGCACAGTTTTATGTATGCTCTCGTTTTATGATATCTAAAGCAAAAAATTTCAGTCGTGTGTAAGTACAGTTATTTTTGTCTTAGTTTTTTAATATTTCAGCTTTTGTTGGATTTTGTCCTTCAATTTTTGTCACTTTTTATTATGTTTTGAAATTTTTATTTTCTTGTTGGGTGGCATGAACTGCAGCTATGGACTGTGCTTTATCTTAATTTTTTGAGTTTTTAATTTGTTATTTTATTCTGTCTTATTTATTACGTTTTTGTTGTTTCTTTTTATTTTTCTTTGAGTCGCTGTTTCAGCGGTGAAAGTTACAGCTGAATTCAGCCGGCCTTTTCTTGTCTTTTGAAAAAATTTTGTCATTTTGTGTGCTTTTTTTCTTATTTCGGTGACGAAGGTTCCAGAGCAATCATTTTGCTTGCAAACGACCGTAGCATTTGAGCGCGTGTGCTGTGGCTTCAAAGGTGACTGGACAGCGACGATGGTGGGGGGCTGTGTGATCACAAACTTTCTGCTTGCGGCAGCACAAGCTGTAACCGTTGCCTCTGCTCATGACTGTCATGAACGGCTGTGAGGGACGCATATTGTTGGCATGCAGAATGTTATGGAGCACTGCAGTCATGGTGTGCAAGCGGGCATGTTGCGTAGTATACTTTGTATTTCGTGGGCACCCACGTGAGGCAGAAAAACACGAATGCTTAATAGATAGAAAGTTAGAAACTGTCTTATTGGACGATTTGGAAACCGATCTACAACTTTCGAGTTGAAATTTTTACCCGGCTTTGTTGCTTTAAAAGTTAGTAGGTTAAACTTACCCAATTAAGTAAAACACAAGAAATTGTACGGCTTGTGTTTGGTTGCGTCGTCATTAATTGTGTCGGCATATTTTAAAACTGGCTAGAGTTACCTTGGGCATCGTTTATAGTTGTAACATTGTTTTTAGTGTTTATATTAATGCAAAATTAGACGATGTTTCCTGGAGAATGTTGAAACTTATAAAACACATTTTTGATGGCATGAAGAAATTTATAGCTCTTTGGAAATATTTGTAGAAAAAGTGCAATGCGGATCTGTGGGAACATTTTTTAGTCATAGTCTGCAATCCAACAAAGGCAGGCCATAGTGTTGTAGCTTACCAGAATATATGCATGCATAGTTTAACCTCTGATAGTTTAGATTTTTACATCTAATGAATAGTGTTGGAATTGAAGTTGAAATTTTTACGGGATCTAACAACATCCAAAATTACCTTCGCACATCTCGGTTAAGGCTTGTAGACGATTAACAAATAATTCTGAAGTGGGGCTTGTTGCAGTACACAGTGTATTTATGTTTGTACATCTGCGCTAAACTCAGGCGTGGCAGTCTGCAAAACATTAACAATTGCAGAGACGGCTAGTTAAATTGATCTACCTGAATAGATAGAACTGCACGTTTCGTTTTTAGGTGTTTACCTTCTTTGAAAGCACCATGCACAATGCATGAACGTCAGAGTCGTTGACACGCTCACAGGCACTTGAAAAGTGGCCACTCGCGACTTACAAATTAATATTTATCTCCCCTGAGCCTCCTGTTTGTATTGACGAGCTCGAATTCGGTGTGCAAGAGATTAGAGCAGGGGTCTGAACCATGCGGCCCGCAGGCCTCATGTGGCCCGCGGACCTTTCGCTGGCGGCCTGGCTCGCACGCGACTGTCTTCGTGTCATATATATTTTATTTTCTTATTAAGTATGTTCGTGAGCTACACAGACGTGACTGGTATCAAGAATTCTTTTTCGTGAGGCAACCCATTTGGTCACCATGCGTTAAGACATAAAACCGTGGATCGAAAGCCATGTATTTCAGAATCGGCATCCAGATTTCGATTTCAGTCATCCTCAAAATCGGTAGCGATATGTTTCTGGAAAGCTGACGCCTAATTCCCGTCAGAGATGACCCATGTATGAGACGTGGGAAAGGCCTCCTGTCAAGTGGCAACGTCAGCCGACATTTTGTTCAAGCTCCACCCCCCTCCCCACCACTGCTCCAATCTTCTTCACTGACCCGGCTCTTGCGGGAGACTAAATTTCGTGCCTGCGTGCATAAGCGTGCGCACGGAGGAGGTGGGGGGGGGGGGAGAGAGCAGGGGGCGGCCGCCCTCCCTAGTCACCTAAGAGGGGGGCGCAAAGGCAGCCCCATACATTGACATAATAGGGAGGGGGTCGCTGCGACGAACCTTCGCCCCCCATCCCTGAAGGGGAACCCTGCGCACGCCTATGTCTGCGTGGCCCGCTAGCTGAGGGGACTGAGATCCCTGTGTTAACGGGACATTAAACTAGAACAATGAATTAATTTCGTCTGATGACATACGGCTTAAAAACTCTACTCTCAGAGAAAATGGAGGTCAATGTTTCACCCCGAAATCTATGCGCATGAACGTAAGCGTGACGTTACGGATTTGAAAGTGTTTGTTCGCATATCGGCCTCTTTGACTCGGCCAAATTTTCGGAAATTTTCGGCAGTGATATAGTGACTTTATTGCGTGATCAAAATACTGAATCATGTGGTAGGGGTGCTTAGAGCTATGCTAAAAGTATCCCCAGCCATCAATCTGCGCAATACACGTGTGTTGGTACGCGTGAGCGACGCAGAGACGAAGCGTGTTGCTGAGAGTCTTGATACCAACTGACTTTATTGTTCAACTCGGTGACCGGTTCCCCTTTCCTCTCCCTCTCCGCGCCTTTGTTGGTGGTGCAGAGGGAGGGAAAGGAATGTCGTTCTGCGACACGCTGGTAGCGCCGCAGCTGCGCGGGGGGCGCACTTTAAAGTTCAGCACAGTACTCCCCCCCCCCCTAGTGAGAGGGAGAACGAAATGAAACGCCAGAGCAGCCACTGGCTACAGATCGAGGCAATCTGGCGCACCTGTCCGTCTTCCACTGCGTGTGTAGTAAAATTCAGTCGTGTCCGTCACTCCCGTTGGTGTGGGATGTGGCGCTGTTCTGTATGTTTCAGGTGGAAAGGTGGAGGTTGCTGTCGTGGACCGGTTGGTTTCCATGTGCGCCGGCTTAACTCGGTCCAGTGACACAACTTCTTGGCGGCCGCGCCTTTCGATGATAATCGTCTTCTTCCCATGGCGGACAACTTTGAAGGGTCCATCGTACGGTGCTGGTAGTGGTCTTCGTAATGCAACGTTATGCACAAAGATGTGGCTACACGACTCGAGTTCGCTGCTCACCTATATTCTTTTTTCTGTGGGCTGTCGTGGAGGTGTCGGCCGAAGTTTCATCATGATGTGACGTAGGCGTGATGCATAGTCACCAGCAGGAATGTGGGCTTGTCGGTCAGGCGCAAAGAACTCACAAGGCAGACGCAGGGTTGTGCCGTAAACAAGTTCTGTAGCGCTGCATCCGACGTCCGCCTTGAACGCGGTGCCTATGACCCAGAGTACAATGGGCAGTACTTCGACCCAAGAGTGTTCTTCGCTTGCCATGAGTGCGGCTTTCAACTGCCGGTGGAATCGCACAACCATTCCGTTACTCATCGGATGGGGCCGTCCTGATCCGCGATGTACCGATGAGCTTCGTCAAACTGGTGAATAACGCGGACTCGAATTGGCTTCCTCTATCAGTTGTGATGGATGATGGCACGCCGAAGCGACGGAGCCAGTGGCTAACGAAAGCACGAGCAGGAGTTTCGGCTGTGATGGCAGGAATGAGAATAGCCTCTGCCATAGGCGGAGAGTTTTCATTGTCCCGGAGGGGGGCGGGGACCCTACCTGCTCTTCTACATCTCTCTCTCTCTCTCTCTATATATATATATATATATATATATATATATATATATAAAGGAAGGAATTGTAAACTTAAGGGCTCGTTTGCTTTGTTAAACATAGTATTAATGAGAACTAACAGACAAAGATGCCAAGGAAAGTATAGGGGAAGCTATTAGAAGTAATTGTAATGTAAATGTGAAGAAATGAAAGTGGACGAAAAGATAACTTGCCACCGGCAGGATCCGAACCTGCGACCTTCGAATAACGCGTCCGATGCTCTACCACTGAGCTACGGTGGCGGTCATCTCCCCGTCCACTTTATGGGGCATATATGCGTACTTAAACGTGGGAGCGTCAGTCAGCGCCGCCTGTTGCCATTACGGCGAGTGTGGAACACTCTTTTTTGCCTGTAGGCGTCACGTAGTACGTGATCTTATTACGAGAGGGCAGCTGACTAGTAATCCCTCGCATACCATCTGAAGGCATCAAGTCTATATATATATATATATATATATATATATATATATATATATATATATATATATATATATATATATATATATATATATATATATATATATATTTCTGTGTGTGATGTCTGCGTGGAAGATAGAGAGTCCGACTTCAAAATTAAAGAATTAATTCAATAGAACTTTAGTCTCCTACGTACCGGTACCCCGATATCGTTATGAAGATCTGAAGTCCGAGAATCCAGATTTATTTGTTAATTCGTGCAAATATGCCGATCCACCTCGTAACGCCTGGCTCAAAGGGAAAAATGTTACATAGGCTGCTACTCGCTGGCTCCTTCGCATAAAATCAATTCGCACAATGACTGGGATCTGCCTAACTTTTTTATTGTCATGATTTACTTACTTTGTTACAACATGAACCAGACAGCACTGAGTGGGATAATGCTAGCGCAGGTAGCTTTAGCTATGCCACAGAATTATATTTAAGATCGCCAAAAATAATTTTCAGATGTTGGGAAATGGCATTTGATACCACTACACCTGTGCGAAGCTGGGGTTACGAATTTTTCCGCCGAAAGTTTTTCCGCCGATTAGTATTTCAGTTGCTCTTCGGTGAGCGAACTGGTTTATTACCCGTTCGGGAAACCCGTTGCTTCGGGAAGCAACGGGTTTATTACCCGTTGCTTATAAATAAAAAAATCTACCATCTTCTCTCGGCACTTTCATAGGCAAGCATGTCGAAGGGTACCCATTTGTAGACAAAAACAAAATTACGCTTTTTGTATTTGCGAGGAAATTTGTGTCCTGGATGCTTTTTATTCTCAGAAGCATTTTTTGTTTTCTGAAAACCAGTCGCTACGCAGTTCAAAACTTCTTTTAACTAGTCAAAGCTTACGCAGTCGCCTTCAGTTTTTCATAAACGCAACATACTATACGCACCCTCAAATACGTTCGAGGGGCATTTTCCAATGAAATTTTGACTTGTCACTGGCCCATGATTCAAATTTTAGAAGCCTGAAAGAAGAAAACCAAAATGCGCCCACCTCCCCGAAGGGAATCGTGAGGAAATGCGAATGCATTTCGCGCGCGCTTCACTCCATTTATATATGGTGGTTGTGGTTCGAAGAAGGAAAAGGCGCCTGATTTCTGCAGCCCGGTCGGGAGCAAGGCGCAGCGCCCTTTTTTTTTGCTTTTTCTTGTTTTTTTTAATTGTTTTTATTTATTAAAAAATTTTTTTTTCATGTATAGCTCCGCCGCAGTCCGCTTTTAGTTCACCCGCACGCTGCGAATTTTTTATTGTTCAACAACGCACAGGAGAAATCTCCCACCGGCACCACCTTGGAGGTCAAGATTCATTGCCATATATACGGGGTGGCCAGTGAACGGTTGTGCAGCGCGAGCAGTCGGTTTTTTCAACCAAGAAACTCGCTAGCAGACGCTGCCTGTGTCGGCGTCGCGAGGTGAGAGAGGGAGAGGGGGGGGGAGCGTAGGAGAGGAGAGAGAGAGGGGGGGGCGCGCATGCGCAGTGGGAGTGTGGACGCTGCGGGCAGAGATGCCTAGAGAAGAGAGGGGGGAGCGTAGCAGGGGAGAGAGGAGGGGAGGCGCATGCGCAGTGAGGGTGTGGTTGCCGCGGGGAGGGATGCCTAGAGGAGAGAGAGGGAAAGAGGAGGTTTTTTTATTTTTATTTTTTTTTTGAAAGGGTTTGCGCATGCGCAGTAAGGGTGGTCACGACGCACACCACCACCACCGGATTAAGCTTCGCCATAAGATGCTTCACATCTAACACCTGCCGTCGCGCACACCTCCTCAACCTGTCCTCCTCCTCCTCCTCCGCGGACAACGCCAACGCCGCACAACGCCAACGCCGGACGCCTGACATAGCCCGACTATGAAATGCATTCGCATTTAAAAGCCGGCATAAGTACCCCCCTTCTGAAATAGCTGCCAGACAGGACGGCTGACAGTCCGTTGTCAGTGTACGGGAACCGAAGACAAGCTCTTAAAAATATTCCGGACCGGCGCCAGGGGGGCTCTGCCCCCCATGAAGCTAGAGGGGAGCGTGCGCATCGAGGAACCCTACATGAAGCCGTCCGGAGGGGGGCTCGAGCCCCCCCAGCGCCCCGGTAGTCTCCGCCTATGGCCTCTGCCCAACGTGTGGAACGATCCACACAAGTTAACAAGTACATTTGGCCCCGACAGGGTGGCAACGGCCCGACGATGTCGACGTGTACATGGTCGAATCGAGCATCTGGCCCGGGAAACGTCTCCAACGGTGTCACGGTATGACGCTGTGCCTTGGAGCGTTGGCACGGGAGACACTCGCGAGTCCATTGTCGGGAATCACGGTTTATGCCCGGGCCATACGAAACGTACGTGCTGTGAGGAGCTTTTGCGTAGCCCGGATTCCCGGGTGTGACGTCTCGTGTAGCGATGCGAATACATCGAAATGGTCGTGGCTTGCCAGTAGACGTGTCGCAGCAAAGGCCTTCCGTACCGGGCGAGGGGAACCACTGCAGGTTTAGCGACGTCGACGTTTCTTGTAGGCGGCGCAATTCGTCGTCATCGCGTTGAGAAGCCGCCATATTGTTGGGGTCTATTCCTGTGGACGAGGTTATGGCGCTGACTGGGGCGCGATTCTCGCGGTGTCCACTTAGTGGACATGTCCACTAAGTGGACACCGCGAGAATAGATCCCCTGGCCTACGCGAAAGGGCATCGGCGACAGCGTTGTCCACTCCTTTGATGTGGCGGATGTCCGTGGTAAATTCAGACTTGCATGACATCTGCCGCAATTCACGGGCAGTATGGGCGCCCCCCTCAGTACTCGGTGACCGCAAGGCATACGTGAGAGGTTGTGGTCCGTTAGGACAAAGAACTCGGTACCTTCCAAGTAGTGCCGGACTGTCGCGTAGACGGCCAACAGTTCGCGTCCGAAGGTGCTGTACCGCTGTTCGGTGGGCGTCAGTTTCCGGGAAAAGAAAGCGATTGGTCGCCATACTCCTTTGATGCATTGCTGAAGTGCGGCACCCACAGCTGCGTCTGATGCGTCGACCATAACGCACTGCGGAACTCCCGGTTGCGATTAAGTGAGGAGCGCGGCGTCGGCAAGACGTCTCGATCTCCTGGAAGGCCGCTTGGGCGCCCTCCGTTCAGTGGAGCTCCTTAGCGGCACCTTCGTGTGTCGACAGCAGGAGGTGAAGAGGCTGCAGAATACTGCACACTGGGTTATGAAACGGCGGTAGTAGTTCACGAGACCAAGCAACTCACGGAGCTGACGTTTAGTTTTGGGTCGTGGGAACTGCTCGACTGTTTTAACCTTGTCTGGATGAGGTTTAATTCCGCAGTTCGAGATGACGTGGCCAAGAAACGTCAGCTCGTGCACCCCGAACTCTGACTTGTCCGTGTTCACCAGTATTCCATGCTCTGCCAGGCGCTGAAATACAGATCGCAGATGCACCTCATGCTCATCTGGTGAGCTGCTTGCGATGAGTAGATCGTCGAGGTATGCATGACAGAAGTCGAGGCCGTGCAAAACGCCGTTAATGAAGCGCTGGAATGTCTGTCCGGAGTTTCGCAAGCCGAACGGCATGCGGAGGAAGTCGAACAGGCCGGATGGCGTTGTTATCGCTGTCTTCGGGATGTCTTCTGAGGCCATGGGAATTTGATGGTAGGCACGGACGAGGTCGATCTTCGAGAAAAGTTTCGCACCATGCATGTTGGCCATGACATCGTGAATGTGGTAATGGATAACGGTCGGGCACGGTTGCTCGGTTGAGGGCTCGATAATCGGCGCAGGGCCGCCAGTCTCCTGGTGTAGACTTTGGCACCATGTGTAGTGGGGATGCCCAAGGGCTAGCGGATGGGCGGATGATGCCGAGCTCGAGCATGTGGTCGAACTCCTGTCGTGCTACTTTCAGCTTCTGGGGGGACAGGTGGCGTGGGCGTGCGTAAACCGGGGGTTCCTGTGGTGGAAATGTGGTGAAAAACATTGTGCTTGACGACACCGCCGGTCTGTGGCGGCCGCGTCAGCTCGGGGAACTCGCGTAGGATAGCCGTAAAACGGGCGGTGCCCGGTGGTATTACCATAGTTATACGGGCACGCTGAACTCTGTTGGAACAAAACTCAGGTTAACCGAAGTGGTGAACTACAATTACCGCCAACTGCAGTTGGCACCTGTTACACTTAAAAAGCCTTCGATCGTTTCCAACTGTCAAGCGAGACACGTGACCCTCAGTTTCACGAATAAAAATATACAAATTTAGCTGCTTTTCATAAATGTACTGGCAAAAAAAGAGGTCCTTCTCTTAATATAAATAATTCCTCCTTACACCCGAAGTCCCCGATCGTATTGAATCAAGTATTTTGGCGTAATTTAAAGATGGTTTCGCAACTATGGGCGAAGTCGCCTTGGCGGTTGGTCCAAAAGCCATGACAATCCGTTGCCTGGCACGTTTAATGTCACCGTGTTAGGGTGGCTAGAATTCTAGCCACCCTAACCGTGTGTGGTACGTGATCTGTTATGCCCGACTGTATTGCGTATCAGGGTCTCTCATTGAGACAGATCAGTCGACGCACTTTTGGCGCGACGTTTCGGCCTCCGTTGGAAATATGCTGCCTCGTACCACCGACATGGGTGCCGCCGTTTTGTTAGCTTCGTCAACGTTCGTCAACCTCAATCGGGAGCAATCATGCATGGTTAGTCGGATAACTGCAGTCAGGCTTTCCGTCCAACTGGCTGTAACTGTGGTTTGTGGCAACATGACTTCATCATTTGATGTCGCAAACTTTGGCGATATTTGACGTCATCACGTGACGGTTCTGTATCTAGAGCGAAGCGAATCGTAGCCAAGTCTAACTAATCCTCGTTGAGCCTCGTAAAACCTAATTAGCTAAGCATACTTAAGCGAATTAGGTCACAGCCTAATGAATCCTTATTAAACCTAGTTGCGATTCTGGTGTGCCCATAGTCATGCCGAGTTCGCCGAGATGTGGCGAGCTAGGCGTAATTAGATTGAACCTAATAAGTGCTAATTAGCTAATTATGCCTAGGTTGACTTCGGATTCAAGCTAATCAAGACCAAACCTCGAATATGGAAGTTGGGTTAACTAGACTAATTAGCCTAATTAAGGTAACTGGGCTACTTGGTGCTGTGACAGCCAAGCGATTTCCAGATGAACCCGATCGATACCTAGCCAATACTTGTGATTTACAGTGTGATCACGTGAATTACTTCGTGCATCGGCGGGTGGACGCACGTGCGCCTAGTCAAGTCAGGAGCAGCCGAGTGCCGACCAGCTCTGCTCTGCCCCAGCCTTGCGCGACACATTGCAAGAAGCACACTTTCAGGGGCGAAGCTCCTTAAGGCGTAGGCTTGTCTGCCGCAGTTGTCTGTCGTAGCCACCGTATAGTGGAATGTACCCACTAGACGTGATAACGATGACGATGACGCCTGATGACCATGAAGAATAAGCGCGTTCCAGTATAGTGGAATGTACCCACTACACGTGATAACGATGACGATGACTCTGATGACCATGAAGAATAAGCGCGTTCCAGACCACACATGCTCTTTCTGCCATGGATGAAAACGATCGTGAACGCGCTCTCGCCCTCGAAAGGCAAAACGGCAACGCTGACAACAAACGTTCCCCTGAGCTTAACGTCATATATGAGGAAAACAAAATCAGGGGAACCCCCCTCCTTGTGGTCCGTAGAGCTCTTGAGCAAAATCATCACCTACCCCATATGTAAATAATAAAACATTGTGTATATACTTTATCAATATGTAAATAATGAAACATTGTGTATATACTGTATGTATAATCACACCACACCCCCCGCGTTTGTGTGTCAGGTCTTTGTATGATGATCGAGTGGGCAAAATTTACGGAGGATTGACGGTTTACCAGATTACCTGCGGAGCTTCGCCCCACTCATCATCATTCACTTCTTGGATATGGCGTGAATTTTTTTCCTATGCAAACCGAATCCATATAGGACACGGTGCCGTTATCAACCGAGCCGTATATCTCGTGTCCGCTCGCACCATTTAAGACCTTCCAGAAGTCTTTTTTTTTCTTCTTCTTCTTTTTTTTAATCCATTAAACGTGGTCAACGCAGGAGGAAAAGGAGCTGGCATCTGCCACCGTTCAGGGAGCGGAGTTCCGAGGCGCCGCAAGAAGCGGCGATCGCCCTCACGCCAACACGAAATACGGACGCGGGCGTAGTCTTCGCAGACTCCTAATGCGCTGTCCGCAATTACACGCGAGACAGGATCTCAATAGAAGCACTCAAAATTATGTGTAAGAGCAGCACTCTTCTTCCTCAAGTATGGGTCACGGGCAGGGGCGTAGCCAGGGGGGGAGGGGGGTGTGTTTACACCACCCCGAAAAATTTTTCGATTTTGCTTGCGTATATATACACGCACGCATACAAACGCACGCACGAACATACATAAAATATGGTTGAACCCCCCCCCCCCCCCTCCGGAAAAAAATTCTGGCTACGCCCCTGGTCACGGGGCACGATGGGCTCAAGGGAAACGAAGCGGCTCACGCTGCCGATCAGGGGCCCCGTCCGCGATCTTCTCTAACCGTCTCCCAATCTTTACTTCTCTCTCTATGTCTTTTAATCCCCCCCTTATCCCTTCCCTTGTGAACCACTGCTGAGGTGTCCTATATTTTGCTAGAGACAGTTGCCGGGGTTCACTTTTCTCTTCATTTACTCTATTAAATCACACCCCTCTCCCCCCCCCCCTCACGCCGCGGCCAGCGGTCAAGTCAACCCGACCTCCCTCGTTGCCTCGCCCGACCCACGGATAGCCAGCTCTGCAGCAGAAGTGGAAGACCGTACCACCGACATATAACGCCATACTGCAACACCATGCATCCATCGCAGGGTGTATCCGCCACCTCACCCCAAGCTAAGGAAGAAACCATAGTATTCCGAAGACTGCATGCAAACTAACACGCACACGCCCGGTATCCTGCTACGCCTGAATCCACCCGACACTTCTTGCTCACAAATGCCCGATATGCGACGTGCCAGACGCACTGGCACACCTTAGAGTCGAGTGCCCGTTGAGCCACGAAAATGGCAATAGCAAGCCCGCAACGACCGCACACATCAACCTCCTCGTCCAAACGTGCATGGGAGGCCAAGATCTCCGCACTTGGTCTATATAGACGACCAACGAGGACTCGTCGCCAGGATCCGGGAGGTGATCGCGGCCAGAGGATTCGTGGAATGAGGAAACCTCCCACCTTGGGTGACCCCGAGCTCGGGAACACTGTTTCGGGACATTAGAGGTTCATTCCAATCAATCAGTGAAATTCAGCGAAAGACTGGAACGACCTTATCGCCCGACTCTTCATGTCACGGCCGCTTTGCGTCCTGCGGCCGCGTAAAGAAATTACTCCCTGTTTAAATCAGCTGTTGAGAACCATTCCATATCATGCCAAGTGTGAACCACAGCCATATCTTTTTTGGCCCGTAATAACTTTCTCGGGCCCTTAAGAAACGGAACGCGGTTGCTCATTGCAACGGATGCAGGAAAAAGGCGGCGTAGCAAGAGTTGAAGCAGAGATTTTAAAAATATAACTAGCTTCATTATTTCCGCACGTTCGTCACATAATTATAAGTCACGCCCATAATTGGGTCGCAGTTCAAGCGCGCAAGGTAACGCGAGAAGGCGACCGCTCTGCAGTTTAGGCGATTCTGGAACATTCCGAGCCCGACGACGACGCACAGCATGCGCCATTCTTCAATATATCTTGTTCATCTTTTATTCGATTTCTCTCCGCCGCAGTCAGCCGCGCGCCGAAGATCGCACCGATAAGACGGCGACGACCCATCCTGTGACGTAACGGCGGCACATGATAGTTAACCGCAGAAGCGCATGCGCCGATATCGGAGCGTCACTGGGCGGCCAACCCCCATTTTGCAGTTTCTGCCGGTCAGGATGCGCATTTTATAGACGGCCATTAGGCGCCATTGAATAGCTTGCCACGACGTTCAGGCACGGGGCGTGTAGTAGGAAAATGTGCGAGTCGCGTTGGCTTTAAATTTGTTTGTTCTTTGTGTGTGTGGACTTTACCTGGACCTATGGAACGGCGGACATGGAACTTCGTCGCCTGGAGTTCGTCGAGGACCACTGCGAGCTTCGACTTCGGCATCAAACAAATATGGGAGGTGAGCCTTTATGGCCGGCCGGCGAGGTGGTGGGGCCGTGTTCACCGAACACCGCGCGCTATAGTTTCCTAGCTCAACCGAAATTTTTTTGAAGTTGCGTGGAACTTTAGCGTGCGGGTTCCTTGGACAATGCTCCCACTTCGGGTATCTCCCCGTGACACGACAGGCGCGTATATAGCTTTCAGGATTAGCTGACAGTTAGGCAGGTAGGTAGCTTTGTTAGGGGTTGTGTCCACGGGGGGAAGACCCGACCCAGAATGCCCGTTGCGTTCCCCGCGACCGTCATTTCGAGCCAGTTTTGTTTTACTGGTGCGGAATGTGGTTTTCGTGGGCCGCAACACGGCGTCCCGGAGTTCGCCTCGCCGGCTTGCCTCCGCACTCGGGGAACTGCAACGTCTGCACAACGCGTCGCACAACGTCGGCACAACGCATCGGGACGTGCCACGGGAGGGACGCTGGTAGGTTAACCTCCTTCAAAAAAAAAAATCTTGCTCGTGTTATACTGGGCAGTAGTCTTTTAGTAAGTTACGGTAACACGGTAGGCAAATGCGGTACAGCATTACCGTACCGCTGCTCCTTTCTCGCTCGTTGTGCTTTCACTGTTTACAAACACAGGCCCTCGACGGCATTCGGTTTCGTCCACCGATGTGCCTATAATAGCACCGGCGGGCAAGAAGAGCCTTAGCGAGTAGCCGGCTGATTTTCTACACTTTCCTTCCCTATTTAGCAAAATATTTTCAAAGAAAGCTTCTTTTTTGAGCTACACAAAGATGATCACAGATTTCTATAAACTTTATGCACCTTCCTTTTATCTAAAAAACTAAAACACTTTCCTTACCCTGAAACAACTTGAAAACGCGCTTTCGGTTTCGGTGTTAGGGGCTGATAAATCAGGTGACCGGAAGTTTTTTGGGGTACAACGCTTGCTGCTGTTATCGCAATCTTGAAACCGTCTATACGCCAACATCACAATTTTTTTTTTATTACTTCGGGGGTGCCACGCCTCATTGTTGCCTCTCAGCCTACGCATTGCTAACGAGGGACCTGTCGTTCGGGGGGACGCTCTGAACTAGAACACGGAGCACCTAAAGCGAACGAAAAAAGAGCGGTATCGTAATGCTACCGTATTTGCGTGCCGTGTTTGCTTAACTTGCCGAACGGCAACTATCCGCTCTAGTTGGCCGGGCTCCTTTTTCGCGGTTTGCGTGTTCCCTTTGCCGTGTTAACCCTTGCCCCCCCCCCCCCCCCTCTTTTTTTTTCTCTAATTTTATAGCTTCGACTTGCTACGTTGAACCGGAGAGCACATGGACCGGCCTTGGCTTCGCGCTCAAGCGTTATTTGTGAGACTGAGTTTTTTTTTCTTTTTTTTTTTCGCGCGCTTTCGTCGCCTAACAAGTTTGCTTTTGTTCCAGGAGTGCTGATATATTCACACGCCCCGTGCCACGTCGGTAAACGTCGGCGTACGTTAAGCGCTATCGGCCGACGGTCTTTATGGAGTCGCTAACAGTCTTCCGACGGAGTCACTATGGCGGACGTGCACCCGGAATTGCATCGAGTAAGCATGTCTGTCGTATTTCCATCAGTAGTATTAAACGTGAAGGGCCACCTCGCTTCTTCTAGCTGACTTGTTAATCACAGCCATCGTTATCGGAAGGGTTAACACGGGTATGTTGAAGGGTGTGTAGGTGTGCTCATAGGCGTGCGCACGAGGGGGGGGGCAGAGGGGGCGGCCGCCCCCCGTGGTCACCTAAGAGAGGGGGGGCGCAAATTCTGCCCCATACATTGACTTAATAGGGAGGGGGGGGCGCTGCGATAAACCTTCGCCCCCCCCCCCCTGCCCCCCCTGAAGGGGAACCCTGCGCACGCCTACGGGTGTGCTCAAATGACTCCCACCGTTGCGACTCGGCAGCTTGCCTCGTTGCGTTGATATAAGCTTGCATGTGGGCTCTGCGGTTGCCGGCCATGGTAGACGCGCGCATTTGGTTACGAGTGACTGCATTTGTGCGCGTGTGGCAGTTAAACCCTAACTACACGTACGCGTTACGACGCATCAGCGCGTGGCATAGGCTTGGCGTGAGAGAGCGCGCCGCTAATGTGTAGCTGCGCGCCCTCTCCTCCCATAGGGCCGCGACGCAGTCTACAACCCCACGCGCTGACGCGTTGTAACGCGTACGTGTGGTTAGGACGTTAGCGTTTTTTTTTTTTGGGGGGGGGGGGTGGGGGGCGTGTGGCACATGGTGTGCAACTTTTATTTGCTCTAGTCTGTTGCTGCTCTTCATTTTCAAAAATAACTCACCTTTGCTACCTTATACAGCCTATTCACTAAATAATTTTAACACTGATTTTATGTATAAATTTCGACCAGTGCTCGTGTCGCGTTATCTGCTGTTTCATGAGCGTACTTTTATGTCCCTGTGATTGGACTTTACCAATTTCAGTGCTCTTATGTGACTGGACGTTGCGTAGTGTTATTTACCGCATATGTGGTTTTCGTGTGACTGCATTTTATGCGAACTATTGGGTCATGTGACGACACAAATTTTTTCCCCTCAATGTTTAGCGAATATACTTGCATTAAATCTGCCAAGCTGCTCTTTTATGTAATTTTTTTCTTTTCGCTGCTGTGATTTTCCCGTATCCTATTTGCGAAAAGGAGTAGCAGGCACCATACAAAAGCGCCAACATCTCCTAAACACCACATGAAAAAAAATAACGCAGGGGCACCGCGAAGGCTAATTCGCAAACTCTACCGGTGGTCGTAAATCATGCAGCAATTGTGACCCTCGTGCAATATTTTACGCAAACCGGGTTTTTCTTAAAGGGACACTAAAGCGAAACAATGACTTGATTTAGATTGACAAACTGCACTCTGAGAACTCTAATGCCATATGTTTCACTTATCATAAGTTCATTATTAGCCGAGAAAATCAAGGTTGAAGTTTTATTTTTAAATTTGGCGCCGATATTTGCGCGCGTGACGTCAGAAATTCCAAATGTATTTTTCGTATTTTCGCGACATTGGCCCGATGAAATTTTCTGAAACTTCGTGTGCTAGGTCTATGGCACCCACAGATGACAATGCACCTCATTTTTGTCGATTATAAGCTACGTAGGACTCAGTAGACGCCTTCAAAATCTATGACGTCACAGTGTTTGGTGCGGGAATCTCCAAGGTGGCGTCTCCACCCGCATTTTCTTTTAGCGTGTTTTCTCGCTTACCAAGCTTCGTGTCGCGGTAAGAGTGGTGTTTTCGGGATTGTGAAATCGTACTTAACTAATACGCGAAAAATCGTTTTGCCCTTTAGTATCCCTTTAATGATGATGAAATGACTTTCGTGCTTGATTGTGGCACACGCATATGCTAAAAGTAATGTGAGAATCTGGGTCTGAAACATCAATTCGTCCTCTTAATTTATGGCTCTTCGGATACTTGTTGACCTTAAAGCTGTCGTTAGTGTAGATGTTGCCGAGTAGATATTGCGTAGAAGCCTCGACATTTTGTCTTCCAGTTCCATGGAATAGGTCTATAAGGCTTTTTTTTAAAGACAATATATATTTTAAAATGGTATGATTGTCCGGTCCCTTTCGTATTCGCAAACGCACTCTGCGCCACGGCGAAAACACTTTGCTGCACCTAAAGTTACATTCGAATGGGCAATTAACGAAAGTGTGAACTTTAGGGCCATTGCGTATATGGGATAGTTGTAGGACGTGACAATTTGACATGCCCCCCCCCCCCCCCTTTTTTTTTAATTGCGCAGGACGCGCTTAATTTGAGATCATCACCGAAATTCAAGACCCCGATCTAGGCAAAACTGAAACTGAGCGCTGCGCGTGCGCAGGAAATCAGTCATTCCGGTTACGCCAGACCGGAAGCTCACGTGACTATTTTCGAAAAGCGCATTGCAGCAAAACATGGTCGGGAAAAAACGGCAAGCGGTCTCAAATACCCGGTTGAACCACTTCTTCTTTTACGTCGCCGGAACAATCGGGATAAGTAAAGACTAATTATGCCGCGGAAGGTTTAATTAATCCCATGCACGATGCACCTCACTCTTTCTTGGCCACTACTCAAACGAAGTGGCGAAATAAAAGTTGCGTCCAAAGGTTTTAATAAGTTCAAATATTGAGGGAGTTCCACAAAGGTGAAAATTATTTACTGATGCTCATTGACTTTGGCCCAGGAACGCCGACGTCATCGCACACACCCTGTGGCACATCGGTGGATCTTCCTGGCGGGCATTTTCCCGGCACTGCTTCGAGTAAGCCCTTTCTCGTATGTCCACGAGCGGATCAGACGAGGAATCTTGCTTCCAGCTAATTTAATAATAATAATAATTATAATAATAATATCTGGGGTTTAACGTCCCTAAACCATGATATGATTGAGAGACACCGTACGTAGTGGAGGGCTCCGGAAAATTTCGACCATCTGGTGTTCTTTTAACGTGCACTGACATCGCACAGTACACGGGCCTCTACCATATTTCGCCTCCATCGAAATGCGACTGCCGCGGCCGGGATCGAACCCGCGACCTTCGGGTCAGCAGCCGAGCACCCTAACCGCCATACCACCGCGGCGGAACTCTAATTTAATCGCAGCCACCATTATTTCAAAGGTTACTATGGGCATGTTAGTACCTGATGTTAGTACCCTCCATTGCATTATATGCGATAAAGAAAGCCTTACGCGTCTCATGGTACGCGTAAGAATTTCTTTATTGCAAATAATGCAATGAGGGTTTCTGGAAGACGCTCTCGAACTTTGCAAGTCCCATTTCTTTCCCAAGGTCAATATTTAGAAATTTGGTTAATCAATCCTTCTTAACAAATTAGTTAATTACGAAACAAAAAATTGCCTGTAGTGCGCAAGATGGCTGTAAGCAATATGCAAGTGATTTCACTCGCCTGCCTCAAATATTGTATTTTTTAACCCTTGGCTAAATATAGCTGGGACACCCGGTATAAGCAGCTACGGCGTTGCACTGATATACCTAAGCTAAGACGAGGGCGCTTTGCCAGCAATGGTAGATGCATATATTTTGTTACGGGAGAAATCCCGGTATGTTCACAGGTGCCCACAAAATAATTCGGAGCGCCGGACCGCTGCCCATTTGTCCGCGGAGCACACCCGTGGAAAAAAATTGGCCGCGTATCTGCGTGCTTTGCTGCAAATGTCGTCGAAAGACGATAGTCTTGTGCCTGCCGTACTATACTATGTTTTGCCTTGCCTCAGACAGCGCCTACTCTACGTTGAATTGGCCGCATCTGGCTGGCATTGATAAAATAGGAGGCGCTGTGCGAGATATGGACGCCATTGAAAAACATGAGCTTGTGCTGAACCAAGGACATTACACCGTGACCAAGGGCCACTGCCAGCGGCAGCACCTTATCGTCGGCACAGGGCTTTTTCGTGCAAAGCGTCGCAGTTCGTGCACAGCGTCGCATTTTCAGTGCAGCCTAAAAAAACACTAGGGCCTTTAGAATTGCGTACCTATGTATTTTCTAATAAATGAACACACGACCTGACACTTAAATATTAATGTTGCGCCTCAGGTATGCGTAGTATTTGCTTTTTGATCGAATATGTTCACAAGTATGAACGCAAACACCAGTTCAAGATGGCTGGGCGTTCAGAAAGTGGTTAAACTTTGGCCGAGTAGCTGAATCGGGTTACGGACGGACAGACGGACAGACAGACAGACAGACAGACACAGACAGACAGACCAAAATTTTTGCGTTGAAGTATCCCAAGAAAGACTATCGTCTTTAAAACACATCGATGGGTTGTGGGTGCGCGGCATCCCTAGTTCGCAAGCCTCGCTCCGTATACAGGGTCTAGATAGACGTTGCCTTGCGTTAAAAACGTGCGGCTTGTCCCTCTTAGCGTTGCGACAGCACATTCCTGATGGATCGGAGCCGGTAAGGCTACAGCGTGCTCGTGCGCTATATGCGACGTGATCTCTAAATGTACGCGTAATCCTTGGGACGTGGCCTTAGTTTACTCTAATTACGAACTTCATTAAAAATGAACTTAAGTGAACTTTTCATTCGTCTTAACTTGGCGTG
The DNA here is from genome assembly GCA_030522465.1 of Rhipicephalus appendiculatus. Lineage (NCBI taxonomy): Eukaryota > Metazoa > Arthropoda > Arachnida > Ixodida > Ixodidae > Rhipicephalus > Rhipicephalus appendiculatus. The sequence continues at coordinate 640,829 of JALIZH010016743.1, forward strand.
AAAAGCATTACCTTAGATTCTCGAGTTGACGTTAAGTAGTCTATTACCGTTTGCAACCCTTAATTACTTTTATCAAAGGTAATTACATTTAATTACTTGATAATCCACTTAAGCACGCTTTAGTGTGTCCAATTATGTCCGTGACTAGGTCCTGTCAGTTACATTGCTTACATTTAGTCTTGTGGCCCTTTAATTACTCTTGGTTACCTGGGGCTTAATTAACTTTTACAAGCTTTAACCGTACGGTAGATGCGTAGTACGCCGCTTTGATTTTGGCTACCGCAAGTGTTGTCGACGCCGGGTGGCCGGATGGTTACATTCCGCGACTAATGAGCCAGTTGACCCCCTCCGCTCTAAAATACGCCGATGTCGATTATCGTGCATGCTCCACCGCGTGCACAAGCGAGCGCAGATCGTTTTAGAGACCACATCCGCAAAGCCCCACCGTGAAGCGCTCAAAGGCACCCAAGTCCAGTGGCGTAAATCCAGAAAAATCAAAAGGGGGGGACACACATCTTCACGTGGTGGCCATTTTGTTTTTATAAATGTCGTGTATATTTTATTTTTACCTATATAAACATTAAAATGATGCCTTGAAATGAAATTGAAAAACGTACATATGGGTACCTAGCTCGCGTAATTTAATTGTTCTGTTGAGTATTTTCTGAAACCGATCTCATGGCAGTTGCGATTTCAATAGTCCCACACAGCTGAGCGGTATTGAGCACCAGTTAATACACGCTACAAAAAAAAAAAAAAGCAGACATTAAAAATGTTGAATGCGCTATACTTAAATGTCAAGTCATTCACATATATAATGTTTGTAAGAAATTTCTAGGGGGGGGGGGGGGGACACTTGCAGGGGGGTGTCCCCCCCCCAGCCTGAGCACAAGGGTCAGTCAGGACCCCCCTGACCCCCCCCCCCCCCCCCCCCATGATTTACGCCACTGCCCAAGTCTATTCTTTTGGAGCAAGGCAACGCCTATTTATATGTACTGGGGAGCCAGGCGAGCTTGCTAAAGGATATCGCACATGCGCAGACCCTGGCACTACTTTTAAATGCGAAGCATTTCTTAGCGAACTTCGGCGAGTTTGAGCGTATCTATCTGACTATCTATCTAGCCGCCTACGATTTTGAGCTCTCCTGGCCGTATCGTTAATGGGATTTATACCAAAATTGGTATGGCGTAACATGACTGTACGACGAACATAAATAACTGGTCATATCATGAAAATCCATGACTAACTAGTCATGTAAAAGTATGATTTACACGCCATGGCCGTAGTGCTCCTAAGGCCGTTTTCTTAATTTGATATGCCCAAAAATTGGTACGATGAGACATTCGTGCATGAACAACATAAATGGCAGGTGGTAATATGAAAATCATGACATGCATGTCATGTACAACATGATTTACATGCCACGCTCATGGTGCGCTGACGGCCGTTTCGCTTGCTTGATATACACCAAATTTGGTATTGCGTGACGTGACTGTATGACGAACATAAATGCCAAGTGGTCATACAGAAATCATGACTTGTCATGTGCGACATGACGTGCATGCCACGCTCATGGCGCGCTCGCGGCCGTTTCGTTAGCTTGATATACACCGAAATTTGGGATTGAGTGACGTGACTGTATGACGAACATAAATGACAAGTGGTAATATGGAAATCATGACATGTCATGTGCAACATGACTTGCATGCTACGCTCATGACACGCTCGCGTCCGTTTCGCTGGCTTGATATACACCAAATTTGGTATTGCGTGACGTGACTGTATGGACGAACATAAATGCCAAGTGGTAATATGGAAATCATGACATGTCATGTGCAACATGACTTGCATGCCACGCTCATGACACGTTCGCGGCCGTTTCGCTAGCTTGATATATACCAAATTTGGTATTGCGTGACGTGATTGTATGACGAACATAAATGCTATGTGGTCATACGGAAATCATGACATGTCATGACTTGCATGCCACGCTAATGACCCGCTCGCGGCTGTTTCGCTAGCGTGATATACACCAAATTTTGTATTGCATGACGTGACTGTATAATGAGCATAAATGAGAAGTGGTAATATGGAAATCATGACATGTCATGTGCAACATGACTTGCATCCCACGCTCATGGCACGCTCGCGGCCGTTTTGCTAGCTTGATATACACCAAAATTGGTATTGCGGGACGTTACTGTATAACGAACATAAGTGGCAGGTGATAACATGAAAATCTTGGCATGCATGTCATCTACATTGCCCTTTACAGGCCATGTGCACGCTCATGGTGCGCTTGCGTCCAGTTCGCTAGCTTGATATAGACCAAAATTAGTATTGCGCTACGTGACTGCATGACGAACATAAATGAGAGGTCCTAACATGTAAATCATGGCATGCATATTATGTCCAGCACGATTTGCCCCTTGCTGGCTGCTTCGCATTACATCGATTCCCACAGTGCGTGGGATCTGCCGGCTTTTTCACCGGCGCACTCCGCCGACCAGCGGCCACCGGTCCGGCGCTCCGAATTATTTTGTGGGTACCTGTACATCAAGGCGATCCAGCTCCTTGCAAGCATTTACAAAATAAACGGTAACTGCACGAGTGCACATGATTGGACTGGTTGGTACATCATCAAAGGGACACTTGAGAAAAGACATTTTTGGCGTATAAATTACTTTTACAATTTGAAAATTTCCATGCTTGGCGCGAGAAAACGCTTGGTGAGCGAAAAAACGCGCAAAAAAAAAAAAAACAATGCGGGTGGCGACGCCACCTTGAAATTCCCGCACCAAACTCCGTGACGTCAGATTTTGACGGCATTTTCTAGGTCCTACGTAGTTTCTAATCGGTAAAAATGAAGTAGATTTTTCTTTGAGGAGCCCATACACTTAACGTAACAAGTCTCTGGAAATTTCGTTGAGCCAATGTCGCCGAAGTACAAAAATACTACACTGAATTAAGTGACGTCACGGGCGGAGACTTCGGCGTGAAATTTGTCTTTGACCTGTATTAACAAACCTACTGCGATGAAATTAACGACATTAGTGTTCTCAGAGTACAACTAATCAGTCAGAACCAATTAATTGTTTCACTTTAGTGTCTATTTAAGACAGGAACACAGTATTAGATAAGTGACGGTGTCAGAACCATAGAGTTTCCTATAAATACACTAGAGGGAACTCTGGCGCTAGTGTCTATGGGAGCTGCAACACACGGCGCTTCAGTCAGCATGAGAATCATGGGTAGTACACAAATTTGCCTAGTCTTCGTTCTTTTGGCTGCGTGTGGCCTGAATCCGCTTTGCCGCAATACGAAGTTCAGCAAATGTTTAGCAGTTACGCTTCACCACCTTGACCTTTTTAGGCTAACGAATTCAAATGAGCTAACGAAGTTCACAACGGTCCATTCTTTTATCCGAAACAGAACGAAAAGGCAACGATAAACAAAACCACAAGTGCGTTCGAAGCCGGAAGCACGAAGACTAGGCAAATTTGTGTACTACCCATCATTCCCATGGTGGCTGAACGATCGCAGCGCCAAAGTCCCCTCTAGTTAATTTTAGGAATCTCTATATGGTCAGAACGACAGACGGAGTGCTGATTGGCCTATCACCGTCTTGTGTCTAGCCCTGTTTGTACCCATCTTGGTAAATTCACGCATTTCATTTCATTTTTCTGTTTTTTGTTCGTTACCACCTTTTACGCTGTAACACGTGTAGGGTGGCCAGGACTCCCTCAAGCTGATTGTATCAGCCTTTTTTTCCCCTGGTCTCCCACAACATTTTTTGTTGTAAATAAATAAGTAAATAAAATAAAATAAATAAATTTTCATCAGTTTAGTCATGCAGAAGTATGGCTCTGGAGTGCCTCTTTCTGAGTGGGTAACGCTCGTTTTGGGCAGCCATGTTCTTCCTAACGCTTTTCCAGCGCCTTGTGAAACAGCGGGTGACGCGTCCCCCCGCTCACTAATGACGGGGGGATTGGCGGGAGAAAAAATGCGCGTCGCATTCGCATATTGTCCGCTGAAATAGCTGAAAGGGGCCCTGCAACACTTTTTTGAGCATGCTCAGAAAACGCTGCCGATCGGTAGTCCAGGCTCTCGAGAACACGCGAGCCAAATATTATAGCGCAGCACGCGGCGTGGAATTCACAATAAATTCTCAAAGTCAGCCAGAAATTTCTTTCTCTTCTCTCGACAAATGACGTTGCGTACCCAAAAATCACTCGTCACCGACGAGATTTTTTTTGTATCAGCCATTGGCTGATTTGAGCATGGCGCGCTCGGTAGTTACAGAGGCCGCCGCGAGAGGCCGCGACCATCCACGCGTGCGCGCGCGATTGCATTGAAAATTCGCGTATTCGAACAAAGAAAAGAAAGAGAAAAAGCATTCAAGATCACGAGGCGCGCGTGACGTATTTTCTTTCCCCGTGCCATCCCTCCCTGCTTAGCTTCCAGCGCTTTCGACGGGACGAGAAGAGAGAATGCAATTGCAGCGTGCGAAATCTTTGTAACTCCACTCGTACTGGACGGATTCCAAAAATTTTTGCGGCAATGAATTCGTGAGGCAATAAGCTCCTTTAGTGAATCCATTCCATGGCTACTTGAAAAAGTGTTGCGAATTTATGAAGGGTTCGTGGCTAATGTACTTAAACGTACGTGGCTTTGTAAATCTAAGTTATGAAGGAGAGAAGTGTAAACTTAAAGGGGCCCCGCAACACTTTTCCAAGTAGCCATGGAATGGATTCACTAAAGGAGCTCATTGCCTCACGAATTCACTGCCGCAAAAATTTTTAGAATCTGTCCAGTACGAGAGGAGTTACAAAGATTTGTCGCACGCTGCAATTGCATTCTCTCTTCTCTCGTCCCGACGAAAGCGCTGGAAGCTAAGCAGGGAGGGATGGCACGGGGAAAGGAAATACGCCACGCGCGCCTCGTGACCTTGAGAACTTTTTCTTTTTTCTTTCTTCGAATATGCCACTTTTCATCGCGATCGCACGCGTGGACAAGTCGCGGCCTCCCGTGGCGGCCCCAGTAACGACCGAGCGCGCCATGCACAAATCAACCAATGGCTGATACAATGGCTGTGACGAGTGATTTTTCTGAGCGTGTAGCGTCATCTGTCGAGAGAAGAGAAAGCAATTTTCAGCTGACTTTGAGAATTTATTGTGAATTCCAGGCCGCGTGCTGCGCCATAATATTTGGCTCGCGTGTTCTGGGGAGCCTCGACCACCGATCGGCAGCGTTTTCTGACCATGCTCAAAAAGTGTTGCAGGGCCGCTTTAAGGGCTCGTTTTCTTAGACACAATATTGTCTGTTAGTTCTCAATTAAATCTAAGTTAGGAATAGCACGGCGGCAAACGCCGGCTTCGCGTGAGAGAAGGTCGGGCGAGTAGGCATGTTGTCGCTACTCGGGTAAAATGGAAACATCTAGGAACTTCAGGCGTTCCTGTCTGTCGTGAACGACAGAGCGAGCACTGCGAAATACGAAACTGGACGCGCAGAGGATGGCGGAGGGGCGAGGAGGGTGGCAGAGGCCGCATGAGACCTCAGAGGTGCAACAGTATTTTCAATCTGTTCGTCGTAGCCGAAACTCATCGGTACCAGTGTCGAGGAGATTCGCGAAACACGCGCACACCTTCGCTGAAGTTTTACACCCTCAGAGGGTATGTGGTAATCGTTGGTAATTAACTCCAGATATTTGCCAAACCATTTCTACGTTGGAAGATGCCACGTGGATGTCTACTCGTAAATAGCGACATAAGCTTGCCGTCAAAATTTTTTCTGCTCTGGACTGACAGCAGTGGTGGGTTTCGAATTTTCCGCAGGTATCGTGCCACGCCTTAAACGTCGCTTCAGCAGCTAATATCATGTCCACTGCAGGATGAAGACCTCTCTGAACGATTTCCAACTCTCACTTTCCTGTGTAGCGGACAATTTAACTTCTCCGCGCCACCAAACCAACTACTGCCCACGGCCACGCCTGCCATATCACTTGGTGTCCGTTCCTACATTCGAATTGACCACCGGTTATCTGACCTTCTCGTGGTGGCCTGCCTTTTAGATGTGAAGCATCTTATGGCGAAGTTCAATCCGGTGGTGGTTGTGGTGGTGGTGTGCGGCGTGACCACTCTTACTGCGCATGCGCAGACCCTCTCCACGCACCTCCTCTCCTACGCTGCCCCCTCTCTCTCCTCTAGGCATCCCTCCCGCGGTGCTTACACACCCATTGCGCATGCACGTTCCCTACCCCCTCTCTCTCCTCTCCTACGCTTCCCCCTCTCTCTCGCAACGCCGCGATGAGCGCCAGCGTCAACGCTGCCGCCAGTGTAAGCGTTAGCGCCCGCTGCTTCGCATCTACACATGGTTCCCTTTAGCGGGAGATGGGGTAATTTTTTTTGTTCCATCGCATTCTGTGTGGTCCTTCTCTAGTTTCTTCGCTCCATATTAAATATTACAAGCGTTTTCCATTATCTAGTTATTACTATCAACGAGCTTTATTTACTAAGTGGGCATTTGAGTTGAAGAATTTGAGGCGACTAGTAACAGCTGGTAGTGAATTTCGCGGCCAACGTACCTTCACTAAGAGTTTAATGCGTTTTGTGACGTGTAATTATATATTACAACGGACAGTACAGCCACTTCGTGTTTGCGGGCTCACCATTTTTCAGGGTGAATTTTCACGACCACAAAAGAGAACAGGGCAACCCGAACTTCATTTGTATTCTCGTCTCCAGTCCCTGTGTGTGCACGCCCACTCTTTCACAACTAATCAGCTAGTATTTAGCGACTGCTTTTGCAGCTCGACTTTGTTTTGTCGTGTTTTAGAAGGCAGATAGTGGATATACTACAGCGTGCCCTGTAAACGTATCATGGTTTTGCAGAGTAAAACCATTGACTTGTTTTACGTCATAAGTAACCAGTGTCTCCAACGTCTTTTGCAGCTACCCTTGGTGTCTCCGGGGCTAGCAACCGCAGACGAGGAATACAAGGCGTTTCATTGCCGGCAACTCGTCGGGGACCACCGCAAGGACCGTCGTCACTGCGAGCTTCAACATCGGCATCGTACAAAATGGGAGGTGAGCCCGCTAACGAGGCTGGCGGGGGGTCGTCAGGGTCTTCTCCCACGACGGAATGTGCGCGTAATAGCGTCAGGTTTAGCGAACACTAGGCAGGCAGGTAGCTGTTAGGGAGGTTTCCGTCGTGGGGTGTAATACCCGTCCGGAATGCGGAGTTACCTCGTCAGCCTGTTACATTTCAGAACCATGCAGTGTCGACTTCAACCGGCACATCATCGTCGACCCAGGTTGGTTTTTTTTCTTTCACTCTCTTGTCGACTCGTACAATCGTCCTCGTCTGTATTGCTTCTGCTTGTGTCTGCGTTAATTTGTATGCGCTTAATTTAATTATTACTACATCCTAAAATATAGTCATTAAATCTTTAGGTGAACGTTAAAGAACTCCAGGTGGTCAAATTTCCAGAGCCCTTCTATGAGGAGCCTCTCATCATATGGTGGTTTGGGGCGTAAAAACCCAATAATTATCTAATTATATCAGTTATGTCGTCCCCTTTTTGTTACCATTACGATTCACAAATGTTTCGTATTCCCTGCTGCTTCTAACTTGTAAAAGGTGCGAGACCTTTATTGAGCGTTCCTCTTTTAGTCACGCGCCTTCCATCAACCCTTGTATTGACGAGAAATACAATATTAGAATTATTATTACTATAACGACTAGTGTGTCGGTTGCTGTCAGTTTTATTACTGTCCGTGTCTTTCCAGTTCGTGTGTCATTGCGATGTTAACTTTTGCTCCCTTATCTATTTTCTCACCTATAGACACGCATGTTTGCTACCTTGGTCAGTCTCTGACCTGATCCAAGATCTGTGGAGCGGAGTTCATGGTGAGCGCCTATCATTCTTAAAGGAGCACATATTTTTCGGCCAGTTGGTTCTCTGCTATAAACGACGCCATAGTGCTGGATATACAGGAGGTGAAAGACGTCATGGACCAGCGCGTGTCCTCTAGTCTTTCCATGTTCTGTCTTTCTAACGCTATGGCGGCATTTCTATCATGACTTCTGTGTGGGCTTCGGTCATCTAACGAGTAGCCAATCTGTTTCAGGTCGCATGATTCGGTGTTCTTCCTCATCTCATGCGCTCAAGCGAATGAGGCGAATGAAGAACACCGCGTCCTGCGCAACAGTCATGCGTAATAGTCCAGGTGTCCTGCACTATTGCGCATGACGTCTTGCCCGCCGCCGCCCTACACTGACTCGCGTAAGTCGCAAAACAATGCACTTCCCTTGCGAACTGTCGGGAGTGACGAGCGATCTCCATGTCGTTTCAGCGTATCAACTTTCGCTCCTCGCGAATGTTGATTCGGAGTTCTTCGCCGCCTGGAGCGTGCCGTCTGGCGTGCGGTACCTCTCGTAAGTATAAATTGTACACTTCAGGCACTGCATGTACAGTCGCGGCCACTGTTAGATGCAACACTCGAATGAGCACCTTTCTTATTGCTGGCCCCCCTAACTGCAAGTGGATGGGGAAACATTGAACGTGCGCTTTACTAGTTTGTCGGAAAGTCTGAGCTGTCAACCACCAGTAGCCTTATGCAAATCTAAGCCCTTGTTTTCATGCAAGAAAATGAAATCTAGACATGCTCTGCGTGCGAGTGTTGCATCTAACAGTGGCCGCGACTGTACGTGATGCCATCTTCACGACTATATAGTACCCGCCATGGTGGCTTGGCAGCTAAGGCGTCGTGCTTATATAAGATTGAGGACACGGGGTTCGATTCCCGGCTGCTGAATTTTGATTTAGGTAAAGTGCAGCAGCGGCAATGTATATGTATGTATATATAGTCGCGGATTGAAACGTCGCATTTTTTGTAAATATAACGGCTGCTATGTGCAATTGCTTGCGAACGCCGCATCGTGGTGCTGCAAATATGGCTGTTCGAGGTCATGCTAGCTGTGATGAAAGTGTTAGTCAAAAGTTACGCTGATATGACACGAACTGTAGACGCTAGGAACGAAAGTATGTGCATTACTTAGCCCTAAAAATTCGCGTACTAATCCGTGAGTACTCCACCTAAATTTCAGTGAACGTTGACGAACCTCGGGTTGGTTGAAAGTAAATCCACAATTATCCGCTACACGCGGTGCGCCTTGTAATCATATCGCGGTTACGGCGCGTAAAAATTTCAGAGTTTACTTTCACTGCATAAGTAACGAATGATTCGGGTGTCGTTGCAGCTCTACAAACTGTTGGCGTCGCCTGGGCCACAGGATGCCAACAAGGGACCGTGGACAAGGATTCCTGGCAATTGACAGAACACTGGCAACGCCTCATTAGTTCGTGAATGGTGAATCGGTGAGGTGAGAGAGTAACAAGGTTGGCAAGGGTGGCTCGCTTTCAACGACTAAGGCCCCTCGCCAGTTTTCTCGCGTAATCGAATGTCGGGGTTAATTGTGTAGGGCACTAGTAGAACCCTGGCACGGTTGTTGCCGCATCGGCTCTTCTTCGCGACGAAACCGAAAGGGGATTACCTGGGGAAGCAGCGCATATAGCTTCAGGGCTTGCTAACCTGAAGTCGTCTGCGTTTTTTTAGCGGCAGGTCCTGGCCGCAGCGAAAGGACAAGCAACACAACACGCACAAACACGATAGTTTTACCCTAGGCAGGTCGCAAACAGGACGTCTTGGGGAGGCAGACGCCGGACTGGAAAGGCCAACATTCGGTGGGTGTTACCTTAATTGCCGGTGCTTGACATTCGGCGGGTACTACTCTTCCGGTGCTCGTCTTCGCAAACGTCCACCAACTAAGTCCTGCTGCGGCCACTGGCACCACACGAGTCGTGTGGCGAGGGGGGGGGTTCTTTTAGCGGACACTAGGCAGGTTTTAGCTAACACTAGGCAGGTATTAGCTGTTAGAAATTCCCCTTGCGTTTTCGTCAGGAGGAGGGCCCTCTCCGAATGCCGTTGCGCTCCCGGCCACAGTTTTGTGCCAGCTGTCTTCTGGTACGAGACGTGGTTTCCGCGGATGCAAAGCAGCTCTCGGAGTTGTCTCAACTGCTTAATCGTTGTCGCGTTAACCGCCATAGACTTGTATCAGCATCCCCAGTGAGTAGTGTCCATGCCGCGGTGGAAGCACAGGTGAGTTTCTCGTTCTTTCGTTCTCGGGTCTACTCTTGTAACGGACCCCTGTTACTGTGCTGCAGTCCGCGACCTTCCACGGTTCGTGTGTTCCATTTCTGCGGTCGCGCTTGCAACTCCGGTTTTGGTCTTCAAGCCTGGTCTTCGGTGATCCTGACCGCGGGAGAAGATCGTGCCCGGATCATCCATGGGCGTCGCGGTTGGGATTGGTAACGTCGTGAGCATCGATAATGTTTTCCCACTTACCTTATTTCACGAGTTCCCCCTACCTCCGGTTACAGTTCCCGGGAGGCCTTATTGCAAAGCTCAACGCAAGGTGGCTCCCATGTTCCTGCGTGGGTCCGTGCACGTCCCGGAGCTGTCTCTTCACATCTCGTGAGTGTACGCTGCAAACTCGTTTAACTGGAGCTACGTCACGCATCTTCAAGACTAACCCTTTGCGACACAGCGTTCTCATTTGGAGACACGGCTTACTTTTCCCATTTCTGTGCACTATGAATGGACAAGGAAGAGACCACAAACGCTGAGCTAATACTAAATTAAACGTCCTCGTTGCCTTAAGCTACTTTATCACTTCTGCTTGAAACAGTATTTTGCAACAAACGATCACTTCAGTGGATTCAGTACACTGTTCAACGATACGTTGGACATGGGGCGTTCTGACAGGAATTTCAAAATATTTTTTACCTTTTTGAGGAATACACGCTGCCAGCAGATAACTATCGCGATTTGGGCGTTGAGGTTTGCTTATGTATAAATGGGACATGATTGACTGTACAATTGAATAATCATTTACAGCAAAATACAATTGTTGCAATATACACTATAATTTACTCCAACACTACCACTTGCTTCAAATTTAGTTTCCAGAACCTTCGCATCACATTATAAAAATGTCACGCATCTATAGGCACTCAATCATGAGTGTCGCAAAGGGTTAACAACTGCATTGTATGTCCATTCGTGTCCTCAACCTGCACATCTTTCGCAGCCTTCAACTGTCTTCAGCGTTCGCACCAGGCGTGCCAGCATCGGTCCACGCCCATCGCATTTTCCTGTTGGTGCAGAAAGTCTTCCCGGTTGACATACTCTCGGCACTGCTTCGCGTGAGAAATTTCGCATACCTCAAGCAGCAAGGTGAATGACAAAGGGAATTTAATCCAGAGTATAACGTTGGGCGAGCTAGTGCATTGTTTAATGAAATATTTATGGTGTAACCAATTGGGAACGAGGAAAGTGTGAAGACAGGATAAGACTCTGGCGACCTGTCCTTTTCTGTTTTCGTTTTCAGTTTACGCCACATCTTTCATTCAGACAGTGGGAATCTGTTTTTAAGACTCTTCTACCGGGTTCGCACACAGCTGCGCTCAAACAGTCCCCAGAGACTTGTCAGCTGCGCCCTCGCGCCGATCGGCACTAGAGTGCAGGTTTGATGCCAGACCATGGATGGTGGCTGAATTTATGTGGGAGCAAAACTCGAAAAGTTGTCTGGGTAATAAATTTAGGTGGTCATTAAGGAACCCGGCCCACTTGGTCAAAATTAATCCTGGATCCCCTCACCCCTGGAAGTCCAACACTCTTGTCATTGAATTGTAGTTTTTGCACGTGGGATGCCATATTTTCAATATTTGTACTTCGTAACTAACAGATATCAACTTATGCAGCTTTGCAATAGGGTGGCCACACCTGGACCAATCGACTGCAAGCCAGGAACCATATACAAGGTGGATCGCCAGCGATTCGTCAAGGACCACTGCAACGGTTATCATTGCTGCGAGCTTCGTTAGTGGCATCAAATTGGCAGGTGAACCACGACTTCATGGCGAGGATGGGGCGTGTTTAACAGTATATTGCCAATAGCAATAGTTTTCTAGTACAAAAGCATTTAAAGCTGTGTGGGGGGGACGTAGCCAGAAATATAAGAGAATTGAAGTTTTAGGGACGAAGCTCCTTAGGGTGTGGGTCTGTCCCTCATCTGTAGCTGTCGTAGTAGTAGGTAGGTAGGTAGCCACGTGTAGTGGAATGTACCCACTCCACGTGATAAAGATGAAGATGACGCAGTATAGTGGAATGTACCCACTACACGTGATAACGATGAAGTATAAGCGCGTTCCAGTATAGTCGAATGTACCCACTACACGTGATAACGACGAAGTATAAGCGTGTTCCAGTATAGTGGAATGAACCCACTACACGTGATAACGATGACGATGACGCTGATGACCATGAAGTATAAGCGCGTTCCAGACCACACATTCTCTTTCTGCCATGGATGAAAACGATCGAGCTTCGCCCACTCATCATCATTCACTTCGTGGATATGGCGTGATTTTTTCGAAATCTCTGCGCTGCAATGGGTGCTTCGCAGGAAGGGCTTCAAATTCTCCCGTTAGAAATAACCACCTAACTCCGCTAATTGAAAAAGTTAATTACTTCAACTATCTTACTGTCCCAAATGATGTCTTTAGCCATCTTAAGATGTCTGCGGCTACAGAAGTAATTGTGAGGGCACAGAGAGGGCACCGAACAAATTCGCATTTCGCTGATTTTTGAGGATGTTGTACATTTCTTAGAAACGCATGCAAAATTTCGGGGGGCGTTTAAAGGGTGGGTGGGTGTTGGGTGGGGGGGTTAGGTTTTAATGAAATGCGTTTATTGCCATAAAGGGGGGCCGGCGCTGCGCTCCATAGCCTGCTTAAATTAGTGAGCCCCCACTCGCACGCAGGAATCTCAACGGGAGTCGGTGATCGCATTTCATCACGCTGACGTAACGTCTTTGACCCGTGCCATTCCTCCCTGTGTAGCTTCCAGCGCGCACTCATCGTGACGAGAAACGAGAGAAGGCGTTTAAAGGGGCCCTGCAACACTTTTTTCAGCACGGTCAGAAAACGCTGCCGGTCGGTAGTCGAGTCTCCCGAGAACACGCGAGCCAAAAAATTATAGCGCAGCGCGCGGCCTGGAATTTAGAAATAATTTTCGATCGGCTAGAAATCGTTCCCGCTTTCTACAAACGGTGTCATACACCCAAATTCACGGCCATTGGCTAACTTAATCATGGTGAGCTGCATAATTACTGAAGCCGCCACGTGCCCCCGCGCTCTCTCGTCATTGCCCTGAAAGCGAGCCACGCGTTCGAAGAAAGTGCTCAAGGTCATGACGCGCGCGTGACGTAACTTCTCCCTCCCCCCCCACCTCTCCGTGCCATCCCCCCCAATTAAAGAGTACCACAGACCTCGAACTCCGCTCGTGCTTGACGCATTCTAAAAATCTTTTGGCGGTAGTCGATTCGTAAGGAAATAAACTCATTTGTTGGTCTTGATGGGCGCTACATATTTGCGGCAATTGATTTGTGAGCCAAGAAACTTCGATACAGAGGTCATTCAATGATTACCCGGTAATTGGTTCATTACCCATTTAACTCTGCCGTAGACGAGACAGCACATTTGTCAGACTACGACAGTCGGAACGTAGTGGTGACCCTGTTAAGCTTTTAATCAAGCGAATGAGGAACTTCAAGCTAAGTTGAAGTTGGCAAATGACTTCTAATATAGTGAGATTGCCCTACGCTTCTTAAAATCAACCCGAAATAGTTTTGTTAATCTATAGTATTACAAGTTAATCTAAAGTATTACCAAGTGCAAGCGACACCACTTCGTTTAATGATGAATGTAATAATAATGCTAATGCAGTTGCACCTGCCATGATTCGTATTTTAGTGTTATCTACTTTATCTACTCCATATGGCTACGGACCTTCCTCGGTTCTAATGTGTGATAGCATCTGTAATTATCCCCGCCGGCAACGGTGTTCTAGATAGTATACTGTCCAGTGCTTCACATAACGTGCACAGTGTTTTTCCTTATTAGCCGTGTATTCTCTTTGGACAGGAGGGGGCCAATATTATTTTCTTTTTTAAACAGGGGAGAAGGGGCAATCCTTCCACGCACATCGTCCTGTCCTTGCTTCATATCGAAGATGACGTTCACGGCTGACGATGGTTGGACCTCCCTGCTAGCACTGACTGCGGTTCTTCAGGTGGTCCTCTGTTCGGAGGTCTGCAGTGACCATGCAAGTACGTATATTCGCTTTTTTTTTTTTTCGGGTGACAACTTTTACGAGCTATGTGGTTTGCATATCTGTAAGCGCTGGCAAGCCTTGGTGTCATCAAACGTTTTACAGCATTGTTGACGATTATCTATCTTTAATCGATCGCGTCTTGCTAGATCGCGTCTGAGGCGAGTAGTGGGAATATTGTGATCTGCATGAGCAGGCGCGTGGAGCATTGTGGTAGGGGCGAGTTAATTGGTCCAACTTCACGTTGTGAAAGCAGCGCGGATAATGGATTTGGAAAGGCGTGCGTGTGTGTGTGCGTGTGTGTGTGCGTGTGTCTGTGCGTGTGTCTGTGCGTGTGTCTGTGCGTGTGTCTGTGCGTGTGTGTGTGCGTGCGTGTGTGTGTGTGCGTGTGTGTGTGCGTGTGTGTGTGCGTGTGTGTGTGTGTGTGCGCGTGTGTGTGCGCGTGTGTGTGTGCGTGTGTGTGTGTGTGTGTGTGTGTGTGTGTGCGTGTGCGCGCGCGCGCTTGTTTGGTCCCCTATATATGAAAATAACTAAAAAGAAAATGGGGGTGGCCCGCACTACCAGGAGGTATAACGGGCTCAAGCCAATCTAACATAAATGAAGAGGGGAAATATCCCAAATAATTTTTGGAAAAAAAACTAATTTGTTCTAAAAAATATACTAACCAGGGTAAAACCTAATGAGTTTGGCATGTGAGTGCAAGCAATAAACCCGATTACGTTCTCAGGAAGGAGCAAGTCCAAATGCATCAGCGGTGTATTTCCCTTCAGTGTTTGGGGTTCGTGTGTGTGTGTGTGTGTGTGTGTGTGTGTGTGTGTGTGTGTGTGTGTGTCTGTGTGTTTATTTAAAATGCGTTGCTGTTGAATGCGAGAAAGTCTAAACATGACGGCGAGGTGGGATGCGAGCCAGTGGCCTGGAGGATGAGGTAAGCGTTGATGAGGATGGTAACAGTAGTCTGTCAGAGGTCGAAGTCCATTTCTTCACCAGGAGCAGGGTAGCCGGGCACGTCAGTCTGTCGTTCCAATCGGTGATGCAACAGGAAACCTTGGGCAGCCTGCTTTCCACTGCGAACTTAGACAAGGCACCGGTTGAATGTGTTGCGTGTTTGGGCATTCATTGAAGTAGTGCTGTGTGTGTGTTAGCGGAAAGGTGTTTTTATACGTGTGCCTGCAATCCCACGTACAGTCAGGGTTCGGCCATAAAGTAGGAGTGGACAAATGTAAGGACAGCGTAGAACATAAGGACTAGCGTCAAAGCCCACTCACACAGTGTTAGTCACTTCTGTTTCGCAGTTCTTCTCATTCATTGTCTTACCAACATTCCCAAGTTTCCAACCTTCGTAATGAGACTGAGTCTTGTAGAAGAATTCGTCGATCCAATCGGTATATATTAAAATTCTTGAATTTTCTCCTTGGGCACCGATTACAATGACTCCAAGGAGGCTGCAGAGTGTCCCTGATAGTCGGCTGCCCTGACCCCTTTCAGAGGCCATGAAAGTCCGTTGAATGACAGGCCCACGGAGCCACAGTCGACACGGAGATACGGGGGCTTCTCTTGAGCTCCGCAAACGGGAAGAAGTCTGCTGGGCTCGCACCATTGCTATCGAAGGCTACATCCAACTGATGTGAGCCCGGTAGGCTTCTCCTTGTTCCCAACGCTCAAGAGAAGCCTGAAAGGTGAATCACGATGACGCTCCCGCCATTTAACGGGTTTTCACATATCTGAAAAGTCATGGCAGCTGGGAGCCTTTGCGGCGTGGGAATCGAGTTGGCAGCCGTATATCCACGCCCAAGGAGGCTATTTTGAAGTATTTTCATAAGTACCAATCGGCATAAGCGTGCGCAGGGTTCCCCTTCCTGGGGGGGGGGGGGGGGGGAGGGGGGCGAAGGTTCGTTGCAGCGCCCCCCCTCCCCTATGAAGCCAATGCATAAGGGCGACTTCGCGCCCCCCTCTGCACCTCTCGTGCGCATGCCTATGCCAATCGGATCAATCAATTTCTTTTAAGAGACCGTCTCGCAACTTTACGGACAAACCCTTTATCTCCCTGCGCTTCCTCTTTTAGCACCTCGCGATGTTTTTATTGCCAGAAAGTACACTACACTTCAGTGTACAGGGCTGGTCAAAAGTTCGCAGGCCACGCTCCCATAGGAATACATGGGATAGTGGCTTGCGAACTTTTGACCCCCCCCCCCCCCCCCTCCTCCGTACATTGACAAACTCGTGTGTAAGTAACAGATGCTTTCAACCTGTAGATCAGATTTGTACGACTGTGTCTTCTCAGATAAAATACCTTTCACAGACACTTGACAATATCTCGTCTAGATAGAGCATACGACTACGGGACACGGACTTGTTAGAACTGCACTTCTGCTGTTAACGAATTGTGCAGTTCGTCAAAGCTGCGAAAGACTGAAAATAGTTAACTGTTTCCATAGGCTAAGCATAAACCTGCCTTTCTGTCATATATGGTGGTTCCCGTAAACTTGCGCTGCTATGTGTACCTTGCCAAATGATCCTTACGACAGTTAAGCCAAGGAAAGCATAGGGGACAGTATTTGTTCCTAACTGTAGTGTAATAATTAAAATTGAAAGGACACTGATGTGGACATTCAACATTCATAGGACATAGGAACATTGGATTCGAACATTGGACATTAATGTGGACACTGAAGGACGTTGATGTGGACGAAAAAGCACCCTTCTCATTGGTACGATCCGAACCCACAACATTCAAGTTATGTGTCCAGTGCTCTTCCAATTGTACTACGACGTTAGGCGCGTTCCCGTCCACATTGTTAGGTATATATGTTCATTTAACCCCGAGTATTATATAGCTGCAGCGCCGCTCGTAGCCAAGATGGTGTGGGGAACCCTCTTTTCACCAGAGGGTGTCTCGTGGCAAGTGATCGTTGCACGAGATGGCTGATGACTAATAGACCCTCGCATGCTAACCTATTACATTGTCTGCCGGGGTCACGCCTTCGCTATAAATGAACGAAAGAAGGCGAATATCTTTCTGGAGGGCTCATTTCCTTGCTAGACAAAACCAAATAAATCTGACAATTAAGGCCAGGGAAAGCATAGGGGACATGGTTGTCTTTAACTGTGGTGTAGCAATTATGACGTAAATTGTAGTGAATTAAAGCGGACAAAGAAATCACCCCTACCGTCGATGGGTTCTCAACCCACAACATTCGAATTCCGCGTCCGATGCTCTACCAATCGAGAAAAAAATATTCCCCATTCCTTCATCCATTTCTAGGCTAAGCAAGAAATATGGCTCCCTCAAATATAGTGTCCCCCATAAACTTGTATTGCTGCCTATACCTTGTGTATCGAGCACGTATAGGTGCTTGTGCGTATTTTGCACGTTGCGTATCTGCACGTCGTCTAAACATGAAATCTTTGTGCCGTTACAGCTTCTCGATCTTCGATCCCATCTGGTGGATGCGATTTCCAAGCCCGCATCGCCTTACACGTCCAATCTGTGACTCTAGGGGCCAAGACCCTGTCCTACAAATATTCCTGTCCTGCGGCCACGGCGTTCCTTGGTGCACAATTCGGATTCCCACGTGTTGCCTGCCTTCTGTGAAATGCGTCGTGCAGGAAAGCTCGTCGCTGAAGCCTGCTATTCTCGGTCTTCACTCCGTGTGAA
The DNA here is from genome assembly GCA_030522465.1 of Rhipicephalus appendiculatus. Lineage (NCBI taxonomy): Eukaryota > Metazoa > Arthropoda > Arachnida > Ixodida > Ixodidae > Rhipicephalus > Rhipicephalus appendiculatus. Next base: position 658,718 of record JALIZH010016743.1, read on the forward strand.
GGACTCTGTTCTGCGTTGCTGCTCGTCATCGCCCTGCTGTGCCCACGCGGATAAAGAGTGGGCTACCGAATGCTGCTTACCCTGCAACCGCATCGGCATGCCAGCGATCTCTGCATCCACCCTGGGCCTACCAGCTGTCTATCAAATGCTGTGGAATATTTTCGTGGCGGTGTTTTATATCCTTGTAATGTGCAGAACTGTTTGAAGGTATAATCCAACGGTTTTCAGAATCTACCAGCTTCAAAGTAATGGTATGCGCTGTTCAGCCGCTAGACAGTGCATCTAGTGTTTTTAGACCATCAAGTATACTGGACCTATACCATCAGATAAATTGTAGGTGTACCGTTTAGTGCAACAGTGCGCCATAATGGTCAAACGTTTCACGTGACAGTGGGATTGCTCGACCCATCTGCATGTTTTTGTTGGGCATGATAGAGGCGTCCATTGACATCGTGCAGGTGTTATGGCATATTGATGCTCTTTTGCATTAAACTGTATGGAAAGCTGGGGAATTTGCTACGGAGTCATCTATCAATCTGCGCCGCCGGGGGGCTCCCTCATGTGTGTGCCTGTTTGCACGTTTGTGTGTTTGTTGGGTATCTTGGGCGACACGCTTTTCCATTTCATCCATTCACAGTTCAACTCTGCGCTCCTTTGGGCTTCGGTCTTGAGATTATTGTGCGGACGCACTCGGCAGGCTCTCGTTTGTTCCATTAAGCGGTTCAGCTGAAGCATCGCTAACCACGATCGAGTCTTCACTTCGAGTCTTCACGATCGAGTGCGATCGAGTCTTCACTTCTTTGGAACCTGTTCGCTTCGGGCGTCCCGGTTGGAGGGCGTCCGGAGCAGTGGTACAAGGTGCAATGCTAACCCTCGAACAGCTCCATCTCCCTGCTTATGTTCCACGACTTCATCCAAGTACCCGGTACATCCATCGGTCCGTCTCTGCTGGTATAAATTTTCCCACTCGGCAGTCAACGTTGCATGCTTCGGTCTTGCTTCGCCTGTTTGTGGATGTTTAAGAGCATCGAATATGGCAAAAATGGCACGATGTGACTGGAGGGGCTTGTGGGGGGCGGGCCATGATCATAGCCAACAAAACTTGCAGACTGACTAGGAGTATGCTTCGACATGTATGGTGCGTGATTACCTTTTCATTTTGTCTACTTTGTCCCTGTATATGCTCTTGCAGGGAACATCACTGCTACGAACATTGTACTCAAGCCAGGGGACACACACCACTGTGTAGCGGCAGAACAGTGTACTGCACTTTTCGAGTCAAAATAGCTTGTTTCCCAGTGATATCCGGGAACTTCTACAGTGCTAATAGTGGAATGATGCGTGTGTGCTGTATAGCGCGCCTGATTTAACAGGTACACTAGCTGCATTCAAGTTCTGAAAAATGTTTTGCAAGGTTAGTTTTCTGTGTGCTTTGAATGTGGAGCATGCATTTACGTACTGCAAATAAATGCAGTGATTACACTGTAGTTTTATTAAATTCCGTATTCATCACAACAGTCTGTCTTGTAGTGTTAGCTTTTATTTAGTCTTTTTTTTTATTGTGGGGTTTTATCGAACGAAGAAAAAAAGATTCTTAGAAATATTGCGGCTTACATTAATTTTTTATTTGGTGCTCAGCATACTTCCTAGTGATGCTCCATACATTTGCGAAGTACTCATAGGCATCTATCATTTTCTAATTCTTCCTTTCTTTGGCTAAGAGACATCGTAACTACATGGTTTATCCAAAGTATCAATATGCAATACATTGTCCATTCTAATCCATAGTACCACCACATGTCATCTTTGCTCAGTACAGTGTGAATTGCCACGTCGGTATGCAGTGTCCTGACTGTGCACTGTTGACACAGTATTCTGCGCCAAATGACTTGTGTTGCTTGCTTTTTTTCGTTGTTCCAACCATAAATTCTGTGGTTGCTGCAAATTGTTCGGACAAATAAAACGGACATTGTGTGTTGTGTAACGTTTCTTGATTAGCGCTCACTGGCATTCAGCTATAGTCGAGCGCTTTTTCCTCGGCACAATTGGGCCAGTTGAAAACTAAGTGTCATTCTAATTAAGTCATCCATGGCCTAGCTTGTTAGACATGGCACTTATGCGTTGCTCAATTGAATACCAGTTTACAAGAGAGGGCACGCAATTCAAGCGTAACTCTATTTGTTCATACGTATCCTTCTTTGTGGACGTGTTAAATTTTTAGGGGCGAAGCTCTTTAGGGTGTGGGTCTGTCCCTCCTCTGTAGTCGTAGTTGTAGTAGGTAGGTAGGTAGGTAGGTAGCCACGTGTAGTGGAATGTACCCACTACACGTGATAAAGATGACGATGACGCAGTATGAGTGGAATGTACCCACTACACGTGATAACGATGAAGTATAAGCGTGTTCCAGTATAGCGGATTGTACCCACTACACGTGATAACGATGACGATGACGCTGATGACCATGAAGTATAAGCGCGTTCCAGACCACACATTCTCTTTCTGCCATGGATGAGCTTCGCCCACTCATCATCATTCACTTCGTGGATATGGCGTGATTTTTTGTGTTGCCCATCATTCAGAGTTCCAGAAGCAGCAGACTCGTCAAACGAAACCTGAAGGGGTCGGGAAAATGTTGTTTTACAGGAGTGCCATTTAATGAAACAGATGTGCTGAATTCAAGTACGAAACATTTTATTAGAGGTAGTTCCAATTAAGCAGCAATCCAGTTTGAGGGGTCTCCATTTCCTGAGTATTGTATACATGCCGGATGTTCAGAGGGTAAGTCTTATCTAAGTTGAAATACAGGTGCAATCAGACTGAATCGACGTCTTGATGTGTCGCAGTGTGCGTGCAGATGTGCAGTCATAGCATTATTATTACATTTCTTTTTTCAGAATAGCTAATCTTCTAGTGCATGTTTGGTTCTGTTTGCAGTTTTACATGATAGTTTCGCGGGTCCTAATTTGCGACACTTTCCACGTTTCAAGTGATATGCAGTGCTAAGCAGTCTGTGCGAGAAAAGGTGAGGAGGAGGTCGCGATGGAACTTTTTTGTTGTTGTTGTTGTTGTTGAATGCCAAAGCACAATTCACTGACATTTTTAGAATCAAAATGGCGCCATTTTGGATTCTAGGTATTAGCGCTACGACATGGCCGAAGCTGCTCTTTGCGATGTACAGCTGCGAAGAGCTTGTGCCACAAAGTGTGGCCCCGTACACGGACGTCGACAGCGTGAGGCCGGTATTACAAGTGTGATCTGGACAACCCCAGCCTTCGACGTCTTTAACCTGCACGTACACCCGAGAGCAAAAGTATACGGACCATTGCCATCCGTATGGATGGATGGATGGATGTTATGAGCGTCCCCTTTATAACGGGGCGGTGACATGTCTGCCACCAGGCTCGAAAAAAAATTTCTTTTTATGTTGGCCTAATGCCTTATCTACATTGATTAAATCTATGTTATTATAGCAAAGAAAAATATAAATTCACGGTCCATCTCTCTGCCTCTTAAGGCAGAATGACCTTATTTTCCCCCATTCTTCATTTTTTGTCCTTTATCTCTACTTTTCTGCCACCAATACTCTAACCGTCTCTTACTTATTTCTATCGCGGACGTGTTCAGCTTTCCATTGTTGTCCCTAAAACCCAAGGCTTCATGTAGACTCGTGCCCACACGTATATCTGGGTGGATATCGCGACATTCAACCAGTACATGTTCCATCGTTTCCTTAGTTTCCCCACAGCATGTACATTGTTCTTCTTCGTTACAGAATCTCGCTTTATAGCTACGCGTTCTAAGGCAACCCGACCTTGCTTCATACCTTTGCCGTCTGCGCCGTCTGGTGGCGAGCCGTCTGCTGTCGAGAGCATTTCTCTGACAAAAAAATTACACCATCTCCCGCTAAAGGGAACCATGTGTAGATGTGAAGCAGCGGGCGCTAACGCTTACACTGGCGGCGGCGTTGACGCTGGCGCTCATCGCAGCGTTGCGCAGGAGAGAAAACTGGGGAGGCGCAAAGCAGGCAGTGATGGAGCAGTGTTTCCTACTGGAACATGCCAATCGCTGCTAATGGGCAATGAGAGACAGAATACTCCGACTGGACACAGAGACCCGCACTCCGCTTTTAGTTAACGCGCACACTGCGAATTTTTATTGTTCAACAACGCACAGGAGAAATCTCCCACCGGCACCACCTTGGAGGTCAAGATCCATTGCCACATATACGGGGTGGCCAGTGAACGGTTGTGCAGCGCGAGCAGTCGGTTTTTTCAACCAAGAAACTCGCTAGCAGACGCTGCCGGCGTCGGCGTCGCGAGGCGAGAGAGGAGGGGGGGTGCGTAGGAGAGGGGAGAGGGGGGACGCGCATGCGCAGTGGGAGTGTGGACGCCGCGGGCAGGGATGCCTAGAGGAGAGAGGGGGGAGCGTAGGATAGGAGAGAGAGGGGGGGACGCGCATGCGCAGTGGGAGTGTGGACGCCGCGGGCAGGGATGCCCAGAGGAGAGAGGGGGGAGCGCAAGAGGGGAGAGAGGAGGGGAGGCGCATGCGCAGTGAGGGTGTGGTTGCCGCGGGGAGGGATGCCTAGAGGAGAGAGGGGGGGAGAGGAGGCTTTTTATTTTTATTTTTTTGAAAGGGTTTGCGCATGCGGAGTAAGGGTGGTCACGCCGGCACACCACCACCACCACCGGATTAAGCTTCGCCATAAGATGCTTCACATCTAAAATTGGGGGGACCCTTTCAAACTTCGCCTTTAAGAGCTGAACGCGATAGCGATATCCTGTCCCTAGTGCGTACTTATACTTGCTATGCACCCACTACGTGGTGTTAAGGGGGAGAGAGAGGGGTTTATTCACAGAAAGGCAGAGAGGTCGGCCTGAGCGATAGCATGCTCTAGCCTGCTACTCTACACCGGGGGAGGGGGAAAGGGGAAGAGAAAGAGTAATGGATGACGATGGCGAGTTAGAGAGGTGAGTATATACAGTCCTGTCAAAATGAGAAAATGTTATAGCCGTGCATCTAGTCCAGTTGCTCTTAAGAAGGCTATGACCGCTCTTACCTACCACAACTGCACTGTTGGTGTCAGGCCATGGGCCCAACAAAGTATCATCAGTTAATGACCCATTGCGAAATCGTTCAGTACAAGAAATCAGTGTCTGTCGTTCACGTGCGTATTAAAGGCGACACATAGCAAGGTATGATCCACCGGATTCGTCTTGGTGTGGCCTACACAAGACATTACGCACATATCATCGGATGCAGTGACACCGGTCCCAATTGTGAGCACTGTCAAGTACCAGAAACACTGGAGCACGTATTTTGGTGGTGTTAAGGGAATACGCGCATTAGTGCGTGTGCCTTTTGTAATGGGTGGCCGGCTTTAAACTACGAAATCGTTATTATAGTCACATGTCCTGACGCCCGATGGCAATGGACGCTTACGCCACGCAATATTACTGGGATATTACATGTTATAATGCGACGGCTATATAAAGGACGCTTGTGTTTGCGAAGCATGAACGTTATTTTCACTGCATTTCCAAGCAGAGGAAGTTATTTTCACTGTATTTCCAAGCAGAGGCGTGGCTGTGAGGTAGAACACCTGCTTGCCACGCAGGAGGCCTGGGTTCGATCCTCACTCGGGCCCGGAAATTTTTAATATTTATTTTGTTGGCATCTTTCTCGATTTTTCGGTCGCGGACAAGATGATGATTTTTCGCTCACAACCAACGACGCCGACACCGACGCCGGAATTTCTGCGAAACGAGCTCTTTAACGGTATCGCGTTAATACCGTCATATTAATGCTCTCGACACCTGTTCCGTCAAATCAATGCTCTCGACGGCAGACGACTCTCCACTAGGCGGTGTAGACAGCGATTTCAGCTCGCGTTTCTGTGACCCGTACACTTTTGCTCACGGGTGTACTCATCTAACATTCTTTTTCTTTTTCAACGCCAATACAAGGCATTCATATGGTTCAGATATCATCATTGTCGTCGTCATCATCATCAGCCCGACTTCGCCCACTGCAGGTTAAAGGACTCTCCCATGTTTCGCCAATCAACCAGGTCCTGTGCCAATTGCTGTGGCCACATTATTCTCGCAAGCTTCCTAATTTTGAATTGAAATTGAAATAGAATTGAAATTGTTTATTTGCCATCTTTAGGAAGTACAGATGGGGGGATTGTAGAAAAAAAATCACGCCATATCCACGAAGTGAATGATGATGAGTGGGCGAAGCTCGATCGTTTTCATCCATGGCAGAAAGAGAATGTGTGGTCTGGAACGCGCTTATACTTCATGGTCATCGGCGTCATCGTCATCGTTATCACGTGTAGTGGGTGCATTCCACTATACTGGAACGCGCTTATACTTCATCGTTATCACGTGTAGTGGGCACATTCCACTATACTGCGTCATCCTCATCTTTATCACGTGGAGTGGGTACATTGCACTATACGTGGCTACCTACCTACCTACCTACCTACCTACCTACCTACTACAACTACTACTACAACAACTACAGAGGAGGGACAGACCCACACCCTAAGGAGCTTCGCCCCTTAAAAGCTGTCTTCGGACAGCTTGACTAGCCTACAACCCTTTGATATTTGACAGTGAGGCAGTACTACACGTGAGCATTACACATGAGTATTTATATAGATAGATACTGTACACTTTCATCTGCCCATTCGGCTTTCTGCCTCCCTACGGCACGATTGCCTTCTCTCGGAATCCAGTCAGTTACTTTTAATGACTAGCGGTTATCTTGCCTTCTCGTTACATGCCATACAGCGCCCATTTATTCTCGATTTCGACTGAGATGTCCTTAACACCCGCTTCTTCCCTGGCCCACTCTGTTTTTAGCGCTGTTGTTCCTTCATGAAGAGCAGACGAGGACTAGGGAAGACACGGCACAGGCGCTGACTCGCCGCTAAAAATTTATTGGAAGGCACAAGCGCACATATATAAAGCACACGTATATAAATTTTTAGTTGCGAGTCAGGCGCCTGTGCCGTGTCTTCCATGGTCCTCGACTGCTTTTGGCGCTGTTGTTCCTTCGTGATGAATTAACACCAACTAGCTCAAGTTTCTCTTCCAGTCCACTTTGCTCTCTCTCTCTCTCTCTTTTTTACGTGTGGCCAGGCCTTAACTGCGCACTTTGATTGGCCCGGCGTCGTCGCTCGCTCCCTGCCTTGACAGGCGCCAGCAAATGGATCATTCCTTTGAGCGTTCTGTGTTCTCATCACGTGGTTTGCATTGAAGGTCAGTTCGATCGCTGCAGCGGCCGCCTCTCTTCACGCCAGCATTTCGCTCGGATGACAAAGTAATTAGCTACTGACCTCTCTTCGTATAAAATTAAAATTTGGTGCTACCGCATTCCCAGCTTCGCTCTTGCGCCAAAGCTGTGACTTTTTCTATCACCGGTAAATCACGTTGATAGTTTTAGTGCATGTTCACCTTGTGAGAGCGTGTTTAATTGTGTAGCCCAGTCGGTAAACAGAATTTTAAGGGCGAAGCTCCTTAGGGCGTAGGCTAGTCCCGCGTCGTCGTCGTAGTAGCCACCTCTAGGTCTCAGAATGATCACTATGGCGCTGTGGTGCTGCTTAGCTAGTACGTGAATTGATCAATAGATGGCGCGGAGGCGCTCGCTGCGTGCTCTAGTGTGATAGGAGAGCGCTAGATGGCGGCGTTTTGTGCTCGAATCTGATTGGATGGAGGTGCATTGCTCTCGTTTAATCGGATACCGCTAGAGGCGCATCTCAGCTCGATTCTCATTGGATGGAATGATCGTTCGAGATCGTTCCATCCAATGATCGTTCGAGATCGGAGCTTCGCCCACTCATCATCATTCACTCCGTGGATATGCGTGGATTTTTTGAGCGTGGGCACGTAAGCACGAAACTTGGAACCTCAAAGAAAAACCTATAGGACGCTTGAGCTTCGACTTGAAGAGTAGAACGCGACATCGTGATCCGGCTCCGTTCGTATCGTCTTGTCAATGCTAGCCTAGCTTCGCTTCTAGGTTGGACACCTCAACCGCGCCGCAAGGGAACGAACGTCCGTGCGCTTAACATTGGCCGTTTCAAACTATTCTAGAATACCCACTGCAAGTTCAGTCGCGAAGTGCGCACTACGTCATAATTGTTCCTTTTGCGAATCGGCGAAGTGCATCACTACGCGTTCCCTATGAGGTGCCACGCACACTTGCGCAGCTGCACACTTTGTTGACGCAGTCACCAGTTACTTATAATGGCGATTAATTATGCACGACCCCTTTGCGATTGGCGCGCTTTTAAAAATCCCACTCGCTGCGCAATTCGCATCTTCTGACGTCTGGCGCGCGTCGATTTTGCGCTTCTGCCGCGAAATATTACCTGTGTCGAGGCAATTACTTACGGGATGACGCGTGAAGTGTATATTGTATATATATATATATATATATATATATATTTTTTGTACTTTTTTGCCTCATGTTCTTTTTTGTACTTTTTTGCCTTATACTAACACTTGAATTCAGTGTATTGCCTAACATCGAATATTCATATGTATTGTAATCTATTCATATGTATTCATATGTACTGTATTCATATGTATTGTACCCCACTCCCCACTGTAAAGCTATTGCGATTGAGGGTTAAAATAAATGAAATGAAATGAAATGAAATTGGTCAAGGTGACTCCTCCCACATGACATTCATCCAGTGTTTGCACCGAGCTGGTTTCAAGAAATGGCGTGGCTTTGTGGTAGAACACTTGCTTGCCACGCAGAAAGCCTCAGGTTCGATTCTCGCTCGAACCGAAAGTTTATTATTTTTTATTTATTTGCATCTTTTATTTATTATTTATTTGCTCACAACCAACGCCGACACCGGCATTTCTGAAGATCGAGCTCTTATTGAAACACACAGTTCCTTATAATGATGATCGTGTTATGTGATAGAGGGATGGGCGGAACTGTGTTTTCTCGTTGTGACGGTGAAGGTGATGTTTTTTTTATTTTTTGTATCGCCGGTAGAACGCAATCACATGGCTTAGATGTATTCGCGCCCTGCAAGTGTTGGTGCATAGCTTAAGGTTTAAGGTGCTCACCTTCGAAGTGGGAGGGTCTAGGTTCGACTCCCAGCACCGCCAAGAAAGTTTTTCTTTTTTTATTTATTTACTACAATCCGTTCTATGTGACATAGAGACGGAAGGACAAGCACAGTTTTGTCGTTGATTTGGCTTAGAAAAGCTTACGCTTTTATTAAAAGATATCTTATAATTTGTTTGCATCGCCAATAAAACACATTTATATAGTTCAGATATACTCACCTTCTGCAGGCGCCGGTATTTGTCTAGTGGACAAGATGTTCTGCTTCTGAGCATGAGGCCGTAGGTTCGAAACCAGGCACCCCCGTGAACTTTCGTTTGACGCATTATTTTTTTTTTCTGTTTAGACTTTTGTGAAAGAGGGAAGGACGTTCGTCCGTTGCGTAATATTCCGTAGTAACACCATAATATTCAATTCTGCTAATACACATGCCCATCGAAAGTACCCCATTTCTTGGGTTTTTTTGGTCGATGGTGTATCTCAGTGGGAGACATCCGGCGAAAGGTTCCCCTGATGGGCTGGCTTCACTGTAATAGATGCTCAAAAGCAGTCGAAAAAGTTGAGGCCCTTATCAGCCACGATAAGGATCAACTTTTGTCTGACGTCACACCTTGCAGCAATGAGGTTACTATGCGTTCCTGCCGGCGAAAGGTTTCCCCTGATGGGCTGGCTTCACTGTAATAGATGCTCAAAAGCAGTCGAAAAAGTTGAGGTCCCTTATCAGCCACGATAAGGCTCAACTTTTGTCTGACGTCACACCTTGCAGCAATGAGGTTACTATGCGTTCCTGCCGGCGAAAGGTTCCCCTGATGGGCTGGCTTCACTGCAATAGATGCTCAAAAGCAGTCGAAAAAGTTGAGGCCCTTATCAGCCACGATAAGGCTCAACTTTTGTCTGACGTCACACCTTGCAGCAATGAGGTTACTATGCGTTCCTGCCGGCGAAAGGTTCCCCTGATGGGCTGGCTTCACTGTAATAGATGCTCAAAAAGCAGTCGAAAAAGTTGAGGCCCTTATCAGCCACGATAAGGCTCAACTTTTGTCTGACGTCACACCTTGCAGCAATGAGGTTACTATGCGTTCCTGCCGGCGCGAAAGGTTCCCCTCTGATGGGCTGGCTTCACTGCAATAGATGCTCAAAAGCAGTCGAAAAAGTTGAGGCCCTTATCAGCCACGATAAGGCTCAACTTTTGTCTGACGTCACACCTTGCAGCGATGCCGTTACTATGCGTTCCTGCCGCGCGAAAGGTTCCCCTGATGGGCTGGCTTCACTGTAATAGATGCTCAAAAGCAGTCCGAAAAAGTTGAGGCCCTTATCAGCCACGATAAGGCTCAACTTTTGTATGACGTCACACCTTGCAGCAATGAGGTTACTATGCGTTCCTGCCGCGCGAAAGGTTTCCCCTGATGGGCCGGCTTCACTGCAATAGATGCTCAAAAGCAGTCGAAAAAGTTGAGGCCCTTATCAGCCACGATAAGGCTCAACATTTTGTCTGACGTCACACCTTGCAGCAATGAGGTTACTATGCGTTCCTGCCGGCGCGAAAGGTTCCCCTCTGATGGGCTGGCTTCACTGCAATAGATGCTCAAAAGCAGTCGAAAAAGTTGAGGCCCTTATCAGCCACGATAAGGCTCAACTTTTGTCTGACGTCACACCTTGCAGCAATGAGGTTACTATGCGTTCCTGCCGGCGAAAGGTTCCCCTGATGGGCTGGCTTCACTGCAATAGATGCTCAAAAGCAGTCGAAAAAGTTGAGGCCCTTATCAGCCACGATAAGGCTCAACTTTTGTCTGACGTCACACCTTGCAGCAATGAGGTTACTATGCGTTCCTGCCGCGCGAAAGGTTCCCCTGATGGGCTGGCTTCACTGCAATAGATGCTCAAAAGCAGTCGAAAAAGTTGAGGCCCTTATCAGCCACGATAAGGCTCAACATTTGTGTGACGTCACACCTTGCAGCGATGTCGTTACTATGCGTTCTTGCCGCGCGAAAGGTTCCCCTGATGGGCTGGCTTCAATGTAATAGAAGTTCAAAAGCAGTCCAAAAAGTTGAGGCCCTGATCAGCCACGATAAGTCTCAACTTTTGTATGACGTCACACCTTGCAGCAATGAGGTTACTATGCGTTCCTGCCGCGCGAAAGGTTCCCCTGATGGGCTGGCTTCACTGCAATAGATGCTCAAAAGCAGTCGAAAAAGTTGAGGTCCTTATCAGCCACGATAAGGCTCAACTTTTGTCTGACGTCACACCTTGCAGCAATGAGGTTACTATGCGTTCCTGCCGCGCGAAAGGTTCCCCTGATGGGCTGGCTTCACTGCAATAGATGCTCAAAAGCAGTCGAAAAAGTTGAGGTCCCTTATCAGCCACGATAAGGCTCAACTTTTGTCTGACGTCACACCTTGCAGCAATGAGGTTACTATGCGTTCCTGCCGCGCGAAAGGTTCCCCTCTGATGGGCTGGCTTCACTGCAATAGATGCTCAAAAGCAGTCGAAAAAGTTGAGGTCCTTATCAGCCACGATAAGGCTCAACTTTTGTCTGACGTCACACCTTGCAGCAATGCGGTTACTATGCGTTCCTGCCGCGCGAAAGGTTCCCCTGATGGGCTGGCTTCACTGTAATAGATGCTCAAAAGCAGTCGAAAAAGTTGAGGCCCTTATCAGCCACGATAAGGCTCAACTTTTGTCTGACGTCACACCTTGCAGCGATGCCGTTACTATGCGTTCCTGCCGCGCGAAAGGTTCCCCTGATGGGCTGGCTTCACTGCAATAGATGCTCAAAAGCAGTCGAAAAAGTTGAGGCCCTTATCAGCCACGATAAGGCTCAACTTTTGTCTGACGTCACACCTTGCAGCGATGCCGTTACTATGCGTTCTTGCCGCGCGAAAGGTTCCCCTGATGGGCTGGCTTCAATGTAATAGATGCTCAAAAGCAGTCCAAAAAGTTGAGGCCCTTGATCAGCCACGATAAGGCTCAACTTTTGTATGACGTCACACCTTGCAGCAATGAGGTTACTATGCGTTCCTGCCGCGCGAAAGGTTCCCCTGATGGGCTGGCTTCACTGCAATAGATGCTCAAAAGCAGTCGAAAAAGTTGAGGTCCTTATCAGCCACGATAAGGCTCAACTTTTGTCTGACGTCACACCTTGCAGCAATGAGGTTACTATGCGTTCCTGCCGCGCGAAAGGTTCCCCTGATGGGCTGGCTTCACTGCAATAGATGCTCAAAAGCAGTCGAAAAAGTTGAGGCCCTTATCAGCCACGATAAGGCTCAACTTTTGTCTGACGTCACACCTTGCAGCAATGAGGTTACTATGCGTTCCTGCCGCGCGAAAGGTTCCCCTGATGGGCTGGCTTCACTGCAATAGATGCTCAAAAGCAGTCGAAAAAGTTGAGGCCGTTATCAGCCACGATAAGGCTCAACTTTTGTCTGACGTCACACCTTGCAGCAATGAGGTTACTATGCGTTCCTGCCGCGCGAAAGGTTCCCCTGATGGGCTGGCTTCACTGCAATAGATGCTCAAAAGCAGTCGAAAAAGTTGAGGCCCTTATCAGCCACGATAAGGCTCAACTTTTGTCTGACGTCACACCTTGCAGCGATGCCGTTACTATGCGTTCTTGCCGCGCGAAAGGTTCCCCTGATGGGCTGGCTTCACTGTAATAGATGCTCAAAAGCAGTCGAAAAAGTTGAGGCCCTTATCAGCCACGATAAGGCTCAACTTTTGTATGACGTCACACCTTGCAGCAATGAGGTTACTATGCGTTCCTGCCGCGCGAAAGGTTCCCCTGATGGGCTGGCTTCACTGCAATAGATGCTCAAAAGCAGTCGAAAAAGTTGAGGCCCTTATCAGCCACGATAAGGCTCAACTTTTGTCTGACGTCACACCTTGCAGCGATGCCGTTACTATGCGTTCCTTGCCGCGCGAAAGGTTCCCCTGATGGGCTGGCTTCACTGTAATAGATGCTCAAAAGCAGTCCAAAAAGTTGAGGCCCTGATCAGCCACGATAAGGCTCAACTTTTGTCTGACGTCACACCTTGCAGCAATGAGGTTACTATGCGTTCCTGCCGCGCGAAAGGTTTCCCCTGATGGGCTGGCTTCACTGCAATAGATGCTCAAAAAGCAGTCGAAAAAGTTGAGGTCCTTATCAGCCACGATAAGGCTCAACTTTTGTCTGACGTCACACCTTGCAGCAATGAGGTTACTATGCGTTCCTGCCGCGCGAAAGGTTCCCCTGATGGGCTGGCTTCACTGCAATAGATGCTCAAAAGCAGTCGAAAAAGTTGAGGTCCTTATCAGCCACGATAAGGCTCAACTTTTGTCTGACGTCACACCTTGCAGCAATGCGGTTACTATGCGTTCCTGCCGCGCGAAAGGTTCCCCTGATGGGCTGGCTTCACTGCAATAGATGCTCAAAAGCAGTCGAAAAAGTTGAGGCCCTTATCAGCCACGATAAGGCTCAACTTTTGTCTGACGTCACACCTTGCAGCGATGCCGTTACTATGCGTTCTTGCCGCGCGAAAGGTTCCCCTGATGGGCTGGCTTCACTGTAATAGATGCTCAAAAGCAGTCCAAAAAGTTGAGGCCCTGATCAGCCACGATAAGGCTCAACTTTTGTATGACGTCACACCTTGCAGCAATGAGGTTACTATGCGTTCCTGCCGCGCGAAAGGTTCCCCTGATGGGCTGGCTTCACTGCAATAGATGCTCAAAAGCAGTCGAAAAAGTTGAGGCCCTTATCAGCCACGATAAGGCTCAACTTTTGTATGACGTCACACCTTGCAGCGATGCGGTTACTATGCGTTCCTGCCGCGCGAAAGGTTCCCCTGATGGGCTGGCTTCACTGCAATAGATGCTCAAAAGCAGTCGAAAAAGTTGAGGCCCTTATCAGCCACGATAAGGCTCAACTTTTGTCTGACGTCACACCTTGCAGCAATGAGGTTACTATGCGTTCCTGCCGCGCGAAAGGTTCCCCTGATGGGCTGGCTTCACTGCAATAGATGCTCAAAAGCAGTCGAAAAAGTTGAGGCCCTTATCAGCCACGATAAGGCTCAACTTTTGTCTGACGTCACACCTTGCAGCGATGCCGTTACTATGCGTTCCTGCCGCGCGAAAGGTTCCCCTGATGGGCTGGCTTCAATGTAATAGATGCTCAAAAGCAGTCCAAAAAGTTGAGGCCCTTGATCAGCCACGATAAGGCTCAACTTTTGTATGACGTCACACCTTGCAGCAATGAGGTTACTATGCGTTCCTGCCGCGCGAAAGGTTCCCCTGATGGGCTGGCTTCACTGCAACAGATGCTCAAAAAGCAGTCGAAAAAGTTGAGGCCCTTATCAGCCACGATAAGGCTCAACTTTTGTCTGACGTCACACCTTGCAGCAATGAGGTTACTATGCGTTCCTGCCGCGCGAAAGGTTCCCCTGATGGGCTGGCTTCACTGCAATAGATGCTCAAAAGCAGTCGAAAAAGTTGAGGCCGTTATCAGCCACGATAAGGCTCAACTTTTGTCTGACGTCACACCTTGCAGCAATGAGGTTACTATGCGTTCCTGCCGCGCGAAAGGTTCCCCTGATGGGCTGGCTTCACTGCAATAGATGCTCAAAAGCAGTCGAAAAAGTTGAGGCCCTTATCAGCCACGATAAGGCTCAACTTTTGTCTGACGTCACACCTTGCAGCAATGAGGTTACTATGCGTTCCTGCCGCGCGAAAGGTTCCCCTGATGGGCTGGCTTCACTGTAATAGATGCTCAAAAGCAGTCGAAAAAGTTGAGGCCCTTATCAGCCACGATAAGGCTCAACTTTTGTCTGACGTCACACCTTGCAGCGATGCCGTTACTATGCGTTCCTGCCGGCGAAAGGTTCCCCTGATGGGCTGGCTTCACTGTAATAGATGCTCAAAAGCAGTCGAAAAAGTTGAGGCCCTTATCAGCCACGATAAGGCTCAACTTTTGTATGACGTCACACCTTGCAGCAATGCGGTTACTATGCGTTCCTGCCGCGCGAAAGGTTCCCCTGATGGGCTGGCTTCACTGTAATAGATGCTCAAAAGCAGTCGAAAAAGTTGAGGCCCTTATCAGCCACGATAAGGCTCAACTTTTGTCTGACGTCACACCTTGCAGCGATGCCGTTACTATGCGTTCCTGCCGGCGAAAGGTTCCCCTGATGGGCTGGCTTTAATGTAATAGATGCTCAAAAGCAGTCAAAAAGTTGAGGCCCTGATCAGCCACGATAAGGCTCAACTTTTGTCTGACGTCACACCTTGCAGCAATGCGGTTACTATGCGTTCCTGCCGCGCGAAAGGTTCCCCTGATGGGCTGGCTTCACTGCAATAGATGCTCAAAAGCAGTCGAAAAAGTTGAGGCCGTTATCAGCCACGATAAGGCTCAACTTTTGTCTGACGTCACACCTTGCAGCAATGAGGTTACTATGCGTTCCTGCCGCGCGAAAGGTTCCCCTGATGGGCTGGCTTCACTGCAATAGATGCTCAAAAGCAGTCGAAAAAGTTGAGGCCGTTATCAGCCACGATAAGGCTCAACTTTTGTATGACGTCACACCTTGCAGCAATGCGGTTACTATGCGTTCCTGCCGCGCGAAAGGTTCCCCTGATGGGCTGGCTTCACTGCAATAGATGCTCAAAAGCAGTCGAAAAAGTTGAGGCCCTTATCAGCCACGATAAGGCTCAACTTTTGTCTGACGTCACACCTTGCAGCGATGCCGGTTACTATGCGTTCCTGCCGCGCGAAAGGTTCCCCTGATGGGCTGGCTTCACTGTAATAGATGCTCAAAAGCAGTCGAAAAAGTTGAGGCCCTTATCAGCCACGATAAGGCTCAACTTTTGTATGACGTCACACCTTGCAGCGATGCCGTTACTATGCGTTCCTGCCGGCGAAAGGTTCCCCTGATGGGCTGGCTTCACTGTAATAGATGCTCAAAAGCAGTCGAAAAAGTTGAGGCCCTTATCAGCCACGATAAGGCTCAACTTTTGTATGACGTCACACCTTGCAGCGATGCCGTTACTATGCGTTCCTGCCGGCGAAAGGTTCCCCTGATGGGCTGGCTTCACTGTAATAGATGCTCAAAAGCAGTCGAAAAAGTTGAGGCCCTTATCAGCCACGATAAGGCTCAACTTTTGTATGACGTCACACCTTGCAGCAATGCGGTTACTATGCGTTCCTGCCGCGCGAAAGGTTCCCCTGATGGGCTGGCTTCACTGTAATAGATGCTCAAAAGCAGTCGAAAAAGTTGAGGCCCTTATCAGCCACGATAAGGCTCAACTTTTGTCTGACGTCACACCTTGCAGCGATGCCGTTACTATGCGTTCCTGCCGGCGAAAGGTTCCCCTGATGGGCTGGCTTCACTGTAATAGATGCTCAAAAGCAGTCGAAAAAGTTGAGGCCCTTATCAGCCACGATAAGGCTCAAGTTTTGTCTGACGTCACAACCTTGCAGCAATGAGGTTACTATGCGTTCCTGCCGGCGAAAGGTTCCCCTGATGGGCTGGCTTCACTGTAATAGATGCTCAAAAGCAGTCGAAAAAGTTGAGGCCCTTATCAGCCACGATAAGGCTCAACTTTTGTCTGACGTCACACCTTGCAACGATGCCGTTACTATGCGTTCCTGCCGCGTGAAAGGTTCCCCTGATGGGCTGACTTCACGCCAACGCTTCCTTATCGCGAATGCATATGAACCATGTGAAACAAACGGGTGGTTGTCTATTTTCCCTTTCTTAACCCTTCCGCCACCTTGCGGGATTCCGCAGAACTCGTTTTGCGTTACCTGAACCATATGAATATGCCCTACCGACAAAAAAAAAAAAAACCTTCATCCCAACACTAGAATTCGAACCTAGTCCCTCAAGCTCCGAAGGCGAGCGCCTTAACGATTGAACTAAGCGCCAACGCTTCGTTATCGTGAATGCATATGAACCATATGAATGCGCCGTACCGTCAAAGAAAAAAAAAGGCTTTCAACACAGCAGTGGACTTCGAACCTAGTCCCTCACGCTCCGAAGGCGAGCGCCTTAGCGATTGCGCTAAGCGCCAACGCTTCCTTATCGCGTATGCATATGAACCATATGAATGCGCCCTACTGACAAAGAAAAAAAAATAGCCTTCAACTCAACACTAGAATTCGAACCTAGTCCCTCAAGCTTCGAAGGCGAGCGCCTTAACGATTGAGCTAAGCGCCAACGCTTCCTTATCGTGAATGCATATGAACCATATGAATATGCCCTACCGACAAAAAAAAAAAAAAAACCTTCATCCCAACACTAGAATTCGAACCTAGTCCCTCAAGCTCCGAAGGCGAGCGCCTTAACGATTGAACTAAGCGCCAACGCTTCTTTATCGTGAATGCATATGAACCATATGAATGCGCCGTACCGACAAAGAAGAAAAAAAAAGCTTTCAACACAGCAGTGGACTTCGAACCTAGTCCCTCACACGCTCCGAAGGCGAGCGCCTTAGCGATTGCGCTAAGCGCCAGCGCTTCCTTATCGCGTATGCATATGAACCATATGAATGCGCCGTACTGACAAAGAAAAAAAAATAGCCTTCAAGTCAACACTAGAATTTCGAACCTAGTCCCTCCAAGCTTCGAAGGCGAGCGCCTTAACGATTGAGCTAAGCGCCAACGCTTCCTTATCGTGAATGCATATGAACCATATGAATGCGCCCTAACGACAAAGGAAAAAAAAAAGCCTTCAACTCAACACTAGAATTCGAACCTAGTCCCTCAAGCTTCGAAGGCGAGCGCCTTAACGATTGAGCTAAGCGCCAACGCTTCCTTGGCCCGAATGCATATGTACCATATGAATGCATATAAACCATATCAATGGTATAAGCCTATAGCCTTCGGAATTGTATTTTTCGATGTTTCAAGGTTTCCTCGCATTTCCATGAAATTGATTTTGGTGCCATTTTTGAGTAAAATCGTAAGCCTTTGGAGATGTTGGAGTTTCTGATTTATCAATGTTTGCTAATTTTAGATTTTGCGATTTCTACAAGTGCAATAAGTACGTGATATCGTGAGCCACGATTCTTTTATTACAGCGAAACACTACAGAAAAATTATTCAAAGGCTTTGGCGCTTTGGCGCTTTGACCACGTCACTGCCGGGTCGTTCCTGGAGGTGGCGAAAAGGGTTGTAGTCCATACTGTAACGAAGGTGGTACCTGAATGTCACTCGAACATGACATCGAGAGCCACGACTCCTTTATTACAGCGAATGTTTGCATGAAAATCATTCCAAGCCATGGGAACTTTTCCCACGTCGATTCCGGGCCGGTCCTGGAGGTGGTGAAACGGGTTGTAGTCAACACTGAAACGACAAATGGTACCCTGAATATCAGTCGAACAATGCATGATGTCGAGAGCCACAATTCCTTTATTACTACAGCGAATCGTTACATGACGTCTGACACCTTGTATTCCAGCGCATGATAACTTCTACTGCGTCACGTCCTTGCTGAGATAGGTGGGCTGGCCCTTGAGGCGGTGAAAAGGGTATAGTGTATACTGAAACTGCAAATGGTACACTGTCAATTTTTATGAAAGGGAACATGCGAGCGCGTGGCCTGAGCGCTGCCGCGGCTGCTTGCAGCGCGTTCAAGCGGGATCGAGAGCAACCACAGCCTCTATTCGCGTCATCTAGTGGCGAGCAAAACAACCAGACATTGGTGATATGGAACCGGCGGCAAGATTGCAACCCCCCTTCCCCTTCAATGCGATTACGCAAGAGGCCGGCACGGCCTCTTGCCAATGCTACCAACGACTGGTTGCTTTGCTCGCCGCTAGATGGCGCGAATAGAGGCTGTGGCTTTCTGACACGCACAGAGGATGGGGCCGCCGAGCGCAAGTCTGAAGTGCGGACCCTAGTACGCCAAGTGGAGAACGCCCAGTGGAGTGCGAAAGCGCAGGAAAAGACTACGATGACACTGTACTGCGCACACAAGGGCGAAATCTCCGCGGAGTCACTATACGATAATAGTGTCGGTAGTACGCTACTATTTGAAGCTCGGGCGGGGGGCGCTCCGCACACTGTGCTACCGGAGACACTTCGACACCGATCCAGACGTGCAGGAGGCATTTTGCAGGGTCTGCGGGACCGAGGAGGAGACGATAGAACACATCGTTCTCAAGTGCTCACAACTGACGCCACGACCAACAGAGGGTACCTCGCTTCCGGTGGCACTGGGATTTGAGTCGGCTGCGGACCAGTGCTACGACGCAGTTTCGGTTGCGAAGGCCCGTCTACGAATGTGGTGGACATCAGTGAGACGGTGACTGCAAATTCCGCCCCGCTTTGCCTCCTTTATTGTTTTATTGCTTTGTTTAACTTTTTTTTCCTCATCCGGCTAGGATGCAGTAATGCGTCCACCCGATCTAAAGGGTACGGCCACAACTCATCATCATCATCATCATCTCGCTCCCGCTTGAACCGCGCTGCAATCAGCCGCCGTAGCGCGCAGGCCACGCGCTCGCGTGTTCCATTTCATAAGAATTGACAGTGTACCTGAGTATCACTCTTACAATAAATGCATGATATCGTGAACCTGGTCACTTCTACCAAGTCATCGTATGGCTTCTGGTGTAAGATGCGCCTGTTATGGCGATAATTAAAGAGGTGCTGGCCACAGTGAAACGACAATTGGTAGGCCACAACTAGAGGTCCGTGTTTTCGGATGAACCCGAAAAAATACGATAAACACTCCCCGGTAAAGTTTTCGGTAATTCGAATTTATGCGATAAAGTCCGATTTTAAGAGAGCGTTCTGAACTTTCAAAGTGCATTTTCAGAGTTGAGAATCATCAGTCGAAAGGAACGCGCCTCCATCAGTGGCAGGAACCTCGTAAAGTACGCTTGTGTCTATTACAACAAGCTTTAAGGTGTTTATACGAACAAACGTAGGTGTTTTGTATTGAAGTATTTGTGCTTGCGTGTATACATGTTTGTCCGGTCAAACATTCGAGGCATTTAAAATAGACCTATTCGGGTTCGCATATTTCCTCTAAGATTTCGGAGTATTGAGAATAATAATAATAATAATAATAATAATAATAATAATAATAATAATAATAATAATAATAATAATAATAATAATAATAATAATAATAATAGGTCCTTTATTTTTTTATCATGAAGATGAGGGAGGCTGGGAGAAAAAGCTGTGGAGCAGTTTGACTACCTCGTGCCCCCCCCCCCCCCCCCCCCAAAAAAAAAAGAAAGTATACACTTTGGCGATTATACAGCAGTGCACATGAATAGCCTTATTAACAGTGTAAATAAACAGCAAGTGAGAAAGAAATGAAAGAATGAAGAAGCAGGATTATCAGCAACGCTGCAGTCCAATTTCATTGGAAATAATTACTTAATAAGGCCACATTTGCAATAACTTATAATTCAAAATTAAACACCGAATATTTTCGGAGAATTGGGGATTTACGAGAAGTAAGCTCCGATAAACGCAGAATTTGTTCCCAGAAAATAAACTCCGAAAAACACCCTCCGAATTTCAAGAAAAATAAACTCTGAAAACACGGAGCCCTAGACTCATAACCATCACATCAGCAAATATACACCCCGTTTGGTGAATTCAATAATATTAGATGCGAAGCATCTTATGCACTCGGAGGGGCTATGTCCGTCGCTCCCTCCCACGTCCCTCCCGCGTCCCGCGTCCGGCGTCCCGCATCCGGCCACTTTCATTAAGTAGGGAAGCACCCATTATGCGAACCAGAACACTGTAGTAATATGAAGGCCGTCAACCACTACCACAGTCATCAGAGTCATGGCCGAGAGCACAGAGAGGCTGCTTAGCAATGGCTAGGCAGGTGTCTGTCGCCCAGGTTGACCCCATTCCTTGATCTTGCTTGCATGTGTTTGGAGGGGCCGTCCCTCCTACCCGCGTCCCGCGTCCCACACCACCACAGCGCATGCGCGTCCCCTCCCCCTTTCTCTCTCCTCTCCTACGCTCACCCCCTTTCTCTCCTCTAGGAATCCTCTACTCTACGGAGCTGCCCCGGCGTCCCACACCCCCCACGGCGCATGCGCGTCCCCTCCCCCTATCCTCTCCTACACTCGCCCCCTTTTTTCTACTCTAGGAATCATCTACTCTACGGAGCGGCGCCCGCGTCCCACATCCCCACAGCGCATGCGCGTCCTCTCTCCCTTTCTCCTCTAGGAATCCTCTACTCTACGGAGCGGCTCCCGCGTCCCACACCCCCCACAGCGCATGCATGTCCCCCCCTCTCCTCTCCTACGGTCCCCCCCCGTCCTCTCCTCTAGAAATCCTCTACGGAGCGGCGCGCACGACAGGTGGTGCGACAGCTGCATACTCCGCTGGGGGGCGCCACGGTAGTTCCGCGGTATGAAAATAACGGAGCGCGCGCGCCTCATTCTCTCTCCTGTGCAGCGCCGCGATGAGCGTCCAGACCGCTGCCGTGAAATGAAGAGCGGCGACGTTCCTCCCGCTCAAGCTAATTATCTCCCGGCTGCTTCGCATCCACACATGGTTCCCTTTAGCGGGAGATGGGGAAGTTTTGTTTGGCAAAGCACACGAAGTCTGTGTGATGATGGCGATGGTACCGATAGCTAATTGCATCGCCCTGTAGTCGGATCCGTGTGTTCCGCGCAGGCCAGGCAATGGGCCTGAGCCATGCGTAGAAGCTTCTAAAACCCGTCTACTTCCAAGTGCAACATCAGTGCACGTTAAAGGAGCACTGACATTAAATTTCAAAATCGAGATGTGTCCTTCATTCGATTGCTCGGTATTCATAGGTCTTCTTGGCCAAATTTGAATGGCGTCCGTCGCGTGTAAGTTATTTTATTTCGAGGGCAAACAGCGTATGAAACTGAGTGCTCAACGGAAAACTGAGTGCCCTGCGACATCGACACTAGTGCTACGTATGAGATGTGATTCACCCACACTTGTGACGTTCGCTAGTGATACGCTAGTAACAATGACGTCGACGGTCTGAGTGTGTTTATTGTGGCGCCGACGCCCGGCGATGCTCTCACTAGTGGCTCTCCTTGCTGTGTTGATCCGTGCGCGCGGTTCATCGTGTCGCATCGACTGATTTGTCGTGTGCTTCACAGCGCCAGTGCGATCCTTCTGAGCAACACAATACGTGCCAAGATGTCGGGGAACCGCTGCGTAGTGCGAACATGCCCGTAGAGGCTCGGAAATAGCGGAAAGTGCGTGGCGTTTCACGCATTTCGAAGCCTCGCACCTCAACGCAGCCAGTGGGTTGACTTCGTACGGCGCGCCGTTGGACCGAGGGACTGGGCGCCTGTGATCAACAGCCGCCTTTGCTCGCTTCACTTTGACGCGGGCTGCTACAGGATGAACTCTGTGTTGGCGGAGCAGTTGGGTCTCTCATTTAATACGAGGCCCCGTCTCGAGGCCGGGGCTATTCCCACCGTATGCGTGTGCCCTACTGCAGATAGCGCTAATAAAGCTGATTGTATATGTCACCGTTGAGCGTGGCCCAAGCGTGCGTACCGCAGGCAATTCCTCGTCGCTGCTCGGACTGGTGTCCATTTCCTCGTCGCTGCTTTGCAAGGGGTCAAAGCGGCGGCAATTCCCAAATCCAGGTCGTTGTCATCCTCGCTTGTCGATGTTGACCGCGACGACGGCGGCGACGACGACGTTGACGACAGAGACATGGCTGCACGTGTGCTCCTAGCAGACGAAATGTCAGCGATGTCAGCTGGACGTGACGTCACCTTTATTTGTGGCCGCGGGATCAGCTGGAGTGGGGAGCGGCCCCGACGTGGCCGCGAGGTAGCGCTACCAGCACTACAATTTGGCGGGCTTTCCACCCGTTTTGAATTGCGTTCGATACCGGATATATTAATCAACATTACTGGTACTTATTCGTCCCTCCGCTGCATTTTGAGTCGAGAATAGTTACTTGGGGGGTCGATAGCTATTCGCGGATGCAAAAAAAAAAAAAAATCCACAAGCGTAAATTTGATGTCAGTGCTCCTTTAAAAACACCAAGGGGTGCTATCGCGGAACGATTCCTTTTTCTATTCCAATTCTTTTCCGCGTGACGTCGAAGCTTACGTCAGCAGTGGGCGGGAACGCGCGACGCCGGCTCCCGTTGTGTGGTAACGTCATTTTGACGTCACGCTTTTTTACGGCTGCTTGATGGACAGACGCTTCGACCAATCACAGACGGCTAATGGCGGCGAAAAGAATAGAAAAAGGAATAGAATCGTTCCGCGATGGCTCCCCAGATGGTCGAAATTTCAGAGCCCTGCGCTACGGCGCGCTCCATAATCATACGGTGTCTTTCCACACGTAAAATCCCAGCTATTATTATTACTTCCAAAGCAGTGCAATACGACTTCACTTTTGAACCCATCAACTCGCTACGGTGGTCTAGCGGTCAATACGGTGCTCGAGTGCTGACATACACAGGTCGCGGGATCGATTCTCGGCCGCGGCGACCGCACTTCGAAGCTGGCAAATTGCTGCTAGAGGCTCGTGTGCTTAGATTGGTGTGAAGGTTAAAGAACCCATGATGGTCGAAATTTCCGGAACCCCACACTACGGCATCTCTCATAATCATAGGTCAGCAAAAATAACTGGAACTCACTCAGACTCACTCAAGAAATATATCTTCTGCTATGGACTCACTCGGACTCAGACCCACCAATATTTTCCTGAGCCGAAATCACTCGGACTCACACTCACGAAAATTTTCTTCAACCGGACTCACTCGGACTCAAACTCACCAAAACATTACTCACCCGGACTCACTCAGACTCAGACTCACGGCTCGAGCTGAGTCTGAGTGAGTCGACTCATGAGTGAGTTCGCCGACCTATGCTCATAATAGTGTCGCGGTTCTGAGCGTAAAACCCCAGCAATTATTACATTAACTCCACGAGAAGTCATTACTCTCCAGTCTATAGTTGACTGGCAAGCTTGCAGATACAGTTAGCCGGACGTAATACACGGCCTTACAGAGCGTATTGCGAATGAGGTGGGCGTCTTATGGAAACGATTAGGCGATCAACAGGTGCTGGAAGTTATGTTTCAGGGCTGAAATGTCCCAGGATCACACGACCCTATTGTCGGCTTTCATGGAGAAACTTTTCTGGCAGTAAGTGTGGCATTCCCTAATTATAACAGGAGTTACCATTAGCCGTATTTGGTCCTTCTTTTGAACGAAAAAAACTTCACTGAATTGTACGAACACGTGCTGTACTCTGACTCAGAAGTGATATGTTAATTAGGGTTATAAACTTTGCAACCCGTCAGCTTAAATTTAGGTTGATCATTCCCTTTGTTGAGAGCGATATGTGACAGTAGCTTGCGCAATCTATCGCATTCACTCGATGTCCTGCATTTCCCAGGACGGACAGCTGAATGTTTTTACAGCGACAGATAGACACAGAAACACTTTGAGGCTAGTCTGTGCCGTAGTGGTAGGAATGCGCTGGAAATTCCTAGTAGGTCCATTGGCTGAGCTGGTAGATCACCTGATCTTGCTTTCACCAGTGTGGTGTAAGCGCACTCATTTCAAGCTTAGCTGCGCATGCATGCCCTCACGAAGTTTGCCCCAAAACGCCATTGGCTGAGCCGGTAAGCCACGCAATATCGCCTGGACCGATGGGCATAGGTCGGCCGAACTCACTCATGAGTCGACTCACTCAGACTCACGCAGACTCAGATCAAGCCGTGAGTCTGATTCTGAGTGAGTCCGGCAGAGCAATATTCTGGTGAGTTTGAGTCCGAGTGAGTCCGGCTCAGGAAAATTTTGCTGAGTCCGAGTCCCAGTGAGTCCAAAGCATGAGATATATCTCTTGAGTGAGTCTGAGTGAGTTCCACTTTGTTTTGCCGACCTATTGTGTTATGTACTCATGTTCAACATAACTATCAGCCTTACCTGAATTCACGTTTATACCCAGGTCTACTCACACGTATTCCAAAGCAGTGTCGTTCATACACTATTTTAATATTTATTGATAAGAGGCGCGAATTTCGTAAGGGAGGGTACCTTTACCTACCCCTACCAACTCTTCCAGGGAAGTTCTTGATAAATATACCTTATGTTGTCTTCTCTTTCAAGAAAAATCATCTTACTGTTTTGCGAGCACTCATAACTTGTATTCGAGGGTACTGTATCAAAAAGGCGCCAAGAAGAGCACTGATTGCGTGAGATATTGGTGTTAAAGAGCATCGACACCATGGTTGAAAAAAGTAATTCTAGGCCAACAGACTCATGAATCGACTGACACGGGCTCACTCGGACTCAGATCGAGCCGTGAGTCTGAGTCTGAGTGAGTCCGGGTGAGTAATGTTTTGGTGAGTTTCAGACCGAGTGAGTTCGGTTGAAGAAAATTTTTCGTGAGCGTGAGTCCGAGTGAGTCCAGCTCAGGAAAATTTTGGTGAGTCTGAGTCGGAGTGGGCTCCGACTCAGACTCACCGAAAATTTTCTTGAGCTGGACTCACTTCCTGAGCTGGACTCACCAAATTTTCCTGAGCTGGACATAACCTAAGCGCGAAGTATATTTCTTGAGTGAGTCTGAGTGAGCTCCACAAGTTTTGCCGACCTATGCCGATGGGGTGTCAGCGCGCTCATTCCAAATCTAGCGACGGGTTCACGACGTGATCTCGCCAGCGCAGCGTTGCGGGAAGGCGAAAGGCGAGTGAAAGACGATAGAGGAAAGGAGAGGGTGCTTTGTATCCTCGTTAGAAGAATGGGTGGACACCTGGCGGCAACTTGGAATCGAACCCGCGTTGACGCCCCGCATTGGAGCGGACGCTCTAGCCACTCGACCGTTGTTTCGGTCGACCCAGTCTTACCATGCCGTTCGCGGCGCTCTTTCCACCAGGTTCCACAGGGTCGCAGATGGAAAGCCGGGCCGCCTCCCACTGCTGACACAAATTCGAGTTATTGAGGTGAAAGCCTTAAGGCCTGACCTCGTGTTACAAACGGGTGCATGCCAGTTTGTCCCATTCACGGACAATAATTACACCACCTTGCGGGCTATCTTAGCTGATCTGATTCTTACTGATTTGCCATATTTTGCCTCGAAATGTGCGCGACTACTCATGAATTTCTAACTGCTTAACAAGGTGTGGGTCCGAGCTAGTTGGTATTCCATGATAACTACTTTTTGCGCAAAAACTTTCAGGACAAAGGACGAAACAAACACGGACGGGCGCAAACTTCCAACTGAATTTATTAACGAAAAGTGACATATATATATATATATATATATACTTAAAAGTGACACAAGAAAAAACAAAAACACCACTGGCACAGGTGCGCGGTGTGTCAACGCGCATCCGCTAATCAATCCCCTAGATGAAGTGGTCCTTCCAAGAAGGCCATTTCCTTCTCTGTCAATGACACTGATGTCATGCTCACGCAATTTCTAACTGCTGTTCGGCTGTGGTAAAGGTGCGTTAAATTTATTTATATATTTCATTCTAGTCCTGGTATAGGCTAGTAGATGGCTGCAGAATGGAACGAGCTCGCGCAGGACAGGATGGGTTGAAGATCATTGGGAGAAGCCGTCGTCTTGCAGGGAACATAAGACAAACTGACGATAATGATGGTGTACAGAGGGGTCCACTGCTAAAGGAGACACTTGCGTGAAGGGCACGTTGTTATATTGCTCTCTCGTAAGAGTGCAGTCGCCTGTGCACCACATTTACACCAAATAACTACACCAGACACACCAACAACTACGCCAGATAACTTGTACATAATGATTCTGACTGCTGTATTTCACGGACGCCGTTTCCAGAGGCACTTTCACTCAGGTTGGCAGCAACGCGACAGGCACACATTTGAGTGTTCCCTTTAACAGTGGACAGTACAGTAGATAAGGCAGTAGTAGTATTAGTAGTAGTTGTAGTAATATATGTTTGTATTTATTGCAGTGATACTCAAGAAAAAGTGACAGAATTAAGCAAGAGGCTTTTTATACGGCTGGTGAAGGCCTCTGCACCTGAAATATATTCTTTCCAAAATTTTTCCAAACTTGTTTCGAAAAAGTATGTTTTTAATTATCGAATGTCCTATATAATTAACAGCGAATAGTGGTTAATAGCGCGCCAACTGCGTTCAGTCCCAGAAGGAGCACTTGTGCACGGGGTTCATGCGCGTCCCGACACCGCAGCGGAAGGCTCGCGCGAAGGACTCCATGTTCATCAAGGGCACATTGCAGCGCGATCTGGCGGTCGCGTAACGTGTAGACGTCGTCACCTCTGCCACCCGGCACGTCTTCGTGCATCGGCCCACAAAGAAGAGCTGGTCGGGCGTCAGATGAAGGCCGGGCAGCGTCAAGTGCTTCTGGAGGGCCGGCAGCCTGTGGAAAGCGGCGTACGCAACCGCGGCACCCACGAAGTCCGCCAGGTTCTCCGAATCAATCGTATCGTCGAGCTGCAGATGGCGCTTGCGGCGTAGCGCCTGGAATATGAGCGTCGAAAGAGAAGGTCCAGTGGACATGAACGACATAAAAAAAAAAAGTGGCCGCGTGCTTCGCTGCAAATGTCGTCGAAAGACGGTAGTCTTCTGCCGCACTACTATGTTTTGCCTTGCCTCGGACAGCGCCTCCTCTGTTGAATCGGCCGCATCTGGCTGGCATTGATAAAATAGAGGAGGCGCTGCGTGAGATATGGACGCCATCTGGCAGTGACGTCGGGAAACATGAGCTTGTGCAGAACCCAGGGCCACTGCCAGGTGGCAGCACCATATCGTCTACAGAGGGCTTTTTCGGGCATAGCGTCGCATTTTCAGCGCAGCCTAAGAAACACAAGGGTCTTTAGAATTACGTATCTATGTATTTTCTAGTAAAGGAACACACCACCTAATACTTACGTATTGATGTTGCGCCTCAGATATGCGTAATATTTGCTTTTTCATAGACAATGTTCACAAGTATGAATGCAGCTACCAGTTCAAGATGGCTGGGCGTTCAGCTAGTGCTTAAACTATGGCCGGGTGACTGAATCGGGTGACAGAAATACAGACAAACAGACCAAAGTTTCTGCGTTGAAGTATCCCAAGAAAGACTGTCGTTTTTTTTTTAAAAAAAGCCCTTTCTCTTACGGGAAAATGCAGTCAAGCGAAGCTTGGCATGTGCGTTCCTGACCTACCATCTTCCTTTCTTTCTATCTTTCGCATTGCGCAATTCTCCCTCCTTTTTCTTTCATGCCGGGAATATGGGACCTTCTCCCACGCGCTTAGCGGCGCGACACTTCTGCTGATGCAGGCAACTGCGACGGTCACGCGTGAAACAACGAAACGCGACAATGAAAGGCTGCAATGAAATGTGGACAACGTGAAATTACAAGTGACCTCGATCAAAGATCTGATTGCCAAATCAGAAACTGCTGATCGTTCGTCAAGCCAGCTATCGTGAGAGCATCAGTTATTGAAGACGGCGCATACAAAAAATGCGCGTGTGACCTGCGCATTACACCCGCATTACACTTGTCGGTGCCCGTTTTTTTCGCGAACTATATGTATGCCGCAGCCGTCGCCGCATGACACTCATAGAAGCTTCGCTTGAAAGAGGCTAGCGTTAAACCAATGTTCAAGCCTCTTCCCTCGTACACCTGCATACATTGTGCATTGCATTATTGTTGCGAAGCTTCGTTGCATAAGATTTCCCATCCTATCGCTTCCTTCTCTCCTGATTCTTTTCCTCCCGATACCCCCCTCCCCATGCCGGCCTGTTGAGGTGACCTCAATTAAGAGAGACAGTTACGGGCCGGCACTTGTCTCTTCACTTTCCATAAGAACCACTTTAGTAGTTTGTTACATAAGCGTAAGCGGCGAACCATTTAGTGCAACACAAAAACCTTTGAGTGGGAGCCGCGCAGGCAGATGGCGTTATTGACGTAGCGCTGACGCGACTGTGGAGTGCTCCATGGCTTGAGCTGGTTGTTGTCGTCATACTGAACTCCTAGTACGTCGTAACCATGAGTAATTTCATGCGCCATAACCTGGAGAAAAAAACAATTAATGCGGCGTTAGATATGAATTTATTGCCTTGCAGCGGGATTCTAAACGCTCATGAGGTTACATAACCACGCCTCTGTTTTTAGAGATCTGGATGAAGTTTTGCGAAGAGCGGTATATTAGTAGATGTATAATACGATGTAGGGCTCCCTGAAGAATGCTACCCCGTTAATTTTTAAATGACATAATAACCTAGTGTTACAGTGATGAGGATACGTTTTTCGAAATAGTTTGACGTTACTGAATACCTTACATGAAAGATAACACACGTGTAACAAGATATAGAGAGCACTTATGTTGACCATGAAGATGATATGGTTATTGACATAGCACCATGCTTTGAGCTAATCGAAGATGATTTATGACAATGTTGCTTCGGTCCGAAAGGCGAGGCGAGTTATGCCCTTGTGCTTAAGGCAGAGCTATTGCTGAATATGTAGAAAAGTGTAGAGCCTGCGTCGCTTCTTGGTTGCATTGTCTTTGTAAATGAGGAGTTCTTCCACAGTCCGCTAAGCTTATGCATCTGCAGAGCCCATTTTCGCGAAACGAAAGTAAATTCGCGCCTTTGTGCCGGGTGGCCTCAAGCTGGCGTAAAGCGAGGACGGTTCTTTCGAAGGGTGATTGAACGGCTAAGTGAGAGTAGGGCCTTTGAGTCGTACAACTTATGTCGGAGAATGGAGAGGTCCATATGTCAGTGTCCCAAAGACGAAAGTGACAAGGTGTCAAGGAACCAGTGCCAAGACATGAGGGCACAGTTGAGTTGATTTATTAGGTGCGAAGCACCTTAGGGGTCTCGGCTGGTCGGCGTTTCATGTTGTCACGGTGTGTCCATGTAGTCACGGTCCATCAGAAACGGGTATGCGCCACAAAAATTGAGTAAATCCCACAACTTGCCACCGGCCCACTAAAAATGAAGGCGGCAACAGTTAGGCCAAGAAATAGCCGACGACGTTAGTGGAGCTGAAACACTCTTTCCGTATACATGCCGTAGGGATCTGAAACCGGGCATGTAGGGAATAATATTAATATTAATATTAATAATAATAATAATAATATCTGGGGTCTTACGTCCCAAAACCACGATATGATTATGAGAGACGACGCAGTGGAGGGCTCCGGAAATTTCGGACCATCTGGTGTTCTTTACCGTACACTGACATCGCACAGCACACGGGCCCTCTTTAGCATTTTCGCCTCCATCGAAACGCGACCGCCGCAGCCGGGATCGAACCCGCAACTTTCGGGTCAGCAGCCGAGCACCGTAACCGCTACACCACCGCGACGGTACAGGGAAGCAGAAAAAGAAGAAACACCACCTTTAGGGCAAACTGCATTCCGACGCAGTTTCCCCGACGACGTTAGTAGAGCGGAAACACCCTTCCCTACGTGCGTGGTTTCAGGCTTGGCACCACTTGGGCCTCATGAAAAAAATATCTCTCAAAACATTGCATGCTTCGTACCTCCCAAGGTTTCACGTTAGTGAAGCTGAAACACCCTTCCGTACAGGCCTCGCCCCTTACCAGTTCTTTTTTTTTATTGCGATAGCAATTATATGGACACTCGCGGTTGGTTTTCGCCGTCGGCGTCGGCGTCCGCGTCGGCGTCGGCGTCATTTGCCGTATATGTATATGTATATATATAACCTGCCGCGCCCGTCGTTCGTGAGCGTGAAAAGACGCGATGGGGGGGGGGGGGGGGTCCCTCGAGCGACCTTCGATTTTACGAGCGGGGGCTTATCTCCCCTTCTCGGCGGCCGACAACGGGCGGGGGGGGGGGGAGGGGGGGCGACGTTCGATTTTACGAGCGCGGGCGCGGGCGCGCGCGTTATCTCCCCTTCTCGGCGCCCGACGGCGGGGGGCCGGTGTACCCTTCTACGTGCTGCGCTCTCAACGCGAAGAGAATTCTCTTAAACAAGCGTTTTCTAGAGTTGCGTGAGATCGGATCCAAAAAGAGTTAGCTGCCAGCCTCACTTCGTATAACATTACAATTTTTTGCTATCGCATTCATTGCTTCACCCTTGCGGTGAAACTGTGACTTTTTTTTTTCACCACACTGGTTTATAATCTCTTGTGTACCGCAGTGGAAGAGGATAACGGGATAAAAGCCCCATTTCAGAAACTTGACAAGCCCCGATATCGACACGTAACAAGGACACCGGAAGGTAACCGTACAGGGGTGATGGAGAAAAATGCGAACAGCGCGGTGCGCTGTTTTCATCACGCTCTGACCTTGG
This sequence comes from Rhipicephalus appendiculatus, assembly GCA_030522465.1. NCBI lineage: Eukaryota > Metazoa > Arthropoda > Arachnida > Ixodida > Ixodidae > Rhipicephalus > Rhipicephalus appendiculatus. The sequence goes on from JALIZH010016743.1 coordinate 690,023, forward strand.
TGGGAATAAAAAGATGCTAGAGTGGTTCTCGATGGTATCGTGGATGACTCTATTCGCTTTGTATGACCGTCCAGGCTACAACCGCTTGAAAAGAAATGCCAAAATGCAGAAAATGCAGATGCCGCACTGTTCACGTTTCTCTTTCCATCCGCACTCAAGGCTGTTCAATGTAACGCAAGTCCTATTTCGCACAGAATCCCTGTTTACGCAGGATATACTAAATAAGCATGAAACTATAACCGTTGAGACTAAAAGAAGGGACTAAAATAAAACCTTAGCTAAAAAAGGATAGCGAACATTTGAACGCAGCATTCAGTACTATGTGAGTACTCGGACAGGCAAGGTGCATTTTAATCTGTCACTTCAAACTTGCTAGGTGTGTTTGGATGAGAGTAACGCAGAAGCTGTAAACAACCCACTAAGTTCGCTAAAACGAAAGTGTGAGTGGAAACAAGTTGAAGCATAGGTGTGCTCTTATATATGTATATATGTGTATGTATAAGTATATATAAGTGTGTATATATGTATATGTATACCTGAATTTATGTGGTACTGCCTCCCTGCCAAATGAACGGGTTGTAGACTCGTGAAGCTGTTCGAGGACAGCTTTTATTCTACAATCCCCCCCTCCCCCCCCAACCTGTATCTGTGATTACACAGGGTGGCAAATAAAACAATTTCAATTCAATTCAATAATTCATACGCGCCCGTGGAATATGGCAGTGGTCAGTGGTTGGTCGGGGGAAATACTCACATCCCCGAGGCCTCCATAGTTAAACGCCTCGTTGCCGTTGGGGAAAAAGAATACGGGCTGCAGCAAGACGGCCGGCACAATGACGACGTTGGTGTCACGCTCGTAGAAGGCGTTCACCTTGCCCACGTCGAAGAGAAAGTTGGTCTGGTCCAACCACCGGTGGTGCGTGCGCACTGACCGCGCCTTGAGCCACGGGAGGAAGAAGCGGTCACTAGGCGTGTCTGGGAGACCCCTCTGCGTGAGTATGTTCATTAGAATACAACTTTAGAATTCCGCGTATTTCGTAATCAATGGCGGATGCTCGCAAGGAGGCACCAATGGGCGCACACTCCAGACTGACGTCATGAACTGGATGGCCGGTGAATCCGCCTTTGGGAAACATTGCTGAGTGCACGAGCGGGACTCTCTCTTCAGCATAGGCGTGCGTACGAGGGGGAGGGGGGGGGGGGAGGGCAAGTGGGCGAGAAGGGGGGAGGGCGCAAGGCCATCCCCATGCATTGACAGAATGGGGAGAGGGGGGCGTTGCGACGAACCTTCGCCCTCGTCTGGGGGGGGGGGGGGGGGGGGCTCTCCGCACTTCTTAAGTTGTATCCGACAACTTTAAGAGGCAGCAACATTTCTTCATCAAAGGGGGAGGAATATGCGCATGCACCAATGGGATCGCACTCTAGAGTGACGTCATCAGCCGGACGGCCGATGAGTCCGCCATCCAGCACACGGGAGGGACTATTTCTTTAATGGCGGATGCAATGAGAGCTCGCACTAAACGGGCGGGCCTCTCCTGCCTTCTTACTTTGTATTAAACTATAGAACCAGCAGCTCAAGTGCACGGAGCACTTAAACTACGGGTCGCTGCAGGTACGCTGATAGTTAAATGTGCGCCAGCGCACACCTAGGTGTCAGTTTAACGTAACTGCTTTGCTTTGAGCAAAGCGGGCACGAAAATACTGCTCTCCAGGAGAGATAGCACAACCCCTGTGCGCCTGCGCCGCTTAGTTTCAATGCGCGGCCGCACCTTGTGCGCTGGCGCAGCCACGCTGCGCCAGCGAGCAAGGTGCGGCCGCGTGAATGGTCGCCTGTGCTAGAATGGTCGCCTCCGTACTTTCGAAAGCAGAACTCTGCGCTGGTATCTTGTGCCCTCATATTCACAGAAAAGAGAGGGTAAGAAATGTGGGACTGGTAAGAGAAGATGCGAGATGCTAAAGCATCTTCCGTGTTCTCGTAATAGGAATGCGGGTGACCAGTTTCCCCTGTTGCTATTTTATTGCATTTTATACGTTGCCGTAACTTAGACTATGTGCATTAGTGTGGGCCGAAGTTGAGCTACAGAAACGACATATACTAAGATTAAACAAATGTTTTACGAGCTCTAGTTCCAGCAAATACATTTTCATCGAGCCTTATATTCATAAATAGTTTACTAAAATACGTGTCGGTACTATATGTTCGACCTGCAGTTCGTCTTGAAGCTCTTCATGCAGCTTCAACATGATTGGTTTAGCGGTGTCACGGGCGTCTTTCGTACATAACATCTAAGTGGTATTTTCTTGAAAATGCAACGATTATGCAACAAAATAACACCTCAGCTCTTTAAAATTTTCGTGTTTGTGGAGGTCGGTTAAGAAAGGAAAGAAAAAGCGCCAGAAAAAAAAAGTACTTGGAGCGGTAACAGGCTAGCAAAGTGGGCGAATTGGAATATGCTGATGAAGTAGCGCTCAATGGACACAATCACGCCCCCCCCCCCCCCTCAAAAAAAAAAAAAAAACAAGAGAAAAAAAGTGACGCAAACACAAGCGCAAACATGAGCGCTTGCGTCTTTTTATGAGTTTGTGTGTGTTTGTGCGTGTGTGTGTGTGTGTGTGTGTGATCGTGTTCTTTGTGCGCTGCTTATTCAATATCATGGCTCACCAACTAGCTATTTAGTACGTATTACAAAATGTATACTCATGATGGCGAGCGGAAACAAGAGGCAGAAGCATAAGAATGTATACGCTTATGTCATGTACACTAGCTGTCCTTTTTTATGAAAGGGAACACGCGAGCGCGTGGCCTGTGCTCTGCCGCGGCTGCCTACAGCACCATCAACCGACACCTAAAGAAAGCGCGTCCGCTTTTAGCGTCATCTATTAGCAAACAAAATAACGATTCATGACCATTGGACAAGAGCTGCTAGATTGCGCTCCCGCTCCGGTCTCGTAACGGGCGATACCGCCAAAAGCGAACGAGCTTTGTTTATCTGTCGGTTAATGGTGCTGTAGGCAGCCGCGGCGAAGCGCAGGCCACGCGCTCGCGTGTTTCCTTTCATAAAAAAGGACAGTGTACATTCTTCTAGTCTCTTTCCTTGCTTGCGCTGGCCACCATAAACATTACACGGACGGAATCATCTTTAACGGCGAGTATACAAGATTTGCGTTATGCTCCTTCTGTTGCTGTTGCGGCTGTTCTGTAGTTGCAGGAAGAGTGATGTTCGCGTACGCGTATATGACACTAAAGATAACTTATATATAAGCAGCGCGAAGGCAAGATAACCGCTGGTCACCTGGAGTAACTGACTGGATTCCAAGAGAAAGTAAATGCGCGAGGGGTAGGCAGAAAGTTAGGTGGGCAGATGAGACTAAGAAATGTGCGGATACAACTTATTCGCAGCAAGAACAGGACTAGGGAATAACTGGAGAAACTTGGGAGAGGAATTTGCCCTGCGGTGGGCGTAGTCAAGCTGATGATGATGATATACACATATAAACTCTCGCACCGTTGTATTTAACATCCCCCCAATTCCCCTCAGCATGGGCAGTATTCTCTCTTCCTCTTGAGCGAGCGTCTTCTTCTTCTTGCTCTTGTTTTCTCTTGCACGCGTATTTATGACCCCGGGTCTGTGGGTGCTAAAAGAGGACGTGTAATTATGTGTTGTTATCGGGCACACAATTCTCCAAAACTGCGCATTGTACGTCTGCATTAGGCAGAAAGATTTATACTGGACATATTTTTCGTAAGTAATGCCTTTTCGACTAATTGATTCGGTACATTCAATGAGGCCGTAGCACTGAATGGACAGGGACAGGACTTGCGACAGGACATGCGCACATCCTGTCATCTTTCCCTTGTCCCTGTTTTTATTGCGCGAATGCCTCATTGGATATTTCGTACCGACTCACCACATGACGCAATACTTCAGAGTACGGCAGAATGCCCACCGTAGTACTTGGTCCACGTAGGGCTCATCCCACCTCTGCTCGGGGCCGCCGATGAGGACTTTCATATTGGCGAGTTTTCGCAGGGCCACGTTACGCTCGGTGCCGACAAGCCAGCTGGAGTTCTGGATAGCCGCACCGAAGGCCTCGCGTACTCTGGCAAACATGTCCAAGGCTCTGTGCACTGCTTGGGGGTTCACGGCTGCATGGTGGTGAGAATTTGCTCATGCCTCTAAGGGTTCTCATCCGATACACGCCTCAAAGTGCTGATTATGACATGAAAATTGTCGCTAAAGGCAATATGTTCATAGTACAACACGACAGTATTTTATGTCCACCAAGAAACTACCGGCGTCATTTCCGTCTTGGAAACGCTTTGTAGGGCTCACAGTTCAAAATATCACACCAGTAATAACACAAAATCTAATGTTTGACTCTTGTACATGAGCGTGCGCAGGGTTCCCCTTCGGGGGGGGGGGGGGGTCAAGGGTTCCCCGCAGCGCCCCTCTCTCCATCTGTGACAGACTTCACTTCGCGGCCCCTCCCCGATCTTAAGTGACAAGCGGGGGGAGGGGGGGGCTGTCACTCACCCCGTGAGCACGCCTATGCTCTTGTACACACATGTAGTTGCACCTTTGTTCATTACGCATGCAATAACAGAAATCTTTACGGTGTATATTGAAAAATGTGGCAGCAGAACTAACGCGCCCTTTTGGAAGCTACTCAGAGTGAAGCCACTTCGCATACTGGTATTTCTGAGGCAATTCTGTGATGCACACGACGCGCTGTGTCTTCATGTTCCTCTCTGACCAACTTTCTGCAAGGAGGCATGAGGTCGCCTATCATTCCTGACCAAACTTCTCTAAAGGACATTCCTAAGCAGGTTATAACGGGAAGGCGACGTGAAGCCAGAAATGGCGTTAGTACTAAAAGTATTGCTAGTTTTTTAGCGTCCGCCGAGATATCACTTAATCCATTTCCGGTTTCCAATGCACCTTCTTTCCTTTACGTTTAGAAAAGAAAACACTTTTATGGAACGTATGTAGAGTAACAGATAGCCGAGATAGAATTTTTCCGGGTGGCCTACAATTTTTCACGGATATTTTACTCGGATTATTCTATTTGAGAAGCTAAGTGCTTAAGAACAGCGACTTCGTTATTAGGATACATATAAAGGGACGTCTGACAATATAATAATGTCTGGGGTTTTATGTCCCAAAACCACGATATGATTTTGAGACGCTGTAGTGGAAAGGCTCCAGAAATTTCGACCATCTAGTGCTCTTTAACGTGCGCTGACATCGCACAGCACACGGGCCACTGGCATTTCGCCTCCATTGAAATGTGACCGCCGCGGCTTGAACCGCCGCGGAGGTCGCGGGATTGAACCCGCGACCTCCGGATCAGCAGCCGAGTGCCATAACCAGTGCTCCACCGCGGCGGACAAAAAGGAACGTCTGATTCTCGCTCCGAGAGAATGCACACAAAATTTCATTGGTTCGGTCCAGTTACGCGGCATTGAATATCTTCAGTTAGGCAAACGTGGCACTCTTTGTGCATGTGTGTGGGCAGGATTTACGTATGTATGTATGTATGTATGTATGTATGTATGTATGTATGTATGTATGTATGTATGTATGTATGTATGTATGTATGTATGTATGTATGCATGTATGCATGTATGCATGTATGCATGTATGTATGTATGTATGTATGTATGTATGTATGTATGTATGTATGTATGTATGTATGTATGTATGTATGTATGTATGTATGTATGTATGTATGTATGTATGCATGCATGCATGCATGTATGTATGTATGTATGTATGTATGTATGTATGTATGTATGTATGTATGTATGTATGTATGTATGTATGTATGTATGTATGTATGTATGTATGTATGTATGTATGTATGTATGTATGTTGTGTATCAAGACCATAGGTCGGCAAAACTTGTGGAGCTCACTCAGACTCACTCATGAAATATATTTTGCGCTTAGGGCTCACTCGGACTAAGACTCACCAAAATTTTCCTGAGACGGACTCACTCGGACTCACACTCGTTAATATTTTCTTCAACCGGACTCACTCGGGACTCAAACTCGCCATAACATTACTCACCCGAGCTCACTCAGACTCAGACTCACGGCTCGATCTGAGTCTGAGTGAGTCCGAGTGAGTCGACTTATGAGTGAGTTCCCCGACGTGTGATAAAGACCCAGGTGCGAGAGATAGCTCACCAGATTGCAAGTAGTGGCTAGTTAGTCCCAGTTCCATGACCTCGCCGACGCGGCTGTAGCAGTTGTAGAGCGTTTCTTTGCCTCCGGTATTCAGTGGCGGCCGTGCGTAGGGAAGCAGCTGCCGGAACAGGCTCCAAGCGACGAGGCAGCGCAGCCCAGCGGGACCAACCGAGGGCGAGCCAAGTAGCTCCGCAAAAGCCGAGAGCAGCTCCTTCTGGTACACGATCTTGTCGCGCCCGCCGTAGACGCCGTCGGTGTACCTGGAGAACATCTCACCCCCACTGGGCTGCAAGTCGCGATGATCGGGGTGCGTAAGCTTCGAAACATCATCTTCAGCAGCAGCTTACACTAAGGTGAGACAATGACAGCTTGTCCCAGTTATCGACAAAGTTGGTAGACCAACGGTTATTTGCTGTGCGTAATAGATAACCTACCCCTCTCCATCTATTCAAGAGAAGCTTGTTATAATTCTCAGATTTCGGTGCGGTCGTAGTACGCGACAAACTGAGCGTGAGCGAGCGTACCCAAATGCGCTCTTCGAAGGCGCCCCGGTCACATGCGCGTTTGTCTGCCACCGTTTTCCTGTCACGATGCTCTCTTGATCGTAGGCTCGTCGGCGAAGAACCGTTTGATATTTGCAGTCTGATCTTTTATCGAGGTCGCTTGTCGTTTTATGTTGGCACATTTCATTGTTGCCTGGATATGAACGTATGACCGTCGTTCTTGCGTGTAGCAAGTGAAGTGTTGAGCTGCTAAGCTAAGTGAATGAAGGTGCGATTTCCGAAATAGAGAAAGAAAACAGTTAGGCGGGAACATTACGCAATGCATACAAGTAAGTAAATAAATAAATAAATAAATAAATAAATAAATAAATAAATAAATAAAAGCAGTGCGTCATGCACGCTCACGCCAAGTTTCGCTTGCTCCCACTACGCCACTAGATGATGACTAGAATAACAACGTCGCAAGAATCACATTCAGTTTTATATCTATTTTGCAAACGGTAACTAATATAAACATAAACATTTTAGAAGAAAGCGGACGCTTTCACTTTCGTAGAGAACATACGACACGCGATGTTATCGCGACTTGGGCGTTATAAGGAACCTCACGGCGACGCCGACAACAGGAATCTGCCTGGAGCATACATATAATTGCTATCGCAATGATCACAATACACTTAGTTTCATCGACAGCTTGAGTGACCACAGTGCGAATATTTGCCTTCACAGATACAGGAATTTGTGAACTGGAATGTTGTAATACTCCTTTTTTTTTTAGTTCCATTATACAAACATGCATGTTAACGAGTTTTTCGTGGTAGGTGCATTTAAATTTGAACGTGTCAAATGTTGAACTGAAGCTGTCGAAAATCTATGCTACGTGAAAATGAGATCCTTACGCGGTCGAACATTTCTTCGCAGGTGGTCTCTATCATGATTAAAACTATATGTGGTGAAGAGGTCGCGATCTGCAAACTTTTATGGCGCTTAGCACATTACGACAGTAACACACTGCAGCCTTTCCGCAGCACTGAATCCCTTTACACTGGTAGCTTTGCTCCTTCTTCGCGAAATCTCGCAATGAAATTAAATTACAGTACACGCACCGGACGTCACGCGTGGCGCTGTTGTGAGTCCCATTCCTTCAATTGTTCCGATGACGAACACGGCGGCAGCCCTCGGGTGCTTGTTGATCGACTTGATGACTGAAAAAAAACGAAAAAAAAAAAAACTACTGTTACCGCCCACGCGAACTGCACGCTGCGTGTGTCATAATGAGGTAAAGGAGTGCGCGCTGTTTCTATACGAGCCGGACGTTATAGAACGGGTGAGAAAAGCGCTGCTTGGTATCTGGGAGGCGACGAGTGTGTAAGCAATGGGGGCAAAGGGCGGGTGAACAAGCGCCTCTTTCCCTGGCTAGTTCGGCGATATTGCTATGCCAGTTCGTGCGACTGAACAGACTTTTTCTTGTAGGCTACCTGCTGCACGTGCAAAGGTCGGACCCTTACGAAGCCGATAAGCTGTCGAGGCGCTACGTACGTACGCGATCCCCGCCGACCGGCAACCGCATTTTTATGGGAACAAAATGCAAAAACACATATTTACTTATATTGAGGTGCAAATTAATGTACTTCTCATGGCCGAAAACTAATCTGGAATCGCCCACTGTGACGTTCCCCATAATCGCATAATGGTTCTGACACGTAAAACCTCATACCTTCTAATTGATATTCTCATTGTAAATTCTGTAAATTTATGGCTTGAATGGTGCCGCGACAGAGGTGTGCTACTGTTCTGCTCCGGTGATGCAGGCAGATACATACCATCTTATATGGACATGCCAAAGGTTACAGTCGGAACGCTCCCGTCATCTCCTGCAAGCCGGCCTTCTCTACAGTGACACAAACAGTTATGACCGATGGATACACGACAACACATTCCACAAAACACTGCTTCACTTCATACACAACACCGGCTTAACGGCGCACATTTAATACAAATATACACAACAAATATTATGCCTTAAGGGTAAGTCTATGTCGCAAATAAAAAAAAAAGTGGCTCTAATACACATGACGATGCTTACATTCGTTCTCGTGGTCGAGTATCTTGTAAGCCAGCGTCGCGTTTTGTGCACTGACGGCCATACGGAGCCAGTGTGGCGACGTAATAGTTCACGGCGTCCTGGACCGATTTTGTCAGCATCCGGTGGCGGTGCATGTACCACAGTTCTTCCACGTAGCTCAAGCTTGAACTGCAGAAACACGAACAAGAGGTTCTCGCATGTCTGCGGAAATTTCCCCATCAATATAGCAATAAATCAAGAAAAACATAGCATGCCGAAACAATGTTTAGGCCCCATAGTGTATGCGATATCTGACTGTGTTTAGTGAGTCTATTAACGAAGTGACTTATTCACACCTGAAGCCAATGATAGGGCTTTTTCGTTAGCGGAAGCGCCTGTTGTCACAGTTAATGCGCGTTGGTCAGGCCCATAGCCAGGGGGGGGGGGGGGGGGGGGCTAGGGGCCTGGCCCTTCCCCCCCCCCCCCCTAAATTCGGGTGGAGGGGGGGTGTTTTACCGAGAATAAATAATGAAAATAGGTGTTTTTCAAAGTTTTCAACAGCCCCCCCCCCCCCCCCCCCCTTTCCCGAAAAAAATTCCTGGCTACGGGCCTGGCGTTGGTTATAGACTTTTCATTACAACGTCGTATTGGCGTAAAAAGATTTATGTATTCCTGCAAAATAGCTTTGTTTTGTACAGTTCAAGGACTTACAGAATGGGCGTAGAAAAATTACTTGAGACGCTCTTTAGCGGTGGGGTGCACATAGTTTATTAATGCATGTAATAAGGGTAATCTTTGCCTCTTATCATTTACGACCGTTAAGGTCGCTGAGCCCTGAAGGTTTAGATTGTAGGTTAGTTATTAGGACGCATTAGTACACAGGTTAATTCACAAATGTCGTACGTAGTGGGTGATAAGCTTGGAGAGTTTTGTTATGCAATAAAAAAAGACATGCCATGAATTGGTCATTGCAGCACATAAACACGTTACACGAACGTCCAAGCAGCTCACGTTTTCCTTGCGACTTGGGGACGAACAAATCAAACATCAAGAATCCAATCTTCCAGAGAATCGGTGAAATGCCATGTATCATGAGCTAGTAGATTTCAAATATTGTAGGACATTACGGCAAGTTTTCCGTGGATCATCATTCTATTCATGTGCAGCATCTCCAATGGCTGCCTTATACCCCTGTCACACGAGAGGGTTTAATGTCATCTTTATGTAACGACATTCGACACATCGAATGACATCAGGTGCCCTGCGCCGCTACGCGGCAAGATATAATGTCATTTTCAGATGATGGCAATCGCGATGCATCGAGGCAAGGGAATGAACAAAAAAAAAAAAATCACAGCGGGTGTAAAAACTGTATTATGTATACTGATGTTGTATAAATTGTTTTGACCAGGATAGCATCGATTCTGAAATGTTAATATGCGGTTCTCTAAATATCGAAGAAAAGCCCGTACAGAATTTATTCGTGGCCGCCTTCCAGCGAGAGTACTTTTTTGCGACGAAAACATGGCGAAAATGCATTCGAATGAGTTCAGCTAACTCATTCGTTTGCTTAAGTCATTTTCTTTTAATGACACTAGACTTCCCTGTGTGGCACCAATAATCCCATTAAACGTAAATGTCATTAGGTGTAAATGACATTAGACATTCTCATGCGACATGGGGTATTAGTCTGCTGGCACGTTTAGTCCTTCAGACAAATGTGATCTCACGTTCGCTTACTTGTCCTTGAGCGTTGTTAGTTAACGCTGACGCGTTTATCTTTACGCTGTAGTACTTTGAGCACAAGAAACAGGTTCTTTGTAAAGAGTATCGGAATAAGGGTCATAACGTTTCTATCTTCCAACACATTTGTTTGGGGTTCCTCCCGGCGAAAAGCTCCGAAATATAGCTTTCATGTACGTGAAGGTCCCCTCATGGCAGCAGTAAGTCTCCTATAAATACGGCAATATGAAAAGTGTAGTCGAATTGTGGTCAGGAAAAGCGGACCGCTATTTTTTTTGTGACGAGCGCTGATTTCTCGCAGATGTTATTTAGGAGGAGCATGGGTCACAATGGTGTACTGCACCCGTGGTCATTCACCCCGAACTAACGCCAGCCAGGCTAAATTGACAGATGTCCCCTGAGCTGCAGTCCCTCACTAATATAACACCGGCCAAGAACAACAATGCATTTTCTCGCCATGAAGATAGAGGATAGATTAACTGGCACTCACAACCACATTGGCTCGCTGCCCCACGATGTGCCCTACAGCCGCCTATAGCCCTTGAAGATACAACCTCGAAACGTAAGATGTGGCAAGGTTGAGTTGTGGTGCTACTGTTTAATGGCGATTTAAAGGTCAAAGTGGTCGATGTGGTCTCGACTAATTAGCTTAAAAAACAATACTACTTTCATCGAGTCCACTCAGTTCGTGGTGTGTCATGTACATTCCCCGGAAATTTCGTGGACGTGTGACTAACGGTACAGAGCAAAGACCATTGTACAAATAAGCTGTCATATTCGAATAGGTTTAACAAGGGGTTTTAATCAGCTGGAATTTTAAAGTTTAGCATTACCCTCAATATAATCCAGAGCACTGTACTGGCTCGGTAGTTTCGTACCCAAGCATTGCGTAAGAGACCATCGCCTATTTAAAAACTCTTCTAAAAGGGCTCTTGCGCACTGCACTATTGATTGCTTAAGAACTTTAATTCACAAATGAATGAAAGAAGGGGCCAAATTTTGAGGGGAATTCTGAGGGCTCATTTCTTTGACGCAACCTTAATGAACACCAGCAATTTAGAATTGATGCGACTGGGTTGTTATCTGAGGCTAATCTTCCATCAAAGGTCAAAAACAAAAACAAATTAATGCAACAACAACAACAACATCAACAACAACAGCAAAAGAGAAAAAAAATGAAAAAAAAATTGTATTTATACCTGTATAGACCGTTTTCCTTCGATGAACAAGCGATCAGACAGCGTCGCATCGAACACGGCGGGAACGCCGAAATCAAGTGACGAGCGCATGACCATGTCCACGGGGTCGACAGCAGGGTTCAAGTGGTTCAGGTCCAGGCCAAGCGACGCTAGCCACCAAGTCAAATCGCGCACCTGCAAACAATCGGATCCCTCGCAAGATATTGTCCGCGATGCTTAGGCGAAAGCCTTGCATGTTTCGCGAGTAAGGAAGTTTTCGAAATTCGGTGAGACCTGCTGATATTTGACGAGACCTGGGGAGATTAAACGAGACCTTTCATACATCGCGAGACCTTGTGGGTGGCATCGGCGTCAGCACTAGCGATGTATAAAAAAAGTAATAAAATCGTTGATAAGTCACGCGATACTCAAGTTAACGCGTTTGTGCAGTCGGCCGTAATAATAATGTCTGTGGTTTTGCGTCCCCAAAACCACGATATGATTATGAGAGACGCTCTAATGGAGGGCTCCAGCATTTTCGACCATCTGGTGTTCTTTAAAGTGCACTGAAATCGCACAGAACACGAGCCCCTAGCATTTTACCTTCCATCGAAATGCGACCGCCGCAGTCGGGATTGAACCCGCGACCTTTGGGTCAGCAGCCGAGCAGCTTAACTGCTACACCACCGCGGCGACAGTCGGCGTACCAAAAATCACACGAACTCAATGTAGCATGACGCCATCGATGATGTCACAGATTGCCAGAATTTGTGATGCCATCGTGACGTCATTGTGGTCATGATGACGTCATTCAACGACATCGTCATTAGCCTCTACTTCTTTATTAGTGCATCGTGGGGCATATTACCGCACTCAATGCGAAGTTGGGGGAAATGCACCAGATGTTCCAGAGCCAGGGATTGTAGTGAAAGTACTCACCTGCCGGAGCCGTGCAGCCATTCCATTCGGAGCCATTCCATGAGCATTTCGCGCGTCAGATACTGCCAGACCGTTTCATCTCTGTTTGAGCCACTTTCGTTGGCAGCACGCGTATGCTTTCACTTGCACGTAGAACATATGACGTGTGGGGCAATGCTATCGACTTGCACTTTACGCGGAACATGACGGCAACGCTGACGGCGACGGCAACGGTAGAAATGCGCATGGAGTGTCTATGTAGTTGCTATCACAATAAAAAAGTCTTATTTGTTTTAAACTGTTTTAGCTGTGGTTGGCATTTATTCCTTTTTACAATGCCTCCTACCGACCAGACGGGATTCCTTCAAACCCCGGATTTGACAATAAAAAAAGAGTTTGGTTGTTTGCGGGCATTAGGTAGTCTGGGGCGTTTTTAAGTTCCAAAATGATGGTTAGCCTGGCTTGTTGGTTGAACATATATTTACGTAGACAGCGATGAAACAGCACGCATATTAAGATACATACGACGTACACTAGAATTGACTTCCAATTATTGAACTTTGCAGACTCTTTTAAGTAAAAACACATATAGCTAGCAGCCTGTTAGTTTTCGCACTGACCTCGCTGATGTGTGAAGAGGCCAGCGTCATGCAGGCCTTGAAGAGCGCCGCGGCTTTGTGCCAGGCTTTCTGTCCAGTAGCTGGCACGGCGGTCACGTCAATGGCCGCAATGGTGGCGCTTCGAATCAATGCTTCTGCCTGCGAAGGGAGAGGACACTCTTGGAGGCACACACCGACCGTACTTCATAGCACACTATAGTTTACTTCCACACGTAATCATAGAAACGCATTCGAGCGGAACAAAAAAAAAAATGAAAAGCAACTTTTTATTTTCAATTAAACTGTCATGTGGCCTACCTAGATGGTACCTTCCAAAAAGGGAGTACCGGCTAGGCTGGTACTTCCAGTTTGCAAGTTGCGTACAACAGTTAAAAAAAATAGACTAAGTTGGATAACAGATCGGGGTTGCGTTGTTTTGGACAGGGATAACTAATTTCGTATCTGAGGAAGCATTTTTATCATCATCATCTCTACGTCCACTGCAGGGCTAAGGCATCTCCCATGTTTAAGTTAACGTGGTCGCGTGCCTACTGTGGCCACGTTATCCCCGCATAGTTCCTATCTGCCAAGCTATCTTTCAGCTTCCCCTTTATCGCGCTTGCCTTGTCTTATAATCCGCCCTGTCGGTTACATTTAATGACCAGTGGCCATCTTGTCTTCTTGCTACGTGCCCGGCTCATGTCCTTTTCTTCTTGATTTTGACTGTGTCCTTAACATGCGCTTGTTCCTTGACCCACTCTGTAATATTGACCCTTAACGTTACAGCTATCATTTTCCTTGCCATGGCTCACTGCGTCGTAATCAATTTAAGTTGGAACCTTTTTAGTAAGCCTGCAGGTTTCCGTACCGTAGGTGCCTACTAGTAGGATACAGCTGTTATATAACCTTTATACCTTCTATACCCAGCATATATGTTGTGCTGCAACAAAATATATCCATACCGCAGAGATCTTGCCCTCGTGTCTTCATGGACTGAATCGTGGCCAGTGTCCTTGAACCGAAAACCGATAAAAAAAACGTCGGTTTTCCTCCGAAACGAAGTAGTGCATAACGCTACGCTCAAGATTCCGTTGCGGTCAAAAAATATTGGTTTTGTTCGGTATTTAGTTATTGGTTCTCATCAATACACTCAAGTTATCATCACCCTGGTTCTCATCAAAACTCAAACACACTGGTTCTCATCAATGTGCAAGACAGCGTGGTCAACGCAAGTAAAGCTGCTATGGAGGCTAGTTGATAGGACTGCATGGCGTTAATTGATGTACACGTGTGCTCCCTGTTTTTTTTTCTGTTCTTTTGCTTACCCTCTCCTTATTTCTTCTTTTTCTTGTCATACATAAAGTAGTGTGTGGCACTGATAAAACCGGCAGATACCACGCACTGTGGGAATCGATGTAAAGCGAAGCAGCCAGCAAGGAGCAAACCATGCTCTACATAATGTACATGTCATGATTTACATGTTAGGACCCGTCATTTATGTTCGTCATCCTACAGTCATGTCACGCACTACCAAATTTGGTGTATATCAAGCTAGCGAAACGGCCGCGAGCGTGCCATGAGCGTGGCATGCAAGTCATGTTGCACATGACATGTCATGATTTCCATGTTACCACTTCTCATTTAGGTTCGTCATACAGTCCCGTCACGCAATACCAAATTTGGTGTATAGCAAACTAGCGAAACGGCCGCAAGTGTACCATTAGCGTGGCATGCAAGTCATGTCGCGTTGCACATGACGTCATGATTTTCATACTACCACTTCTCATTTAGGTTCGTCATACAGACACTTCACGCAATACCAAATTTGGTGTATATCAAGGTAGCGAAACGGCCTTCAGCTAACCATGAGCGTGGCATGTAAATCATGTTTTACTTGACATGCACGCCATGATTTTTATGTTACCACCTGTCATTTATGTTGGTCATGCAGAAATGTCTCATCGTACCAATTTTCGGGTATATTAAGTTAAGAAAACGGCCACTGGAGCAGTACGGCCATGACGTGTAAATCATACTTTTCATGACGAGTTAATCAGGATTTTCATGATATCACCAGTCGTTCATGTTCGTCATACAGTCATGTTATGCCATACCAATTTCGGTAGAAATCCCATTAACGATACGGCCAGGAGAGCACAATGTCAAGGCGGATAGATAGATAGATAGATAGATAGATAGATAGATAGATAGATAGATAGATAGATAGATAGATAGATAGATAGATAGATACGCTCAAAGTCGCCGAAGTTCGCTAAGAAACGCTTCGCATTTAATAAATCAGTTGTTAGTACGCACTTAAACCCTGTCTCTGTCCCTCTTTTTGTAGTCATTTCGTCCAATTCTTGGCAGCTCGAATACGTTATGTGGTCAACGCGTTGTCTATATATATATGGATGGGTCCTGACGCAAGTAGTGTACGAGCAGAGACACAAGTACACTAACCTCCGAAAGGGCACCCTCGACGTGACCCCAGTATCTGCCGCACACGAAGTCGTAGAAGTCGTCGCAGGGGTCGACGGAGAACTTTAGTTGCACTCTAAGTCCGGTCGCCCAAGGAACGGCACTCGTTCGTGTTGCACACAGGACTCTGCTCGAGTCTCTAGCTCGTGCGCTGCTAGTCCAGCAGTGATGATTGGCACGGCCGTCTTGGGCAATGTGGGACGCGGTGCTTCAAGGAGCTGTGCAGAAAACACAGACTGAACAACATAGGCGTGCGCACGAGGGGGGGGGCAGAGGGGGGCGGCCGCCCCCCTAGTCACCTAAGAGAGGGGGGGGCGCAAAGTCTGCCCCATACATTGACTTAATAGGGAGGGGGGCGCTGCGATGAACCTTCGCCCCCCCTGAAGGGGGAACCCTGCGCACGCCTATGCTGAACAACTCGACATTCAACGAGAGGATAGACCAAAGTGGCACATACTTGTACCGGTACTTTTACACACCGCCATAGGCGTGCACATAAATCGGGGGGGGGGAAGGGGGGGGGGCGGAGGCTAAGCTTTTTCTTTGCACTGCGTAGGGGCGGAGGGGAAGAGAGGAGGGAAAGCTGTGGTTAAACTTCACCCCCCCCCTCCCCCACTTCTTTTTCACAATGGAGAACCCCACACACTCCTGTGCCCACTGTTATCCCGGTCCTGTTACAACGGGACGAAATAAACTCTACCAGAGTATGCGAACTTTCATAGGCGCACTCGCTTCTCATGCTCCGTCCCAGGCGCCTTAAGCAGTGAATGAACTGTCCTCTATACCTAACGCTAACTGCACCCAACTGTTAAACTTTCGGACACTTGTCCTGAGACAATGCTCTCGCATTTTGTCCTGCTCCTTTCAACAACAGTTCATCTCCTTCCTGTGGTCAAATGCTTTAAGACAGTGCACGTGCTTGCGGACCGGTAAATTGAAGGGGGAGGGAGTGGGGCATCGTTGTTCGGATTGGGACACGGCGCAATCAAGCCTGTTTTTTCAACACCGGAGCCACTCACGTTCTGTGCTTGTGAGTACAATAGGGAGCCCACCAGGGCGGTGGTGATCAGCAGCGGCACGACTCCGAGCAGGCAGAAAATCACCAGCCCGGTAGTCTGCATGTCGCTCTTTTCGTCCAACTCTTCCCATCTGTCAGTGGACGCGGTGTTTTCCACTCCCATGTGGGTGGGCTCCACAAGCAACTGACCCTGCGGCTGATCACGGCGCGGTGTTACACGTTAAGGGAGAAGGTTGAACGAAATTGCGATGTCACACTTGGTAAACTGCTGGACATGAGACAAGCTTTTTTAAGTCCTGGGAAATGGCTTCTTCAGCGACCCTATAATTTCACGGCATTTTCGAATCTCGGGCCTTCGAATGGTTCTTCTCATAGCTCGCGCAGGCACAACCATGACGGCAATGCTGTGCCGATTGCTACAGCTCGTAACGGATCATTTGCATTGTGCATTTGTGGCATAAACCATTCTCTGATAGCTTCGAGATAAGTAAGTGGTGTAGGGAAGATGCAAGAGAAGACCTGAAGTGGTTTTATTAGCCATAGAAATGCTGAATTGCTTTAAATAGCATTTGGTTACGGACGTCTCAGAAACTAGGGGCGTAGCCAGAAATTTTTTTTCCGGGGGGGGGGGGAGGGGGAGGGAGGGCGGATGTCAGCCACCGTTTGCGCATGCCCATGCCTGTGTTTGTATGCGCGCGTGTATATATACACATTCAAAATTAAAAAAAAATGTCGGCAAATAGCAACCCCCCCCCCCCCCCGCCCCACCCTCACCTCTGGCTACGTTAGTGTGATGAACAATGCAATAGTAAAACTTCAATACTTTAGCAAGTGTGAAGTAGGCTGTCGAGTTTAAGCGTTACAGAGATTGTAGCACGTTGCAGAATTTTCGTTGTCCTCTTGTTTAGGCAAAGCATAAGCGAGAATCAGCAAGCAACTCTCCTTTTCAACGCCGTCGTCACTGTTGACAGGGTATTAAAGCATTGCTTGTGTCTCGTTAGAGAGCCGATCTCCAAATTATAGCTGACACTCGAAATAAATTATTGTAATCTATTGCTTTCGCATGCTTTCATCTCCAATGAAGCACAAAACGCGGAGATCAAAACAGTCTGAAAGACAGGGCGTGCAAACACGGACATAAGAAAGGAGTCAACAAACCACAAACGCCGACTATCAACTGAAGAGGCACACAACGGCAGAAAAGAAAGAAGGCACGACAACATATCTGCGCATGGCCATGCAAAAGGGGAACCTATCAGTGCGGCACACCTAGGGGTCTACGTGACAGATAACAGTTAAAGAGACTCTAAACAGCCTTTGAAAATACAGAAAACGAGCGCATTATGTTCTCCTGGCGTTTCTCGTTTTTTAGCGCATTTGTGAGGCCAAAAAGGTGATTCCCGTGACGTCATTTCGGCACATACTCTCGATTGGTCCATATACGATAAATATAAGTTGCGAACTGTCCTCTACCCTTCTTTTCCAATCAGTCTCGCACCCGTTCTTCCTTGTTTCGCATGACTATCATGCGCGATCTACTGATTTCACTTCATTTTTTGTGTGTTTCCGACTGCGTAAGCGGACATAAAAGCCTATAGGCGACAAGCGCAAAATCCTGATATGCGCTACGCTTCGTACACATGCTTTATGTACGCATGCTTTAGAAAGCATTGTACACATGCTTTATGAAGAAATAAGTGGCGAGGAGGAAATATCGCCTGTAGGAAGGGTAGTGAAGCCGAAAAAAATTACACCATCTCCCGCTAAAGGGAACCATGTGTAGATGTGAAGCAGCGGGCGCTAACGCTTACACTGGCGGTGGCGTTGACGCTGGCCCTATCGCAGCGTTGCGCAGGAGAGAAAACTGAGGAGGCGCAAAGCACGCAGTGATGGAGCGGTGTTTCCTACTGGAACATGCCAATCGCTGCTAATGGGCAATGAGAGACAGAAGACTCTGACTGGACACAGAGACCCGCACTCCGCTTTTAGTTAACGCGCACGCTGCGAATTTTTATTGTTCAACAACGCACAGGAGAAATCTTCCACCGGCACCACCTTGGAGGTCAAGATCCATTGCCATATACACGGGATGGCCAGTGAACGGTTGTGCAGCGCGAGCAGTCGGTTTTTTCAACCAAGAAACTCGCTAGCAGACGCTGCCTGCGTCGGCGTCGCGAGGCGAGAGAGGGGGAAGCGGAGGAGAGGAGAGAGAGGGGGGTGACACGCATGCGCAGTGGGAGTGTGAACGCCGTGGGCAGGGATGCGTAGAGGAGAGAGGGGGGGGAGCGTAGGAGAGGAGAGAGAGGGGGGACGCGCATGCGCAAGGGGGAGTTAGACGCCGCGGGCAGGGATTGAGAGAGGGGGGGGAGTGTAAGAGGGGAGAAAGGAAGGGAGGCGCATGCGCAGTGAGGGTGTGGTTGCCGTGGGGAGGGATGCCTAGAGGAGAGAGAGAGGGGGAGAGGAGGTTTTTTTATTTTTATTTTTTCTTTAACTGTTTGCGCATGCGCAGTAAGGGTGGGCACGCGGCACACCACCACCACCACCACCACCACCACCGGATTAAGCTTCGCCATAAGATGCTTCACATCTAAAAGAAACCGGTCCCTCGTCTTTGAACTCGGAGTTGTTTAAGGGTCCTTTAAGGCATTTGATTTCTTCTTCACGCGAGGTAATCGAGGGTTGGCTGACACATGAGCTACCACTGTTACCGATATGCCCTACCTCAGTTATTAGACGCATTTCTTCATTCTTATGACAGTATAAAACTACGCATTCATCGAATTTCGGCATGCACTTACATTCTAGACAATGTAAAGACAGATTACAAGGTGATTTTCCGGTTAGCGATAATCTATGTTCCAATAATCTATGGTTAACACGGCGGCCCGTCTGTTCTACGTAGAAAGGGCCGCAGCTGAAAGGAACTTTATACACCACTCCTGTACGGCAATCAGTGAGTTTGTTGGCGTGTTTGACGAAAATTTTGTTAGGTTGCTTCTTGTCCCCTATTACTCGCCCATTCTTTCTCTGCACAGCGGAACAAATTTTACCTGGCTTATTGGCAGCAATAACTATTCGTTTTGGTAACTATTAGATGTGAAGCATCTTATGGCGAAGCTTAATCCGGTGGTGGTGGTGTGCCGCGTGCCCCACCCTTACTGCGCATGCGCAAAGCAGTTAAAGAAAAAAATAAAAAAAAACCTCCTCTCCCCCTCTTTCTCCTCTAGGCATCCCTCCCCACGGCAACCACACCCTCACTGCGCATGCGCCTCCCTTCCTCTCTCCCCTCTTACACTCCCCCCTCTCTCCATCCCTGCCCGCGGCGTCTAACTCCCCCCTTCGCATGCCCGTCCCCCCCTCTCTCTCTCCTACGCTCCCCCCTCTCTCCTCTACGCATCCCTGCCCACGGCGTTCACACTCCCCACTGCGCATGCATGTCACCCCCCTCTCTCTCCTCTCCTCCGCTTCCCCCTCTCTCGCCTCGCGACGCCGACGCAGGCAGCGTCTGCTAGCGAGTTTCTTGGTTGAAAAAACCGACTGCTCGCGCTGCACAACCGTTCACTGGCCATCCCGTATATATGGCAATGGATCTTGACCTCCAAGGTGGTGCCGGTGGAAGATTTCTCCTGTGCGTTGTTGAACAATAAAAATTCGCAGCGTGCGCGTTAACTAAAAGCGGAGTGTGGGTCTCTGTGTCCAGTCGGAGTCTTCTGTCTCTCATTGCCCATTAGCAGCGATTGGCATGTTCCAGTAGGAAACACCGCTCCATCACTGCGTGCTTTGCCTCCTCAGTTTTCTCTCCTGCGCAACGCTGCGATAGGGCCAGCGTCAACGCCACCGCCAGTGTAAGCGTTAGCGCCCGCTGCTTCACATCTACACATGGTTTCCTTTAGCGGGAGATGGTGTAATCTTTTATTTTCAAATGAATAATTACCAACTAGCTTGGCTCTCTGTTAGAATCTAAGTTCAATACAGACTGCACGAACATTTTTGTCAGGGACTGCGATTTGCCTTCCGATGCCTTTCGTGAGCACAAACAAGTCCAATGAGATGTTCTCAGCAGCACTGTGAAGAATCTTACACTGCCACCGCGGAAACAGGCAGTCGTGAAACATGCGCCGTATCCTCGTTCCTAATATTTATTCGTTCTAGACTTTAGTGGCAATCGCTTTAACTCATTTTTTTTCTCCTTCGTGAGGCAAGATTTTCCAATTTTGGCGTTGGATGGGAAGAGAGGGTACATTTTAAGTACTCACCACAGCATGAGGGAGGAAATACAAGGACCGATCGATGGGCCTCATGATCTTCTTCTTCACTTCTCGAAATTCTCCAACCGCGTGCAAATCTACGAATACATACGGCACGGCTGCGAGAACTCGCGGATATGATACAAGTCAAGAGGAATTGCATTTGCCCGGAAAACTATTTTCGATGAAGAAAATATGTTTATTTTAAGAAAAATTGGAGTTCAGATACACATGACAAACTCTTATTTTATAATTTTTTTTTGTCAACCGTCAAGGCCGACTTTTGCTCGCTCCCATAAATCTTTTACGCAGGAAGAGGAAGACAAAGGTTAACGCCCCAGCACGGCGTACAGAAAGTGAACCCTTTTGCCTCATTCACATTCCCTTATTTACACTACGTTTCGTCCTTCTCTATGTTTTTTTATAGTTGCATAGCCTTTGAATTTCCTTTATAAGGGACAGTGTGGCCGATTCCCCTTGTGGGTATGAGCCAAGTTCTTCCAGGCGACAAGACAAGACAAGTGAACCTAGGGAAGCTGAAGCATAAAGCCCCTGTTTTTATCACTGGTTTAACCGCGACGATTAATTAAAATCTTCCTCAATTAGTGGTTACGTCTGTCCAGAAATCTTAATCGATGTTTGCCGCCCGTACGATCACTTCTTCGTTTTCAGTGAACCAGTGGGGAGTAGTGGAATTTGCCCAAGTTCTGTGGCACGTATCCCATTGGGTGTAGAAGTGGTAGTCGTAGAAAACTTTTAGATGTGAAGCATCTTAGAGCGGGGTTCAATGCGGTGGTGTGCGGCGTGACCACCCTTACTGCGCATGCGCAAACCCTTTAAAAAAATAAAAATAAAAACCACCTCTCCTCCTCTCTCTCCTCTAGGCATACCTCCCTGCGGCGACCACGTATGCGCGTCCCCTCCTCTCTCCCCTCCTACGCTCCCCCCCCTCTTTCCTCTAAGCATCCCTCCCCGCAGCGTCCACACTCCCACTGCGCATGCGCGTCCCCCCCTCTCTAGCCTCGCGACGCCGACGAAGGCAGCGTCTGCTACCACTGCTAGTGTGCTGGCAGTATGCCCTCCGCTCCAAAAAACGTTTGCTACCTTACTGTTCTGCGCATTGCAAACTTGTCAAGCGAGCGATTGCCAAATCTTGTCTAGGGGCAGCGTTGACGCGATCATGCCATCACACAATGTGCACTAGCTTTGACTCGCAGGTGCGCAGACTGCGCATGGCAGGCTACCCGGACAACTTGAAACCTCGGTGATAAGAATCTCAGGGGACCAACAAAAATATTCGTATCATCCGAAATTCGTATCACCAGAAAGCATGGAAATTTACCATGAGACAAAAGAAAGCTGGCGTACATTCTCATTTATTGTTTTTCAGGGCCGCAGCAACGTCAGGAAGAACTTTGAATGAATGTCAGTTAAGTTTTTAGATATCGGAAATCATACCAGCACTCGTAAATAAACGGCCCGTACGCGCGGGTTTAATTAATAAACCAGCTGCGTTGTGACCCGCGACAGTAGTAGCC
This sequence comes from Rhipicephalus appendiculatus, assembly GCA_030522465.1. Taxonomy (NCBI): domain Eukaryota; kingdom Metazoa; phylum Arthropoda; class Arachnida; order Ixodida; family Ixodidae; genus Rhipicephalus; species Rhipicephalus appendiculatus. The sequence goes on from JALIZH010016743.1 coordinate 712,503, forward strand.
CCTCCCAAATTTTAGTATGCGTTTTCGCATGACACCGAAGTATTGCGGCGAAAGTAACGGAGAAGCGCTTTGACGCGATAGATCAAGGCCACAAAACTTCAGAACCATGGTCCGATGCTATGATTTTCTTATCGCGGAGGTGCTGGGGATGTTTTTTGGGAGATTTACGGTCGTGCCCGCACAAGTGCGACCTCAACAGTCGCGCATGTTGACGTTATGAGGCCTAAGTCCTTCGCCAAGACCATCCTCTCCTTCTTTCTGACGATTCGGTTGTGCGGCGAGCATGCCTGCGCTTGCGTTCCCGCGCTCGCACGTGCTTGGCGCGTGTTTCACGACAGCGCGGACAGCACCTCTTCGTACCTGGGCGGTAGCGTACGTTCGTATCAAACGTCGCGGGGTGAAAATCGGTTCGCAACAACCGTACTCCATTACATTACAGGACAATTGGTCTTGGCCGGGACCAAAGAAAAATTCGTATCACGCCGAAATTCGTATGAGCTGTGATCGTATCACCGAGGTTTCACTGTATGTTCCATAGTCGAAGGTCTTCTAGAAGACTTAAAACAGCCAACGAAACCGACTAGGTTTCAAGAAAAGAGCCCACTTTCAAAAACAGCGGTCATTCCGTATTTGCATAGGGAGTCGCATTGCTTAACCCTTTGTGCGGCAGTGGGACACATACGTCCCACTTTTCTGTCTACAGAAAAAAAATTCTCCCACATCACCCGTTGCAATTAGCGCAACATTAAGTCACTCATATCTTACCTAAGTCATCGTAATCTCGACAAAAATTCTTTTACCACGCTTTCGAAGGGCGGATGTAGTGTTACAATAGCGTTGAATTTCGGTCAATTTTTTATGATCGCTTCTGAATTTTCCTCTTTTTTGAGATACATAGAACCTACCAATCAAAATGCCGGATAACACCCTCCTTTTCAGGTTTTTGAGAGAGATGATCTTAGCTTCCAGTCATCACGTGTTTTTGTAAATTTGCGAAATAACTTGACTAATAAATGCATCGGAACAATCCCCTTCAAAATTATCCCGCTGATCGCGCGGCGCAATTGCGGATATTAATGCGTGGAAATATTTTTCTCGCTATTATATACCTCTTGAAATGTAGCCACATGTTCAGGGATAACATCTGTACTCAAAAATTTCAACAGCAAAAGCTAGGACAGCCAAATGGACAAAAAAAAAGTGGTCGATGCATGCGGTGAAGTAAGCTTTACAGGGACATACAACAGTGCTTTGAAGGCTCAAGAGACGCAACTGCAGGCGGCGTTCTCCTGCTCAAATGAGGTCCGCACAACTTTTCTCGTCACAACTTTAGAAGTGATACTCTGTGCCACTTGCTTTGGCCGTTTCATCCCAAAATTCCCGTTGACGCAATCGCGAGATGGTGCCTTCATGAGGCAGTGGGACAGTGTTTTCCCACTTTTTGAAAACACTCTCATGAGTCAGTGGGACATATATGTCCCACTTTTTTTCAGTAAACTACTGGCTTGATTTTGATGAAATTTGTTTCATACTATTTCTTTCTGGTTTATATCAATAAAGCACAGCCGGTTTTTATATTACCATGTCAAAAATATAGGACGACCGACAAAGGGTTAAAAAAAGGTAGCACAAAAAGCAGGCATCAGAGTTGTCTTTTCAGCAAAAAACAAGTTGTCTAGTATGTGCCATAAGGTGAACAGAGAGGACAAAGGGCCTCGCGTGTGTGATAAGAAACACGCAAACAAGTTTGTTGAATGCTGCCTTAGCGCGGTATACGAAACCCCCTCTCATGCGGTCGCTGTTACATCGCGCAAACAGGCCGCTGTATAAATGACCGTCTCAGGGAACACCGCAACCTTATGCGGGGTTCTGTTGGCAAGCCACTTAGCTGCGCATAGCTCCGTTTGCGGCTGTCAACCAATGTTTGATCAATGCCAGATACTTCGACGATACAGTGATCAACGAGCACGTGAGATCTATGATGCGTTTTGCATTGACAAGAAAGGTGACATGTGCGTGAGTGTCCCTTCGTTAGCGCTCCTCACCAGGGAAGTTGCATATCTGTCAAGTGGATGATGGCTTCTTCACAGTTCTTTTCTTAGATGCATACAAAGATTTCATGAACAAAAATTCCATGTCACTGTTCTCCTCTCCCTCCTTTCACGTAGCGTGTGCTATATATACCACCATGTGTGGAATAAAACTTTGGTTGTCAGTTCAGCGCTTGGTCCGTCTCTTTCACTGTCCCGTGTTTCGCGCTGTTTTTTCGCTTCATTGATCTGCTAGCGAGTTTCTTGGTTGAAAAAAAACCAACTGCTCGCGCTTTTTTTTTCTTTCGCTGCACAACCGTTCACTGGCCACCCCGTATATATGGCACTGGATCTTGACCTCCAAGGTGGTGCCGGTGGGAGATTTCTCCTGTGCGTTGTTGAACAATAAAAATTCGCAGCGTGCGCGTTAACTAAAAGCGGACTGCGGGTCTCTGTGTCCAGTCGGAGTCTTCTGTCTCTCATTACCCATTAGCAGCTATTGGCATGTTCCAGTAGGAAACACCGGTCCATCACTGCGTGCTTTGCGCCTCCCCAGGTTTCTCTCCTGCGCAACGCTGCGATGAGCGCCAGCGTCAACGCCGGCGCCAGTGTAAGCGTTAGCGCCCCCCTGCTTCGCATCTACACATGGTTCCCTTTAGCGGGAGATGGTGTATCTTTTTTTGTTCTATTTGCTGGCGGAGTCCCGGGATTCGGCAGGGATTCGATTTCGAGAACTTCGGCTCAGCTGTCCATCACCATAACGACTAGATTCACCGTGGCGGGTGAATAGTACTAGTATGTCATCATCATCATCATCATCATCATTATCATCATCATCAGCCTGATTAAGCCCACTGCAGGGCAAAGGCCTCTCCCCTGTTCCGCCAATCATTGCGGTCCTGTGCTTTCTGCTGCCACGTTATACCTGCAAACTTCTTAACTTCACCTGCCCACCTAATTTTCCGTCTCCCCCCTCACGCGTTTGCCTTCTCTTGGAATCCAGTCAGCTACCCTTAATGACCAGCGGTTATCCTGCCGACGTGCTACGTGCCCGGCCCATGTCCATTTCTTCTTGATTTCAACTATGATATCGTTAACCCCCGTTTGTTCCCTGACCCACTCTGCTACTGCACTAGTATGTACAGTATGTCGAAACAACTAGAGCATCCTTTTTTTACGGGCTTGCGCATACACGCTCACACATGTTTGACTCGGCACGCGATGATGATGATGATGAGCACGTTGTCCTCTCTCTGATGACGCTCACCCACAAAGGGGAGAGGCCAAGAACCGGGCGGCAGGATCTTTTAGCTAAAGACCCATGAATCTAAAAAACAACCACTGGAACTTCAGCCTGAAAAGAAACATAGGTAATAAATGAAAATGCTGAATGAGCAAATGGTCAGACTATCAGATGGGACTTACGACTGATATAATGACGGGTTCGGAACCAATAATATGAAGAAAGAAATTTATACTAACACGGTAATTCTTTTTGTTTCCCTTATGTAAGCAAATACAGCAGAACAGACAACCCTGTGACTACTACCTAACGCAATGCTACCAAATAATAAAATTACAGCAACATTTATTTGCAATCCGAACTTTTGAAGTGGAGCGACAAGGTATCTTTTTTCCGTGATAAAAATATCAGCGACAGAATAAAAACAAATGGTATAGTGTTTATGTTTCCTTGCAAAAGTGACATAACGGTGACGCCGTGAGCCCAGCTTTATGTAAGTAATAACTCTATTGCGGAATTCTACAGCGTAACCTGGTGTATGTAACCTCTAACTGCCGAGATACACACCACTGTTTATTCAATAGGAAAATCTTAGATGTTCGAAGTCTCTGACTTTATCCAATGATAATTTGCCTGTTTCCGTGTGCAAACAAGCATTTCTAAACCTTAGTGCTGTCGCGTAAGCCGTATCAGGTAAAATTGGAAAGAGGGGTCCGCTTTGAGATATTGCATTGTCGAAGCACGAGAACGTATGGAAGAAAGAAGACGAAGAAGAACGCAACGAAATTTGGCCAGGGGGGCTGACATCCAGTGCATTCTCTTAGAGCCTCAAGAGCAGTCGCTGGTACCGCGCACCCCGACAGCCTCCTCTGAGCAACTCGGATATGATGAACATCCGATTGCACGTCCCGAAAAGGGGCGCTGGCTCCACCGCCGATAGTTCAACCACGAGCCACGAAGACGTCGTTAAGCGCCGTCAGACAGCTGGCGATTCGGACGACTCATCGGATAAAGAGGCGCGTCGACACTCGGCCAGCGATTCGGACGAAGCCGGTAAATCAAAGGCAAAGCGAGCTACGCCTCCGCTATCACCAAGCAGTTCGGAGGAGGATACTGCAGGCGACAAGAAGCATAGGCACCGGGGATCAGCCAGGGACTCGCAGGACGTCAAGGCAAAACGCCCAAAGTCTTCTGGGCGTCGCAAAGTGAGGGACAGTACATTCGTCGTTGCGGTGCAAGATGCAATGGCAGCCGGGCACAGCGTCACTGAAGAACACGCTAAGCGAGCTACGCCTCCGCTATCACCAAGCAGTTCGGAGGAGGACACTGCAGGCGACAAGAAGCATAGGCACCGGGGAACAGTCAGCGACTCGCAGGACGTCAAGGAAAAACACCCAAAGACTTCTGGGCGTCGCAAAGCGGTCGACAGTCCATTCGTCATTGCGGTACAAGATTCAATGGCAGCCGGGCACAGCGTCGCTAAAGGACATGCTAAGCGAGCTACGCCTCCGCTATCACCAAGCAGTTCGGAGGAGGACACTGCAGGCGACAAGAAGCATAGGCACCGGAGAACAGTCAGCGACTCGGAGGACGTCAAGGCAAAATACCCAAAGACTTCTCGGCGTCGCGAAGCGGTCAACAGTGCATTCGTCGTTGCGGTACAAGATGCAAAGGCAGCCGGGCACAGCGTCACTGAAGGACACGCTAAGCGAGCTACGCCTCCACTATCGCCAAGCAGTTCGGAGGACGACATAGAAGAGAATAAACGCACACACCGGGGATCAGCCAGAGACACGGCAGAAGTCAAGGCAAAACACCCGAAGACCGCTGGTCGTCGCGAGGTGGTCGAGAGTACGTTTGTTGTTTCCGCACACGATGCAAATCCAGCCGGTCACAACGCCACGCATCCTCCAGCGACGAGCGAAGAAAGCGCCCTAGTCGCGGATGAAGTGGCGAAAGCCGGAACTGCTGTGGCGGCCGCCGCCGCAGCCGCTGCTGTCGCCGTGCGCCTGGCGGACCAGAGGACAAACGACGAATGCGACTTGGCGCAGCGGATGAGGCGGTGCAGTGGAGACCCTCACGTGACCTGCATCGTGGTTGCCCTGGGTATATTTCTCGTCTACTGCCTCCTGCGAAAGTAGCCACCTAGTCGACGGTGCGCAACCTACGGCGTAGAACGCGAGTGGCGCTGCGGCATAATACGTTGTAATTAAATATCTGGATACGAGTATAATGAAGCATCACTGTGTTTATTAGGAGCGAAGCTCCTTAGGCCGGCACCCCGCCGTCGCCGTTGAAGCTCCCTGGCACGGTGCCAGCTGTGGCGTCTCCCCCTCACGCGGGAGGATAAATGAGCTTTGTGAGCGCTGGAACGCGGATGGCGTCTGCACGATGCGCAAAGCGCGAACGCATGCGAAACGGAGGCAGATTAGTCTCCCTCTCCCTCTTTCTTCGACCCTGCCCTCTCCCCTCAAACCGGCGAACGCGCGAATCTATCGCTTCACCCTGTCGTCCACCCAGTGGTTGGTCCGTTGCCTGGATAATGAAACGCCGCTCGCGCCGAACGCGGCGTCCGTCCGATTTCTAAGGAGCTTAGCTCATCAGCTGTATTCGTATTGGTACACGGAACAACTGCTGGTTTTTTGTAGGGATGACTGTTGAAAGCAGGCGCCAGTCTTCCGCGCTTACCTAAAACTGTGGCCATTTAAGCGAAGGCAAGATATTTAAGGCATTGACTTTGAGCGTTGTCGATGTAGGGGGCGGCTAGGGTAATCGTCTCGAATATGCGTGGAGTGACTATCGGTCGATCACATTTTTAACAGCATGAATGTTTAGGCTTCGAGTAACTTCGCGTGACTTCCACTAAAACTAGGGCAGGTGTGCGCAACATGTATCGGGCAAGCCCCACACCGATTACAGCAGGTTGGCGAAAAAGCAGACAGAGGAGGGAGATAGCGCAGTGAAGGAGAGTGATGGAGAGCGGTGGGGAAGGAGGTTGGAGGCTGAGGTGGCAGAGAGGAAGAACAATCAAATAAAACAAGATAAACGTTCTTGGCGACGCGTGATTCGAACCCGGGTAACCATAGTCCGAAGGCGAGTGTCGTAACGACTCTGCTTTCCAGGAAGGGTAGCAGAACGAGCATTTATGGGAAGCATATGATGGCGTTGATATAGGTGAGAGAACGAGAAACAGAGAAAGACAGGGTTGATAGCAATGGAAAGAAAGAAAAAGGTAGAGAGTGCAAGAAAGATAGAAAGAAACACAGAGAGAGGGAAGGACATAGCATAGCTATCTATAACTGCTTATCTGTTAGTACAATCGATGGGTTGCTTACGATTGTATTAAGAGCTAAGGAGTTCACCTTTTTGAGTCGTACTTGACTTTTACATTCTGCTGCACGTTGTAGATACCACTTCTGCAAAACTACTGTCATGAAGTGTTTTTTCTTTTTCTTTTGTTTTCTTTTGTTTTGCTTGTTTGTTTGCTGGATTCTTTTTACGCACATGCGCTCTTGAGCTACCCTGGGTTATATATTTCGTGTACTTCCTTCAATAAACTGAGTTGTGAGTTCGCGCCCGTTTGTCTTCTCGCCTTTAGTTTTCGTCTATTGTGTGCGCGCCGAAATGTTTGCAATAATGTCCTCAAACCAACTCGCCCAGCTCTTCATACTTTTACACTTGCGTTCATGCGCATGCTCAGTATTTGTCGATCAGCGCTTTATCAATATTTATCGATCAGCGCTTTATGTCTTAGCGTTTACGACAACGCTTCTTCTAGTGGCCTCCACGAACAGTGAAAGCATTCTACTGCTATCAGCTCCTGTCTCAAAGTCACATGCACAGGCGTGTAATCTTTGAACAAACCCCTGATGACTCTACAGAGAAGCAAAGCATGGCACGCAAATGACAATTCGAACGGAGTGCGACAACGCCACTGAGTGCCCCTGTTAAAGGAGACGCCCTCTTCATATTTTAAAAAAAAAAGACAGTGATATTATTGCAAACAACCTGGTTTTCTAACCTTGTGCATTGTGACCACGTCTGTAAATTTGCCTGCTGCTGTCTGCGACTACTAAGTTCCACTGGACTGCCGACTACTAAGTTCCATGTTTCCCAAGAACTGCAGTTGGAAATAAATAGTTTCCGAGCAATCCAATGTAAACTGCCTGGATCCAATAACTGCGCAGTAAAAAGTTTTCACCGGGAGTCCAGTTGGCTGAGTGCAGTATGTAGAGAGATATTCAGAAAGCCGTATTGGTTGCCAATGTACGGCAGGTGTTCGATAGTTTCTTCAAACCTGCATGCGTCGGAATATGGTTTATTTACTACCATCCCAAGACAAACTATGCGCGTATGTATACGATGCCGCAGCACCTTCAGGGGACGCAGTACGTTTCGGAAGAGTTGAGCAGAGGGCCGATTCCAAATAAACTATTCGAGGAATACGAGTGAGTTGGTGTCATGCTTTTGTGTCGTCTGGATGGCACACGAATGCTCTTGAGTACACAGCACGTTTCTATGGCAGCAGGTGCTCAAAAAAAGCACTGCATTGAGAGCATATGCTCTCAATGCAGTGCTTGCAAGCCTTCAGTGAACACCATGGCTCGCCTACTGCCATGTTCACACAGTGAAGTCAGAAGAGTCCAGATGTTCAAGTAGATAGTCAGAGGGCTTAAGTCACGTAAGCCAGAGTTTCGTCGCTTTTGTGCGGATCATGACTATTTGCTTTCTTCGTAGACAATGAGCGTAGATAGTCATTTGTGATTGTAAAGCGACGACCTCAACCAAGATGTCCGGATACAAATCCTGTCGTGTCATTCATATTTTGTGCTTGAGCGATGTGTTCTATGTCAGCAGAGATTTTGCTCACGTGGCACATATTCACTGTCTCATTCTACGAAAAATTTCCTCTGCTGCCAGGTTGTAGTAAAGAACGTGAAGTGAGCAACAGCTATAAAGAAAGAGCGCCCTGGACGCTTCCAGGCGTCTCGTAATTCGTGCTTGGTTTGGTGTGTTCATCGTGTAAATTGAAGCTAGATATCACGCTTCGGTGGTGCGATGCGTGCAACATTTATCTCAGCGATATATAGAGGCAATGAAACGGTGTGTTTAAAATTTTGGAGGAGTATTTCTCAAAGGACAGTTTTGTTGCGATAGCAGTTGCGTTTGAATTCCAAATAGCCGCAGTTGCCATAATGTCTTCCATTAAGTCCTAGTGTGGTATGAACGAAATAATAATAATGGCTGGTCTTTTGCACGCCTCAACCACGATAAGATCATGAGACGCGCCATAGCGGGGAATTCAGCACTAAGTCAGGCTGGAGCGAACTATCTCAGGTCGACCTCTCTGCAGGGCTTAAAGTCAGGGGGGGGGGGGCCCAGGGGGGCCCGGCCCCCCCTTGGCAGGTCATCTGTACCACTGCTGCACCCACTTGACAAGCTCTGGTGTTGATTTTCTTGGAAGTAGTGATGTGTACGGAGAAATTATGTCTAATATATTTAATTTGTATAACATTCTTATCTATCTATCTATCTATCTATCTATCTATCTATCTATCTATCTATCTATCTATCTATCTATCTATCTATCTATATATCTATATATCTATCTATCTATCTATATATATATATAGATAGATAGATAGATAGATAGATAGATAGATAGATAGATAGATAGATAGATAGATAGATAGATAGAGAGAGAGAGAGAGAGAGATAATGTCGCCACCCTACGAGCCCCCCCCCCCTCCAATGATGAGAGACTTTAAGCCCTGCCTCTCTGCCTTCTAATAAATCATTCTCTCTCTCTCTCTCTTTGCCCGATGGGATTCTTCAATGTGCACCCAAGTTAAGTACGCGGGTGCTATTGCATTGAGCCCGCATCAAAATGTGGCCAACCATAGCCGGGAATCGAAACGGCGACCTCAAGCCCAACTCCTGACCCTGCTAACAATACGAACGAGAGGCGCGCATGCGTTGTCCGGTTTCGAGGAGGGAAAGGCGTGCCAGCATGAGCCGAGAAAAGCGGTGATTTCGATGGTAGCCGTTTTCCCGAGCGCTTAAATATTGCACATCGCGTGACCACGCCCGCGCAAAGTGGAAGAGATCAGGCAAATTCTCTTTTATACTCACTGCGCATGCGCACGCCTGTTCACGTGGCTGAACTCATCCGCAATACATGAGACGTGTCTTGGAGGTGACGTGCAGCGGATGTAAGACAAAGCCGGAATGGCTGGCGGCTTCGTGCCTACTTCCTACTTGCGTTCACCTTTCGTTGGGTGTCATGTAACCGAAAGTGTTGGTGGCAGTAATTTGAGAGGTATAGCACGAATTGTTTGCTCTCATCCACCACTGCGGTTGATTGAGCCTGGATTATGAGTCGTGCTGCTCGCGGGGACCGAGTGAGGTCTGGCAATGCAAAACCGGCTTGTTACAGTTACACCATGCTAGCTAACTTAATTACTGCTACAACAATCACCGCAATTCACACAGGTGACAAAACGACGAACCTCACTTCTAGTACTTTCTTCAACATTTCGCTGTTGCTGTCAGCATGACGCCTTTCAGGCGAAACTGAAACATCGGATGAGAGCACAGTGTAATGCGCATTTTGCAATCGTACAAGCGTGCACATATCATAAATCTTGAGCAAGGCGCTCGTGTGTAATGTCCATCCACAATCGAACATGTCAAACAACAAGTCCTCGCTCTCTGTTTAGGGCAGCATTACTTTCACCACCACCACCGCACACCACTGAGTACACCGCGCTCGCACCGTTCGCGCACTCATCACACGCTCAAAAATTACTCGCCACAGCCATTGTATCAGCCATTGGCTGATTTGAGCATGGCGCGCTCGGTCGTTACTGGGGCCACCGCGGGAGGTCGCGACTTGTCCACGCGTGCGTGCGCGCGCGATCGCACGGAAAAGCCGCGTATTCGAAGAAAAAAAAATTGGCCGCGTATCTGCGTGCTTCGCTGCAAATGTCGTCGAAAGACGATAGTCTTGTGCCGACTGCACTGCATGAGCGGCATGAGTACCACAATTTAATAGCTGGGCTAGCCGCTGGGCTCGTTCTTCGGACGTTTTCCGGGCGCGCTTAGACGGACGCCGGCGTTTCTCCGCTGAAATTTGGTCGTCGGTCTTTTCTCTGCGTTCTCTGATCATGTCTTGTAGAGTGGGTCGTATTTAATCAAGCGGCCATATATGTTTTGCCTTGCCTGAGACAGCGCTCTTCTACGATGAATCAGCCGCATCTGGCTGGCATTGATAAAACAGAAGAGGACGCCATCTACAGCGCTACCGGGGAACATCGGCTTGTGTTGAACAATGTTTCAGCCAGGTGGCAGCACCACAGCCAGCCACAGCGTCGAAGTTAAATCACTGGGCGGAGACTTGTTTTTACACAGCAGCGCCGCGTAATAAACACTAGGATCTTTATAATTACGTATCTATAGATTTTGTTTTAAAGGAACACTGTGAATAGTACTAAGGTATTGATGATGTGCCTCAGATATGCGTAATATTAGATTTTTAATTGCCCCCGCTCACCCGTATGAACACATCCTCCTCGGTAAAGACTGGAGGTCGTAAGGCAGGGGGTTAAAGTTTGGCCAGCTAGCTGAATCGTGTGACGTGCCGACAAACAGACAAACAGACAGACAGACCAAAATTTCTCCGTTTAGGTATCCCAAGAAAGACTATCGTCTTTAAAAAGAGAAAAAGTGCTGAAGGTCATGAGGCGCGCGTGACGCATTTTCTTATTTTTTTTCAATACGGTAGCTAAGAGGGCTTGTTGGTACGTCCACATAGTTATTCCAAAACAGCTCACAAACGGGACAAGAACGAACCACACGACACAGCCCTTGTGTCGTGTGGTTCGTTCTTATACCGTTTGTGCCCTGTTTTAGAATAACTATGGGTACTTTCTTTCTCCATGCCTTCTCTCCCTACTTAGCGTCCAGCGCTTTCGTCGGGACGAGAGCAGAGAGAATGCAATTGCAGCGTGCGACAAATCTTTGCAACTCCGCTCGTACAGGACGGATTCTAAAAATTTTTGCGGTGGTGAATTCGTGAGACAATAAGCTCCTTTAGTGAATCCATTCCACGGCTCCTTGGCAAAGTGTTGCAGGGCCCCTTTAAGCATGGCTTATGCGCAATAAGTGTTTTAGCTGGCAGTCAGCGCTTGTCCTGTGAAGTTCTCTTCCTTTCGTCTCTCATTCTTTTCGCGCTGTTAATTATTATTATAAAGGGATTTGATTTGCTTCAATTTCTACATTGTATGATTGTCTGGACTAATGTGGTTTATCTTGATTTTAAGGAAATTTTCAAGCATGTTATCACGTGTTGTACGGCTTTAAATACAGGCAAAAAAGTGATGGTCATTATTATTATGCTTTTGTTAATTTCATTGAGTAACTATTCCATGGGTATAGTTTTAAACTTTATAGTTACGTGTGCGGAATTATATATATATATATATATATATATATATATATATATATATATATATATATATATATATATATATATATATATATATATATATAAGATTCTGTCTGGTACAATCGCCTATCAGATGCGTTTTGATGCTAGTAGCCGGTTATGCGTGAATCGTTACACAAGAGGTCTCTGTACAGTTCTATTTTGGTACCTCCTAATGAACTATTCATAATATGTGCCTGCTTCTCTTGCGATACAAAAAAAACTTCAAACTTCAAGCTTTGAAAAACAAAGGAAAAAAGAACGCCTTTTCATCGTCTCGAATAAATATTGATCCTTCCGTTATGGAAAAACCTAAATTAAACAAATATGTTTTAGACAGAGAGAGGAAAAGAAAGAGAAAAAAAGCTCATGTAGTTTAACGCTTTGGAAAAAAATTCAACCAGTCACGCTTCGCGGACACTGATGAAACAGTGACGCTGGTTGCCCTCTCATCATCAGCCTATCACATTTCTATATTTTGCAAGTCTTTCAGATATATTGTATCACAGCTCTTTTAAAACATTCATTGTTAAGCTTTGAGGTGGTAGTATAGCCGTAACCTTCTATAACCACAAAGTGTCACGCACATCGCCGTGATGCGCTTAAACTCAATGTTCTTTAGTGGTAAACCGCATTACGCGCTAACCCTAAAGCGATTGAGTAGAAAACCTTTAGGGTGTGTCCTGCGCCCAGCATGTAATCCCGTTGCAGCGCGCATGATGGGCGCTGCGGTAAGCTCTTACGCACTTTTATATATATATGGAACGTACTACCAGGCGTAATGGCGGAACCTCAATTGTGAGAATGAGACTGCGGTAAATCAAGTGAAAAAGTTATTACCTCCAAGAGCGCCATAAACACTTCCAGACGCTTCTTTAGGCGAGTATCAAGCAACATACAGCCGTATGAATAATCTACCAATCCTTCCCATGAACGCTTTGCCATTTTTCACTGGCACTACAGATGAAACACTAACATCAGACCTGCTTCCTGCATTCTTACTGAGAGTGTCGTGTGTGAGAGAACGCCTTACGAGATCGTTGGGCGTGTAAATTGACGTCACGAATATGGCGCTTTCCTCGGACACTATGTTAGCAAGCCTTTGGTCGTCTCCCGGCTCCACTCTGACGTATATACATGCGTCCTATTTCTAGAGACACGCGTGAGCAAACTGTGCTTTTATATCACTAATGCTTGAATCGCGTACTTTCGCGCTATGTCTTAACGACCGACCGCTCCGTAACACGCCGCCTATCGCTGAGTAATGAGCGTTCCCTACAGGAACACAAAACAAAGCATTTCGAAATGATTTATTACACAAAACACTGCGTGTTGGATAGCGTGTAGTACAGGTGATGTAATGAATTATCATAGAAATAGTAACAAGAAAATAACGCTAATAACAGAAGAAAAGGTGATGCAGTATAGGTGCTACAATCAAGCATATTCTACTATACAGAGCCATGTTAGCGCTTTAAACTGCTTCGGAAAACACACTCCACAAGTACCACGCCGGGCCAATGTAAGTCGTGGTTGCAGTGCTTGTTATTCGGTTTCATAACTATGAAATAAACATGACACATGTACGCATATGAATCAGTGACCTATTGTCGAGCATTGCTCGACCCCGAAGAAATATCGGCCGATGATCGCTACTTATGATATGACCATCATCGCACTGTAATGTGCACCTCGCTTCGATAGAACTGACGTACGTGCTCTAACTTAAGCGCCGCCATTACCTGTATTTCATATTTGCATACCTGTGAGCAAATCAGCAACATAGAGCCTAGATTTCAAGAGGACAACGCCGCAAAACCGGTCCTGAAGCACAGATCACTTAAGAATCCGCTTTATTTACGACGTTTGGTTGCAGATCACCAGATAAGTAGAAAAAAAATCTGTTTTTCCGCAAGGGATAGCATCTCATTGCGATGACAACAAATTGGAATGTTACACGCAGTAAGGCTAGCAGCTTTTAAATGCGAAGCATTTCTTAACGAACTTCGGCGACTTTGAGCGTATCTAGCTATCTATCTAGCCGCCTATACGACTTTGTGCTCTCCTGGCCGTATCGTTAATGGGATTTATACCAAATTTGGTATGGCATAACATGAGCGTATGACGAACATAAATGACTGGTCATATCATGAAAATCGTGAATAACTTGTCATGAAAAGTATGATTTACATGCCACGCTCATGGCACGCTCGAGGCCGTTTCGTTAGCTTGATATACACCAAATTTGGGATTGAGTGACGTGACTGTATGACGAACATAAATGACAGGTGGTACCTAATAAATAATGACGTGCATGTCATGAACAACATGGCTTACATGCCACGCTCATGGCACGCACGCGGGCGTTTCGTTAGCTTGATATACAGCACATTTTTTATTGTGTGACATGACTGTATGACGAACATAAATGACAAGTGGTAATATGGAAATCATGACATGTCATGAGCGACATGACTTGCATTCCACGCTCATGGAGCACTCGATTCGTTTGCTTGATATACACCAAATTTGGTACTGCGTGACATGACTGTATGACGAACATAAATGACCAGTGGTAATATGGAAATCATGATATGTCATGAGCGACATGACTTGCATGCCACGCTCATGGCGCGCTCGCGGCCGTTTCGTTTGCTTGATATACACCAAATTTGGTATTGAGTGACGTGGCTGTATGACGAACATAAATGACCAGTGGTAATATGGAAATAATCACTTGTCATGTGCGACATGACTTGCATGCCATGCTCATGGCGCGCTCGCGGCCGTTCCGTTACCTTGATATACACCAAACTTGGTATTGAGTGACGTGGCTGTATGACGAACATAAATGACAAGTCGTAATATGGAAATCATGACTTGTTTTGTGCGACATGACTTGCATGCCATGCTCATGGCGCGCTCGCGGCCGTTCCGTTACCTTGATATACACCAAACTTGGTATTGAGTGACGTGGCTGTATGACGAACATAAATGGCAGGTCCTAACATGTAAAACATGACATGCAAATTATGTAAAGCATGATTTGCTTCCTGGCTGCTTCGCATTACATCGATTTCCACAGTGCGTGGGATCTGCCGGCTTTTTTAAATCACAATGTTGCTTAACTCAACAGGATGCACGTATAAGAAAATACGGCCACTCCAGAAACCGAAGCCGCTTTCGGGTTCTCCGCCCTCTAAATGTGAAGCACGGCAAGTTTACGAGCTGCATCGTGACGCCTGTCGAGAGAGCGCGTTCGCAAGCGCTCGCGCGACCACGGCCTTATGAGCAAATATCGTAGTTGCTGCTCAAGACATGGAAGCACACACTAGCCGCCACGCTTTTGCACCGCGTAGTCGTACATCAGCGGCTGCGACTTCCCCAGATATTAACGTGATAGCGTTCAAGAGCTCGTTTCTCAGAAATTCCTGCGTCGGCGTCGGCGTCGTTGGTTGTGAGCGAAAAATCATCATCTTGTCCGTGACCGAAAAATAAAGAAAGATGCAAATAAAATAAATAATAAAAATTTCCGGGTCCGAGTGAGGATCGAACCCGGGCCGCCTGCGTGGCAAGCGGGTGTTCTACCACACAGCCACGCCTCTCTTTTTTTTTTCTTTCTTTCATGGTATTTATTCAACTCAAACATGGCAGTAATTCAATACACACAGAAAACTAATATGTTCATTCTTCTATCGCGACACAATGACGAGCACACAACACTAAAGAATGTACCAGCTATAACGGCCTTTTTTGAAATGTACTCTAGAATGGCGGTAAGGATAAACACCTCACCAACCACGCCTCTCCTTGGAAATACTGTGAAAATAACTTCCTCTGCTTGCAAATGCAGTGAACATAACTTTCATGCTTCGCAAACGCAAGCGTCCTTTACATAAGTATCGCCATATAACATGTAATATACCAGGAATATTGCGTGGTACCAGCGTACATAGCAATCGGGCGCCAGAATATGTGACTATCAAAACGATTTCATGATTTAAAGCCGGCCCACCCATTACAAACGGCACACACCTTACTGCGCGTATTCCCCTAACACCACGTAGTGGGTGCATAGCAATTATGCACTAAGTGGTTGAAGTAGGCACTCGGGACAGGATGTCGCTATCGCGTTCAACTCTTAAAGGGGCCCTGCAACACTTTTCCAAGTAGCCATGGAATGGATTCACTAAAGGAGCTTAGTGCCTCACGAATTCACCGCCGCACAAATTTTTGGAATCCGTCCAGTACGAGTGGAGTTACAAAGATTTCTCGCACGCTGCAATTGCATTCTCTCTTCTCCCGTCCCGTCGAAAGCGCTGGAAGCTAAGCAGGGAGGGATGGCACGGGGAAAGAAAATACGTCACGCGCGCCTCGTGATCTTGAGCGATTTTTCTCTTTCTTTTTTTCTTCGAATACGCGAATTTTCATTGCGATCGCGCGCGCACGCGTGGACAAGTCGCGGCCTCTCGCGGCGGCCTCTGTAACTACCGAGCGCGCCATGCTCAAATCAGCCAATGGCTGATACAAAAAAATCTCTCGTCGGTGACGAGTGATTTTTGGGTACGCAACGTCATTTGTCGAGAGAAGAGAAAGAAATTTCTGGCTGACTTTGAGAATTTATTGTGAATTCCACGCCGCGTGCTGCGCTATAATATTTGGCTCGCGTGTTCTCGAGAGCCTGGACTACCGATCGGCAGCGTTTTCTGAGCATGCTCAAAAAGTGTTGCAGGGCCCCTTTAAAGGCGAAGATTAAGGGTCGCCCAATTTTTGATAATTTGGTTCAAATCTAGGAAACAAGAATGTAGACAAAAAGTAGCCAGGACGTTTTTTGCCGCCACCAGCGACCTAAAAAAGAGGTATAAAAAGCACGTCTGTAAAGCCTACAGAGTATATGACCGTGGCGCAGTGGACAGCGTGTCCGGCATCTATTGTCGTGTACCGAGAAATCGTTGGTTCCATCTGATCGTTTGCCATCTGATGGCGTTCATTCTGACGTCATTTTCGTGACGGAAATACGCCGTTCAAGTCTTGGTGGACTCCGGCATAAAACACTTTCATGTTAAAAAAAAAACAGTCTCGTTATTCTCTGCAGGCGTTTCCCGTCTTTTTTGGCATAATTCGTGACGCCAGCAGTCTGTTCACGTCATGATGAAATAGGCTGTGTAATAGTCCATATAAGAGGGATGTCATTTTGGAATTGTCTCCCACGATGCTTTGCCATACATTCACATGCCTGTTCTGTCTTGTCTCGCATGACATAAGTAACTTCGTTTTGTGCGTTTTCGATTGTGCAAGCGGATATAACAGCGCGTAGCCGTAAAGTGCGAAATCTTGATAGGCTGAACGCGTAGTGTTGACATTGTCCACGTGTTTTATTAAAAGAAAAGCTGCGTGGACGCGGAAGCGCGTGCAGGGATGGCAGTGAAGGCGAGAAAGAAACCATTTCCTCGTTTTTGAAATCGGTATGGTTTAGTGGCTTTTTAACATTACAGTCACCGAGCAATGGCGTTTCCTACACGTGATAGCAGCGCCGTAGCGCACCCCGAAGCGTCTGGAAGAAGAAAATGTGTCCGTTGCGGCACTCGAACCTAACGAGATGCGCGCTTCTCCATTCGAGACCGGGTAGACCATGGCCACGCGTCTAACATACATTTTTTTTTGTGCACAGCTAGTGGCCCACGTAGGGGAAACCGGGCGGTTTAAAGAAAGCCGCATAGCGGGCCGTTGTATAGTTCACAGTGCCTATACAGAATACACTGACGTAATTAAACTCCATATCTTCAAAAAGAACATCTTCATCCACGAGAATACCGCAGACAACAACAAAAAAAAAAAATTAAATCACAGGAGCAAGAACAAAGACAGCGGCTGTTTTTGAGGTAGATTACGTAGGCCTGTCCTCGTAATATTCCATATTGACCATGACGGCCGTTGCCTGAGCATATGCTTGCCGATTTTAACCATACTAATTTTGCGTGGTCATTGTCCTTGCTGGGCATCTACTCTGAAGACAAGATAAGTGGCATATTTTTGGTTGTAAATACCGGAATGTGTGCCCTGCATTAATAAAGTTCTTTGCCTGCCTGCCTGCCTGTATTAATATCGACTCAAAAAATGCCACCTAATGATTAAGTGATGAATGCTGTGCGGAGCATTTTAGGGGGCCAGACTGTCGCGTGCTGTGATCGTATGCTGTCGTCGTCGCATGGCGTAACGTAGGCAAAACCACATGTAGCATAGCCATCTCGGCGCGCGCTCGCGCCAAAGAGAAGTCTTTATCCTCTTGTTGTTCGAGCGCCTTGATGATGATATTACCGGAGACAAAATCACGCAAAGCACAGTGTTGCATATTAAGCGCGCGCTCGCGTTAAAGAGAAGTCTTCTTCCTCTTGTTCATCGAGCGCCTTGATGGTGACATTAAGTGCAGATCGCTTTCAATAAAACTACGCATAGAAATTAAAAAAAAGGAGGAAGCAAGCGAGAAATCGAAAGATAGATAAAGAAAGGGAAATACAGGAAGAAAAATAGAAATAAACAAAAATAAAGAGCATCAAAAAAGGCAGAAAGAAACGGGAAAATACAAAAAGGAAAGAAAGAGAGGGGGAAAGAAATAAAAAACGGAAGCGAAACAAACAAGGCTGCCCAGCTCCGCACTTCCTTCAGGCTTGGCAAGTTGGCACCACTTGTGCGAAGATGCCTTAATCTTTGGTAAATAACGGAGGCTGTTTCAGAAGGCCGGCTGAACCTGTATCGTGGACGTTTCACTGAACATTTGTAAAGGGTTTGCGTGCGTGCAAGCGTGATGCAAGGAAGAAAGTAAAGTGGCTCCTGTGGACTCCGGTTTCCGATGACGACTGTAGTCTTTGTGATAGATATACACGGTCAGGAAACATAGAGTAGACGGGTGTTGTTTCAAGAGTATTCAAAACGATATTCAGATTTTTGACGACCAGCTTAACATACTCATCCGATTCCGTCATTTCTAATAGTGTATACTAAATATGGTTGCCTTCAAACATTGCTCGTATAGCAATTGTTGTAAAACGCGATGAATGAGACGCAATGCGCTCTGCCACCGGTGACCCGTAAATGCTGAAATGTTGTACGCGCAGAAAGTGAATGCGGAAACCCGAAAAAAGAGCAACGGTTTTTTTTTTTTTGCGAGGCTCCAGCGAATGCGGCCTAGACAGCTCTCACAAGATAAATTGCGTTATGGACGGCTGGTTAAGAAACAAAGTTCTGTTTTGCTCGTAATATCGTGAAGCTGAAGAAATGCGTACGGAATGAAAGCTGCAGAAATGTGTGCACGTGCGCGAAAAAAAGAAAGGTGGAGGGAGAAGAGAGCATGAGTGAGGGAACCACGAAAATGAGAGCCGAGAAACGCAGAAGGCCGAACTTACTCGTGGGTTGAAGGGTTCGCACTTTCTCTAGTTTATATGCTTGCGAAAGAACAATGGCAGTAAAAGCAGCAAAACACCAAAGCCGTTATGAAGGTTTCATAACAAATCAGTTAGTTGTCAGCTGAATGCAAGAGATATGAAACTCTTTCCGACTGGAACGCTCTTCCAAAATTCATTTCTGAGTTGCATACGATTTTCTCGTTTACTTTGATTTTCCATTCCTTCTTTGGCCTGTCAAGACGTGCAGTGTTACGAAATAAATAAATAAATAAATCAACCAATAAATAGGAACTTAGTGAGTGGAGGAGTTTTGAAAAGACGAAAAAGGGGCGGCTGGCGTATGGCCTTTCATTTCTCTTTCTGTGGGGCATGCATGCATCCATTTATTCCATGGGTCACTGAGCATCAGACGCAGGCTTCCACGGCCTTGCTTGGGCGAGGCTTTGACCAAGCACGTGGCGTCGCTTGAATGCTTGAAAGGAAAGTTTCGGAGGCGCTAACTCACGCCCATCTGTGGCGCCGCGAAACGTTCGATTTCGGACGCAGGCTGATAATTTCGGCTGACAAATGTTGTATTCCTGATGTCAAGAGTCGATCCAGGCGAATTGCTGCATAGAGAAATATGGGGCGCGAGAACAAAATGCATGAAACGGCCAGGGCGCGTTATTTCAGATTGCGTACGAGGATGCGTCCCTCACCTTTTGAAACCACGGCGCTACGCCCTCTCTTGCTTTGTGTAGTAAATAGTGAACAGTGTTCACCACATAACGATACAGTGGTAGAAATATGGTACCGTACTTTGGTAAAATTGTAGTACCTGTGCACTAACAAGCTAGTGTTTAGCGATGAATGCATCGGGTGAACATATTACAAAAATTATTATGTACTTGAGTTCTAGCCTCAATTATGAAGGAGTTGACAACCAGCGCGAATGCTTACTGGAAAGGAAAAATAAACGTACCGTTCGAAATAGAAGGATGCGAATGCGAAAGTGAGTATAAATGGGTTCTCATGACCTGCGAAAGTTAACAGACCATTTTAAAGCCTGTAGGCAGAGATACCATTAAAAGGGGTTGGAAGGCGGGGATTCGTGGTTTTGCCACACGTCCACAAACATTCGCATTGTATTGAGAAAGTGGCGAGAAATTTTGGTGCAGATGTATTTGGCGCAGCGCCGCGCAAGTTGTCTCCATTGTGCGCCCTTATGAGCGCTAGGAAGAATGGCAGCTGCGGCATAAACCACAAACGCAAGTCTGTGGCATACAGAACGGAGGTGATACGTGGGGTTGTGTTTGTCTGTGGCAGGGTTTATGCGGGCCAAACGGGAAGAGGCATAAATGAACAGCTGTTGAAGCATTCGTATGCTTCAGGTTTTGATAGCGGTGAGAACTTGGCGGTAAACTGTAGGTCCTGCGCTAATCTCAAGCAACTCTTTCATGAAACGAAAGTGTTGAGGCGTGCCATAGGAACAATATCGTGTGAAATACTGGAAGAGTCTGTGATTTTGAGGCTCGGTCCTCATAAGTGCATTAACCAACCTACTGTTTATCAACGTAAAAAAGCTAGAAGTTTTAGGGTAGATAAAGGGCCTTTAGGATGCTGCGAGATACTGTCGCAATTGCTTGTGCTCATGTGAGCTGTAACGCGTGGAAGTTTGATGTTTTCAATCAATGCAGTTGGTAGTCCGTGCCTGTCCCGCTTATTTTGTCTACTTGCGTCCCGTTCGCTGCGCAGTTTAATTTCAGTTTCATTGAAAAGGGGTCTCATGACTGTTATGAATGATCTGCGGAAACATAAAGCCGTTGCGAAAAAGGCAACCGCCATAAAAATGACAGGTGGATTATGACAGAGGCTGTTTGTTAATGACTATTCATTAAATACAAATACCTCTTTTTTAGAGTGAATTACTGCTTGCCTTGCGGGCAGTAACACAGTCTCGAGCATACCCAATTTTACAATATTATGCTGTCTGTAAGGGTGCCTATTTGACAGCACTCGGCATCGATGCGCTATGGGGACAGTCAAGGTAGAGCACGGACTCACAGTACGAGCTGCGTTCTTTCAGAAAAGGAGTCGAAGAGGACGACTCATTAGAAGACGCTGGAGAGGGAGACGCATTACAATGTTCCAAGGCTTCGCTACGATTATGTAGGGTACGAAAAGGGAGCGGCCCGGTGGCTATCAGCGGGTCATGGTAGGCCTTGCAGTGTTCCACACTGACAATGTCGCGCCATCGACGGCACGACATTGTCAGTGTGTCCGAAGACGGTTCGATGATTTCGATAGGGTAGTTAACCGGAGATGATTGTTTGGTGACACGGTATGGGCCCTCGTATTTGGGCAGCAGTTTTGAAGAGAAGCCAGTAGCAGTGATGGAACCGAGAGCATACGAGAGCACCCGGGAGGAACGTGGGAGCAGAATTGGCGGTGTCACTACGAATGGTTTTTTGTCGCTCTTTATCATGCGTAGTAAAGGTCTTCGCAAGCTCACGACACTCTTCAGCATGTCTGGCTGTGGCAGAAATAGGCGCACACTCAGATGGATCCGACTTGTATAGATGGATCGGGTCGATTATGTGCGACGGGTGCCTGCCGTAGAATAAGAAGGGCTAAAAACCAGTAGTGCTTTGAGGAGCGGTATTGTAGGCGTAGCTGACGAACGGCAGAATGATATCCCAATTTTTGTGATCAGCGGCGACGTACACTGACAGCATGTCGCCAAGCGTACGGTTAAAGAGTTCGGTGAGGCCATTCGTCTGCGGGTGGTTAGGCGGTGAGCAGCGTGACACTCTTTAAGAATTGCTTCAACGACTTCCGACAAGAAGACACGGCCTCGATTGCTGAGCAGCGCCTGAGGTGGGCAGTGACGCATCATGAATCGGTGGAGCAAGAAGGAGGCAACATCGCTCACTGTAGCCGCTGGCAGAGCGGCGTTTCGACCGATAGCGTGAGATAGTCAACAGCGATGATGGCCCAGGGATTTCCACTCGACGTCAGAGGAAGTGGCCCGTATGAATCGATGTCGATGCGCCCAAACGGGCGGTCAGGGCAAGATAATGGTTGTAGACCTGTCGGCGACAGGTGAGTGAAAATGCTAATGCGATGCTCTAAAGCGTTAGTGCTATTGAGAAAGGAGAAGCTTCGTGGCGGCAGTTGTCAGCTGCCGATGAAATCGCCTCGCGAGCATCACCATGAATACGGCATGCGCCCAAGCGGCAGATGAAGCAGCCATAGCATTGGCTCTCACAGTGACCAAGGCCACGTACGTGGTCAGCGATTGACAAACGGCAATTCTCGATTTTGAAAATGGGTGCATTTCGCAAGAGGCGTACCACACGCTCCAGCGACTTCCCAAATGCCCGGGAGACGCCGGCTTCCATAACCGGAGGCACTTGCTACGGATCCCTGCACACATCGGAGTGAAGACCCCCCGAAGAAGCAGCTCACCTCGTTGCTCGAGGCCTCACTCACCGAGCACATCGGGGGAAGGAGAGCCCCCCGCGGGACACTGCAAAGGTCTAGGCATGGGAGTATCTATCTTATGACCAGGTTCCACGACATCACGATACACTTCCAGTTGCACAAACGCGAACACTTATCCCCTCACGCAAGGTTAGACAAGACGCGAGCGGTAGACTGCAATCAACTAAGAACGGATTCATACAGGAATGCCTAGACTCATGCACGCCATGTATCAAGAAATGCATGCTGCAAACAGACGCAGATCATGTGATGAGGTTCCCACGCTTAGTCACTCGCTATGGGAGCGTCAAGATTTAATAGAAAATTCGGACAGTGCCGATCCCTTCATCTTTATTATTATTTTTTTTTGCCAGTATTCGCTTGCGCTGGAAGATCGCACTGCTGAGCTCGAACTTTATAGTACAACTTTGGGCCGTGCGGTGAGCAGAAAAAGCCGCTTCAAGACAAGGTCTCGCAACTGCATTCGCGGCTGGTTCCCACAGCCAGGTAGGAGACACCGGACACGAATATTGTTGATTCGGCACGTCTTTCTATAGTTTACGCCCTTCTATGTTTACATCCTTGTAGGTTTACGTCCCTCTATAGCGTTAGCTAGTTTAAGGAAAACTGCACGGCAAGTGTATCTGCGAGAATATTTTGTTATGGCTCTAGCACTTTGCGGCATTGCAATTTACAAGAAGCACGCCAGAATTTGCCTCAAACCAACCTGAAGTGGAGTGTCGACTGGAAAGTTATGAAACCCAAATAGAAAAAAAATTGGCCGCGTATCTGCGTGCTTCGCCGCAAATGTCGTCGAAAGACGATAGTCTTCTGCCGGCCGTACTACACTGTTTTGCCTTGCCTCAGACAGCGCTTTCTCTATGTTGAATCGGCCGCATCTGGCTGGCCTTGATAAAATAGAAGAGGCGCTGCGTGAGACATGGACGCCATCTGGCAGTGCTGTCGAGAAACATCACTTTGTGCAGAACCCAGCAGCAACATATTGTCGGCCGAGGGCTTTTTTCGTGCATAGCGTCGCTTTTTGAGCGCAGCCTAAGAAACGCTGGGGTCTTCATAATTACGTATCTATGTATTTTCTTATAAAGAAACATACCAGAGACTACTTATTTATTGACGTTGCTCCTCAGACATGCGTAACATTTGCTTTTTGATCGACAATGTTCACAAGTATGAACAAAAATACTTGTGGAAGATGGCTGGGCGCTCAGAAAGTGGTTAAACTTTGGCCGGGTGGCTGAATCGTGTGACGTGCCGACAAACAGAGAAACAGACAGACAGACCAAAATTTCTCCGTTTAAGTATCCCAAGAAAGACTATCGTCTTTAAAATACAAACTCATATAACAAGGAAGTAATGGTTCGAGTTCGCAGTTGTGTAGGCATAGGCAGTGGAGTGACATACCCATAGGGCCAATGGGGACGATTTTTCCGTTTCCGGCGATGGTAGCGGTGCCTGGGAGCCGCGGCACTTGACTGGATTGCTAAAATTAACATGAGGCGAGCCAATCCAAAAAGAAATATCCAATATGGCCGCGCCCGTTACCGGTCGTACCGGCCGCTTGCTAGCTCGCGTTGCCGCCGGCCGCGCGGTCGCGACGTCGGTTCAAGCCTTTTGCGTTCTACTTGCTGCTACCCCGTCTCCCCCCCGTTATTGTCGATGTACGTACATGATGTGTGCATTTGTTTTTCTGCTTCGTTGTTGCCGCTGTGGTAGCGTGACGAATGGTGGCGAGCGGCGCCGTCGCGGCTGCTTAGCAGCCGCTTTCGGCGCTCGCTCGAGAAGCAAAAAGCGCAAATAATTTTCTTCACGTGACATTTTATTGAAGTAAACGTCAATAGCTGCACGCTCAGGCAATAGTAGGGCTATGTAACTGTGGTAAAACCTGAATACAGGAATGCGTAGATCGAACACACAAAAACGCATAATACAAGCATAATACAAGCACAGTTGGGTAAGCATAGAAAGGAACACCACAGCGTAAATATGTGTACACTCGTACGATTTGTACACATTGAGAGTAATAGCATGAAGCGGAACATTTACATTGAAATACATCTTAATAAAACATGTTGTTGGAATGGTTGGTTCATACTGTGCAAAAGGTAATGACGCAACGCAAGCCGAATAAAAGAGGTACAGGAGAAACGTCCTTTTATGTACCTCTTCGTTTTGTTTGCCCTGTTTTGCATCATTACCTTTTGCGCAGCATTAAAATACATGAGTGTGTACACAGAGGGTACCAGCTGAGAGTCCCAGCGTTTAGCTCTTGTAGACGAGCCCATGGTGCATAATTGGATTAATGGCATAATATGCTGCAATGCTACGGCATATTATATTGTAAAGGCACCGAGACAAATCAACCGTACGGCTTGTCTATCCCTGGCCATGTTTTCCTCCAGGTGAGTGTGTAACAGGCAGGCTTATGTGACTTGAAAAGGATGTGTGTGATGCGTTAATTTTTAAGTAATAAAGGGAGAATAATGCAACAAAGGGTGATCAAGACTCAGTTGCAGCGGTGACCTTTGAAAATTTGAGGAAACGTGGCTGTAACTGGTGCACAATAGGAGTTATTATTGAAGTTTTAAATTGTGCAGAACACTGACGGTAACCCAATATATGCATGAATATGAACAGCTTATGAGAAAAATAAGCAGGATAAAGCACAAAATTGAAGTGCAACTTCACTATTTTCATACCAGGTATCATATTGTACCGACTATAATGCTGGGAGATTTTGTGAGCAGTACTTAAATCGCAGTTGAGGAACGCTGCATAGTTTAATCATAATCTGCCATCTGCTAGAACTGCGTCTCATGTCATTCATTGGTTTGGCAAGTGAAACACCACAGTTTGCAATATTCATTTGAAAAGCTAGTAACGGAGTCACGCTAAACAAACAGTAGATTTCATAGTTTCAGGAAGTATGGAAGCCTGCTTCTATTTCACACTAACATACATGTCAACTCATTCGCAGCTTCCGCACACACCCCTTTGGAATCGTTGCAGAGCTGAGCGCTTGATCTAGTGTATTTTTAATGCCTGGGAATTGCAGACACCATTGGTTTTTCCGAGGAGCACAACATGACACAATTATCATGACCAGAGGCTTGCAAATTAAAAATAACGTTTAGCATTTGAGTCCTGCTGACAGCTTTTTGGATTTTGTGGGCCCTTGAATAAATGCATGCTTCAACCTTCATTGCTTGCTGCGGTGGTCTAGTGGCTATGGTGCTCGAGTGCTGACCTGAACGTGGCGGGTTTTTGAATCCAAGACGCGGCAGCCACATTTAGATGGAGGCAGAATTCTTTAGGTCCATGCGATTAGATTTAAGTGCGTGTTAAAGAATTTCAGGAGCTCAAGATTTCCGTAGCCTTCCACTATAGTGTCTCTCATTATTATATTGTGGTTTTGGGATGTAAAAGCCCCAGAATTATTATTATTATTTAACCAACTCTTTTTTTCGCAATATTTATTTTGAATTAATTACACTGTTACTGCTCATAGGCTGCTTCAGTGTAAAGCCAGTCAAAAATAATTGAATTCGGACATTTCTTGCGAGGGTGGATGCGTGATTGCTTTTCTATCCATGTCAAGTAGACATAGAAGAAGGCAGAACGACTGGGCATTTCCATCGCCTTTTCGAAAGTGTCAGCATTTTCCAATAATGAAGCAATCCAGAACCTCTGGTCATAACAATACTCACACCGATAGGGCACTCAAGGCGTCCAGAAAGTACAAAGTTCACCAGGCAAACTTATACAATGCAAAAGTAGTCGGTGCATTATGCATGTAACCATAGCTGAAATATCAATGCATATACATAAATAGTGGCATACATACATAAAAATATAGACATGTATAAAAAATAGTGCATGTATACATAAAAAAGAAACAGTGCAACACATGTCAATATAGGAAATGTGCGCAGAAGGCTGCACTAAAAATCCAATTCTACATACTCGAGTTCTTGAAAGGCACAGGATAAATTCAACCTGCTAATTTACGGTTTTTGTAGCAGGAGTGCTGTGCCTCAACTTTGTTTGTTGTGTACTTCTGTTCATGAATGTAAGGTGGCAGTGTAGCTTTGCACGGCAGAATATATTGGCAACCCAAGTGGTGCAGCACTCTAGGAAGGCACGCTGTTCCAAGCCATCGGTCAATGTGTAACGCAACTTGTCGTCCTGCTTTTTCAGAGTCAAATTATACTGGCTGTGAAAAAGTTTACGCTGTCTTTCTGTGACTTGAGATGTAAAGTCAGCATCAATAGGAAGCTCCTGAATGGCCATGATCATGAGGAGTGCCACGGAGACAGATTCACTGAATACTTGTGTGGCATACTTCGCTCTCATGTCAGCAAATGCATCATGTAGATATGTGTCACTTCGAGCTTCTTTGCCAATCTTATTTTTAGATGTTTAGTTGGTGTGTTAAAGGCCTGATTCATGTTACATTTTATGCAGTATCTTTTGATTGATCACACGTCAAATTACTCTTCAAGGCTATTTCATTGAATAAAACAGCATGCTTCGTCTTGCAGTAGTCAACCTTTTGTGATTGATTCTACTGCATCCATGACACCTTGAATGATACCAGGTGTCATTGAGGTGTGTGCCATCCAATGCTTGAGTGTTCACACATGTGACAAGTGAAGCATTTTTTTTAGAAAGCGATATGACTTCAGAGAATTAAAGAACAAATTTTGACGGAATTGTTTCATTTGTTCTGACCAATGTTTTTTTTTATTTTGTAAATGTACCAAGCCCGATTAGTGCTTTAAGCAGTTCAAAAGGGTTTTTTTGCGAAATACGGCTCCAGCTTGTTTAAGGCCTCCCGCTTCATTATTCGCCTCGCCACATGCAGTTTCTTTATCCGGTCCGATGCCTTACGGTACTTTTCACTCCGTGCGTGAAATGTTTTCAGCTTCCTTTTTGTACGAGGGGTGTCCACAGAGCTGCGTTTCCTCTGCCCACTTTCTGGCGTTCCTTTTGCCTGGTCAGCGCTGCTGCCCTCCTCGAAGTAGTGGAGGACCCTTGGACCATGCTCAGCTGAAAAAAAGAAGAATTCAAAGGAATAGGCTTTCATCAGTTTCATAGAATGAAAAAAATTATCACACAAGTAAGCTAATAGGGCGCAATCACAGGGCTACTAATTCACCATCATGCAGTGCCATGCTATTTTCCATTTCCATTTGTAGCAAAATACAGTAGAGCATGATATGAAGGTTATCGCGAAAGCGTCGACCGGCCCATCATCACAGAACCCTGGCGGCCTGTTTCGGAACACTGAAAACCCAGACTTCACGTTATTCTCTCCCTCGTGTTCTGTTCCATGCAACAGCCATCCTCACGTCAAACTCGTCACCCTTTCTCTGTTTTAAGCTTTCCATTCGTTGCGATCAAGCACTAATTTGGTTGGCTCTTATCTTGAGCTTCAGGGAGGATAACTAAAGTGCAGTCTTGGAGCGTCCTGTCCCTGGCGATGCCAAAAAGTACTCTGTGCACGATACCCTTACTGTGTGTTCCCTGAAGCGAAAAAAATAAAATAAGAATGCGTGTTTCTCGTATGGGAGTGCCCGCAGCTCAAGGAACATCAAAAAGAGTGGGGGAAGCTTGCTTTACACCCCCCCCCCCTCTTCTCTAAACAGGATTTTGGGCCGTGGAGCTGTTGGAGTTCTTGGTTGACATTCACGCGATAACCTTCAAATCGCGCTCGAAAGTACATCCCCCGACTGGGACTGGAATCGTAATTCATTTCTAAAATTCCAAGCATTTGTTACGTCTAAGAAATGTCCATGACCAAAGAAATATGACCGTTCGAAAGTATTACAGAAATGAACATGCAAGATTCCTTGAAATGCTGAACAAAGGCAATAACATTTATAAAATAGAGGACTTTGTGTGGTTCACATCTCACAAAAGGTCATCCAGGCTACATAAGCCACAATCACATGAATGCACACCAAGTGCACCACACTCTGCTTGTCTATCCAGCTGAGGTACACGCGCCACACCAATTCAGAGAGCACCACGTCCAGTGCAGACTTTATACGGCCAAATGCACCCATCTTATTTTTGAAAAATAATTTATTGTGTGCACAGGTCGGCAAAACTTGTGGAGCTCACTCAGAATCACTCATGAAATATATTTTGTGCTTAGGGGTCACTCGGACTCAAGACTCGCCAAAATTTTTCTGAACCGGACTCACTCGGAATATTACTCACGAAACTTGTCTTCAACCAGACTCACTCGGACTCAAACTCCCCTAAACATTACTCACCGGGACTCACTCAGACTCAGACTCACGGCTCGATCCGAGTCTGAGTGAGTACGAGTGAGTCGACTCATGAGTCTGTTAGCCTAGAATTATCTTTTTCGACCATGGTGTCAATGCGCTTTAACACCAATATCTCACTTAATCGGTGCTCTTCTTGGCGGCTTTTGATACAGTACCTTCGAATACGAGTTATGAGTGCTCGTAAACCAGTAAGGTCGTTTTTCTCGAAAGAGATGACAACATAAGATATATTTATCAAGAACTTCGAAGAGTTCGCAAGGATGGGGTGGGGGGAGGCCAAGGCACTCCCCTACGTAATTCGCGCCTGTGATCAATACATATTGAAATGGTGCATGAAAGACACTGCTTTGGAATACGTGTGAGTAGACGTGAGTATAAACGTGAATCCAGGTGAGGCTGATAGTAATGTTGAAGATGAGGAGATATGACCATAGGTCGGCAAAAAGAGTGGAACTCACCCAGACTCACCTAAGAAACATATCTTGTGCTTTCGACTCACCAAAATTTTCCTCAGCCGAACTCACACTCATGAAAATTTTCTTCAGTCGGACTCACTCGGACTCAAACTCAGCAAAATATTACCCACTCGGACTCACGGCTCAATCTGAGTTAGAGTGAGTCGACTCATGAGTGGATTCGCCGAGCTATGATTGTGTGAACGAAATCATGGTGATAGGTCTCATACTATATGCATGGTTTCGTCCACATCATATGTTCTGACAATATCACACAGGCTTAGTACTGTGCAGATGTCTATATTAGGAAAACACTAGTACTGGTTCATACTTTATGAAGATGCAGGATGTGTACTTTGCAATAATTCTCTCTTTTTGTTTCTTTTGCACTTACCATTGCTTGGTCAAACCCGTAAGTCTGGTGTGGGAACTTCTGTGGGTGTGCTGGGCCAAGGAGCTATTGAAAATGAATAAATATGCTGTAAGAGGCTTGAAAGAAGGTAATTAGCTAAATTCGCTTTGCATTGCACGTGTGAGTACTGAGCAATAGATTTGTGGAGCAACTGCCCGAGAAATACTACTCGATGTTTTCGGCACCACAAACAAAAAATGAGGACGTGAAAAGAACGACGCGTGGGCAGTAAACTTTCACTTTTAACTCATCTAATCGCAGCAACACGTCGCAATATATAGGCAATTATGATATGCGCAGAAGTTAACAGATCCACTCATCAGCCTTGCGGGACAGCCACTTGGCAAAAAAAAATCTATAGTAACATTTTAATGAATGCATCACTATGCATCACACTCTTTCGTATGTGATATGCTTCCATCAGCTCTCAGGCAGTGTGATCCTAGCTTTTGCGCAGTATCTGAATCTCCTGAAAACGTGGTTCTCAGGCGCAGTCTTTTCTTCGCGCTGGTAAGCGCGCCCAATCGTCTTTCTTTAACTTTTGTTCGTGTTCTCACGAACAACCAAAAGCGACCTTGGCCATGCCTTCAACCGTTGGAAGCACACGGGAGTATCAGAGAGATAGGCGAAACTGTTTCCGGGAGCTTCCCGAGAGCGAGCAAGAGAAGGGCAGATGAGTATCACGTATGGTACAGGGCGTTCCGTCGAGCGGCGCGGCAAGGAGCGCCAAAGGGAAGGAGCGAGGAGGGCAATTTACGGCGACAAATCTCCGAGCAGGCGGCCGGTATGTAAACAGACACACATGAGGAAAGCGGCGGTTCTTGCTTGTGCAACACGGTGCGCATTCGACTCGGGGGGCAGAGCCCCAAGCTAAGCTATTTGCGCCTCCGCGATAACTTTGCGAGCGATATATTCGTCGGCTTCGAACGCCACCCATGAACTACACGGACGTAAGGATTAAAGCGCTTAAAGTGCAAACAAAACCAGCTGCAGTGAGCAAAGTGTCCCACGCCGTTAATGTTGCTAGCGCGCATAAGTCAAAGCAACACGTAACAAACAGGCCCTGAAGGCACACAAACCTCGGGCGGTTAGCTTTCATCGAGATTATTAAAATAATGACAGGCAGCGAGGCACGCACGTATACCAACGTAAGCAACAAAAGCCAGCCGCTGCAGCGAACGCTATCGAAAGACATTCGTTGTTCAGTCAGCAGTTTCAAATCATAACGGTCACCGACAATCAAAACAGAAGGTTGCCTTTTCAGGCAATATATATAATAGTGAATGCATAAATACCTGTGGTCGGCAGGGATGCTGAAGAAGTGTTCGTCACCTTTTTTCCTGACGAGTCGCACCACTTCGCGCAGCAATAGACGTGCGCAATCGCTGCTCCTGGCTGCTGCGATGGAGTTCGCGTTTCTAAAACCGCGCGCTTGCTCGTTGCTGGTACGCTGCGCATGCGTGCGTGACGGCGGCGGTACCCAACGTAGCGCGTCACGTGCACAGTCACGCTCACAAAACTTCGTTTCACAACTGCACCTTGGAATAATTGTAGCTGGTTATAGTTTAGTTCAGAAACACGTATTTGTTTACTATTACGTACCACTGGGGCCACGTTATTTTATTTTTATTAGGCTTAATGGGGCCTCCAAGTGCCGCGGCTACCAGGTTCGCTGTAATCGTTTCGATGGTAGCGACGCCTCATGGCCCGGACGCCAAACTGCCATCTTGCCTCGGGCCTGGCATAGGTCGGCAAACTCGCTCATGATTCGACTCACTCTGACTCATATTGAGCCGTGAGTCTAAGTCTGAGGGAGTCCGGTTGTGAAATATTTTGCTGTGTTTGAGTCCTAGTGAGTTGGGTTGAGGAAACCTTTAGTGAGTCTGTGTCCGAGTGAGTTAGATTAAGGGGAAATATTGGTGAGTCCGAGTGAAACCTAAGTGCAAAATATATTTCTTGAGTGAGTCTGAGTGAGCTCCACCTTTTATTGCCGACCTGTGTGTGTAGGACATACATATTATGTCATGGCATACGCTTAGTAAATATAATACCGAATTAACTGTCAGAGACTAATTGTGAAGACATGCCGTCGAGAAGACAGCATGCCGGCACGACGAATCATACAGGTTCAAGCATGCGCTTGTAGCGGCACTACCGGGAAGATGGAGCGACGGGCGCGTTTCTTCGTGCACGCGTGGCCTCCGAGATTAGCCGGCGGCGCGCCGCGCAGCCGGCTAATCTCGGAGGCCATGGTGCACGCGTCGCGTCTTCCCTCTTGGCCACTGGCGAACGAAGCAGCGCGACCAACACACGAGTAGCGCATGGCGGCCGGAAAAATAAAGATATAGCGGAGACAAGTTTCCTGATGCTTTCGTGACATTGGGGTCGCCCGAAGGGGCACTTTTGCGCGCCACAGCCAATAAGCGTCGTGGAGGCGCTTGCGCAGCGTAACAGGGAAGCAAAGAAGGGAGGTTGGAGGTGGGGGGTGAGGATATCGTGGCGTCGATCAAAGAGTTTTGCTACTTTCCAGAACATAGGGGCTTTAGTGGCTATCTGGCAGCGTGACATTATATGGTAGCCAGAAACAGCGTAGTTTCAGTTTCTAAATTTTTGTCGCTCTGTTATAGGTCGAAATATCTTTGTGACTAACGGACAAAGATATCAGGGCTGATATTACGAGAAAAAATATCAAAGATGTTTTCCTCGCATTAGCAAAGTGGCGGTATCAACCAAAAAAAAAAAAATCAGTGTTCTATTTTTTCCCTCATCATTACATAAGACGCAATAGAGAAAATTACACCATCTCCCGCTAAAGGGAACCATGTGTAGATACGAAGCAGCGGGCGCTAACGCTTACACTGGCGGCGGCGTTGACGCTGGCGCTCATCGTAGCGTTGCGCAGGAGAGAAACCTGGGGAGGCGCAAAGCACGCAGTGATGGACCGGTGTTTCCTACTGGAACATGCCAATCGCTGCTAATGGGCAATGAGAGACAGAAGACTCCGACTGGACACAGAGACCCGCAGTCCGCTTTTAGTTAACGCGCACGCTGCGAATTTTTATTGTTCAACAACGCACAGGAGAAATCTCCCACCGGCACTACCTTGCAGGTCAAGATCCAGTACCATATATACGGGGTGGCCAGTGAACGGTTGTGCAGGGCGAGCAGTCGGTTTTACATGCGAAGCATCTTATGCTCGGGGCTCTGTCCGTCCCGCGTCCCCCGTCCCGCGTCCCGCGTCCCGCGTCCGGCCACTTTCATGAAGTAGGGAAGCACCCAATATGCGAACCAGAACACTGTAGTAATATGAAGGCCGTCAACCCTTCTACAATCATCAGAGTCATGGCCGAGAGCACAGAGAGGTTGCTTAGTAATGGCTAGGAAGGTGGTGTCTGTCGCCCAGGTTGACCCCATTCCTTGAGTCATGGCCGAGAGCACAGAGAGGCTGCTCAGCAATGGCTAGGCAGGTGGTGTCTGTCGCCCAGGTTGACCCCATTCCTTGATCTTGCTTGCATGTGTTTGGAGGGGGCTTAGTCCGTCCCTTCTCCCCACACCACCACAACGCATGCGCGTCTCCTCCCCCCTCTCCCCTACGCTCACCCCCCTTTCTGTCCTCTAGGAATTATCTACTCTACGGAGCGGCCCCCCGCGTCCCACACCCCCCCCTCAGCGCATTCGCGTCCCCTCCCCTATGCTCTCGTACGCTCATCCCCTTAATACTCTACGTAGCGGCTCCGGCGTCCCACAGCACATGCGCGTCCTCTCCCCCCTCTCTCCTCTAGAAATCCTCTACTCTACGGGCTGGCTCCCACACCCCCCACAGCACATGCACGTACCCTGCCCCTCTCTCTCCTCTCCTACGCTCCCCCCCCGTCCTTTCCTCTAGGAATCCTCTACGGAGCGGCGCGCATGACAGGTGGTGTGACAGCTGCATACTCCGCTGTGGGCACCACGGTAGTTCCGCGGTATGAAAATGACGGAGCGCGCGCGCCTCATTCTCTCTCCTGTGCAGCGCCGCGATGAGCGCCCGGGCCGCTGCCGTGAATCGGGAGCGGCGACGTTTCTCCCGCTCAAGCTAGCCATCTCCCCCGCTGCTTCGCATCCACACATGGTTCCCTTTAGCGGGAGATGGGGAAGATTTTTTTTCAACCAAGAAACTCGCTAGCAGACGCTGCCTGCGCCGGCGTCGCGAGGCGAGAGAGGGGGGGGGAACGTAGGAGAGGAGAGAGAGAGGGTGGACGCGCATGCGCAGTGTGAGTGTGGTCGCCGGGGGGAGGGATGCCTAGAGGAGAGAGAGAGGGGGGAGAGGAAGTTTTTTATCTTTATTTTTTTAAAAGGGTTTGCGCATGCGCAGTAAGGGTGGTCGGCCGCACACCACCACCATTACCACCGGATTGAACTTCGCCATAAGACGCTTCGCATCTAAATACATCTCATTCTAGACCTTTTTCAATAGACGCTGTGGACACCTTGCTGTAAGCAAGGTGTCGACGGCGTCAACTCGCGGGGAATATTTTTTCAGTGATAGAAGTGAGCGATACACTGCGCCAGGAATATAAGATTAGTGGATACTCATAAGCTGTTTATGTGGGTTTTGAAAATATCAACTCGGAACCACCCGTGCTCAATGTAACAGTAGTCAACTAACTCTGCAAACGTACGACAGAAAGGAACGACTCACTGAATGGCATTGCTAGTGGGTGTGAGCCAGTTTCTAAGTCTATCATCATCATAGGTTGCCGCCCTAAATTTTTACGTGCATAGAGCAAGTTTAGTGCTTTCCCCTTTGTGCCTCCTCTGTAACGAGGAGGAAACCATTGGTCATTTCTTTCTATCCTGTCACCGGTTCACGTCATTGAGGAAAAGATTCGTAGAACCACCTCTTCGAAATCTGGGTCTGGAGGTATCAGAATCAGCTATTCTTTCTTTTGGCGCCTCTACCCTGGGCTACATCCACATAGATGTTTTCTATGCCATCGAGGAACTCATCAGTCAGTGTAAAAGAGTATGTAGCTAAATTCTTCTTCTTTAAATATTTAATTACCGATAATTCGTACCTCAATTCATTAAATTAGTTAACTATAGTTTCTACGAGTAATACATTACAGAAAATACTGGAAAAAAAAATTCACTTACCCCTCGGCCAATCCCCTGCATTGGGTGCGAGCCATGATGACGAGGAGAAGAAGAGGAAGAAGAAGAAGAAGAAGTAGAAGAAGAAGCCACGCGCCGTGCTTTTCCATCACGTCGTTGTAGTAGTGCGCTCCGTACCTGCATAGGTTGCTTCACTTCAGACCAAGGGGGACACCTTGTTTCTCTGCGTACATGATCACCAGTTCTTTTTTCCTCGAAGATTTGGCTGCAGTGCGTTGAATCATGGTGAGGTGATTTCTATTTGTGCGACTTCTATGTTGAGATGAATGTCCACGAACTGCACCGTCTCTAAACTATGCACACTAACAAAATGCCGTGCTCCGTTCTTATAGTTAAAATCTGTAAGCAGTAACAGTCATTCTTTGGACACTTCTTAAGTTATACTTAGCTCCCTCAAAACATACAACGTCTGACGGGAAACTTGAGCGCACAGAATAACAATCACAAGAGCGAGACAACAGGACAAGCGCTCTTGTGATTGTTATTCATTCTGTGCGCTTAAGTTTCCCGTCAAATTATGCACCATCTCGCCGAGTTTCAAGTTTTGTTAAACCATACAATGTCTATGCGCATATAGACCTCGTGGCATCGCTAATAGCCCAGGATTACCTGTTTTGTTTGCTCACTTTCATTACTAAAGTGGGAAGTTGGAGGTGTCCTGAGAATGGAGGAAACAATTATTCAGCATATGGTGTATCGGAGCTCTGCATTTAGAAATTGTGCCTAGGTTCTCTCGGAGATGTTGAAGTGCAGCTCACGCAACTGCATTAGGCATGCCGCATGTACTGTGTGTATTTTATGAATCAGTACGTTGAGAGAGATCCGTCACAAGTCACCTACCTGTCTGACTTTTTCGTCACCGCCATCCGCAATTTGAACACACTTCTAGCGGTTAAGCAGGCCATCTACAACACATAAACGATGTTTCGCCCTTTCTCACTTAGACTGCAGGCTATTCTCACTTACTGTTGAAAGTCTACATGCTGCTGCCGGCTGAATATTACTAACTCATTGGTTTATGACTTCATATATTCGCATGTAGTCTTGTTAGCAACTCTGAAAGAGTGGTAACGCATATTCTTTAGTACTTGTAACTTGCTGAACAAGGCGAAAGCCATGTTCTTTTAGTTCCCAGTCGACGTATAAGTGAGCAGGGAACACCAGCCGTGTCTCCACGTACCACTGCTAAGCGCCTTCTTCATTTCCTTCTGTCGACGTTGCGCGCTCTCTGGTTTTGTTCGCCGCCCAAAGGAGGGCGCTACAACATCACCATGTGGCGTTACTTCACATTACGTGATGCCATAATTTGTGATGTCATGATGACGTCACAATATTTTGATATATTTGACGTCATTATGATGTCATTGGTGACGTAGTCACATGATGGTGGTTTTTTGCATCAGTCGTTCCTGACGCCGCGGGACAGTCACCACCGACGGTCAGACTTCCCGTTTGATGAGGCGGCTAAGGCTTTCGCCTTGAAAGAGCTTGATGCGAAACAGACGAGCGCTAAGAAACGGGGACATAGACAAGAGGCACACAGGACAGGCGCTCACCAAACAACGCTTGAACTTCCAAAGGAATGATTTTCCTTCTCAGGCAAAAAGCCACAGCCCGAGACTGACAGGTTGCGACAGCGATGAAGTTGACAAGGGTGATGGCACCGGTGTGCTTGGTTGTTGTAGACAAACGTCTATGTCCCCGTTTCTTAGAGCTGTTCTGTTTCGCATCAAGTATGAACCAACTCACCCAAGCCCACATCTTGCTAAGCTAAATGAAAGAGCTTGTTCGTGTTACTTGGAACTCACGAGCAATCTGCTTTTCATATCGTTGCCATATTCGCGTATTTTTTCGAAATATTTTGTTATGATAGCTATCACCGGTATACCTTTATTTCGTTTCCATTTTTTTACTTATCCGCATGTAATATTTTGGCAGGAAGTCCCTTTTTCCCCCCTTTTAACAGCAAGTCCCCTACCTCAAGGCCTCATGATTTACCTCATGGCAGCCTTCTGTATATAACACATAGAACAGCGATGTGCTTATATATATTATTCCACATGAAGGTTTTTATTGTTTGCATGAAGCCGTCAAAAGGCCATGCACAGCTACCTTTTGTTAGATAAACTACGCATTCCGATCTATCGATCTCTGTTCGGTGACGTTTGGTTTTTCTTACTTGAAAGACAGAGCCCATCAGAAAAGGAATTTATGTTTTTGTTCACCCTTGTGCGATTCTTTGGCAGTTTGGCTTCAATTTCCAAATCAAATTCAGCTCGTGTACCTTGCGCAGTTCTGCAGTGATAACGTAGCTGGCTTGATTTGCTTGTAAAAATGATATTCAAGCTTGCGGCTCATTATATTTCACGCTGCCTTTGTAGCACGTATTCAGGCTCTTCAATGATGGACTTAAACTGCTAAATCGGAAGGAATCATTCACTGTTTGGGAGGGGCCTGTACTTCTTTTGATGGTTCCTTGAGTCAACTCAAAAGGTGGTCGACCTGTACACGTCTTACACTCACGCAGAAGAGTATCACAGGGTATAAGCCACCGTTCCTACACAATAAAACGGAAAATTGGGCAAGTTGGAGAGGATCAATTGTGGCTAGAAGCGTATAGTGGTAGTTTGCACTGCAGTAGTAGTTTCCGTTCGTCACACTACTATCCACAATCAACCCTCCGTAAGTCGTACTTAAACATAGACGATAAAGCACTGAAGCAACAAAAATGGAAAGGGAACAGGAAAGTACGCGTTGAATGTTGTGCATGTACTTAGAGGATTCTTCTTCAATATGAGTTCATCAATTCCCTAAATTTGCATTCGCTCTGACCTTGGATGATTTACAGCTCATGTGCCTCTAAGCTGCTGCACTATTAGCAGTTTCTAAACCGGCTGTTTTGAACTTTGACTCACATAACGCAGGCGTCGAAGGAAAACCCGACATACCAGAGCCGGCTGTCCGAGTATGACGCTCAGGAGGTGCGGCATGGTCGCTTGATCGACGTGTCCCTTGTTTTCTTGATCATTGTCGGGCTTGGACTGATCTTCGTGTTAGTCGTGTGCAGAATGGTGTTTCTCAACCAGTCACAAGGCGACACCACTACGGTGAGAGTTTGTGGGCACGGTACACCGGTCAATATTTTTAAGCGGGGCTTCTGCGACTTAGGGACTGTACACGCGCTTTCCGCACAGCCGCACCGCACGTGGCGGGACACCTGCCGCACGCAAGCGGAGGGCGAAAGAGCGTCGCCGATTGCGCCGATACGCTCTTTCGCCCTCCGCTTGCTTGCGGCAGGTGTCCCGCCACGTGCGGTGCGGCTGTGCGGAAAGCGCGTTTACAGGCCCTTACGCTCTTTCGCCCTCCGCTTGCTTGCGGCAGGTGTCCCGCCACGTGCGGTGCGGCTGTGCGGAAAGCGCGTGTACAGTCCCTTACAGATTTCTGTGACGGCGATGGCATGATTCGCGGCGAACCCGGTTTCGGGGAGTGCACGTACAGCGCCGATCGCATGCGTATTTGCGTTCGCAGTTTTCCAATAACAGATACTGTCTTTATCGTGGGCTTCCCACAGATCAGCCATTTACAATATGCAGATGTGATCTTTTATCGAGGCCGCTTGTCATTTCATGTTGCCGCATTTCATGTACGCCTTTCATTCTAGAATGGCTGTCCGTGTTGCCTGCAGCAACAAAAGTGTTGTTCTCCTTAGTACGTGGGTGAAGGGCTAATTCCAGGCATGGAGGAAGGAAACACTTAGGAGGTAGCAGTGCGAAAGAAGGAAAGAGAGAGAGAAATAAAGAACGAAAAAAGAGAGAAAGAAAGGAAGAAGAAAAGAAAAAGAATATAAATATGTAGGTCAGGTACGCATACGTTAAGATTTGCGTGCCCCTGTTAGGGGCGAAGCTCTTTAGGGTGAGGGTTTGTCCCTCCTCTGTAGTTGTCGTAGTAGTAGTAGGTAGCAGGGGCGTAGCCAGGGGGGGGGGGGCTTATGGGGCTTCAGCCCCCCCCCCCCGAAATTTTTTTCGTATTGTGATGTATCGCCGACCAAAAAAGCTAGCCGCGCCGGAAATCATCCTGGATTTGTTCTAAAATTGCTTTTCGCAGTCGAAAAGACACTTCGGGGTGAACACTGCGGATCCCTGGCGGTAGTGCGTAGTGCCTTGCATTGCCATTTTAGCCGTGTCACCATGAAGGAGCAACTATTGTTGACACGCAGGACGCTCTGGATTAAGATATATAGAAGGGGCCGCCAACAAACCTCAACTAGCGGGCCGCAGTAACGAAATTTTGTCCCACAAGGGCTGGGAAGACAGTGAAGATGCGGGATTCCTGGAGGAGTGGGGGCTGAGAGTTTGAATCAAAATGTCACCAAACGTTGCCTCTTGAAAGAATAAAGAAATCATTTCCTGCATGGGTCATTTCAGAAGGGTATTTGACCTCAGGTCTCGGAAAACATATGAATACTGATTTTCTGAATGACTAAAATCTGGACGCGGATTGTGAAATACGGAGTTTTCGTTTCACGGTGATGTTGCAACTTATCATGAGCGCATGGGGTGCCTCGCGCACTCGCAAAAAACACTTGAGACCAGGCCCGTCTCTGTAGCTTGCCTGAACAAAGAGCTATCATACGTAGTAGGCGACAAAATAATGCGAATACTATAGTATTTAGCAAACTCGCAAGGCTATTCTCTCTGAAGGCGCGGGCCGCTAGCAAGGGGTTCGCGGGCCACGTGTTTTGTCCCGGCAATGCACTATATTCTTAGAACAAAAGGCATCTGCTAATTTGGGCTGCTAGGGTACACCGGGGGTTGCATCCTTCTAGTGGATAAGCAAGGGCGGGGGCAGAGCACCGTTGATTCACTCCTTAATTGACCACTTTGACCTCAGAGTTGCTCTGATCTATTCAGTGTTGCCAGTGAGCTGAAATTTTGAGGTCAATCTTTGGAACGCACCCAAATTTGTTTTCCCTGTCCGAGAAGCGAATCCACATCGACGACGCTGCTAAGGAGACTATAATGTACTAGCAATCCTGCTTTGCCAATATTACTTCCTTCTAACGGTGATAGTGCTTGGAACAGCCCTCTTTTGGCCAAAGCGTGATGACTGTCTTGTGCTATATATGTGGCGTTTTTTTTTTCTTAAAGAACCAAATCAGAAAAGGGCTAAATTTCACGGGAGCGTAAAACCTGCCAAATATATTTCTCTTTTAAACGAATTGTAAACAAAATGGGACAATTCGTCATCGTAACGTGAACTCAAAAATGCAGTTTTGAATTTAAAAGATGCAGTGAAATCTTTTATCTGCTTGGATCGAACTGAGTCAGATCCATTAAATCAGTGCTGCTTCAACACGACCAAAGCAACCAACGTGACCGGGTCCAATCTGTTTCATTTGGGTCCTGGTAGCTTTCCTATATTGCTTTCATTCGACAACCTTCGCGCTGCATATCATGGCCTTCTTTCCCTCCGAGATGGTATATTTGAAATAGAAGACAACTGAAATGAAGATATTGAGTACCGCTTTATTCCTTGAAGAAGAAGCGATCCGAAACGGCTTGGAATCAAATGAGCTAAGAAGCAGATGTAGAGCTGAAACATTTTCAGGCTACAAACAAACAAACAACCAAAAAAAAAGGTGAATCTGTGGATCACACGTGACGTCATACATGCCAAAAGAAAGGTGAAGCGTTTGAGAAAAAGTCTAAAAGAGAAACCAAACATTTATAGCCGACAAAATCTGAGCGCAGGCATATCTGAGATGAAAAATAAAATAAAGGCAGCCAAGTTTACTTATTTTGAGATAACCCTACCTCGGTTCATAAAAAGTTCCCCAACAAAATTTTGGCAATACATGAATCCCAAGGTCCGTAAAATGACCCAAGAAACGCCCGAGGAAAATGCCCATTCCGCAAACGCATTAAATAGCTATTTCCAATCTATTTTTACAATTGATGACGGAAAGCAGCCTCACGTAGAAAATAGAGTCGAGAAATCTATTAAGCGATTATTCGTATCAAAGCGGGAGTCTTTAACTTACTCTTGAAATTGGATGGGAAAAAAAAGTTCCGGACCAGACAACATACCCAACGCGTTTTAAAGAGATATGCCGAGTGGTTATCAAAATACCTGGCCTGCTTTTTAACCGATCACTGTCGCTGCGTACCCTACCAAAGGATTGGAAAATAGCAAAAGTGATTCCTATATTTTTCACTTCTTTAGCGCACTGAGGGACAAGGACGAGAAGCGACGCGAACACAAGCGCTGCTTGTGTTCGCGTCGGGTCATTTCAACAGCGCTTAGGGTCATTTTCAACAAATTTAACCGAACAGATTCGCCTACGGAAGTGCTTAAGAAGGCTGTATTCCTATACATAAGTCCGGAAATAAAAACGAGCCTTCTAATTATCGACCCATCTCATTAACATGTACGGTTGGTAAATTGCTCGAACACATAATTCTAAAGCACATAACGGAACACCTTGAAGATCACAAAATACTATCCCCTTTTCAACACGGCTTCCGCCAGGGCATGTATACAGTAACACAACTCATTGAAATCGTCCATGACGTCTCATTAAGCATCGATCATCAAACACAAATCGATCTTATTCTGCTGGATTTCTCGAAAGCCTTTGATCGGGTGTCTCATAGCAAACTCATCTTGAAACTCCAACTTACTCTTGGTAAGGGTGACTGGATTACTAACTTCCTCACAGGCAGGTCTCAGTTCGTGGAAATAAACGATGTCCAATCTTCAATCGTACCGGTGACCTCTGGCGTACCACAAGGTAGCGTTTTGGCGCCGGTATTATTCTTACTTTTTGTTAATGATCTGCCTTCATCTGTTAATGTTGGATGCAGATTATTTGCAGATGACTGCATCCTGTACAAAGTAATCAACTCTCACGATGATCATATCACCTTAAATATGGCCTTAGAAGCAGTTTCAGCTTGGTGCAGTGATTGGCAAATGCACATCAACGAAA
The DNA here is from genome assembly GCA_030522465.1 of Rhipicephalus appendiculatus. NCBI lineage: Eukaryota > Metazoa > Arthropoda > Arachnida > Ixodida > Ixodidae > Rhipicephalus > Rhipicephalus appendiculatus. The sequence goes on from JALIZH010016743.1 coordinate 754,452, forward strand.
AAAAGTCCGCGCTCTTATCCATAACTAAAAAAAAAGCACTCATCCAAATTTAATTACGTCATTAATTCAGCTACCCTTTCTAAAGTCACCAAACACAAGTATCTAGAGGTCATTCTGTCAGATGACCTACGATGGGACGCCCATATTCATTACATCACATCATCTGCGTTAAAAAGACTTATTTATAAAAAGGCGGTTACAGCAAGCACCACCAGACACAAAGTTACTGGCCATACACTTATCCGACCCATCCTGGAGTACGCAAACACTGCCTGGTTCCCGTACACAAAAAAACTAACGAACAAGCTCGAAGGTGTTCAGCGAAAAGCGCTTAGGGTCATTTTCAACAAATTTAACCGAACAGATTCGCCTACGGAACTGCTTAAGAAGGCTGGACAACTAACCATAAAAAACCGGGCGAAATTGGCACGCTTAAAGCTAATGTACCAGCTGTTACACAATAACCTAAACATAGACAAATCCCGCTACATAAAGCTATCCGAAGCTAGAACTACCCGCCACAAATACTCTCATATCCTTGCCCCTTGCAGATTTCACACAGACGCTTTCAAACTCTCGCTCTTCCCGCTTGCGATCAGAGAATGGAATAACCTGTCCCCCTCCATTACCAGTAGCACATCCTTAGCCATTTTTTCAAAACTAGTAGAAGGCCACTTGATAGCCTCGCAAACTTAATACGGTGCTACGTGATTTCTTTTGTTCTTATTTAGGTAAGGTGCCAATGTGTTTATACTTTGATAATTGTGCTTGTATGCTCTGTGTTTTTTTTCCTTGTCTTATGATTATTTTTTTTCTTTTGAGTGTACTAAATCACTGTCTTAGATTGTTCACCTGTTATAATCCCTCTGGGATTGACAGTATGTATAAATAAATAAGTGCAAAGGAAAACAAAAACAATGCATTTTATTAGATCACAGTTTTAACAGACTTTGTGCTGTAAAAGCGTCATCATGCAACTACGACAACGTTTAAAATGTTGGAAAAGCAAAGACGCATCTCTTTCTTATATATATATATATATATATATATATATATATATATATATATATATATATATATATATATATATATATATATATATATAGATTATGAAGAGTCTGGCTTTGGTTGCCGTAGAACAAAATAGGAAAAAATATACGTGCCCACCTGGACCATCGATGTATATCTACATATTTTTGGTTTGTTCACTTTTTTCTTGAAACATGCTTCTTCGTATATCTTGGTATGTGCCGGGGGCACCACAGGAGTGTACTTAACATGTCCACTTCGTATTTTCGTTTTTTTTTCTCTTTTTTTCCCCCCTTTCTTTTTTTTTTAGAAAACATGTGTTTATGTCTAAGTATGTAGAGATACGCGCACATGGTCGTGTGACCACTCTCTCTTTTTTGGCCACTCGTTTATTTTTGCACCGTTTTTCTTTTTTTTTTCTTTTTTTTTTCCAAATACAGGTGCTATGCGCATGTAGCAGTACGCGCACGTGGTCGTGTGACCACTTATCAGTATGTACGCTTCTTCTCACTTTTTCTTTTTTTCTCTCTTTCTCTCGGCACGGCGATGTTATAAAAGCGCATCGGCGCCTGGTAAATTTTGTCTTGATGAAGATCGGTCTCCGATCGAAACGTCACCAATAAACAGTTTTTTAGAAGCGTATATATATATATATATATATATATATATATATATATATATATATATATATATATATAGTGCTGACATGTGAGCCCCCCCCCGAACAAAATTCCTGGCTACGCCACTGGTAGGTAGGTAGGTAGGTAGGTAGCCACGTGTAGTGGAATGTACCCACTCCACGTGATAAAGATGACGATGACGCAGTATAGTGGAATGTACCCACTACACGTGATAACAATGAAGTATAAGCGCGTTCCAGTATAGTGGATTGTACCCACTACACGTGATAACGATGACGCTGATGACCATGAAGTATAAGCGCGTTCCAGACCACACATTCTCTTTCTGCCATGGATGAAAACGATCGAGCTTCGCCAACTCATCATCATTCACTTCGTGGATCTGGCGTGATTTTTTTTTCCAATAAGAGAACGACCTCATTTATTACGAAGAATATTTACTCAAAAAGTCACGCGCGTGTTGACGTGAGTATACGGAAAGGCACATAATGCGGAGAAAACAAGTAATAAAAATCTGACGTAGAGATAAAAATGTGCGTTGTCGATACATTTGTCAACCTTCGGTGAAGAGTGTAAGAGGCTATGTTGAAATTTTTTTTTAGGCGTCAGGACCTTTACGTTTCCGCAAAATCGAGGTAGCATTGTGCTTTAAATACAAACTTCACAGTCGATCCCTGAGTGCAAGAAATTTAGGGAAGCAGTCCGTCAACTAATGATGGATTACAGACAGTAAATTGAAGAAGCGGAGTGTAGAAACGACCAATAATAGTCGCGATCACTAACCCTACGATTCGGCTGGCAGGCCTCCTCTGTTGTCTGACTCCTGCAGGGTTAGAACTGCCGGCACTGTACTTATATGGGTCCCACCTATCGCACCTTGACGTTGCACCCCTTCACCACCTCGCTTAAGCGTTCCCATGCGAAGTGGTCTGATGACTATTGATACCGTGACTAAAACGACAGTTAAAGCGAAGTTTGCCTTTACGCGAAAAACAATAGAGACCCGTAGTTCTACAAAAATTTTTAACTATGATTAACCCATATATGCCCAAACTCAGAAAAAATGACAAAACAAATATTTTTTTTCACAAAAAAGTGCACTTGTACCCTCAAAAGAAAGCACAAGTTTTTTATTTACTGCCATGTAAACGTGACACTGTTTTTCAAGCGGTCCTACATACTGGACACTGGGCATTATGGGTGCTATGTGCGGGTGTGGTAAGCCTTGAAACATTTCACGTGCATACCGACATTGCACTTCTCACAGCGAGGAGTTGTCTTCTCATGTCAGTGAGCGCACCTTGTCTGTTTACTCTGAGGGACAAAAGTGTGGTCGGTGCGCGTCTACAAGACGTCTTTCATACGAAGCACGCGTTTGCCCGGAGAAAGCGGTCGGCACGTGGCGGGATGAAAAGCGAGCAATGTGTAGGTTTGCACACGTTGAGAATAAGACCTGTTTGATGTGCTGTAAGTGGCGCTAGTCATCAGCTAAAGAACTACCGATGTTAGAATGCATCAAAGAAGCGTCCTATATGTAGGACACTGGGCATATATGGGTTAAGGCATGATTGTTTTTACTCCTAAAATTTACGACATGAATATGCACCCCAAAAAAGTCTGTTAGACTACATTCTTCAGGACATTAATTCTAAGCCAATTGACGCAGAATTATTACTTTTTTGTGGGTTTCTATGTTTATATGAATGTTCACTTTTGTTTTGCATGCCCATGCCATGCATATTTTCTTATATGCGAGTTTAATTAACGAATCGGCCGCGAGAGCAACAATGCCGTGCCATGCGAGGGATGACGTGCATGACATGCATGGTATGCATGTCATGATTTTCGTGTTCCGGGGTGTAATTCGTCTTCGTCGCGCAATAATGTGATGCCGTACCAATTTGTGCATTAATCAAGTTAATGAAACACCCGCGAAATATATCTTGAGGCTCGAACTCAGACTCACCAAACTTTTCCTCAACCGGACTCTGTCGTACTCAGACTCACTAAAATTTTTCTCAACAGGACTCATTCCGGCTCGCACTCACCTTGTGTAGTCCATCTCGTGTCTTCATCTTTTTGTGCTGTTTTACAACGAAATTACTCACCTGTACTCACTCAGACTCAGACTCACGGCTAGGGCTGAGCCTGGGTGAGTGTGGATGAGTCGACCTATGATGGTTTTGCGAATATTTAGCTTTCTGAATCATGATCTCGGTGCTCTTTAACGCCGATGTCTCACATTCTCGTTGCTCTGCGATGACCATTTTGATCTCATATCTTCCCATATATGTTACTTGTGGTTACAAACCAGTACGAGTATTTATATTCAAAGACATGACTCACGCGTGGTATCTTGATGAAGGACTCCCGTGAAAGAGACTGCGGGGGGAGATCAAAGCATCTCCTATTGATAGATAGATAGATAGATAGATAGATAGATAGATAGATAGATAGATAGATAGATAGATAAATAGATAGATAGAGTGAACCCAAGGCTCAAAGTGCCTTGGGTTAACTAAGAAATATTTCACATTTCAAATATGAAAAAAGAAAAAAAGTCAGTTTCACCGCAAGGGTGAAGCAATGAATGCGATAGCAACAAATTGTAATGTTATACGAAGTGAGGCTGGCAGCTAACTCTTTTAGATCCGATCTCACGCAACTCTAGAAAACGCTGGCTTTTTGAGCATACAGCCACTCTGCTCACCAAATTCTCTTCGCGTTGAGAGCGCAGCACGTAGAAGGATACACCGGCCCCTCGCTGTCGGCCGCCGAGAAGGGGAGATAACGCCCCCGCGACGACCGCGCTCGTAAAATCGAAGGTCGCTCGAGGGACCCCCCCCCCCTCCCCGCGTCTTTTCACGCTCACGAACGACGGGCGGGGCCGGTTGAACAGTTGGGGGGATCTTATCGCATGCGCCTCGGAGCGACGAAGATGGGCCGAGCCTCCGCTTCAGCCGCGTTCATCGCTCCCGCTCGCCCGCTATTACCCGCTGGTGGAACGTACGATGCGCAGGGGTGTGATGTCCGTGGGTAACAATGAACAAGACGCGTTTACAAGACTGCGTAGCATTTATTGGGGTAGCAAGCAGACGCCGTATCGATGCGTTGCTGTCGGTAGCTGGAAGCCGTCTGCCCTACGTGAGCGGGGGGGGGGGGGGGGGGGGCTCGCTCGCTACGAACGCTCCCGCTTACGTCACTCGGCGCGTCCCGTGCAACGCCGGTTGCAGACTCCGGCGTCTCGTAGCACTTCCTCCACCACAATTCAAGAATCAGGATGCCTGGAATCTGTCAGGTTGCTTCCTAATACGTTGAGGGTATCGCCTGGTCCATGACTCTGGTGACTGTAGTAGTGGTTGACGACCTTCATATTACTACAGTGTTCTGGTTCGAGCTTAGTATCGCCTGGTAGGGCTGTTCTCGCTGACCATGCTTGCTGCTGTATTTTCGGAGACAGCGGCTGCTGCTGGCAAACGATCTGCAAAGGCCGGATAGCAGTTTTCTGTCTCCTCCTCCACTGCAACTGGGGACGCCGTCGTCGTGGTAGGGGCTCGTAGCAAATGGTCTTTGTGTCGCCTCCATGTACAAAACCCGTTGGGTGTCTGCACCTTGACCTCGTAGGAGACTGGTCCCGTCCGCTGCAATACAGTTGCATTGAGCCATCTTGGTCCGCTCCTGAAATTGCGCACCAAAACTTTTTCGTTCACTTGAAACACAGTATGATCGGCGTTTCGCCGCATCATTTGCTGGGACTGGCTTGTGCTGACGGTACACGATAAGCTGGGTTTCAGTGCGTCCAAACAAGTGCGCATCTGACGACCCAGAAAAAGATAAGATGGTGTCTCTAGCGTCGTCGCATGTGGCGTGGTTCTATACGCCATCAAGAATTTGGACAACGCCTCTTCGAGACTTTCTGTTGCAGGGCCTTTGCGTAGGGCGTTCTTTACGGTCTGGACGAACCTTTCTGCCAATCCATTGCTGCTAGGGTGATAAGCAGACGTGAAAACTTGGCGGACGGCATGTTCTTTCATGAACATCTTGAACTCTGACGATGTGAACTGTGCACCGTTATCATTTACAATCGTTTCCGGTGCACCATATCGAGCGAACAAATCGCGTAATTTTGCTGTGGTTGCTTGCGCTGACGCGGATGGCATGACGTAAACCTCAGGCCATTTTGAATGCGCGTCTACAGCAACTAGGAGCATACGATTACGGAATGGGCCCGCAAAGTCAATATGCACACGTGACCATGGTCGCGTCGGCCACGACCATGGGTGCAATGGTGCCTGTTGTGGCATGTTGCGTTGTTGCAGGCATTTCATGCAGTGCCTCACTTGATTTTCGACATCTCGTTCCACGGATGGCCACCATACGTAGCTGCGGGCGAGTTCCTTGCTTCGTACGATACCTGGATGTCCCTGATGTATCTCCTCCAAGACTGGAAACTGCAGTTTTGGTGGCACCACCACTCGCATTCCAAGCATCAGGCACCCTTCGTGGACCGTCAACTCACAGCGTCTGTCAAAGTATGGTTTCAACTCTTTGTCTTCAACATACGAAGGCCATCCTTTTCTGGTGAAGTCCAAAACAAGGCTGAGAAGAGGATCACGAGCTGTGTGGCGCGCGATTTCTTTGCTTGTCACAGGAAGAGACGCTAACCGAAGCGTATAAAATGTCTCACTGGTGCTGTCCTCTCCGTCGCTTGTCTCCAGTGGTAGTCGCGAAAGACAGTCCGCGTCCACATTATCGCCTGACTGTCGGTAAACCAGGTCGTACTTGTAAGCTGAAAGAGTTACAGCCCACCGTTGTAGTCTGGCAGCCGCTATAGCCGGGAGCCCGCTCTTCGGCCCAAGAATCGTTTGCAGTGGCTTATGGTCCGTGATTAATGTAAATTGTCGACCATAAATATAAAAATGAAATTTCTTGACGCCAAAGATTAAGGCAAGTGCCTCTTTCTCAATCTGGCTATAGTTTTCTTCGGCCTTTGTTAGCGTCCTGGAAGCGTAAGCAATGGGCCTAACAGTGGCGTCTATCATAACATGTGAAAGCACTGCGCCGAGACCGTACGCGGACGCGTCGCATGACAGCTGCAGCGGTAGCGTTGGGTCATAGTGCGCAAGAACTTCGGCTGATGACAGTACTGTTTTGAAGGCTTGAAACGCTTGCTCGCATTTACGGTCCCATGACCAAGAGACGCCTTTTTTTAACAATCTGTAGAAAGGTTCAGCAAGCGTTGCCAACTGCGGCGTAAATTTACCGTAGTAGTTAATGAGTCCAAGCAGGGAACGCAGCTGCGCTACATTAGTAGGCGCTGGGGCTTTCAGAAGAGCTTGAACTTTTTTCGTTTGTTGGCTTGACGCCGGATTTACTGATAACATGTCCAAGGTATTGCAGGCTTTCTTTGAAGAACTCGCATTTCTGGCTCTTTACTCGGACGCCTTTTTGCACCAGTGTTTGAAAAACAGCTTCAAGATTTCGGAAGTGCTCTTCGGCAGTTGCTCCTGTCACAAGAATGTCATCTAGATAACATATCACTCCTGGTAGACCTTTCAACATGTTATCCATGATGCGCTGGAACAGTGCCGGTGCCGAGGCAATTCCGAACGGCAGCCTGTTTACAGCAAATAGCCCTTTATGCGTGTTCAACGTGAGCAGCTTTCCGGAGTCTTCCGACATTTCCACCTGCTGGTACGCCCTGTTTAGATCCAGCTTCGAGAAGTACCGCCCTCCGGCAAGCGTAGCTAATATCTCATCTAGCTTAGGTAGGGGGTACCGTTCTGTGTCTAAGACAGGGTTCAAGGTTGACTTATAATCTCCGCACACACGTATTGTCCCGTCTTTCTTAACAACCGGTACAATTGGTGTGGCAAACTCGCTAGAGGAAACTTGGGTAATGACGCCCATTTCCTGCAGCTTTCGCAGCTCTTCCTCCACTGCTAAACGTAAGGCATATGGCACGCTTCGAGCTTTGAGGAACCGTGGGCGTTGTTCCTTAAGAAATAAAGTTGCTTGCTCACCTTCTATCTTGCCAAGGCTCTCGTCGAAAATGGCGCTGTATTTGTCGAGGAGTCCTTTCAGTCGCATGCTGTGGTCCTCTTGGTTTGCGCCAGGGTGCGAGTCATTGCAGAGCTTGTGTAAACCGCAGATTTCGTCCCAGTCCAAGCGAAGAGTTTCGAGCCACTCGCGTCCTAGTAGAGCTGGTCCTCCAGTGTTCATTACGTACAGCGGAAGGTCCTTAACTTGGTCCTTGTACCGCACGGACGCTTTGAAGACGCCGCTGGGCTGGACAACTTCTCCTGTGTACGTTTTCAGACGCAGTTCCGTTGGTTCCAGCTTCAAAGGCGGTCTAATCTTCTTCAGCTGTTGTCTTGATATCACAGACACTGTGGCACCTGTGTCCAACTCCATACTCATCGGTACACCATGAATTTCGACTTCAACGGTGATGGGACTCCGGGTTTTTTGAGATAGCATCTGTACGTTGCCTGCGTCGTCACTGCGCAGAGTGCGTATTGACTTCCTGGAACTCGCTGACTTTTGCTTGAGACCACGACAAGCGCGTTGAATGTGTCCCTTCTTGCCACAGTTCATGCACTTATCAGCAATATGCGGACAGGCACGGGAAAGATGCTTGTCAGAGCCGCAACGGTAACACTCAAAAGATCGCTTCCTTTTCTGTTCATCTTCAGTGCTGACTTTGTGAAGATCGTCGACAGCTTCTTTCGCGTGCGCTTCCTCAACATTTTTTCTTCGCTTCTTCCAGGGCAAGTGCGCGCTCAACGGCTTTTTGGAATGTCAGCGTTTTATCTTCTGCAAACAAGTATCGCTGAATATCAGTACGGAATAAACCGCACACAAACCTGTCTCGCAGCGATTCGTCCAAGAATGTGCCGAATTCACAGGTTTGAGCGAGTCTTCGAAGCTCGGCTACATACTGTGCCATACTTTCATGTTGCAGCTGACATCTCCTGTGAAATTTCGCTCGCTCTCCGATCACAGACACTCTTGGGGTGAAGTGATTGCGAAGCAATTCCGCGAGTTGCTCGAACGTCTTTTGTGACGGCTTGTCTGGTGCCGTCAGTGACTTCAAAAGGCTGTAGGACTTCGGCCCAATGACACTAAGCAGGGCATGCACCTTGAGATCTTCGGGTACTTCGTTTACCGCAAAAAACGAACTGAGGCGTTCTTCGTAAGATGGCCAGTCGCTCACAGTTTCGTCGAAGGCTTCAACGTGGCCTATCTGACTGGACGCTGCCATCGTCGAACACTTGTCGCCTTTTGTGGTAGCGTAGCTCCTCAGAAGGTTACTGGTGCTTCGTTGCCAGGCTTTAGTGCTGCTTTCTTGCGTCTTGCTTAGGTTTCACCATCCTCGTCGCCAGTTGTGATGTCCGTGGGTCACAATGAACAAGACGCGTTTACAAGACTGCGTAGCATTTATTGGGGTAGCAAGCAGACGCCGTATCGATGCGTTGCTGTCGGTAGCTGGAAGCCGTCTGCCCTACGTGAGCAGGGGGGGGGGGGGGGGGGGGCTCGCTCGCTACGAACGCTCCCGCTTACGTCACTCGGCGCGTCCCGTGCAACGCCGGTTGCAGACTCCGGCGTCTCGTAGCAAGGGGGCTCTTATCAATTTGGACTTCATACGCGACATGACGGCGACGGTAACGGCGACGGCAAAAACCCGTCGAGACTGTCCATATAATTGCTATCGCAATAAAAAACTCGGCCGAGCCCAGGTATTGTGGGAATCGATTTCACTCGAAGCAGTCATCGAGAAGCTGCCTATAATTAATTTGTGTTTTCTTATTTTTTTTGTTTGGAGCCAAGGGTTACGAGCTCGGTCAATGTCTTTGTGTACATTAAGTACTTGTTGGTATATCTACGACTTACCAGGCATGTCAACTACACTGGCGCCTAAAGTGTAGCTTGTAGTCCGACGTAACTTCGGCAGTCTGATTAAAGCACAAGTGCCAGTTTACCGACACGAATAGCATTCTAGAGTGTGTCGATCTGCATATTGTAACGAGCGTCACAGGCATATTCCGATGGAGTCGAACAATGCTTCAATACAGCTTGCTGAGTCTAGGGAGTATACAAGTAATGTTCAATACAGCGCTTTAAAATCGGACACCCTACCCTCGAACCACTATTAACGTTCACGGGTCATGTGTTTTTTCCGGAGGAGTTGCGAGCACTGGCATGCTTCTATGGTAGAATATTTCACTGCTACGCAAAGCCTCAGTGTTCGATTACAGCTGCGAACGCTGATTTTGTTTCCCTTTGGAATTTATCGGGAATTTCAGATCACCGACGCCGCTGCCGATGCTGGCACCGGTTTTTTATGCGGCACGAGCTTCTGAACGCTAGGGCCTAAAGATTTCGAAAGCCTGTTCTCACCGTTTTTGGTGTGATATAGACTGTGAATCAGCGTTGGCTCATAGCCGTATTCCATGGGTTATATTATGCGGGTAACCCCACCACGGTGGTATAGTGGTTATGGTGCTCGACTGCTGACCTGAAGGTCGCGTGATCGAATCCCGGCCGTGGCGGCCGCATTTTCGATGTAGGCGAGAATGGTTGAGGCCCGCATACTTAAATTTAGATGCACGGTAAAGAATCCCAGGATGTCAAAATTTCCGGAGACCTCCACTACGGTGTTTCCTCATGATAATATCGTGCTTTTGGAACGTTAGACCCCAACAATTATTATTATGGTATGTGGGTTATTGTGCCAAACGAGATCGAAGGAAAAGGTTTCATGACGTATGCGACAAGCATGCCGCGTTGTTCGTGTGTTGACTAGTTAATTGTGTTCATGATACACTTACGTGCTCCTAAGGTAATTTTGTATATACAAAGTCAAGGAGACGGCCACGAGAGCACGAAGTCGTAGGCGGCAAGATTGATAGATAGAAAGCGGTCAAAGTGCCTTTGGTTCGTAAAAGAAATGCTACGCTTTTAAAAAGCATCACTACGGCAAGGATGGGATGATACACATTTTCGTGAATAGGCAGAAGTGAAAGCATGGCGATAGTGATCAAAATAGTCAGTTGCATAATTTGAAACTGTGCGTCACCTCATTAGAGCACTCAGCTTTGACCACAAGAAGTAAGTGAAAGAGTTTGTGTGTGTTCGTCTTAGTAGGCTGCCTGAAGAAAACCCAGAAGCGCTTGTCCCTGTCGGGAAATCAGGACCAGCGAAGTTTTGCATATCCGTGCTTGACATAGTACTTGTGTTTCTTCCTTTCTGATGCATTGTGCAAGGCCCCCTTCATGTTTCTTGCCTCCATGTCGGGAGTGAGGCCTTCATCCACGTGCTTGGCGATGCAACAGTTCAGTTACTGCAGGCAACAACTACTGTAATGAGTGCATATCCGAGAAAGAATGCAGTACGGCAACGCGAACTAATAAGCTACCTCGATAGATAAGATTACCATATTAGAAACTGCTGTAATTGATTTTAAGGCAACAAAAAAACACAATCACAAGACAGGACACTGGACAGAGCGCCAATAACCACTGAGTTGTCAGTGGCGCGCTGTCCCGCGTCCTCTCTTGTGACCGTGTTTTTTCGCGCCTAAAATCAATTATGGACGTACACTAACTCGCCAAAAAGTTCTCTTCGAAATGCTGATCACCGACCATCTCACCATCGCGAGAGCTTGAATCATTAAAAAAAAAAAAAAAAAAAAAACGGCTCATAAAAATAGGTACGCCACCGGCCGACCTTCGGGGGATACATTTATGTACGCTCACTGGCAGCGAGATTTTAGCGTACTACGCAGACGAAATCTGTGAGCTATAGGAGATTCGCTTCGAAGGGCCGGGTGGACTGTCTTTGGACTGTATTTGTACTTAGAACACGTGTTCACTGGAGTCCAAAATGTGTACTCGCACCATTAGCGGAATCGGCAACGATATGCAGCTGTACTACGTTGTTCCCTACCCTTTCCACCAGGTGGACACACTCAATCCTCTGAACATTCTGAAAACTTCGGTGCCCCGGGATTACGCCGCCATCGGAAGGTTATTTTCCCGTCACCACGACTACTTCAACGAGAGCATCAAGTCCGGGACACATTGCACCCAATGATAGAGGCTCAGGAAAAACTGAATGCACCGGCATTGTATGCCGCGTACTGGCATCGCGGTTGCGGTCTAAGCTTAACCACAGCGTGGACCCGTGCGTGGACTTCTACAAGTTCGTATGCAGCACCTTCAGGGGCGTTGACGAGTTCACAAATGTACGTGAGTATGGCTACCTACACCTCTGTGCAGAGACTGCTCTGGTCTCGTTCCTTTCGTTTGGTATTTAGTTTTGAGAGGGACGAAGGCTTAAACTTGTGCGATTAAATCGGTTATTCTATGCGTCGTGTCATGGGTAAGAATGGCGCCTTTTGCGGCTTGCTTGGGGAACCAGGAAATGAATTTGTTAAACGCTTGCTTACGAATTACAAGCGCGTAAGGTAGCAAGAGACACGTAAGTTGAGGGAAAGCTTCATCGTGTTTTACAGGGAGCAACAACTAGAAGTTCGCGAAGCCACGACTTAGTAGACATTGCGGCACGGTGCAGCACAGAATACACTTTTAACTGAAGGAAATCATCATGGCGAGTCACTTTTAGTGGGATTCTTGTGTTTTTTTTTGTTATGCAAATTGGTAGTCGACCAGATGTTGTCGAGTAGATTGAACATCGCCATAAGGAGACGAGGACACATTATCTGGACATTATTGTTCTTAATGTCATTATCATTCTCGAAATAGCGCACATTTAAGCTAGGTATAGCTAGGTACGCAGTGTTGATGATGTAGAAGGTGGTAAGTATTTCGATTGTATTCAGTAAACGCTCATCCTTGGTTTGCGATTTTGAGATTGCCAGAATGTTTCTATATTGTTCAACCTTATGAAAAAAAGAGGAGTTTCAAGATGGGAAAGCAGGATTGCATCACGTCATGAGTTGGTTGTAAACGCCGACGAATACGCTAACGCAAATCTGAACGTAAACAAGAAATTCCTCCTTGGACCAACTGATGTCCAGCAAAGAAATAATGGTTGCACTGCAACGAGAGCTTCGAGCATTGCCGTCGGCCTTCAAAGTGTGGCGCGTTAGTGAAACACGCTGGCTACGTATTTATGCGCCATGGTACATTTCAGAATAATACGTGGTGCTCGAAAGAGCACCAGAATGTAGATTGAAATTGAAATCGAAATTTTATTTTCAGGCAAAAGGCAAAAAAGTACAATTTGCCAAGGGGACCGGCGAAAAGGCATAAAAGCCTGACGTGGCGCCTGCTCCCTGTAAACCCAAAATCCCCCCCCAAAGTGGCACATTGCTCAGTGTAGGATTAGTAGTGAACAAGGAACAAAAAATAAATGAGAATTGCTACGTACAAGTCATACGTGTATAAGAAAAAAAAAAGTGATCGAATTGGCCCAGGCAATGTCATCAATAGGTAGCTCACGTGACTAACAAATGAAACACAGATAACCAAACGTGAATGTGATTTACATGAAGAAAAAGATATTCAGTACATAACGTTTCAAAAATTCAGAAAAACAAATACTTTTGGGAATACAAAACAATGGTTAGGATGATGGTGATTATGTTTGTGCAGATAGTAAGTGTGACTGTATCATCCTTTTCAAAATGCAGTATGAGTCTATATCTTCAGTCAAAGTAGCTACAGTATTACAAATCACTTAGTTCTTGAATGTGCGTTACATTTCACGTACCGCGCGCGATACGGACAAATTGTTCGATAACATTTAGGGACCTTCCGACAAGCACTCGTTGCACCGCGTGGCACTTGCAAGCCGAAGAAAGACGGTGTACAAAATGTACATGTGCACGCACCACGTCCATGGACGCTTCTATCATTCACGGTTCCGTGAAGTCCTGCTTCCAAAATACTCATAAAGGACCCATTTGCTGCTCATGCTATCAGTGAACAAACCACAACTGGTCTTCTCGTGCGCTATTCACATCTTTCCACGGACGGCATTCATTTTTATTTCGTTTAATGAGCATAATAAAAAGCGAGGGGTTACTATGAACGTCCTGGGAAAGAAAGCGCCCACATAAAAGTAAAAAAAAAAAAAAAAAACCTAAGGCCATTCACATGCAGCGCTAAATGTAGTTGATATCCAGGGCTAATGTCGCTGCTGTGTCGCGATTAATGTAGTTCTAGCTCTTGCGCTAATTGCAGCTAAACCACTGTAAAACCTGAGGAATTGCGTTGCACCCGCACATGGTGGCTCGCGTTGCGCTGTGAATGATGTCTCGTAAAGACCTGACCACACGTGCGCGTTGCAGCGTGTCAGCGCGTGTCTTTCTGACGTGGCGTCGCGCCCTCTCCCCATTGGAGAGAAAGGGCACGCAGCTTCGCGTAGCCGGGCGCCCTCTCTCTCTCCATAGGGAGAGGGCGCGACGCCGTGTCCAAAAATCCACGCGCTCACACGCTGCAACGCGCACGTGTGGTCAGGCCTTAAAGGGCCCCTCACCAGACCCCATAACAAATTTTAGTTAGACGCTGGCAGTTGTTGTGTGTCCGATGAGGAGCATTATGCCACAAGAATTTTTTCAATCGGTTCATTAGACGCTGAGAAAACCGATATTTTGATGCGGCGCGAAACCATGATGCGAGGAGGCGAGCTCGAAACCCTTGCCGCTCGGCCCGCGTAGCCTGCGCAAGCCAAATCTCTTCCCTACCTTCTCCGGCGTCTGTGCGAGAGCAACACGTCATGGCACGCAAGGTCACGTGTGCATGACGTGACCGAGGAAGCCCAGCCCCCGAGCACGCGGTGCGGCGTTGTTTTGTTGACCAGCGTTAGTTTGTGGTCTATTGCCTGTTTCTGCGGGATGGATGCCTCAGTGCGCGTTCGTTTCACTTTTCACTGGCACGAGAGTGGCGGTATCATGAGCCAGTGCAGTATTTACGTTTACTTGGACGCGCTAGAATAAATGAGCACATTGAGTGCTCGAACGCGCCAGGACATCACTTTCGTTTCCAGGGCTGGCGTCTCCTCAATGCGCTAACCGCGGGGACACGGACGCATGCGAAACGTAGGCACATTAGCCCAGCATATCACTGCAATTCACTGAACAAAAATGAAAAAGACGCAGACATTCCCCTTGTGCGTCTCATTATTTCTCTCAAGTTTTATTCATCTATTCAAGCAACAAATTCCACAAACTACACACTTCGCGTCAAAGAATTTTCGCAGTGTCACGTGCTACTGCTGTCGACGTCAGTGCACAGCCGTCTACGTAGAGGACCGTCGTCACAGCACTGCCGTCTACGTAGGGGCCATTCCGCCATGTACGTCATCCCCTCATTCTCTACGCGCGAGTACGCGAAAGGAAGGGCAAGCAGCGTTCAGCTTGAAATTTGACCCATTTCCGCGGCGCGTAGCGTTGCAAATTTTGGCAGACGTGTTCGTGAACGCTCAGGTATCAATTGCGCTTGTCAGCTAAAAATTGTCAAACCTGGTGAGGGGCCCTTTCAAGGAACCCTGCAACACTTTTCCAAGTAGCCATGGAATAGATTCACTAAAGGAGCTTGTTGCCTCACGAATTCACCGCCGCAAAAATTTTTGGAATCCGTCCAGTACGAGTGGAGTTACAAAGATTTGTCGCACGCTGCAATTGCATTCTCTCTTCCCTGGTGGTGGAAAAACATTTATTTAGAAAAGTACAGAGAGTTGCACAACAAATGCACTTGGGTGGTCTCCCTATTCCGGGAGTCCACTGGAAAGGATCGCTGCTCGGGCGCGGGCCACCAAGGAGCGCTGTGCATCCCGGGTAGAGCAGCCGAGCAGGAACTCCTCCCAAGCCTCTCTTGTGGGTAGGGGGAAGGGGGGATGAAAAAGGAATAGGTATGGCGGGGCATACTGCAATCATGTGGTAGGTGTCGGCCAGCACCCCACAATGCGCACAGTAGCCGTATATACCCGGCATGAAGTGCTGGGCGGCCGCAGGACACAAGAAGGTGTTCGTCTGCAAGCGTCTCAGAAGTCGCTCGTCCGCTTTAGAGAGGCCCCGTGCAGGGTCTGGGTAAAGACGGCGCGAGGTTCGATAATAATCCAGGATTTCGCGGTACTGCGTAAGAGCTGAGGTGTCTGGGGGGGACGGGGGGGTCGGAGGGGGTAACGGCCTCGTACCGACAAAAGCACTGGAAGCTAAGCAGGGAGGGATGGCACGGGGGAGGAAAATACGTCACGTGCGCCTCGTGATCTTGAGCGCTTTTTCTCTTTTTTTTTTTCTTCAAATACGCGAATTTTCATTGCGATCGCGCGCGCACGCGTGGACAAGTCGCGTCCTCCCGCGGCGGCCTCTGTAACCACCGAACGCGCCATGCTCAAATCAGCCAATGGCTGATACAATGTCGGTGACGAGTGATTTTTGAGTATGCAGCGTCATTTGTCGACAGAAGAGAAAGCAATTTTTAGCTGACTGAGAATTTATTGTGAATTCCACGCCGGGCGCTGCGCTATAATATTTGGCTCGCGTGTTCTCGAGAGCCTGGACTACCGATCGGCAGCGTTTTCTGAGCATGCTCAAAAAGTGTTGCAGGGCCCCTTTAAGAGTTCCTAAGACCGACGCCGGAGGAACCCCAGTGGGAGAAGCAATCGCGCGCACAGCGAGGTAGTGGCGCCCTCTCTTGCACTGCGTGTTAGTCAGTCGCATGTTTCTGAAACGCTTTTAGCGATCTTAAGTTAAATATTGTGATTACATATTGGTTATTTCTATTACTTATATATAATTTTAGACCCTAATCTTTCCTTTTAACCTGGTTTTAGGTATTGCTAGCCCTGTTATAGGCCTGTATTGACTTTTGATTTTGATTGTGATCACGCCGCGTCTGATCACTGGATGGACGACAAGACGGGCCCTTGGAGTACTACGCTCTTAATATGTATGCATTTTGCCGCAGCGTATGCTCGTTTATATGCAGCGCTATCTTCGACTAGAAGTTTGCTACTGAAAATTTCCAGGCAACTGCACTAGGGCGGCCCTTTTGATTAAACACATTACGCTAAGTGACCAGAACAATTACTGTATTGTCTGACGTAGGAAAAAAAATAGGGAAGCTTGCACTACCGGTGCAAATCTGGTACGAACAGCTCAGCTGGACGCCCTTTCTCGTTTCTCTTTCTTTTTCTCTGTTTCTGTCTTTTATCTATCTCTTTCTTTCTCAGTTTGCTTCTAGTGCTTTCTTTCTCTCTATATCTATTTCTTTCTTTCTCTTTCTCACGGCTTCTCTTTTTCTTCCCTTTCTTTCTTTCTTTCTTTCTTTCTTTCTTTCTTTCTTTCTTTCTTTCTTTCTTTCTTTCTTTCTTTCTTTCTTTCTTTCTTTCTTTCTTTCTTTTCTATTTTTCGTTTCTCTCTCTATCTATCTTTCTTGTCCTCTTTGTGACTGCATCTCCGTTTTCTTGATCTCTTCTTTTGTGTCTGTTTCTATCCATTATCTCTGTATTTATTTGTACCTTACTATCTTTTTTTCTCTTTCTTCCCTATCCTTCCCTCTATGTCTCTCTTGCTGTTTCTTTCAATCTCTTTCTTTCCCTCTCTCTCTCTTTTTCTCTGTCTTTTTACGCGTTCTCTCGGCCATCCGAGTTATTGCGTCTCACGCCGGACAAATCAGCGCTACAGGAGAGCGCGAGCCGGTTGCACGTGTTCGGGAAGCGAAGAAGATGAAGATGATGAAAAGAGCGCGCTGGCATGGTGATGCTAGTCTTCGCGAAGGCAAACCGGAGGTCTGCAGAGCTTAAATAGCTACATTGTTAGAATGCATCTCCATGGAGGCTGCATGTGATGTTGTTCTTTTCTTCGTTACAGCTTCAAAAAGACATTGAATACACCATTTTCATGAACCTAAGCGATCCGGATATTCCACCTTCGAATCAACTTGCCTGGCAGAAAGCAGGCGCTATGTACCAAGCTTGTCTGTCTTTCGTCTCGTCGAACGTAACGGAGGTAAGCTGACTGTAATCGCAGCACAAAGGACACGCTTGTTTTAGATGTGAAGCATCTTATGGCGAAGCTTAATCCGGTGGTGGTGGTGGTGGTGGTGGTGGTGTGCCGCGTGCCCACCCTTACTGCGCATGCGCAAACAGTTAAAGAAAAAATAAAAATAAAAAAACCTCCTCTCCCCCTCTCTCTCCTCTAGCCATCCCTCCCCGCGGCAACCACACCCTCACTGCGCATGCGCCTCCCCTCCCTCTCTCCCCTCTTACACTCCCCCCGTCTCTCCTCTAGGCATCCCTGCCCGCGGCGTCTAACTCCCCCTGCGCATGCGCGTCCCCCCTCTCTCTCCTCTCCTACGCTCCCCCCTCTCTCCTCTACGCATCCCTGCCCACGGCGTTCACACTCCCACTGCGCATGCGTGTCACCCCCTCTCTCTCCTCTCCTCCGCTTCCCCCCTCTCTCGCCTCGCGACGCCGACGCAGGCAGCGTCTGCTAGCGAGTTTCTTGGTTGAAAAAACCGACTGCTCGCGCTGCACAACCGTTCACTGGCCATCCCGTATATATGGCAATGGATCTTGACCTCCAAGGTGGTGCCGGTGGAAGATTTCTCCTGTGCGTTGTTGAACAATAAAAATTCGCAGCGTGCGCGTTAACTAAAAGCGGAGTGCGGGTCTCTGTGTCCAGTCGGAGTCTTCTGTCTCTCATTGCCCATTAGCAGCGATTGGCATGTTCCAGTAGGAAACACCGCTCCATCACTGCGTGCTTTGCGCCTCCTCAGTTTTCTCTCCTGCGCAACGCTGCGATAGGGCCAGCGTCAACGCCACCGCCAGTGTAAGCGTTAGCGCCCGCTGCTTCACATCTACACATGGTTCCCTTTAGCGGGAGATGGTGTAATTTTTTAGAGTTCAATATGCTAGGACGCTGTAAAGGCAAACAAGCATGCATTTCATTGGGCGGCTATTTCCAGAGCCCGGAATGACAGGTTACAGGAATGATTTATAGCGCATACCTTGGCTTTTATAAAAAAGACTTGTATAAGACAAGGGACTAAAGCTAAAGCCTGATGTTGTGAGATGCCGTCTGTAGAAGGAAGTGCAACTTTCCCTGGCTTATACGTAGATATGATGCTCAAGTATTATTCGGCATCATACTTGTGAGTACTAAGATTACAGTATCACAAATTCTGTAATTAAATTACTTTTTGGTGTAAAGAGCTAGTAATTCATTGTTTTCGTTGGTGGGTCAACCTGTAACGTAATCAACTTTTCCAACGGGTGATCTCAACCCAGTTATCCATTACTTTCCTCAAGTACCTCTCGCTAAAATATAGCATGTCCGCTTCCGCTGTGGTATAAAAAAAGCTTACCACCAGAGCAAAGGAAAATGACAAGGACAATACAATTTGAGCGCCAAAAGTAACACACGAGAATTAGGCAGGTCCAGAGAAACGCGCAAAGAGGCCCACAGAAACAGAGCACCACCCTCAGCCGCGTAGGAAGAGAGACTTTTCAGTGTGGCGAAGGACACTCTGTCATTTGAACGGAAGACACCTTTCTCATACTTACTTCGGCTCCGAGCTGCATCTGCGATGCAACTAAGAACTCCATGATTGCATTGTATTTGTGCTGGAAATGAGGTGTATATGAGTTAGTGCATTGACAATGGCAATGTTATTAACTAGTTCCAAAGAAAATTTGTTGGTTTTAATAATAAAATAAAAATCGTCGGGCTTTAACGTCCCAAAACCACGATATGATTATGAGAAACGCCCTAGTAGAGGACTCCGGAAATTTCGACAACCTGGGGTTCTTTAACGTGCACCTAAATATAAACACACGGGCCTCGAGCATTTTCGCCTCCATCGAAAATGCGGCCGCCGCGTCCGGCATTCGATCCCGCGACCTGCGGGTCAGCAGTAAATTCGTTGGTTTTGAAAAGCAATAGCAATGTAATCTGATTACTTTCGGTTGCTGTAAGTGATAATGTTAATTATTTACATGTTTTAAAATTCTAGAAGGTTAGTTAGGAATGTAATTATTTACTTCCTAAGAGATATATCTTGCTATCTCTGCTTGATAGGCGTTGATGACCAGCAAATGGCATGCCTTGACTCAAATAGGTATGCCTCTGAAATGCACACACACTTTACTGGGTTCAAAATGACTCAATATGAAGCCAGAAATGGTTCCCGCTTTCGCACACAAACAGTCGTTGCAATAATCTTGCAACAGCGCGTTGCATACAACCGGGCCCCACTCTCAGCTTGATCGAATCCTATCACCAAGAAAATCAGAACTGTGCCTAGAAATTTTTGACAGTAAATTCAAGTTCACCTCTCATACTAACAATGTAAAATAACTGAGCACTTGGCCTTGCTTCTACCGCAGACTAAGTATCTCGTGGAGTGGATGGTATCACTCAACCTGGACCTCACGAACGAAGGAAGATTGGCGACTGTCAACCCCGTTGAAATGATGGTGCGCGGCTCTCTGGACATCGGAGTGCACGTTGTGATCGCCATTACTTTCGACCAGACGCAACTTGTCGCCAACAAGAAACCGATTCAGGTGCGGAAAAGAAAATAATATTTCTGGAACGTATGGCCCTAATGACGTCGTGATGTTCCGTGGTACTACACACACACACACACACACACACACACACACACACACACACACACACGCGCACACACGCACGCGCACACACACACGCACGCGCACACACACACACACACACACGCACACGCACACGCACGCGCACGCACACGCACACGCGCACGCACACACACACACACAAACACACACACACACACACACACACACACACACACACACACACACACACACACACACACACACACACACACACACACACACACACACACACACACACACACACACACACACACTGGCTCGCATCCAACCTCGCCGTGATGTTTGGACTTTCCCGCCTTCAACGGCAACACATTTTAAATAAACACAAGCCCACACACACACACACGCACGCACACACGCACACACACACGAACCCCAAACACTGAACTTAGGGAAATACGCCGCCGATGAGTTTCGACCTGGTCCTTCCTGCGAACCTGATTGGTTTATCGCTTGCACTCACATGCCAAACTCATGAGGTTTTACCCTTGCTAGTTTTTTTTTAACAAATTGGTTCTTTTCAAAAATTACTTTGGGATATTTCCCCTCTTCATTTATGTTAGATTGGCTTGAGCCCGTTATACCTCCTGGTGGTGCGGGCCACCCCCATTTTCTTTTTAGTTATTTTTATATATAGGGGGGCCAAAAAAGCACGCACGCACGCACGCACGCACGCACGCACGCACACACACACACACACACACACACACACACACACACACACACACACACACACATATATATATATATATATATATATGTATATATTGTGAGCGCGACAAGTGAATGGCTCTTCATTCTCTTTACATATCATCATCACTTGTACATCTTCGTCATCTGTACATATCATCATCGGGCTGATCTAGCTCGAGCCCGGCTGAATAAAGCGGTTCCTCATAAGTGGTGGACGGTGCTTTTCGATCCCCAAGTCCTCTCGCCCGTTCTCGCTGGAGCTCCGCTCAGGTCGTCGCGTAACACCCCCTGCCATGACCACTCAAGAAAATCCTGGCTCGTCCGACGCCGCCGGCACACTGCAGCCTTCGCCGCCCGCTCAGCCCACCAACAACCGTCTGCGTGATCCACCTGTGTTCTCTGGGCTACGCGGGGAGGATGTAGAAGACTGGATACAAAACTACGACCTTGTCAGCGACTTGAACAGGTGGGACAACCCGCAGAAGTCGCAGAACGTCCCCTTCTACCTGTCTGGTGTCGCTAAAACTTGGTTCTGGAACCACCAACCAGATCTTCCCAACTGGGACACTTTCGCGCAGCAGCTGCGTCAAATTTTCGGTGCCCCAACAGTTCGCGCTGAGGCAGCCAAGAAGAAGCTCGCTGAACGCATACAGCTACCGGGTGAATCATACACCTCGTACATTGAGGACGTCCTTGCGTTGTGCAAGCGTGTAAACTCCCGCCATGTCGCCGAACGACCAGATACGCCACATTATTAAAGGCATAAACACCGTCGCCTTTAACGCCCTCGCCACGCAACATCCTGCCACCACTCAGGACGTCATCACCATTTGCCAGCGACTTGAGGAGCTCCAGTCTCTTCGGCTGTACTACGATGCCGCCGACATCCGTCTGCCTACGGCCCTCGACTTGCGCTCGCTGATTCGCGACATCGTTCGTGAGGAGCTTCACGGGCGATGCTCTTCCTGCGCTCCGGAAACGACTCTCCCTTCTGGACAAACCGGCTTGCGAGACATCATTAGGCAGGAGATCGCTTCCGCATCGCGGCTGACGTGTTCCAACGGTCCCTGCGTGCGCCAGACGCCAACGTACGCCGAAGTTGCAGCGCTCTCTGCTGCAACCACCGTCCCTGTACCTACACCAGGAGACCATGCATCCGTGGCTTCGTTGTCACCGCCAATGCGTGCACAGCCTTACTACCCCCCCTCAGCGCCCTTCTCGGCCTATATGTTACTACTGTGGCTATCGCGGTCACATCTCCCGGTTTTGTCGAAGGCGCCAACAGGACGAGCAACGCGGCTACGCTCCCGAGGAACACCCAGGCATCCGTCCGAACACGACCTACCAACGGATGCCCTACCACTCTTCCTATCACCGTTCGCCCTCTCCTCCCTACCCTACTGGCACGCCTGTGAATTCCCATGAGTCTCGCCGCAGGTCACTTTCTCCACGTCGCCGTTCTGTGTCGCCTCTGCGACCCGCCTCCCATACCACGAACGCCCACTCGGAAAACTCCCCGATGCAGTTTTAGGAGGGGAAACTGCATCCACCGGACAGCCAACAATTCCTCCAGAGCGACCATCGAACTTGATAGTAGTGTTTGCAGAAGGTGTACGGGTGGAGGCTCTCGTGGACACTGGCGCTGCCGTTTCGATTATTCGTGCTGATTTTTGTTCCCGCCTCCGAAAAGTGACCACGCCTTACTGCGGCCCACCCCTCCGTGCAGCGACCAACGCTATCATTTCTCCACTGGCACAGTGTACGGTTCGTGTCTGCATAGATGGCATTCGTCATCACATCGTCTTTGCGGTATTTCGTGAGTGCACCCACGAACTCATTCTGGGGTGGGATTTCTTATCTTCTGCGTCCGCTTCCATATCGTGTCATCAGCGCCTCATACATCTGAATGCCACCGACTATTCGTCGCCTGAACACGAAGGGCGAATTCGCCTTGTCACCACGTCAGATTGTGTTCTTCGGCCATCCATCGAAGAGATTTTAAGCGTTAACTCCAATGACATTGTGGATGGCGACGTACTTATTCTACCTTACGGCCATACCTTATGTAGAGGCATTGTGATTGTTCCTGGCCTTATTCGCTTCTCTGACGGGTCTGCTTTCCTTACCGCCATAAATCAAACGCCCGAATCTTTACTGCTACCCTGTGGCTCAACAGTCACTTGCGCGGTCGACACTCAGCCCGTTGCGATTGTTGCCCTTCCGAGCAACGAACTCCCAGAGTCAACCTCACCGCCACTCAATGCCTCTTCGACACCTTTGTCGGCAACCATCGGCCCTGACCTAACACCTGCCCAGAGTCAGGATTTGCTCGCCCTATTGAACCGACACCGTACTTTGTTCGACATGAATTCGCCCGTCCTCAGCATGACTACCGCCGCTACTCACAGCATTCAGACTGACGGCTCTCGTATTATACACCGGCGCCCATATCGCGTGTCTCTGGCAGAACGAAAGATCATCGAGGAAAACGTCTCAGACATGCTACGACGCAACATCATACGTCCTTCCTCGAGTCCCTGGTCATCACCAGTTGTTCTAGTCCAAAAGAAAGATGGAACAGTTCGTTTCTGCGTCGATTACCACGCACTAAACAAAATAACGCGCAAAGATGTTTATCCTCTGCCACGGATCGACGACGCACTGGATTCGTTACATGGCGCCGAGTATTTTTCTAGCCTTGACCTCAGATCAGGTTACTGGCAAATACCAATGACTGAGTCCGACAAAGAGAAAACAGCTTTTTCAACGCCAGATGGGCTGTACGAGTTTAATGTGATGCCTTTTGGACTTTGTAATGCGCCCGCTACTTTCGAACGCATGATAGACAGCGTATTGCGCGGTCTGAAATGGAAAACATGTCTCTGCTATCTCGACGACATAGTAGTGTTTTCATCCACGTTCTCCCAACATCTGCGACGTCTTGACGAAGTCCTCGCATGCCTTGCAAAGGCCGGCCTACAGCTTAATACAAAAAAATGTACCTTCGCAAGCAAGACAATCAAGGTTCTCGGCCACTTAGTCAGCAAAGAAGGGATTAGGCCGGACCCCTGAGAAGCTTGCCGCCGTCCTCGACTTTCCCCGTCCACAACGTCAAAAAGACCTGCGCAGCTTTCTTGGGTTAGCTTCTTACTTCCGGCGTTTCATACGCGGCTTCGCAGAACTTGCGTCTCCGCTCCATCAACTCCTCGCCAATAACGCGCCCTTCGTTTGGTCCGAAGACTGCGAAAGTGCATTCACGGCGTTGAAGCAAGCCCTTACATCCGATCCGGTACTGTGCCACTTCGACCCCGACGCACCCACCATCCTTCACACTGACGCTAGCAGTCATGGTCTAGGTGCGGTACTCTTGCAGCGTGACAACATCTCGCGGGAACGCGTCGTTGCTTACGCTAGTCGTGTTCTTACCGCTGCAGAGACGAACTACACCATCACGGAGCAAGAGTGTCTTGCTGTTTGGGCAGTGCAAAAATTTCGCCCATATCTCCACGGCCGCCACTTTACAGTCGTTACCGACCATAACGCACTGTGCTGGCTTTCGTCGCTGAAAAACTTATCGGGTCGCCTTGGCCGCTGGGTGCTTCGCTTGCAGGAGTACGACTTTGATGTCGCCTATAGGCCTGGGAAGAAGCACCAAGACGCTGATGCTCTGTCACGCTGCCCTCTGCCCAGCGAAGATAACTCACCGTCGCCACTCCAAAACGACACCGCCTTTCCAATCGCAGCGCTAAGTTGGCTATCATCCAGCACCCCATCCATCCTCGTTTCACACCAACGTGCCGACCCATACTGCCGCACTATTGTTGAACGCCTGAACGGCTCTTCTCCTCCTCCTAACGCCCGACTCCGCCGAAAACTGAGCCAATTTAAGCTTCATGGTGGTGCATTACATCGCTATGTTTACCACGTAGATGGAAACAAGTGGGTACCCGTCGTACCACGTTCTCTGCAACGTGAAGTTCTGCAAGCTTTTCACGATGATCCAACCGCCGGTCATCTAGGCTATCACAAAACTTACGACAAAATACGAAGTCGCTGCTCCTGGCCTGGCCTCTCTTCAGCCGTTGCCAAGTACGTCGCCTCGTGTGTCCACTGCCAACGGCGAAAGCGGCCCACGACTGCTCCTGCTGGCTTAATGCAACCTATTCCTTGTCCCGTCTCGCCTTTTGAAGTCGTCGGAATAGACTTGTATGGCCCTCTTCCTCTAACATCGAATGGGAACCGTTGGATTGTCACGGCCGTAGACCACCTTACCCGCTACGCAGAAACGGCTTCTCTGAAATCTGGGACTGCCACTGAAGTCGCCGATTTCTTTCTGCGCAACATCTTTTTACGCCATGGAGCCCCTCGCGTTCTCCTCAGCGATCGCGGCAAAGTGTTTCTCTCTGCTATTGTTGACCAAGTTCTGCAGTCCTGCAACACTATTCACAAGACAACATCTAGTTACCATCCGCAGTCCAACGGATTGACAGAACGCTTTCATCGGACCCTCTCGGACATGATCGCAATGTACATCCACCCCGACCACACGAACTGGGATGCAATCCTGCCCTTCGTGACATTCGCTTACAATACGGCTACACAACGCACTACCGGCTTTTCTCCATTTTACCTCGTCCATGGCCGCTCACCGAGTTTCACTCTGGACGTCTCGTTCCTTTCGGCTCCTGAACCCTCAGCAGCTCCTTTCCCTGAACAGTTTCTATCTCGCCTCGCGCACTGCCGTCACCTGGCCCGCGTCAACACCGGCCTCTCCCAGGACGCTCGAAAGTCTCGCTACGACTCATCTCGCCGTGTTGTGACTTTTTCCCCCTGGAGACGAAGTTCTTTTATGGACTCCACTGCGCGCCCCCGGCTTATGGGACAAATTCATCAGTCGCTTTATTGGGCCGTACACGGTCGTCGAACAGACATCCCCTGTTAATTACCGTGTTTCTCCTATTAGCACTCCATCTGATCACCGTTGCCGTGGGACAGAGATAGTGCATGTATCTCGTTTAAAGCCTTATGCGCGACGCATGTCGTAATACTCTCAGGCGGCCAGGCGGCCGCTTCCACCGCGCGAGGGAATTAGTGTGAGCGCGACAAGTGAATGGCTCTTCATTCTCTTTACATATCATCATCGGGCTGATCTAGCTCGAGCCCGGCTGAATAAAGCGGTTCCTCATAATATATTTTTTTTAATTTTATTTATTTTTTTACAAATATGCAGGCCCTGCTTGGGCCCAAGCAGGAGTGGGAACATAATTATACAAAACAATAACACAACAGTAATTAGAACTGTCGCTAACATATATGGTAGACATATTACAACCATCAACAACAACAAAAAAAGAAAAGTGATTCGCAATTCCGAACATACAGTAATATAACAGTGATAAAACATGCCACATACAACAATTCAATACATAAGGTAAATGACATACTATGCATTAAATGAAAATCGAATGCAAGAATCAACTCCTTCATTACAATACAAGATAATTTTACATGTCAAAGGAAAGGTTATTTAGAAGCTGAACGAATGATTCTACTGTATTAGCATTAACTACTTCTTCTGGTAATTTATTCCAGAGTGATATAGCATGTGGAAAAAGGGAATGTTGATGTATGGTAATATTACTAAACGGCAGCTTAACTGTTTTGTTGTGGTTTGTACGACCGGACCACATGGGAGGCTCAGTTATATAGTTTTCACGCGGTATTCTGTAGTGACTGTTGTACAGCTGATATAAAAATTTGATGCGAGATGCAGTTCTGCGATGAGCTAGTTTTTTCAACTTTGCCCTGTCGCGAAGAACGGACACGCTCGAAAAACGCGAATATCTATTGTATATAAACCTTAAGGCTAAATTTTGCACTCTTTCTATTTTCTTGATTAAGTATTTTTGGTGCGGGCTCCCGATCAGGTCCGCATATTCTAATTTTGGTCTGACGAGAGCTTTATACGCAGTCAATTTTACGGTCGATGACGTACGACGCAATTTTCGTTTCAAAAATGCCAGCTTTTTTAGCGCGTTGCTGCAAACGTTTTCTATATGTGGTTCCCAAGTTAAACTGCTTGTGAGTGTTACACCTAAATATTTCACTTGGTTTTTTTAATGTAAGCATTATTAATGGTGTAAGGAAATTGTAAGGGTTCTTTGCTGTTGGTAAATGTAATACTCGCCGTCTTCGAAGTATTAAGCTTTAAGCCCCCATGTTTCACACCGTACGCTAATTGAGTTTAACGTATCATTGAGTCGAACTTGGTCGGAGTGTTCAGTCACATTAACGTAGACAACACAATCGTCTGCAAACAATCGAATCTTCACAGGCGATTGAACAGTCAAATAAATATCATTTATGTAAACTATATCAGTAAATAATTTGTACCTTTTTCGCCGTCAAGCCAACAACAAAAGCATTACGAGCATCGAACATTTTCTGTTGACTGACAGATTGAGTACAGCTTTGAACAACAACTGTGGCTGGGCAGGGACCTAAGCGTGCACGACTACGTACTGCTCTTGGAGAAGTACGGTGTGAGGCAGCCTCTTCGCAACCAGCTGGCTTCGAAGATAAAGGACTACGAAAAAGAACGTAAGTTGCATTCCTTTCAATTTTTTTTTTGTGAGCGCGCAATAGTGCCGAGTGTGTGCGTGCTGATGTGAGAAAAAGGTTACACGCTCTTCTTCCTTATGTGATCGCAAGGAGTATTAACCCTAACACTTGGTCACCGATGTAGTGTTGGCTAACATTTCATTGCTTCATAAGAGCCGAAAACTGTCCCAACAAGTCGCGGAGACGGGCAATTGTAGGAATTTCCATTGAGAAAAGTCGAAAAGAGTTTGCAGTGAAAGCGTTAGCGCGCACTTCTCAGCTATAATTACAGTTAAAGAGGTCATGTGCTGTAACTGGTCTCGCTCGCATTTTATGTTCCGAAAGTGAACGTTCAGGCAAACAATCACACAAATAAATTTTGAAGACATGCTACACACCCCAACACATTGGATAAGCCGAAGAACATGGTTCGTCTGATGTGCGTTTATGAGTGGTTGTTTAAACGAGTGGTGACGGAAATGAGAGGCTAATAATGCGGGGACGTCATTAAGAAGAAGCAGCTTAGCAGGCAATGGGACACAGTTGCGTGCTTTTTGCGGGCATGCGCTTAGTCTATCCCATTGTGCAACTTGACTCGGTCATGTGGCGCTGAGGCACAAAAAAAGCAGGTGCTCGTGCCCACTAGCAAATATTTTGGGCGAATGTGTGCACGAACTACCATTAAAAATTGTGCAGCATGGTGGCAAAGTTATTTTTGTACCTAGAGCTTGAAAACTTGTCGATTACGCCGCGTACCTCACAACTTGACGAGCATTTTCTTCTACACGTTCAAAACATGACCTCAGGCACGCAATCTCTTTCCTTATTTTGAGAAATCCGCGTTGTTGGTTTAAATATTGGAGAATAAGTGTAGTTTATCAAGTGACATATCATATACCGTTTTCATTCTTTCTGCAGTTAAGACCGCCGAGATAGAGGCACTTGCGGTTCCCACTCACCCGGAGAACATTCCCATATCTAAGTTGGGCAGTTACACAACGCCATTTGTTACTGAAGGTAAGTGAAAATTTCGTAGTTGTTCCACTATATTCACTTACATCCTTTGCCATTGATTCTCAAAGCTCATGAACGTTCCAGCTATTGCCGTATATTGGAAATCATTCAAGTTCAAGTTGATTGAGCTGAAGGTGATGAGAAAGACGATGCCACTTTCCCGACATGTTAAATAGCTAATGACTCCACAGGTATTAGATTGTGCTGCGACTTAGCGCCCTGAACTCGGCGTTGAGCGCTATAAGCGTGGTAAGAAGAAATCAGCCACCGCACGAGTCTTGTCGGGGTCTGGTCTGATGCCTGCCGCATCAACAAAGCTCCTAAATAGTCAAAGTTTATATGGGTCAGTATTGCATTCGTAGAAATTCAACTGCAGGACAGCTCTGAGGAACACGTAGACAACTATTGAGAGACAGTGTAGTGGCTTATTAAGGTGAGTTATTAGAGATCATTATCAAGCTGCGAATTTTATCTTTTCGAATCTCCCGTGACAAAAAAAAAAACATTGAAAACACTTTAGGTGTGCCGATAAGAGTGGAACGCGATGATTTTATCAGGCCTCGTTCAAATCGCCGTCTCATCTGCATGCCGATCTTAGCATCCCGGCGGACACCTCTACGGTTCTACAAAGGAAGGAACGTTGTAACTCTTAGACAGCCTACAGCAAATCTACTTGCCAAGTAACCAATCAGTTGTAATTCACAATTTTGCAATTTATCGATGCAATACTACATGGTTTTTACGGAGACCACCGCAACCTACACAGCAGCCCACTTTCTCGGTGCATTAAGTTATGAAGGTTATGATATTGGAGAATTATGGCTGAGCACTCTCTATCAGGTGGCCAGCTATAAATGAACCACACGTTGCACAATTTACATGGTGTATGACACTTGTTGTGTTTCTTCTACGCGGATGCTTGTCTCATTGCACAGATGCTTGTCTAACTCCTCACCTGACACGACGCCCCTACTTGGCCGTTTCCACGTATTGCACCATAGATGGCATGGATCGGTCGTAAAAGACTTGACTACCAAGCAGAAAGTGTGGATAAGATTTCGGTTGAAATCCAAGCTTTTATTGTTTGTATCCGCCGGAATGTTTCACTCATGGACTGTGCCAGAGACGACTTCGCGTCTTCTGGGACACGGGCTCCCTAAATCTATCGAATATATCCTAGTCAGCTGCATGACATGATGTTCCGCGGCCGGTAGCTCATGCGAAGCTAGAAAAACTCCCACGGTTCCTGGTGCATTTGCCGAAGACGACATTTTCTCCTCATCCCATTTGTCATTCCTCTCCCGCCCCTCTCTGGAAAATTTCTGCACCTAACGAGGTTATGCACAGTCTCCAGTATGGGAGGTCTTGCAAGCTTTATGCACCTCACATGGTTGTGCATTGCATCCGCAAGAGGCCCACCTTGACCAAACGACAAAAGTAATGTGACGACGCCGTCATGTGACGTCATGTCATGATAACGCCATATGGTGACCTCGTCATTAATAAGGCTTTCGCCTTGATAAAGCAGTTCCTTATAAATTCTAAACACCGGTGCATGGCCGAAGCACGAGAATGGAATTAGCTGCACGCGGGGGAAGTTCATTGAGGTGGTATACTAAGAGATTGTCCTATGACTATCAAGAGAAGCAGTAGCTCGTATGCGTAGTGTATACCAGTTGGGAATCGTATATGTGTCACGCTACCACAGTTGGATGGAAAGAGTTGAATAAAACAAGGGCTCGTTTCTTTGTAATACACAACCTAAATAAACCAAAAGTGCAGCGAGAGAATCGTACGAGAGATAATTGGTAATGTTTAAGTGTATAG
Organism: Rhipicephalus appendiculatus; assembly: GCA_030522465.1. Classification (NCBI taxonomy): domain Eukaryota; kingdom Metazoa; phylum Arthropoda; class Arachnida; order Ixodida; family Ixodidae; genus Rhipicephalus; species Rhipicephalus appendiculatus. The sequence goes on from JALIZH010016743.1 coordinate 784,880, forward strand.
GTGCAGCAGGTCGTGCTGCATAGGGAATTAAATTAGAAAAAAGACTTTTCGCAGCAAGGGGCCGAACCTACAACCTTCCGATAACGCGTCCGATGCACTGCCTGTTGAGCAACACTGGCAGTCGTTTGGCAGAACAGACTGTTGGGCTAGTTGGCTATCCATGAACACTGAAAGAATGAGCACTAAAACTGACGAGCAGAAAAAGAAGACTAGACACGGAACAGGCGCCTGTTCCGTGTCTGGTCTTCTTTTTGTGCTCGTCAGTTTTAGAGGACATTCTTTCAGTGGCCGTCATTTGGTCCAAATTATTCGGTATCATTGGTACAACTTCAGAAGTTAGAAGACACTCGCCGAATGATCAAAGCGCAGCACATGGGGTCACCGACCGTGTGGGGGATATTACGTTAGGCCAGAGCGCGCACTCGTGCGTGCGTGCACGTGTGAACGCACTTTTGAGACGGAAATGCCGACTCGCTTCTAAAGTTGTACACCGACCGTACATGAGTACTAATTTATCACCATGCACTCGTTTTCTGCTCTCACCAGGTCAGATGGCTGGCTTCTTCTCCACGTACACGAAAGGCACCTATACTGCGTCGGACACAATTACGCATGTGCCAGCGAGTACGAGTATCCTCTTGAAAATGCTCAAGAACAATGCTGCGGGTGCCAATGGCCTACGATACCTGGTCGCCTGGAGCTTCTATAGGCAACTCTTATATCACACTGAGCCGCAATCACTGCTTAATGACAAGAGTGCTACTATTGCTTGCTTTGAGCACATAAGAAGAACAATGAAACTTGCGGTTATCAGCCCTTACTTCATACAGAGTAAGTAACGTTTACTGTATTATCTTCATGGTGCCCACATTGCCGTCTTCATTTTAACTGTGTTCTCTTCATGATGCCCACAGTGGCGTCTTCATTTTACAAGGTGCTTTAGAATGACCCGCTCCATGTCGAAATTGGGTCGACTTGATCGAATAATTAGGAATCTACATTTGCTCAATGGCACTGACGTGAACAGCTAATAGGAAGTCCTTAATCGTGCTTCCATATTGCTTCAATGTAAATCACTGTAGCTTTAAATATTTACGTGTCTTTCACGCTTGTTGATGACAAGACTGCTACCATAACTTGTTAGGCGCAAGTTGCCGTCAGACTATGGCTGTACCCCAAAGTATGCAGAAATCATGGTACACTTGAAGTACAGAAAACCGAACAGTTGCAGTGGCGTGCTCCATTTGAGTGGATAAAGATAGCAGGAATATTGCTGGAAATTATTGCCTTGCTTGAGCGTTTTGACACGCGAAAATATATGCACCCACTTTGATGACTACCGTTGCGGAGGGTGTGTGACGGTCGGTAAAAAAAAATGGTGCAACCTCAAGTACGTGGTTTGCGACGCAGCTGCCGCTGCGGATGACCCATTATACCCGCATAGGAACAGGCGAGCTGCACTCGCCCCATCAGTACTGCTGGAGCGATGCTAACGCAACGAGGTAGTGCGTAGCAGTGCGGATCGCTTTAGTGGTCGAGGGGAAATTGGTGCTCGGAGCAGCGCGTAATGAGGGCTGTATCGGCGCTTGGGATGATGAGGATGGAGTTCACCACTTCGAAGCAGCATAGACGCAGCGGTTCCCTCTCGCGATCACACTGATTAGTGGTGAACCAGAAAGACCGAGGTACTCGGCTCGTAAAAATTAGTCAGACAAAAAATGTAAGAGAAAATCTCGCAGGGTCCCTTATGCATTCACCTATACTACTCAAAAGCGAACGCGATCCTCTCCTTCTTCTTCTCAATCAATGTACTGATCCTTCCTGGAGTAGTGGTTTTAAGTTAGGAGAGTGAAAAGAAAAGTGGACCCCGCAATTGTCTGCATCAGGGTGCGACACCTCAGCAGTGGCCCACAAGGGGAGGGATAAGGAGGGATTAAAAGAGATAGAGAGAAAAGTAAAGGATGAGAGAAAAGTAAAAGATAGGGAAGACAGTTACAGAAGTCCGCGGATGGGGCCCCGGATCGGCGAGCGGTCGTCGAAGAGAGGACATCGCGGACGGGGACAACCGTCAGGCACGAAATCCAGCGAGCGTCTCCCCCTTCCTCGCCCACCTCCGGAAGGTCTCTGCACTTAGCCTTGTTTCGCGATGACTCCAGCAGGATCTGAGGCATTGTAAGCTTTTGCACCTCACCTGTTTTGCGTTTTACTGCGTGATTGGTCCCAACTTTGACCAAGCCACGATGTCATCCATATGTTGGGGGGGGGGGGGGGGGGCACAAATGAACAAAACACGAAAGAAGCAGACAAGGCAATGGCTGGCTCTGATTTAATGACGTCCCCACGTGTCGTAACATAACGTGACGTCATGATGACGTCAGAATTTCACCATTTTTGTCCTCATGAGGACAACATATAGTAACGCCATCTCGTGATGGTAATTTTCTTGCATCGCTCGTGTTGACGCCGTCTACGCGGGACGCCGACGCTGCCGACGGTCTATTTTCGCGTTTGATGAGTCATCGAAGGCTTTCGCCTTAATAAGTAAACCGATACACTGCATGGCACCTCTGTAAATGGTAACTGTGGCAGGTGACTGTGGCAGGTGTGCAGCTCGTGACCGTTGTCACAGTCACCATAGGCTGGAAACCGTGGGAAACGCTGCTCAGAACACCGGAGGTGTGCCAGGGCGAATAGTATCTTAGCTGGGGAAACACAGCGCAACAAAAGGACGAAGACGAAGGAACACAGTACACAGGACGAGCGCTGAACTCACAAGGAAGTTGATTGCGCCGACTATTCTGTTTTATAGCGTACATTACCACGCCACCTTTCCAGTCAAACCTGTCACGTGAGAAAGCGATCTACATTTTCCTGGAAATATATCATGGGTACTTCTTTAAAACCATGCGTGTGCAACTCGTACGTTCATGTAAAAGGCAAAGAAGCGAAAACAGATGCCGACAAACTTTAAAGCGACAGCAAAAGTTCGACAAGCCAACCTTCATGAAATTTAACAAGCAAGACCAGCCAACAAGCCAAAGCAGGCAGTGTCACCGAGACAACAATTAATGTGAGTGAATCGATGAAAAAATGACCAACAATAAAGACGGTGAAAGAAATGCATTAAATGAAACCTTTGATGTATTGGACCTCAGCGTCAGTGAGCGAAATAGATGGCTTGCTGGTGCAACTGTCAGCCGCTTCCCTGATAAAAAAACGCTTCGACAATTTCACGTTGTGTCTTGCACTTTGCCTTTTAAATGCGAAAGAATTTCTTTATGCACTGCAGGCGCTTTTAGCGTCTCTATTTAGGTATCTCTATATCTATCTATATAGCCGCCTATGTCTGGGTGCTCTCCTAATCACCCCCCTTAACTTGGGGTAGACCAAAATTAATATGGGAGGGTGAGATGGTTTGACGAATATGACTTGCTGGTCATGACATGAATAATGTGACAATCCCGTCGCGTAAGTCGTCAAACACTTTCCGCCAGACACGTGTGGCACATACCCCTATACTACGGGCGGATGTGTGCCACAGCTATGCGGGTATGTGCCACATGTGATTGACAGTTTATATCTACCCAGGAACGGCGAGAACAGGCATTGGTAATTTTAACGCGAGATCGTTAAGAAAAAGCTGACATTGACAGTGTTGACCCGACGAATGCAAAGAATAAATGTCAGGGCCCCAGCAGGAATCGAACCCCCGCATTCTGCGTGGAAATCAAGTATTCTAGCACAGAGCCACGCCAGGTTTCGGAACTGCTTTTCAAATAGACCCTAATGTTCGTGAAACGTCAATTGTGGTTGCAATGCTGGCTATCCAATTTTATAAACATCACATATGTACTCCTCTGATACAGCCGTCAGGTCGGGTTATAACATCAGTTGTAGTTAAGCGCCATCCACTGTAGTTCATTTATGTAGCACTGTCAAGGGCTACCATCTTCGCGAGCAGAACTGCTACATATCAGCTTGCCGCTTTGGTGTTGCTTATACACATGTTGCTGTTGACATCGTTACGCAACTGTAAACAAGTGGTTATATAAAACACATGCGACTGCTGAACATATCTCTATGCGTACAGCATTTGTACATATCTTTAGCGTCATTTCGTAACGTTTAGTGCAATAAAAAAATACAGCCAAGTACATTCCCCCCCCGCATGCTTCGCATAACATCGATTTGCATGGTACGTGGGATCTGACGAATCTTTTTACAAATGGGGTGTTCTTAAAAACGGGAACTCATCCGCACTGTTTACAATGATCAGCCAGAAACCTTCCCACTTCGTTACGCACATTCAAATTGTGTTCTGTTGCCCGTTCGTCGACGCAGCTTCCGGTCTGTCTGATAAAATGTAACAGGGATCTTATAGACCACATTGCAAACGCATTGCGTGTAGCGCGTTCTATGCTTCGTAGTACAGAGCAACCTTGAATCTTTATTTGTCATTGCACATAAGTTAGACAATTTGCACGGTGCGGAGAAAACTTCTTGAAGGTTGCGCTCTGACACAATTCTTCTGATGTTATGAGAAATGCGGTGAATATATGGAATCCCGTTCAGTAGCACTGACAGCTGGGCGAGTTGGTACGAATGCATGAATCTTAAACGGCGCGACAACTCAGACGAAAAAAAAAAAACGATAGAACACACACGAACACAACAAAAAAGAAAAAAAAAACGGCGCTTGTGTTCGTGTGTTTACTATAGTTTTTTTTTTTTCCGTCTGAGTTGTCGCGCCGTTTAAGATTCAAATATATGGAATGTCATGAACGTTCGTCTTCTTATTTTCTGCTGCAACTTTCGATTCTGGTCGTTTAATTTTCTGCACGAGTGCTTCACACATGCTTCCAATTAAAATCGAAGGATAGCCAGTTTCTTTGAGTCAGACTATTTGGTCGGGAAAGCTGTCTGACATCACATGAACACAAAGCTTGTTCAAGGTCGAGTTGGGGCAGTTTATGACACACCGTTTAACTAGCTTGGAGTGAGCACTATCAAACGGTACAGCTCTGGTATCATTTTTATTATCACGACTGTGGCTTGCTTTATTGTTTTTGAAACAAATTTTGTCCAAAAATGGGCCAATCTGTAGTGCATTCAGCCTATAGTCATGCACTATACCCAGGTACGGTACGAAGAACTTTATTTAAAGATCCTACTAACGCAGGTAATTTGTTTTTTATTCAACAGGGGTTACACCTCGCGTAGTATACCAAACGGAGCGCATGACCTCCAGAATCCGCAGTGCTTTCGAGAAGGCCATCCAGTCCTCAAGCTGGGTCGGCGCCGATGTTCGATATCGAGCCATAAACAGGCTGACCAACGTAACCGTATTTGTGGGAAGCCCAGGACGGCGATTGGATCCCAAGTTCGTCGAAGAGGTCTACAGTAAGTACTAATCAGTATGTACACGCTTAAACGGCACTCAGGTAAAGCTGCAGCTTCGTCAAAGTGCCCAAAATTTTCATATTGCAATGTCGGCGCGACGAAATTTATTTGATGGTACACATGTGAGCGACACGGCTCACCGGCCCATCGGGGTTTCGGCATTCCTAACACGCATACACACACGTATGTGAGTGCATACATATGCAAGGAACACAGGTGGTCACAGCAGAGCGCGTGGTTAGAGCACGGCCTACGACGTCGGCCTTTTGAACGGAACTGCACGTGCCAGCTCGTGCCTCGAGCACGAGCTGCCTTTTTAGGGGCGAAGGACCTTGAGTTCTCCCCTTGTCTTGGGATAAACTTCCGCTTATCCCAAGATAAGCGCGCACGGGCACGGGCGACTACGCCGCGAAAGCAAAGGGCTGAGCCAATGGATCGCAACGAGTGGCGCCCAGCGCGCACTTCGCGCCATCTCACTGGTTCGCAGGTAAGGCAAAGAACGCGCTAATATTCCATCGAGGCCGGCGTACCGCCAGCGGTGAATGGTGTATATAAATATCTCGCCGTTAGCATGCTGGAGTACGACCGTTTCTGTGGCTTAGCGGTTAGCGCCGAGCGCTGTGGAGCGAGAAGTCGCCTGTTCGATTCCGCGCGTCAGAAAATATTTTTCTGGATTATTTTTCTCCGTGGCTTTTACATTTATATATATACATAAACATATACGGGGCATGACGCCGACGGCAAAAAAGCTGCCGAGAGTGTCCACATAATTGCTATCGCAATAAAAGAAACCGTGCTCTTCGAGAAATACCTTGACATGCAATCTACCTGTGTGAAGCCTAAAAAAGACACTTTGTGGCGGGAGCCACTTGCATTCTTTGAACCCGTTTTAGCACGTCCTGCCCTTGGCCTTCACTGTACATAGGAACAGGTAAAATTGTATCACTCACATCTCTGTACAGATTTTTACGTGTCAATAAAAACAGGTACTCATTAGAAAATCTTACAGACAAAAAGCGGGAACTTAAGATCACCTCCCTGAGATACCCGCAGCTACGCCACACTTAAAGACGAGGTTTCATCTATTTTTTCTTCATGTTATAACGAACTCCGCAAAACAATGTTTTTTTTTCGTTTAGAAACGCAGATTTTAGTCTCTTCGTGCTCGCGCCAACCTAACAGGAGATTGCTGGTTTGTTTGTTATGTGCTGCCTTGCATCAGAACGTCTGTCTGGCACGTTTTGCCAAAAGACTTATTAGCATAATCGCACATGTGTAGCAGCAATGACACTTTCTCGCTAAGCGGTTAGTGATACCTACGTAGAAAACATCGTGCATCTAAACTTCTCACTGAACACTGTAGTCATCGTCATCCGTTTGGAAATATTTTCTGTCCTCCTTGTTTACGTTCCGCGTACCGCGGCCGCTCTAGCCGAAACGACCATTAGGGAAACGACCATTAGAGTCTAATACGACCGTTAAAACGTACTTTCGATCATAACTGACCCAAGCGAGGTCATATTTTCACCTTCGACTACACAAATCAGAAGCTAAAAACGCTGAGATTGGGCGTTGCAGCGGCTAACTGCTGCCGGTGACGTGCGGCTTTCTGCGGTACGAGCGGGAATGACTGACTGCTAGAGTAGGTTGATCATTATTAGCAGACTAATACTACTGTCATACTGTGTTGCGGATGATCAGTTCTTTCGATGCGGTTTATAACCTACATTGACGACACTCGAGCACACTTCAGGGAAAGCGCACGCGCGCGAGCGCGTTCGACAGATGATTGCTTTAGCGTACACGCACATACGTCGCCCGTCTAAAACTAAAGTTACATATGTGTAGCTCACAGAACAAAAAAAAAATTGAAAATATTGGGTAAATTTTACGTTCGACATCTCGCGACCTAATACAAAGTTTTATTGAAAGTCCATCGAGCGCGCCCAGTTTCTTCCAATGTGCCGCCGGTGTTCCCAGTGTGCAGGCAGACACTGTATAGAATGACCAGTGCCTCCGAGCGCGCTGTAATACACTGGGCCAGGCTGTACAGTGTGTCCCAGTGCATTTCAGCGCACTGGGCGACACTGGCCACACTGTACAGTGTGTCCCAGTGGCTCCCAGCGCGCTGTAGTACACTGGGACACACTGTACAGCGTTTCCGGTGTCACAAAGCGCGCTCAAACGTACTGGGAGACACTGGAAAAGCTGTTTTTTTCGATAGGGATGGCATGTCACGATTTCCATATTACCACTTATCATTTATGCTCGTCATACAGTCACGTCACGCAATACCAAATTTGGTGTATATCAAGCTTGCGAAACGACCGCGAGTGTGCCATCAGCGCGGCATGCAAGTCATGTCGTGCATGAGATGTCATGATTTCCATATTACCACTTGCCATTTATGTTCGTCATACAGTTACGTCACGCAATACCAAATTTGGTGTATATCAAGCTAGCGAAACGGCCGCGAGCGTGCCATGAGCGTGGCATTCAAGTCATGTTGCACATGACACGCCATGATTTTCATATTACCACTTGTCATTTATGTTCGTCATACAGTTACGTCACGCAATACCAAATTTGGTGTATATCAAGCTAGCGAAACGGCTGTGAGCACACCATGAGCTTGGCATGTAAATCCTGTTGTACATGACATGCAGGTCATCATTTTCATATTACCACCTGTCAGTTATGTTGGTCATGGAGAAATATATCATGATGGTCATGGAGAAATGTATCATGGTACCACATTTTGGATATATGAAGTTAAGAAAACGGCCTCAGGAGCAGTACAGCCATGGCATGTAAATCATACGTTTCATGACAAGTTCTTCATGATTTTCATGATGTGACCAGTCATTCATGTTCGTCATACAGTCATGTTACGCTATACAAATTTTGGTATAAATCCCATGAACTATACGGCCAGGAGAGCACAAGGTCGTAGGCGGATAGATAGATAGATAGATAGATAGATAGATAGATAGATAGATAGATAGATAGATAGATAGATAGATAGATAGATAGATAGATAGATAGATAGATAGATAGATACGCTCAAAGTCGCCGAAGTTCGCTAAGAAATGCTTCGCGTTTAAAAGACATGGCAGAGTCAGTCGAATGGCCACAAGCTTTCGCCGAACACACTTTGGAATGTACAAAGTGTCCTTCAATTTTACGCGATGTTACCGACGCTTCTGTGGTAAAGTTAAGAATGCACGTATTAGGTTGTGACATTAAGACAGAAGTTTATATTAATTTGCATGAGCCATGAGCTGCACTGTTTCGATAGTTTAGCACAGTCAGACTGCTGAGTGAGGGCCAGCTATTTTTCTGAAAAATAAATCAATCACCGGCAAAACTTGGAACTGCTGAATTACAATTTATTTTTATGTCACATATAAATTTTAACAATCCAAGCGTGTCTATTACTGAAACTTAAGACACGTCCGACTTGATAAGAGTTGGACTGCTTATATTATCATTGAAGTTAACCACCTCATAGTGATTCGTTAGAAATACTAGAAATCATTGTGTTGTTTGCCTAAATGGTGTGTAACGTAAACTTATTATTTTATTACCTGAACCGCAATCCCGTCTCTTGAAACCTGCCCCACATTAGATGTGCCGTAACTGGCGAATGTTAGGCAATATTCAATCAATGTTTACGCTATGAATTTCTCCGTTTTCGAGCTATGACATTCTATTTCTAGAAAGCAATCAAAAGTGTTAATGCCGCAAATGTATACATAGCAAATGGTGGAACTCATTTTACGATCATTTTTTGTTCAACGCATATCGCAGGACCTTACCCGGATGCACCCAGGGACCGTCTTTTTCCCCGCGTGGATTAAGGCTCTCTCCCTCTCCACGCACTATATTTGGACTGACCGGGCAGTTCCGGTATATGACGAGGCAGATGTTTTCAAGCGCCGGTTTCACCGATTTCTTCGATAATATTATAATACCGGCAGCTGTAATGAATCAGCCACTTCTTTACCCGTACGGGCCGATTGCACTGAACTATGGTGGACTCGGAATGGTGAGCACAGATTTGTGTTTCTGCTAGCTATCACGCGTGCGCCATTTATTTAGCAGAGTGTAGTATTGTGCCATAACGAATACGAAGGCACAGGGTACATAGTGTTGAAAACAGTTAAAATGCGTGCGAGGAAACACCGATCTGTTGTTCAAACCCAACATTCCTGGCCAAGCGTCCATGTATTGGTGCATATCAGGAAAAATACTGCTAACTTTTGGGCAGCAGTTCAGTATAAACACGCTGAAGGTGTCATTTCCTTTGTGTCCCGCTGTGTTACCGAAATGCGCTTTCACATGCAATTAAGTGACGCTCAAAAGGAAGTTACACATACTTGAAAATAACAGCGCACCTTCAAAACGAGCACACTAAAGGGAGAGGAACGATATACAACAAGCGCTGACTCGCAACTGAAAGGTTTATTCCGCATCACACACATATATAAATATACGCCTCATGCAGCACACGTGACCAGGATTGCTACCGCTAGCTTCTCATTGTTGAGAGAATGATGGAATAAAATTAACTGGAAGCCACTTTAATGCTAACAGATAAATTAAAGCAGGAGCGGGGTTGGTGGCATGCTTATTACATTTGCTATGAGAAGGACGAAGAGTTTCGAAATAAAAAAAATAACGATGCTGGAGCCATGGTGTTTACAAGACTTCTCCCTGTCAAGTCAAAATGGTGCTTTCTGAGCACCGTTTCCATTTAGTCTGGCTAACTGAGTTCCACCCTCACTGGGGAACAATAGAGAGGGTTGATTCTACTCTGATTGATCAAAATAAATGAAAGAATAATAGATTGACACGGATTTCGCACAATTTGGTCTAAACTGAAAGTGAGACAATTAGTGTCATTTTTCATGGGCGTTAAGACAAAAAAGTCGGCCGCGTATCTGCGTGCTTCGCTGCAAATGCCGTCGAAAGACGATAGTCTTCTGCCGGCCGTACTACACGTGAGATATGAACGCCATCTGGCAGTGGCGTCGGGAAACATGAACTTGTGCAGAACCCAGGGCCACTGCGAGGTGGCAGCACCATATCGTCGGCAGAGGGCTTTTTCGTGCGTAGCGTCGCATTTTCGGCGCAGCCTAAGAAACACTAGGGTCTTCAGAATTACGTATCTGTGTATTTTCTAGTAAAGGAACACACCACCTAATACTTACGTATTAATGTTGGCGCCTCAGATATGCGTAATATTTGCTTTTTGATGGACAAAGTTCACAAGTATGAACGCAGCTACCAGTTCAAGATGGCTGGGCGTTCAGCAAGTGCTTAAACTTTGGCCGGGTGGCTGAATCGTGTTGCAGACAGACAGACCAAAATTTCTGCGTTCAAGTATCCCAAGAAAGACTACCGTCTTTAAAAAAAAGAACGTTCAAAATTATGTGAACTAGCTGGTACTAAAGGGCAGTTGATACATTGAGCCCTTTTGTAAAGAACGCATGGCGAATATATATTCCATTTCCGTCTTCCACCCAATGCACAACCCGAAGTTTCGTGCTAGGCGTGTTCAGCCCACATTGCGCAAATAAGTAGTTCGCTCGGCGTTGACAATCTTTTTGGTAACGTACACACGTAGGAAATCTTCCTTAGCTAAGCCATAACTGGAGGTGATGTGAAACCGAACAGCGAATCAAGAGGATGGATGTGACCGGAATACAAGATCTGAAGTGTAAACAGGAAGTGAACTACAAGACATTTTTGGCGGGTGCTTGCCGCGGTGGCGATGGAGACGTGGTGGCGTACTCCGGTGCATAGCTAGGTGTTTCGAAGGAGACATGTATGATCAGGATACCGTTCATAGTCGGCGTGCAGCTGAAGCGCGCATTAAGACCAGGAGCAGCACAGTAGAAGCAGAAAGGCCGGTTTGTTTATGTGCTCCACATGTATCATAGACGGAAAAACTTCAGTGAACTTCTAGGGAGGCCACCGCAGGTCGGATACGGAGCCGACAACGAGGGTACCACCAGAAGGAAGCACAGCGGCGTAGCTCAGCGGCAAAGATTTAAGACTGGAAGGATAATCGCCATAGGAGGTTGGAACTGTGGAAATGGCCTCGAAAATACTCGTAGCGGTAGCTTGCAGTAGCGTTGGAGTCAGTTTTGCGGTAGGCAAGTCCCTATGAGCCGGAAGCGAGAGCTGCCAAGCCACGTACCCCCTACGAAAACATTTATTCTAGTGAGAAATGCAGCAGAGACAAAAGAAACCTGTTCGGAACTGCAATGCCCGAAATCGTAACATTACGGTCCGATCCTTTCGGGTACTGCCGAAGATGAGCGGGTATAGCCTTGATGGGGCACTGACGTCAGTGGAGGCTGGTGGTGCAGGTTGCACAGAGGTGGCTTTGGTCACGTTGTTCGATGAACTTGTTCCAAATGGCAGAATGAGAAGACCCAGGACGAGGCTAGTGATCTAGAACCTTCACAAAATGTCAAAATGTGTCAAACACTGCCATGACGGTCAGTAATACATTGTTACAAAAGCAGCACGGGTCTCTTTCTTCATGTTGGAAAAACATTATAGGAATAACAGTAAGAGATCGGAGGACGGCAGTCTGGGACAGGTAACAAACAGGGGTTGTGGACACTCTAGTGTACATAAAGCGACAGAACTGGTCTTCCGCTGCCCACGTAACGCGTAGGACCGGCGACAGGTGGACATTAAGAGCTAGAGAATGTTACCGAAAGATGGGAAATGCATTCGAGGCAGGCAGAGGGTTAGGTGTAGTGACAAATTTAAGAATTGCGCAGGAATAAAATTGAAAAGTTCGCACGCGATGTGGTAAACTGAAGATCACTGGGCGGAGCCTTCGTCCTGAAGTGAACATAAAGAGGTTGGCAGTGAGGACGATTATTCAAGAGGCGAATGCACGGGCCAGTGAAACGAATACAACATTTTCCTAGTTCAAACCGTCCGACGACGACCCAGGTTCTGTCTTGGATACACTGTGCAGTTTCTTAACTCAGAAATATTTATTATTTTCAGATAATCAGCCACGAGTTTATGCATACATACGACGTCCTACGGTTACTACCAAACAAATATCGGGAGGCATGGACCACGCCAGAATTCATTGAGGAGTACACTAAAAGGGCGCTCTGCTTGAGAGAGTCTCATCAATCTGTGGTAAGTAAAGGTGCCATCCCTTACGAATATATATATATATATATATATATATATATATATATATATATATATATATATATATATATATATATATATATATATATATATATATATATATATATATATATATATATATATATATATATAGATGCAGGTACATCAGGCCTTATTTGGTGATATTCAAATGACTTGGTTACGTATAGGGGCGGCAGCAGACTGGCGAACTTCAACATACAGCTCTACTGCATCTTGAATTTCTTGCATTTAGTTACACGTGTGCGCGAATCAGCACTTCCACAACTCTGTTCGTAAGCTCGAATTACTCCAGAATGTGCTAGTATCCAGGAGCTTCCAGTCATTTCTGTAGTCGATCCAGGAATTTGCTACCACTAGGAGAATAAAGTGGACAAATGCCCCAAAGAACGACTTCTTTGTACACATCCTTGTCCTGCCTGTAACCGGTCACGTACCTGTCCGCAAGATCCACATCACTCATCTTCTTGTTGTATGATTTCATGCAATGCGGCAGTGAAACACCTATTTTCTTTTTCTCCTCCTCGTGAGTCTTCTGCACTTTCCAAATAGGACCTACTCTGTCGATTTTCAATGGGACCACGACCTTAAACTTCGGGGCTTACTAGCGTAACGTCATCATCTCCATCATCATCATAATCCGTGCTGTTATATGATCACTCACTACCGCTCTGCAGCTCGTGGAGAATGTAGTCTTTATCAGACAAATCGTTATAAAATATGAGCTCCTATATTTCCTAGTCACGGGGAACTTGCCTGCAACGGAGGACCAAATTGAATGCACTTTCAACGTAACGACGTGACGTACCTAATTGGGTTCGTATGTCAGGAAGTAGCGCTATCTCAGAGGCAAGGCAGAGCAACGAGTTTGAACTTTTCATACGCCGTCTCTTGTCCATCGCGATCGTTATTATTCACAACGTAAACATTTAAATGTATCGTGTGAATGAAGAAAAGTTGAACTCACCTGGTCGCCTCCACACCCTTTGCTTCCGTAACTGAGCGCCTATATGTTTTCAGACGATTTAATAACAATAGGAGAGTACGTAAAGCACACCGGTGCCGACTTTTTGCGAAGTGTTAATCTGTAATCAGGGTTGCCATTGGTGGCTACTTTGTGCCAAATTGGCTACTTTCCGACCTTGCCTAGCGACAAAAATTTTAGGTTGGCGCCATGGCCTACTTTCTGGCTACTTTGAACTTTCACTTTGGCGCGTTTGCTTGCCATTTCTTCGTATTATTTCAAGATAAAACAGAGAGCAAGTTTAAAGAATAACCACTGCTTGCAAGCTTTTCTGTGGTGTCGGCCTATGCGCATGTCTTTCCCCTGCAAGCGGGCTCGTGCGCACCGAGGTACCCAATGAACGTTATATGCGCTCATCCCTCCATCTTAAAAGACGGAGGGACGCACGCATGTTCGAAACGCGTGGCTACACAGCACAATGATGGACGCCAGAATCTAATGCTGAAACACAGCGCGTCAAAGAGATATCTACTTTAGCAGAACAGATTGTTGGGCTAGTTGGCTATTCATCGTCAGTAAAAGAATAAGCGCTGAATATCGACGAGCGCACAGAAGAGAGAGCAGACAAATGACTTTTGTCCACTCTCTCTGTCTTGTCCTTTGTCGGCTCTCTTTTCTGCGTGCTCGTCGATTTTTAGCGCTTATTCCTTTACTGATCAAAGGGATATCCGCAACAAAATGAAGCTGGACTATCAGTGGCGTAGCCAGAATCTTTTTGGGGGGTGGGGGGATTCAACCATGCTTTATGTAAGCTCGTGCGTGCATTTGTATGTGTGCGTGCATATATTACATTCAAAATTGAAACATTTTGGGTGGAATTTCAGCCACCACTGTGAGCTGTTCATCTTCGCTGAAATTTTGCTTCTTGAGGCTGGACTGGTATTATTGTAACTTTGTATCAATTTCGGTTGACGACTTCAAGAAAAAACAGCATCCACTTTTAACATTCCTGCTGAGTTGTTGGCCCAAAATGACTTTTACAAGAACTCTATCTATTCTAGACAAACTGTATGTAGGCGCACTGAAAGTATAATAATTTATTATTTTATTCGCAACTTACCTGTGCCTTGCAGACCAAGCAAGAAAGAAATATTGTGCTCGTTACACTTTGAGTTTGCTTATTCAAAATCACATTATTTACTATTTATTACTAACAACTCTATAAAAGATATAACATTTTTTTTCTCTTTGGCTACAAATTTGGCGCTAAAGTTAAATTGCATGGCTACTTTGGCTACTTTTTGCTTGAGTTTTGGTTCCTTGTCAAGTCTGTCCAACGGCAACCCTGCCTGTAATTCACCCGGCCCAACACACCTCAAATTGTATGTCGTAGCAGGAAATCAATGTTTGACGAGGAAAGGATCAGTGGAGAGGAGAACCACAAGCAGGGTTTTGCAAAGGAAACGTATAGAGATTCAAAAGTTAGCAAGGGCAGGAGGAAAGCCGGAAAAAAGGCGTTATAAAATTCTATTGACAAAGCTGTGACCTCAACTGAAACAGGAACAAATAAAAAATTTTTATGTGGTGTCTAGCTGTGAACGTGCCTTCCGGGATTGGGAAGAGGGCATTCACGCATTGGCTGACGCAACAAAAATGCCTGAATATAGTGAATTGTCTTCAAAATTGCTTGTTATTTTGCCTGCAAATAACAGAAGAAATGGCTAATGAGTTCGCAAAAATAGGAGTTCAAACTAGCCACAAAGTACCAATGGAGCCAACCTCAAATTTTTATCGCCAGAGTTGATAGCAAAGGCGCCGATTGGGTGCAACATGCCACCGACGAAAATTCTGGAAGACTGGACAGGTATAAGACGGTCTATGTCACTCGAGTTTGGCGTACGTCACTCTCGCTTTGATTATGGTGTGGCAAAAATTGGTCGCGTATCTGCGTGCTTCGCTGCAAATGTCGTCGAAGGACGATAGTCTTGCTTGTGCCGGCCATACTATTATGTTTTGCCTTGCCTCAGAGAGTGCCTACTCTATGTTGAATCGGCGCATCTGGCTGGCATTGATAAAATCGAGGAGGCGCTGCGCGAGATATGGACGCCATCGAGAAACATGAGCTTGTGCTGAACCAAGAGCCACAGCCAACGGCAGCACCTTATCGTCGGCACAGGGCTTTTTTCGTGC
This sequence comes from Rhipicephalus appendiculatus, assembly GCA_030522465.1. Classification (NCBI taxonomy): domain Eukaryota; kingdom Metazoa; phylum Arthropoda; class Arachnida; order Ixodida; family Ixodidae; genus Rhipicephalus; species Rhipicephalus appendiculatus. Next base: position 800,643 of record JALIZH010016743.1, read on the forward strand.
AAAGCGTCGCAGTTCGTGCACAGCGTCGCATTTTCAGCGCAGCCTAAAGAACACTAGGGTCTTTATAATTGCGTACCTATGTATTTTCTAATAAAAGAAAACACGTCCTGACACTTACATATTAATGTTGCGCCTCAGGAATGCGTAGTATTTTCTATGTTCTCCCTGTCCCGTCCTCGTCACTTCAGTGCCGCGCTTAACATATGATCATGTTACACCAACAAGGCCAACAATCTAACCTAAATCTAAGTACACGGGCCTCAGACATTTTCGCCCCCCATCGAAAATGCAGCCGCCGCGGCCGGGATTCGATCCCGCGACCTTCGGGTCAGCAGTCGAGCGCCATAACCACTAGATCACCGTGGCTGGGTTTTTATGTAGAAAACTACAGAACAAAAGGAGAATGGCCCGCAGCGGGGCCTGCAGGAGTAGTGCCGGTGTCTAGCCGGCCAGCTATCCTGGTAGCAAAAAACGTCGCGGCTTTCTTGGACGCTCCTTTTATCTCCTGCCTGCCCGAATCGCTCCTCGTTGCGTGCGGTCGTTGGCACCGGCGAAGACCTGGGCAGGCGGGTCCGTGGAAGTAGCAGAGGGGTGAAACCAGTCATCCAGCCCGCTCTAGCTCAGGAATGTCGACGTGAAGCGCGCGGAGGGGGGAGGGGGGGGAGGGGGTCACGCACAGCGTGACCTTACAGCTCCCATGACGTCGTATCGTGACTGACAGCGACCACCACGTGGCCATCGTCGGCCACCAGAGACACTTCTGGCAGATCCACAAACCAATTCGTAGATTAATTACAGCGCAAGGGAAGACACGGGATAACGAGACTAACGAATACGAACGCTGACTTCCAACTGAACTTTATTGTGAAGAACAAGAAATTTATGAAAACGACAGTGTGCGATAAAACCATAGCATGTGATAAGAAACGCCCCCCTCTAAAAACACGAAGCTAACATGAGCAGTCACTCTAAACCAATGGACAGCCCGCTCAAGAACATGAGCGCATGTGCGGGCGAAAGAATGAAAGTTCTTGTCAGTTCCTTGTCATTTAGGTCTCGCATTGTGTACAGAGCCGTCTTCGACCAACGACATGATTGGCGAATGTAGTATTAGATGAAGGAATGGAGACAGGCAGCAGTATTGTTTTAAGCAGCTATAACCTGCTCTCATCACCGACCATAACGCGGGATATAGTAAGTTAACGTGCCTAAAATTCTACGCCCAAGTTTGTTGTGCTCAAAACGCTCTTAAAACCAACTGAATGTAACTGAAGCAATCAAGGAGTAATTCATTTGAACGGTGCTTCTTCACAACACCCAAGCAAACCTCGCAGTTCTAATTTTAAAATGAGTATTTCTTTAAATGACTTAACTTATGAGGTTACATTTGTTTCCAGCTATCCGTAAGCACGCAGAAGCCAAAGTTGAGCCACGTGAAGGACTCGGAAAACGTGGCCGACCTGGTCGGAACCATGCTTGCCTATGTGGCGTATTCTTCGCTGCCCCAAAAATACAGGGACGTAAAACTGGCCGGCTTCGACATGTCAACCGATCGCCTCTTCTTCGTCAGCCACTGTACGAAGTGGTGCGCTGAGCACGCCCGAACACGGAGTCCCTACGCACCAATGCGATCAAGATGCATTGTGCCACTCATGAACATGCCCGAGTTCTCAAGTGCATTCGGCTGTGCAGCAGGATCACCCATGAACCCAGTCAAGAAGTGCAAATTTTGGTAGGAAAGACGATACTGCAGTTTCGGATTTTAACCCTATGAAATTGCGTTGGCTTTTCTTTTACATTTAGGTTGATTGAAAGCCTACATGAAAATCGGTGAACTATGTAATGAAGACACCGCCTACGGCGACAGCAGCCGGATAGGTAAACCATATTGAGGAAAAACTATTCAGGCGATTTGAAGGTTACTTTTTTGGCAATTGATGTTTGTGTATTCCTGGAATTTCTCTTTATATTTAGGTTCCCTACATTTCTGGGTACTGTAGTAGTCAATGTACTAATCTGTGGAAAGCCGGGCGCAAGAACACTTTGCTGTTATCACTTAGAACAGTTGGTTCGACACGGAAGTTCTTCACCCTGTGCTAACCTACTTAGAAGCCACGCTCCAAGAATAGGCGCTTTCCGAGACGTAAAACTGCTGCTCAAGAGACGCGCCGTTTTTACGTTTTCCTGACAGTAAAAACAGATAACATTTATAGCCTCTTCGCTAGACGTGTCCGCGTTCGGGGGACAGAACTTCTTGAGCAAAGTATGCAGTAGCGAATTGCTCAGTGTCATTTAAAATGAGAGCCCTATTCAACGCCCACAATCTCTTTTACCCGTACTGCAACGGTGACCAGCTGAAGTTGACCTTGGCGGCTGGTGTGCAATTGTAGTTTCTTTCTGGTTCTAATGAACGCGAGGAAAGTAGTATAGCCTTTTCAATAGGCCACTGCCATGCAAAAAGTATCAGAAAGAAACAAAGTACAGACAATGCATGCCATCCGGTTTCCTTCCCATCTTCCTTTCCCTTTCCCCCTCCCCTTAGTGCAGGGTAGCAAACCGGATGCTAAAATTCTGGTTGACCTCCCTGCCTTTCTCTAATTTATTCTCTCTCGATGTTTTTTCTGGTCCTCGTATCTTTTGCCCAACCTTGTTATTAAGCACGTTACGCCAACTCGCCTGCGTCAAGCTCCTACTGTGCAAGGAAAAATAACACTGAGGCGACAAGCTCGCGCAAGCCGCAGCAGCTAAGGCCTTGCCATTGAAATTTTGAAATTGGATACCTTTTTTGTGGTAATATGTAGCGTGAACAATGATACTGCTCTTTTGGAACCATCCTAAATATTTCAAGCAGTTAAAGTCAGATTTCATATTAATCGCGGGTGTTTATGTTAGATTCGAAGTAATGACCCTGGTTTGGACAGGTATTTCTATTTCGATCTTCTTAACGTGAAACTTTTCTTGCATTGTATTTTTTTTCTGCACTTGTGGAACTATCCGCAATAAGAATTTTCAAACTGCATCATATCTCTTTCTAATTCGCCTTGCCTATTTCTTGGCTAAAACGTCTAAATCTTCATAATCTTAATCCACATTTTGCGACAGTTAATATGATACGGGCAAAACGCCCACTGGGTGCCGCTGAGCGGTAAAACGCTGCCGCGGTAATACTGGTACAGTAACCTGGAGAGCAGGCACCGGTTTGCAAGCACGTGTCGCAACTCTCGCTAGCCGATGACAGTTAGCCTGTCTGAAGTTTCTTTTCCTTCTTTCACGCAACTTGGTAAATATAAATAAGGTCGAATGCCTAAAAAGCTCCGAACCGTCACTCCAGCAGAACTAACAGCGAGGAATGCATACGCCCGTTCCTGTCACGTTGTAACACGTTTAGGGTATTCTTTTTTTACCGCAGTTATAGAGGTGTGGAATGACCTGCCAAATGACGTCGTCAGTGCTCAATCACTTGATTCATTTTGATCGCTGGTACAATCTCATTTAGAGGCATTGCAATAGGTTCTATTTGGTATCTGTACGCAAATAAAGGCAAAAACAATGTATCGCGCATGCACTCGCACATTGTTACACGTGTTTAACAGCTTTTATACGTGTCTTTTGTCATATCGTTTGATGTTATCATGTATGCTAGCTTTCCTTTCCTTTTTACACCCACTCACATGCATTGTTAATCTATTGCTCTTATGCTGTTATCACTGCTACGGTTGCTTTTTATTGCGCATTTTCCGTTTTTGTTCTTTCCTAATATGAAGTCTTCTTTACTTTGTACGCCCTCTCCTGTATAGGCCTGAAAAGGCCCACAGTATTGAGTAAATAAATAATAAAATACTTGGTGTCTTTAAGGTGCGCACGATGATAGAATGAGCCATCAAGGCAGACACAGAAGAGTGCTAGAATACTAATTTTTAAGGCAAACGCCTTAAATCCCTGTTTTAAGGTCGTGTGAGGTCCAAACATTATGATCCAAAAATAGAAAGCTACGTGAGCATGTACGGTGCGAGTCCACATCGTCCACGTCGTCTTTGCGGTGTCGCGTGATTGGCAGCGCAGTACGGCCCTGATTAAAGGTGAGACGCACGTTCCACAAACGTCTCGTGGCGTTGCATGTACGCATGCACGGCCGAGAAATGGGCAAGCACGCGAGTAGCGACTCGCGTGCCTGTCATCGTCATAAATTCAATAGTACAGTGCCTATTTGCCGCCGTGTGGGCTGAGAGCTTTTTTTCACGCCATTAGGAGTCTGACCATGCTTTCGGCTTGACTTAGAACGTTTTAAGCATCGCCTGCAATAATTATATAGGCACTGTTCCCAAGAAGTAATGTAACGTATTGTGTAAAAAATCACGCCATATCCACGAAATGAATGATGATGAGTGGGCGAAGCTCCGGAGGTAGTCTGGTAAACCGTGAATCTTCCGTGAAATTCGCCCAGTACATCATCAAAGACGTGACAAACACTGTGTATATATACAAGAAATTTATATTTTATTCGTGATTTTCCGTTTTGTTTTCGTTTCTTCGTTGGTCGTGGTTACCGTTTACATAAGCCGTGGCTTCCGTTCCCCCTTCATTATAACGGCTTTATGGTCGGTGAAATGGAGGGAGAGCGGTTCCAGTATCGTTTTCATCCATGGCAGAAAAAGAATGTGTGGTCTGGAACGCGCTTATACTTCATGGTCATCAGCGTCATCGTCATCGTTATCACGTGTAGTGGGTACATTCCACTATACTGCAACGCGCTTATTATTCATGGTCATCAGGCGTCATTGTCATCTTTATCACGTGTAGTGGGTGCATTCCACTGTACGTGGCTACCTACTACTACTACATACTACAGAGGAGGGACAGACCCAAACCCTAAGGAGCTTCGCCCCTAAAAATAATGAAGGTATGTCTAATTACGCATAACCATTTTGAACGAAGTAATCTTTTGCCAGCGGCTCTACCATCCACTGCGGGCATCCTGAAAGGCGTGCGTGGAAAACCAATTAAAGTAAAAGCTCGCTACTTCGACACTCGTTAATGTGGAAAACCAGATGATTCTTACGTTTTCTCTTGTCCTGGACAGCATATACATTGTGCAATGTCACCTAACTCTCGTTAACTCAACCATATTTGGCCGAAATCCGGATCATTCGGACATTCCACAGCACGGTTCATTCGGAGAAGCACCAAGCGCGGCAAATATGCGACGCCAAGCAGCGAAAACGGCATTCGCGGACAGCCGAAACGGCCGAGGGTTTTCAGAAAGACGTGGTTGCCATCCACAATGACGTTGGTACGTATTAAGGTCAGGGCACGCTTCGGATTGAGACTCGGGGTATTGAGCCGCGTTCACCAGTGAACGAAGTCGCGAATGACGAAAACTGCGGCTTTTGCACAGCTCGCATGCAAAATAATTAATGGATTTACGTGTTCCACAACAGAAAGAAAGTACATTGAAGAAACAGGCAATTGTTTATTGTTTTTTTTTTTTTACAGCGAAAGCTGTTATGAGATCACAACAAGGTTCGTTTCTGCGCCGTAGTTGTCCGCCGCCGCCGCCGCCGGTGTCCGTAACCAATATCGCACGAAATAAGAAAAAAAACTAAATAAATAAAAAAAGCACCTAAGACAAAATGGAAATCGAACCCGGGTCTTCTGCGTGGCAGCCCAGCACTCTACCACTGAGCTACACCGCCGCTTGAAACTGCGGTGCAAACTGACCCTATGCAGGCTTCATGTCGGTTAAGGAATCGCGTAAACGTGTGTTGTAAAGCGTTTTAGAACAGTAAAGTAAGAACCAGGCATCACACAATGCGAATTGCGTAACGAGTGGGTCGTTCAATGCTCCAACCCATTACAAAAGCCTCCGGCAAAATTCTTCATCGTCGTCAGCCACAGCATCAACAAAGTGCACATAATGCGTTACAAGAGTGTAGAGGGTACCGCGCTTTTCTGAAAAATGACGAATAATGGCATGGTAGACGCTTCCCCACTACACAAAAATTATTATTTATGGCGTAGTGGGTACCATGGCAAGTGCGTTTGTAGTAGTTGCCCCAAGAGTGTTTAAAAAAGGCTCTAGAAAGGCCGCTCTCCCAGCTTTCGCTGTGGCTGTGCTGCGCGTTCCGCGCAGGCCTGGCGTTTTTTTTTTTTTTGATACTTTCGATAATTCGGCATTCGGTTAATTCGGACACTTTTTGCGCTCCTGTGAAATCCGAATTAACGAATTTTCAGGGTAGGGCCTTTGCAATGATTGTTTAGATCGCTTCGGTGGTCTCTAAACAGTTTCTTTAAGGTCATTATTAATCCATAGTTACAATGAAATTGCGTTCGTGTTTTTGTTAGTGCTCATTCACACTTGGAACTAGAACCGCTCGCTCGACAATTCGTGACTGGCCACTAAAAAAAACCGCCAGGCCTGCGCGGAACGCGCAGCACAGTCACAGCGAAAGCTGGGAGAGCACCATTTCTAAAACCCGTTGCAATCTATCTTGGGGCTACTAATACAAGTACGCTTGCAAGGTACCCACTACTCCATTAATTGATTCGGTTGCTGATGACGACGAATAATTATGGCTGAGCCCTTTGTAATGGGTTGGAAGCATTCAACGACCCCCTCGTAATGCAATTCATATTATGTGACGCCTGGTTACACAAATGGCATTCTGTGACGCCTGGTTGTCGTTTCACTCTTCTGCCACGTTATATTGCGCATGTTAACGCGGTTCCTTCCCGACATAATGCTTGTATAGGGTTTATGTGCGCCTGGTTTTCGAGCACAGGCATGGAACACTGGGCTGGCACGGAGCGGACCCAGGTTCGAACCCCGTTCCATCCTGAACATTTTTTCTTAAAGTTTTTTTTCTTATTTCGTGCAATAGCGGTTACGGACACCGGCGGCGGCGGCGGCGGCGGCGGACAACTACGGCACCCTTGTTGTGATCTCATAACAGCTTTCGCTGTAAAAGCCACACAAGGCAACTGACGTTCACACCCGCGATGGCGACCTACACCCGTCGCCGAACCAATTTCTCGTCTGTTTGCGCTGCCACTGCTTTGCGAAATGAGCGGGCGTCCTCTTCCTGTTCATCTCATTGGTTCTGAGATTCGCGACTGCAGTCGTGCAAAAATGAAACAGCGAGTGACTGGGCCTAGACGATCGCTCTGCGACGAAAGCGGCCATTTGCGGCATAAGTATTGTTGAGACAAACTTTGTCGCGCGACTGTTGTGACAGGTGTGAACTGCTCTTTACAGTACCTCCATGCCTCTAAGTACAGAGTGGGTGTCTGAAGATGTCAGAGTCGAGCCGCAGGAAGACGTGCGGCAGCGTTCATAACGGGGAGGGTAAACACGGGCAGACCGCCGTCGACTTGAGAGCGTAAGTAGAAGCGAGCAAAACCCAGAATATAGTCTTGCTTTACGTTTTGCAATCCCGTTATGATTACGAGAGGCGCCGTATTCAAAGGTTCCGGAAATTTTTACCACCAGGCGTTCTTTAACGTGCGCATAACGTGCTTGGTTTCAGCGCGCGTTTGTCTCTGGAATTTGGACATCCGTGTCGTTTATGTGAATTTGTGTGGTTCAACTTGAACTCCTCTGCGCTGAGAATCAACGTAGAAACATAATACACGGGAACTCCAGCTTTTCACCTCCATCGAAATGCGGCGTTATAGTGACCGCGATTCAATTCCGCGACCACCGCGATACCGCGAGCACCATAACTACTAGGCAACCACGGCTTTCAGCCAATTTAAAGGCCGTGAGGGTTCCACCGGAGTGTTCTGTTCGGTGCGTAACTCAACTAGCAAGAGAAATAATGAGACAGCGAATCTTGGTTGCGCTGACATCGAATTCGCAGTGCTAGTAGCACCACAGCCAGCATCACCGCCTAGTGCTGTCCGTAGGGCGTGCCGATGAACGCATTCACTTGTTCCGTGACGGTCAACAGGCGTAACGTTTCTCGCTGGTTGATTAGCCGTGATTTCACACAGAAAAAAGTGAGCTTTGGAACAAGCGGCATCAGTAGGCGCGCGGTTATGGGCGGGGGGCCAACCATATCTTGACACCCAAGCAGACATTAATGATTCTGCCAAATGTTTGAATTTTGGTGTTTTGCAAAGGCGCTGCTTTAGAATACCTTGAATACCTGTCGACAAACGTGATGCGGTACTTGAGAACCTCTTGGGGGGAGATGAGGCCCGATCGACTCTCATAACGGTTCTGTGGTGGCCAGAATGGCTGCCCCACTATGGGCGTGCACCATGTCACCAACGCGGCGTGACAGCTCCTTGTTCAGCTTCTAAAATGTTCGTTCCTGCTGCCTCTACAATGGAAGCGGTCCGTGATAAGTTGCTGGTCTTTCTGATGAAGGGTGGCCTCCGGAGTTTATCGGACTTCAACGGGCAAGCATCTGTCAGCGCTGCGTCGCTCGCGACAATTTTACCGGGAAGTGAAGATGCGGCAACTTGTTGCGACGAGCTATTTTCGCGGAAATGGCAAAGCTCAGGGTCGTTTAGCTGCAAGATGACTAGGACTTTGAAACCCAAAGAATCAGAAGTCAGAGCGCTGATCCGAGACACAGCGTCGCTTGCCGGACTTGCGGGTCCAGAACTGGAGCGAATGCGACGGCGACGCCACGTATCAACTGGAGGTCGACAGTCCCAGTTCATTTCACATTTAAAGAGTCACTCAAACCGGAGCTCTGTTGACTGGATTTAGAGCGAACCTTCTTACTGAGAAAAAGACCTATGACCTTGAAGGGTTGATGATAAAGCAATGAAAGAATCTAAACGCTTGTTTTGACGAGCACTGACTGGAACGTACAGTGAGTATTTGTCTTACCAGCATGTGCCAGGCATTCGGAAACTCGGTTTGAACCGGAGCATCTTGCCTTCAGCAAATCGCTAGACCTTATCTCGTTTATTCGTTTTTTTTATCTTGGAACAGAAATCAAGAAAAAAAAAACATGGCTGTCACCAGAAAAAGCGAAGAAATTCATCATTTATTTTCATTGAAATAAACAAAAAAAAACAATTCCATAAAGAAGCTCTGGTAAACAGCTGTTAACTTGGTGCTTGCGAATATACAGTTTTTAATTTCGATATGAATATTAAAATCTAAGTTTTAATCAAGTATTTTTAGAATATTTTCGAACAGAAGTTTGCTTGAAAAGATTACCATCATGTGGAATGATGAATTCCATGATCCATCATCATAGTGCATTCTTGCAATGAACGACCGGGCATAGTGGTCGCTGGGAGATATTCTCATACGATGGACGCTGAATATTATGACGGAGAGTAAAACAGCTTTAGAACTTCAAACCTTGGTGCCTACCAGTGATACATGAATACATTAGTAAAGAAAGCGGACAGAGAACGCTTACTTTGCGCGCTTCAGTTAACTATTTTCTAAAAGCAAATGCGCGGGCGTAAACCTTGCGGTGTTGTTGGCACAAACACCGGCAAAGTGATTCGCACTTTTTGTAGAGCCTTACATTAATTGCAATAAATCGAGGAAAGGCAGTTTGGCGCGTAAGTGGGTCATCTAGATAACAGGAATCGCGCACCTGACAGCGAAGCGGTTTAAGCTGCCGTAATATGTGTGCCATATCACGATTCATAAACGGCTATGTGCCACAGAAATTGGCTAAGTCCTCCTACTCCCACAGTTAGCCCAACACTATACGGAACGGGAAAGGCAACGGCGACTGCTAGAAACTGTCATCATCATAACGGGTATGTGCCGCAGAAAATGGCTAAGTCCCAGTGCTCACCAGTGGTCTGCTAAAAAGGAAGAAGGCAACAGTTAGCCTAACATTAGGAAACAGGAAAGGCAACGGCGGCTGCGACAGATTCCGAAGCGATGAAAGGCCAACGACGACGTGCCCGTAGATGTATAAGAGGTAAGAACGCTTGGTTTCAGCGTGAGTTTGTCTTAGGTGGGACACCGATGTCGTGCCTGTCAATGTATGAGAGGCGCTTGGTTTCAGCGCGAGTTTTCGTCTCTGGCGTTTGAACATCCGTGCGTTTATGTGAATTTGTGCGGTTTAACTTGAACCTGTCTGCGCTGAGAATCAACGTACAGACAGCCTATCATTACCTTGCTAAAGCCTAGAAACGACTTGTAAGCAATCTATAAAGAACCTTCAATTGGCCAAGCCCTAGAAACAAGCTAGCAGCAATGAGATAAGTCTGTAGAATCGTCCTGTTTCGTTCTTTGAAGGCTCGCGCGGCTTAGTGCTTCGTGGAAGCTCCGCCAATATTTTAACTATGTCAAGTTAATTGTGGTAATCACTTGGTTATTTGGTAACTGTAATATTTCAGAACCCCTCTCGTTAATTTGAAACTGGTTTTGAGCGCTGCTAGCCTTGTTTTAGGCCTATATTGACCACATGATTTTGAGCGTCATCAGACCACAAGACATCTATCAATGGATAACAAGCTGGGCCCCTGAAGTGCTACGTACTTAAATGATCATACCACCGCTGGGCTAGAAACGCAAAGGGAAACACGACAAGCACCGTGTCTCGCCTTTTAGTCTGGCCATGGTTTCTCACGGCGGGAGCCGGGGACGAGGTGTAAGAGAGAGGCAAATGCCGCATAGCTATTTTTAGTATGGATGGATGCTATGAGCGAGGCTTGGGCTAAAGCCGCAATCTAGCTGTGTGTTGAGGCCTTGGAAAAATAAGACTTTTCCTCCTGGAAACACGCCCAATGTGACGGCTCAAGCATAACAAGCTGGTTTGCTTCCATCTTGAACGAATCAAGCACGAAAAAAAAAAAAACGAGGACGAGTAAAAGAACGACTGACAACGGCGCTGACAGAAATCAGCGTCTGTCGTTCTCTTACTCGACCTCGTTTTTTTCGCGCTGTTTATTTGTTCAAGACGGCCCTAGCAACGACGCGTTGCTAGAGCTAATCTCGGAGGCCTTACTGAAACGCGAACAATTTCATTGTCATCGACCAGATGCCGCCAGCACGATGTGGCTACGCGGGAGCTTGACGTTATCTAGTCGTCTTGCTCCATGGCACAGGCTTGCTGTAAAGCCCTGAGGGTAAAATAAAATAATAAAAATAATAATAAAAATCTTTGTGCTGGTACCTTATGAAGGTATCTGTGTTGATATCACAAAAAATGCATTTTCTTCTTTTTCTCACGATAAGAAAGTGGCGGAAATAACCAAAAGACTGGCCTATTGTTTGCTTATCAGTACATAAAAACTTGGAGAACGCTTGAACTTCGCCTTCACGAGTAGAACGCCTTGCGTAATCGGATTCGTGTGCATCGCCTACGCAGGTGCTCAATTTGTTGATGCTGTTTCTGATGAAGATGATAAAATGTCTGAGCGCTTTATAACGGGTGAGCCTTTAAAGCACGAACTCGTTGCGCAATTCACATCTTTTGTCGCTAGTCGCTTCACTACATGACATTCGTGTTATATATATATATTTTTTTTGGGGGGGGGGGGGGGAAGAACTTTCAAGCAATGATGTGGCTATGTCGTAGAACATGTGCTTGCCACGCAGAAGGCCTGGGTTGGACTCATACTCGAACCGAAGGTTTTTGTTATTTTGTTTGCATCTTTCTACATTTTTGGTCACATACAACAACGCCGAGTTTTCGCTCACAACCAACGACGCCGACACCGACACCGGTATTTCTGCGCAAATAGCTCTAAAATGAAGGACATGTCTCAGTCCCTGCTCCCGTTGACTAAAGAGAAATAACAGCACTGCGCCCATAGCGTCAATTGGCGTGATATAACTTTAACAAGATAGCACTCATTCACACACTGCGCCACGAATATACGATCAGTCGATAATCAAATGTGCTTGACGTCGGTTTTCAAAACACTTCGCAGAGCCACACACAGGCGTGGAGTTTAACAGTAATGGACTTACTGGGCAGATGTATCACAGAAAGGATATGCACATTAAGGAATGCTTTTGCTAGTGGGTGTAAGCCATTTTATAGGACCATCATCATCAAGAAGTAATTCGCTCTGTTTATCGAGCACGTCATTGTTGCCGTATCCTCCGTAGATTGCTCATTTCAGACCCAGGGGACACCTGGTCCTTCTAAGTACGCGATCACCACCTGTGTTACTGGAAGACCTACCCGCAGGCAGTTCGATCATGGTAAGGTGGTTTGTTTTCTTATTAACAGCGGAGCTGTTCGTAGCCGAGGCTTTCGTGTCCGCTGTTGTGATAGCGCTGATCACGTGGCCTCGTATATGTGCGTGAGTAAGCCTTGGTAGGAAGGGGAGGGCTGCGTTTGCTGCGAGAGGCTTGGGCGGAGGATGTCGAGGGCGTGCTGCGAGAGCCAAGGGGAAGGGTGGAGGATGTCGAGGGGTGAACCGTCGAGAAACGCGCCAAGATGGGGTGACGGCGAGACGCAGTGGAGTGTAAAATGGCGTGTCAGTGTCCGTGTTCAGGAGTTCGCGCTTTCAAGACGGTGAACATTTCGCATTTTCGCGATGAAGAAGGCGCCCGACGTGAGAGTCAGCGAGACTTGACGCGGGAACGGGCATGTCTTCACCCAGCCAAGCGCGATGTTGGTGCAAGAGAGGCTGAAGCTAAGCGCCAACGTACGGCGGACTCGAAAAGTATAGGTACGACATAGCCTGAGGAAGGACGGGCATTAGCATTGCTGCTTCGACAGTGTTCGCGAAATGGAGCTGGCTCGATTTTCTTTTTTTTTTTCTGAGATGAACGTCCTCGAACGACACGGTCACTAACGTAAGCGTTGTAACTGAATGACTGGCGGCAATCATCATGATTTGATCACTCCGTGCTTTTATTCGCATGGTGTGCGACCGATGGCGGCGCTGCGAACCACGCCTGTATGACGTCAGAGCGGGGATTCGCGCGCTTTCGTCTGCTACGTAGGCCCGGCGCCGTGTAGAAACCACCGTTGTGGTAAAACTCAACGAAGAAGCAGTTCAGTTGGTTATCTAGTGTATGGTGGCTGCAGGCGCCGTTCGAAGAACCGTGGGTCTCCGCTTTTGACGTTCATTTTAGAAGCAAAGCTCTTTGTTTGTCAGAACTGCGGCCGTTTGTCTCCGCGGCGAGTGCTGCGCAATGGTGAAGTACTGTTTTGTGCCTCAGTGTACTTCGTCCGCTCGTGAAAAGGGCGCTCGCTTTCACAACTATCCTAAGGACCCGAAGCTAAAAAAAAGTGGATAGTCAATCTCAGAATGGGAAAGCGCCCCACGCCTTCATCGACCGTGTGCCGCAAGCACTTCGCTGACAGTGACTTCTGCTACCCACCGTACGCGCCACTCTTCGGTATGCTTGTAACCGTGTTTGAGTGCCTCGCCAGTACTTCAGCCATTTATTGCACGCAGGCTATAAGAATAGGCGACTTACACTAGGTGCGGTGCCGTTCCAAAACCTGCCGCTAAGGCCCCAGACAAAGAGCCGACGACGCGGCCTCCGAATCGCCTCGCAGGTAAGCGCGCCTCGTTAGCGCAGCTGAGCGGCGTAGGATGTCTGAGACAACGGCTGCATTTGGATCTTGTACGCACGGTACATACGTTTTTACTCATGAAGACAAGCGCGCGCCTAGCGGACTGCTTATCATAAATTCATAAGCGAAACCTGCTGCCGCACATTCTCTAACGGTTTTCACCTGAGGCAGTGCAGACTTTTTAAAAAGCGGTTATGCCACGTGCGTGAACAGAAACCAGCTTGCCTTTGCCCCGCTGCGTTCTACGTTACGTTACACGCAAAGATTGCCTCGCCCTGCTTTGCACGAACAGCGAGCATTAGCCACTTCACTGCCGTCAGTCACGACGGAGACTGCGTGGCGGGTTCGCAAGTCTACTTGTTTTGCAGGACGAGAGCCGCGACGGTGATGCGATCTCCGTAGACGGCCTCGACCGCGCATTCAACAACGTGGACTTCGTCGTGCACCGCCTCGCCCTCGATGACACATTGCGACGTTTCTCAAGCTCTATCTGCATACTTGTAGATGCTGGAGAAAGGCACGCTTACTGAAATATCGAAAGAAACACCCGAACTAATTAGTATCGTACGGCGGAAAGTATGGATAACGAGCGAGAACACTCACACGTAGTTTCACTTTCTTACCAGCGATGCGGTCGGTGGCAACGGCGCACTCGTCGGCCATCCGGTAATATAATAATATATAATATCTGGGGTTTTACGTCCCAAAACCACCATATGATTATGAGAGACGCCGTAGTGGAGGGCTCCGGAAATTTTGACCATCTGGTGTTCTTTAACGTGCACTGACATCGCACAGTACACGGGCCTCTACCATTTCGCCTCCATCGAAATGCGACCGCCGCGGCCGGGTTCGAACCCGCGACCGGCCATCCGGTAGATTTCCTGGCCCTGTCGTTTGGTCTTGAACTAAAATAAGTTCATAATTGCACTCGAAAACATTCGTTGCAGGCGTTCGTTGACCCTCGCGAGGCTGTTCGTTCGACAATGTTCCCGCCTGAAGCAGACGATCCTCGTACAGAAGCCGCGGCTGCTGCAGCGCGGTTGTGAACGGAGCCCCCGCTCCGACGTCACACGCGAGAGGGCGCCACTCCAAGATCTCGAGGCGAATAGCCAGAGTCTATGAATAGCAATACTCCTTCTTTGGAGCGTGGAAACTTGGGCAAGTTGGTAGGACATAATTAAATATACGAACAGCGCATAAGGACAAAGACGGAAGAAGGAAACAACACACAGCGCTGACTTTCAACAATGATTTAATAGCGGAGCGATGTACATATATATGTGAAAAAATGGGCATGCGTAGAAGGGTGCAGTTAACAACCACTGCGATACAACGCCAACAGAACTCTTGTCATTTATTGATTGAGCAGTAAACCAGTGCACAGCTTAAAAATGATCGAGATACGCAATCTCTTTTTGCAATAGCGCAACTGATGGGGAACTTACACATGTACCGTCAAACTTACTGATGTGATAGGCCTCAATTATCTCACGCGTGGCCTGCGAGTGGTGCTTGCCTATTACCTCGCAACGCTCAAAGAGGGGCACGCAGCCGCAGTCACGGCAGTGAATTCCGAGGTGTCCTTGAACCGCATTGTGCACATTATTATTATGCTCTCTTAAACGGTCGTTCAAGCACCTTCCGGTTTGCCCTATGTACTTCTTACCGCAGGACCGGTGTCGTGTATCTTCTTCCGCTGTCCTGCGGTAAGAAGTACATAGGGCAAACCGGAAGGTGCTTGAACGACCGTTTAAGAGAGCATAATAATAATGTGCACAATGCGGTTCAAGGACACCTCGGAATTCACTGCCGTGACTGCGGCTGCGTGCCCCTCTTTGAGCGTTGCGAGGTAATAGGCAAGCACCACTCGCAGGCCACGCGTGAGATAATTGAGGCCTATCACATCAGTAAGTTTGACGGTACATGTGTAAGTTCCCCATCAGTTGCGCTATTGCAAAAAGAGATTGCGTATCTCGATCATTTTTAAGCTGTGCACTGGTTAACTGCTCAATCAATAAATGACAAGAGTTCTGTTGGCGTTGTATCGCAGTGGTTGTTAACTGCACCCTTCTACGCATGCCCATTTTTTCACATATATATGTACATCGCTCCGCTATTAAATCATTGTTGAAAGTCAGCGCTGTGTGTTGTTTCCTTCTTCCGTCTTTGTCCTTATGCGCTGTTCGTATATTTAATTATGTCCTTCTTTGGGCACTTTAGATGGGAAGTTTATCCGTAAAGAAAATCACGTGGTGGCTGTGCATTACAAGCTTGAAAAACATCGTTAGTAGTCCAGCGTGACCTGTTTTTCAGTTTCATTAGTGAAGTCGATGATCGAAAAGTGCACTGAGAATGAAAGAATCAGTGTTTCAGCATATGCTCTATTGGGGCATTCTTTCGTTTACTGTTTGCGCCTATTTTCTCTATGAGCTATTGAAGTGCACAACAGGCCAGGCTGCGAGTGGCCGGGGAACCTGGTAAGTGTTCGTGTGCCGGACCGAGCAGAGCGACGGCATGCCCAAACTTGCGATTTCTTCCCGAATGACAGCTTGAATGAGGGAGATGGACGGCATGTTGTCCCTGAAGTCAGAACGAGTAGGTGGAGCCGGAGACATGGCCTCAAGCTCACGGCGAACAAGGCGCGTGATGTCTTGAGGCGCTGTCGGTTGGACGAACCTTGGTGGGTCTTCGCATGACGAGGTCGCGGCGGTATTCGGCAATCTGTCGTACGCTAGAGCAACTCGACGGCCCTTTGCCTGTTCGAAGCGCCGACACTCCTCGATGATTTCGTCCACCGTAGTACAATCTTTGCACATAAGGAGGTTGAAGGCATCGTCGGCAATACCTTTTAATATGTGCCCGATCTTGTATGCCTCGGTCATGCTGTCGTCAGCTTTGCGGCAAAGAGACAACACATCTTGTATATAGACGACATAGGACTCTGTTGACGTCTGAGCGCGCCCGCAAGTTCTTTCTTTGCGGCCAGCTGACGACCGACCGGTCTGCCAAACAGTTCTCGCATTTTCTGTTTACAGACAGCCCAGCTCGTGAGGTCAGCTTCATGCGTCTCATACCATTGCCGCGCTGTTCCCTGAAGATAGAAGATCAGGTTTGCTAGCATGAGGGTCGGGTCCCACCTGTAGCTGTGACTCACTCTGTCGTAAAGGGTTAGTCACTCCTCGACGTCAGTCTTATCCGTACCACAAAATTGCCCTAGGTCCCGCGGATGGGTGAGGAAGACCGTCGGCACGGACGTTGATGGTTGGTTTGCCATCGTCGCTGGCTCAGACGTTGGCGGTTGGTTTGCCATCGTAGCGGCAGGCAGATGACGTCCGCTTGCGAAGTTCCGTTCTGGTACCCCGCACTTCCACCAAATTGTTGCACGAAGATTTACGGTTAATATATCTCTTGCCCAAGCGGCGATAACAGAGGTCGTCTTCCTCGAGTCTGAGCGAGCTTCCTCGTTCTCTTTACCGCAACAATATTAATAATAGGTTGCGAGAGCCCCGATGCTTCTCGTTGGTTCAAAAACGGTCCCTGTCAGAGAGTCTAGCTGAACGAAGACGCTCAACGTGGGTTTAGGCTTAAGGAACGCCCCGAGACTCGGATGACCGGTGCGTACTTTGGGTGCTGACTTTAGAGACAATGGCCTGCCGAAGCCTATAAAAAGTTATGCTGTTGCACTGAGCGACACCATAGTGCAGGGCTCCGGAAATATCGACCTCTGGGGTTCCTTCTTGTGCACCTAAGTCCTAACTACACGGCACTAGAGTGTTCTCGCCTCCATCGAAAATGCGGCTGCCATGGCCGGGATTCGATCTTGCAAACTTCGCGTCAGCAGTCGGGCATAGGCAGTTGCACTCGATGTGATAGCTGTAGGAAGTGAGGAGCATTGATTTGCCCGCTTTTCGCTGACGCAGCAACTCGCGGACAAGGGCGTGGTGTCGTTCCAAACATATAGAATTCTCGAAGCTGTTTAGACCAGGCCAGGCCCGTAGCCAGGAAATTTTTTCGGGGGGGGGGGGGGGGGCACTTGTTGAAAGTCTTCAAAAACACCCCTTTTTATTATTTTTCCTCGGTAAAACACCCCCTACCATCTGAATTTCGGGGAGGGGGGGGCCCGGGCCCCTAGGGCCCCCCCCCCCCCCCTTGGCTACGGGTCTGGACCAGGCGCTCAGTGAACTGAATGGGTGGCCTACCTCTATACAAATCATATTCGCGCCGAGTTGTAAGACAAAACATCAGTGATCCTTCGAACGTCATACTTAAACACAGGCACTGAGACATTACAACAAGGATCCAAGGGAAAGGAACAAGAGCTACTCGTTCAATACACTGTGTCTTTCCGCTTTACTTCTTCCGCAGAACGAGTTAATCAGCTCAACTTGCTCAACTTTCAGTCGCCCTAAGTCCAGCTTATTTACAGACCATATCTCTCAAAACTTCTGCAATATTCTTCAGAGATTCGTAATCGAGCTGTTTTTGACGTTGACTCTGATGGCGCAGGAATCGGAAGAATACCTGTCATACAAGAGCCGGCTTTCTGAGGAGCAAACTCAGGTGCACGAGCGGCGTTGGATTGACGTGTCCCTTGTATCCATGATTGTTGTTGGGTTTGGAGTTATTTGCACGCTAGTCGTCTTCACGGTCGTGTTTCCATACCAGCCGCAAGGCCCAACTACGGTAAGGCTGTGTCAGCAGGAAACACGAATTGATACTTTTAAAGCGAAGCTTGTACAAGGTACATATCTTGGTGGCAGCGGCGGCATAATTCGAGAGAAAACCCGGCATTGGCATGTGTACGGAAATACGCGTGTATACATAGATGGCCTCAAATTTGCGCGGTTCACATGCATGTTTGTGTGCGCCCTTTTCATGTTCTTTCAATCGTGGGCTTCCGTTTATTGATGGGGAAATCTGACCTTTTATCGAGGTCACTTATCATTTCATGTTGCCATATTTTATTGTTGCCTTTGAATGCTAGACTTTAATATTTAGTTCAAGACCACTGGTGTTGCCTGTAGCAACAAAGTATTGCGCTGTTAAGCACGCGGGTGAATATCCAATTCCCTGCCTTCAGGAAGGAAACATATAGGAGACAGTATTTTGCAATGTGAGAGAAAGAAAGAAAGAAAGAAAGAAAGAAGGAAAGAAAGAAAGAAAGAAAGAGAGAAAGAAAGAAAGAAGGAAAGAAAGGAAGAAAGAAAGAAAGAAGGAAAGGAAGAAAGAAAGAAAGAGCAGAAAGAAAGAAAGAAGGAAAGAAAGGAAGAAAGAAAGAAAGAAGGAAAGAAAGAAAGAAAGAAAGAGAGAAAGAAAGAAAGAAGGAAAGAAAGGAAGAAAGAAAGACGGGCAAGTGAGCAAATGGGGGCAAGTCAAGCTAGGCGCACTCGCTAGGCTTCACTTGTCCGGAATTCTCCGATAAGGAAAGGGCTAATTTCTTGCCATTAATGCTTAGCCGCATCATCGTGCGCGTCTTGATGTACGCAAAAAACAATAAAGTACACAATACGCAGAAAATAAATGTTAGGTATCAGATGGAGTCATAAAAATACGTGTGTTCGTAGATTTGTCATTTTTCGCTAAATAGTGAATGAGTGAGCCTATTCTTGATACGTTTAACTGCGCTAAAACATACAGGGACACAGAGAAAGTAAAGGACAGCACGTGTGCAAATTCACGAATAAAACTTTAATGAGTGAAGGATGCGCACGTGCTGTCGTTTACTTTCTATGTGTCCTTGTATGTTTTAGCGCAGTTAAACTTTTCAAGAATGAACATTAACCAACTATAGCCCAACTTTGTGCTTTTCTGAGTGAGTCTATGTTGAAACGTCTTTCAGTTAGGCCTTGCAGTATCTACATTCCAGAAAAAGTAAGGTAGCTTTGTGTTTTTAACTACAAAACTGGCTGAGTTGATGCTTGAGTGGAAGAAATTTCAGGAATCAATGGGTCATTGACCCGACAGGGAAGGCAAGTCTAAGGGGCGCAACGTAGCATACGGTGTAAAGTTGCGGTCATAACGGTCGCGAACACTCGCTATATGAGAGGGCTTGCAGGCCACCTCTGCGCACTGCTGTTAGGAGAGTTAGAGCGGCCGGCGCTGTTTGAGAAGCTACGCTCGCGTACCTGCTTCCTACCTAGAATACCTTTACGTTGCACCGCCTTACCTCTTCTCTTTAGTGTTCCTACGCGAAATGGTCTAATCGACCGAGGTAAAAAGAAGAAAATGGCACTTGCCTTCGAATCGTCTTAGGCGAACGCATTAGGTGCCCTGTGTGTTTTCTTTCTTGGTTTCCATGGCATTGCACGATGCTCCCTCCTGTTTTCTTTCTTCATGACGGATGGGGCCTTCAGCCACATGCTTAATAGCGCCACGCACGAGTTCCTACGGACAACGAAGACGGTCTTGCATCAATATCTAAAGGACAATAAAATGTGGCTAGGTGAAATTACCGTTTACATCGATAAACGATAATATTGCCATATCAAAAATGGCCAATGACAGAGAGGCCGTCGATCTAGAGAGCATGAGTTATTGGAAAACGGTACATACAAAGACGTTTGTGATCGGCGCACCTTCGACGGCTACATTCCCTGCACTTGCCGGAACCGCAATATTGTCGAACCAGGTCCGTAGCCAGGAATTTTTTTCGGGGGGGGGGGGGGAGCACCTTGTTGAAGGCTTTGAAAAACACCTATTTTGGTTGTTTGTTTTCGGTAAAACACTCCCAGAGCCCACTTCATCCGAATTTCAAGGGGGGGGGGGGGGGCTAGGGCACCCCCCCCGTCTATGGGCCTGTGTCGTATGATCCCGCCTAAATTACCGACGTGTAAAACTTTCGCTTCATTGTGCCAGTTTGCTTTAGTCGGACTGCATGTGTACTCAGTCACATGCGTTCAACAAAGTGCAAATTGTGAACTCGCAGCAGTAGCTGATCTGGCGATGGCACCGAGGTGTACAAGTTTGTTCCCTACCCTTTCCACCAGGTGGATACACTGAATCCTCTAAATGTTTTGAAAACTTCGGTGCCCGGGATAACGCCGCCATCGGAAGATTATTTTCCCGTCGCCCCGCATACTTCACCGGGATACATTCCACCCGATGGTGGTCATGGGCATGACCATACCAAACCTGAATGCACCGGGATTATTTGCCGAATATTGGCATCCGAATTGCGGTATAAGCTTGACTACAGCGTCGACCCATGCAAGGACTTCTACAAATTCGTATGCAACACCTTCAGGGGCGAGGACGAGTTCACACACGTACGTGAGTATGGCTGCCTACAGTTCTGTGTGGGGACTGCGCTAGTCCGATTCCTTCCTTTTGGTATTCGGATTAGAGAGTGCGGAAAGCGTAAATTGTTCAATGTAAATCCGTTATTCAATGTCTCATGTCATGGGTGATAATCATAGGCGTGCGCAGGGTTCCCCTTCAGGGGGGGGCGAAGGCTCATAACAGCGCCCCCCGTTCCCTATTAAGTCAATGTATGGGGCAGACTTTGCGCCCCCCCCCCCCTTTTTAGGTGACTAGGGGGGGGCGGCCGCTCCTTCTGCCCCCCCTCGTGCGCACGCCTATAGTGATAATGGCGCCTGTTAAAAATAATATCTCGTGTTTAACGTCCCAAAACCACGATATGATTATGAGAGACGCCGTAGTGGAGGGCTCCGGAAATTTCGACCACCTGGGGTTCTTTAACGTGCACCTAAATCTAAGTACACGGGCCTCAGACATTTTCGCCTCAATGGCGCCTGTTCGGCTTTCTCGCCGACCAGAAAATGAATCTTTAAAACATGTGTTGCTCAATTACAAGCACGTCAGATAGCGCAAGACATTGACCTAAGTTGAGGGAAAACATCGTCGTGTTTTCTACAAGATTGTGATTAGAAATTCGTGAAGCCGTGACTCAGTTGTCATTACGACAGGCTGTAGCACGGAATACACTTTTCGCTGAAGACTACCGTCATGGCTACCGTCATGGCCATCGTCGACGAGCAGCGTAAACAAGACGAGATACATAAGGAAGTACAAAACGCAGGCGCTGTCTATCAACTGGAAGTTTAATAAGTGAGCATAGGCAGTCATGAGCACATTTAAACAAGCGAGTTTCCTACCTTACTACGACCGCCATGGCTACCCACGTTTATACGCATTTTGCATATTGTTTTGTAGCGTTAGCTACACTGGCCTAGCCAAGCCCGTTTCGCGCGCCTGATCAAGAACCGTGCTGCGCATGCGCGAGGATCAGTGATGTCAAACAGTGATGTCACACACCGGAGCCCACACCTCCCGCGCACTACGCCGCCGCCGCGCGCTACTCACCGCCGCCGGTCTGCGCATTCCAGAGGAGTGACGTCGTAGCCGTGGTAGACGCACTGGCGCCGGCGCGCGCGCAGCTATTCGCCTTCGCTGTGCAGTCGCTGTTTGACACTGCGCTGGAGCCGCTACGCTTCTGACTGGCGTTCGCCAGTGTGGTATAGCCATGGAGAAGGAGAGCGCAAATGCTGCTCAACGGCGCAGAAGAGCGGAGAAGCTTGACTCATCGGATCCCGAAGTAGTTGCCTGGAAATTAGCGGTTGAGCGTAGGAAGAATGAACAGAAGAAGGCTACACGTGCTGCGGAGACACTGGAGCAAAGGGAGGAACGTCTAGCAAAGCGGCGTCGCCAGGAGGCTGAGCGACGTGCCCGACCATCCCTGCAGCAGCAACAACAAGACGCCGTCGACGACGTCAAGGCTCGCCGATCGACTGAATATACTGTGAAACTCAGCGAAAGCGCCAGTGCGACTCGGACCTTCGAGACGGCCTTCGTAAACAATCCGTTTGGATAAGCTAAGAATAATCAGCTGAACCTTTGCTAACGCTACGTATATCCTGGCATAGCCGAGCTAAGCCACTGGAACATTTTTCTTACCCGAATTGCTGGTCAGCCATATTTTATCGAGTAATGTGAACAATTGATTATATATCATGCTTTAGCTCAGTCACATCTGCACTACTGCTTATAGATCTGGGGATCTACGACGACAACCACATTAAATAACGTAGACGTTTTTCAAGAAATAGGCGTTCGTGCTCTTTCAATGATACCACATCTCCAGATACAACTCAGTGTATGTAAGTTCCACCAAGTACGCCAAGTTCCACCAAGCTCTCACTCTATATGTTCATGCAAGTTAAAGAAAATTAGGCATATCTTCAGTCCAGCTATCTTCTTACCACCACAGACCGCAACTTCCTTGTGATCAACTATACACTGCATAAAACCAGAAAAAAATTTGACATGCAATGATTGAGATACAAAATTCCTAATCCCTTAAATAAAAACAAAGAACTGTTAGATATAACAAAGGAAACGCCTTCAATGAAAGTGTCCAAAAGCCAAATATGTAAATATAGTTAAGTTTCACATTGTTTTGTTGCCAATGGAAACGTTTGCAGGTTGAATATAATATTGTATTGTCACTTGTGCTACATATGACGCGTTACTTATGTTATTCATATTATTCATGTTGCTTATGTTACTTATGCTACTCCTGTAGATTGTGTGCGTGTGTGCGTGTGTGCGTGCGTGCGTGTGTGTGTGTGTGTGTGTGTGCGCGTGCGTGCGTGTGTGTGCGTGTGTGTGTGTGTGTGTGTGTGTGTGTGTGTGTGTGTGTGTGTGTGTGTGTGTGTGTGTGTGTGTGTGTGTGTGTGTGTGTGTGTGTGTGTGTGTGTGTGTCGGACGTAACGGAAATGTCGGTAGAGGCGCATGATATTTTGAGCAGTGGGGACCTATTTCACCTTTAAGACAACCGACCATTTGCGTTGAATGAATCGTTTGTTGTTATTAGCCACCGGACTGCTTATTTTCATGGATAGGACAGCAGCGCCTATCCTGTCCACGTTTCTTCCTTTTCTGTGTTCTTACGTACCAGCATGGTTCAAGCAGTCGTCTAGAGGTATCTTGCTTGGACCAGCGTCAATTTCAGAATCGCTTCTTTGCAATAGATCGACGCGAAAATGACTCGCATGGTCGCGAATCACAGTGTTTCCCAATTCATCAGGGTGGCAGTGCTAGCACTTTTGCATGATTCTCTAACAAGTATTTGATAATGGCTATACGAGGTAGCCACCATTCGTAAAATCTGAGCTGCGGAATTTGGCGCTCACTTTTTTTATTGCACGCAAGTCGCTAATAATTTAGATATGCCAAGAGGTCTGCAAGTAAATTTTGCTAAAGTGCAGTTCTTTAAACGATATAAGTGGAAAAAAAGAATATCAGGCCAATGAACCAATGGCAAAAGGGTAAGGACTGTAGACACGGATGTGACAGAAGATGCCTGCAACACACACGCTTACCCTCTTCGCACAGATTGCACCGTGGCATATAATGTAGTAGACACTAAACTGTAGCTACAGTGCGGCCTGTCTTTGATAGTCGGTGTTTGCGCTGTCCGGTCCCCTTCTCTTACGTCGCGCGTTTGCTCGCTTTACATTCTTCTAAGGTGAATCGCCACTACACAGATGTACCTAAATGCTTATCGCACAAACAGAGCTTCTTTATGTTACTAATAACTTACATGCACTTAGAGAACAAATAATTCACGTGTAAATCTATAGGTGCCACGAAGAACTGTTGAATTAGGTAGAAGTATACATCGGATTGACTGCATCTGTGGCGATCTCTCTCTCTATGCGATATATGTTCATATAAAAAAAACCATGGACAACCACAGCCATATATTGAATTAAGCGATAGCGTTATCAAAGCCACATAAAAAATGACGGTGTTCGCGATGTGGTGATTTCACAGTGTTGCGTCCCAGGATGGAAAACAGGGATGCGCCTTGTAATGAATTTGTTGAAACGCTGGCGAATACGCCAACGTCAATCTAAACTTAAACAAGAAAGTTTTTGTTGGACCAACTCGAGTCCCGCAACACGATAACAGTAGCACTACAACGAGAGCGACGAGCATTGTCGCCGGCTTTCCAAGTGTGAAGTGCAAGTGAAGTGTGACGTGCAGCCATAATATATTCCAGTGTCCAGAGGCGGTGCTCGGAGCAGTTCTAGAATGCGCATCACTCTAATGCAAGTCACTTATTTCTTGAATGTGTGGTACTGTTCGCGCCACGCGCCCAATATTGCCAAAACGTTCAATGACATTTAAGAAGCTCTCGATAAGTTAAAGCACTCCTAGCTCTGAGTGGCACTTGCAAGTCAAAGAAAGACGGCGTACAACAAATATACGAGTGGACATACCACGTCTATGAAAGTTTGTCTCAATCATGGTTCCGTGAAGGCCTGTTTCCGAAACACTTTGAAAGTGCCCTTTTGTACGATGTTGCTCTTACGATCGGTGAACAGACCGCAACAGGTGTTCCTGCGCACTGTTCACATCTTTCAACCGACGATATTCACTTGTATTTCTTTTAGTGAACATCATCACACAAAACTTGCAGGACACTTGAATTTAGCCTTCAAGAGTAGAACGCATTAGCGTAATCGCGCCCCGTGCGCATGGTCTTCTCAATTTCTAGCCCAGCTTTGGTATTCGGCGCGTACATCCACCGCGCCTTAAGGAAACGAACGACTGTGCTCGTAACATTGGCCATTTAAAATTATCCTAGAATACCTACTGGAAGTACAGTTGTTAAGTGCCCACTACGCCAAATTCCTTCCTTTTGCGAATCAGCGAAGGGCTTTGTACAAGTCCGTATAAGGCAACATGCCAACCTACGCTGTTGCTCACTTTGTTAATGCTTTTGCTGCTGCTGATGGTTAAATATGTCTCAGCGCTTTGTAATGGATGGACTCTTAAAACACCCACTCGTTGCGCAAACAACATGTTCTGACGCATGACGCGATTGTACCCTTCTGCTATGCAATATTACACGTGTTAAGGAGAGTCCTGTCCAACATAATATTCATATAGTGTTTTTTTTTCGAAGCAGCTTCAAGCAATAACGTGGCTCTGTGGTAGAGCATCGGCTTGCCGCGCAGACTGCCTGGGTTCGATTCTCACTCGAACGGAAGATTTTTATTATTAATTTCTTTCGGTCATGGACAAGATGATTTTTCGATCACAACCAACGACACCGACGCCCACACCGACACGAGAATTTCTGCGAAACGAGCTGTTTAACGCTCTCGTGTTAAAAAGCTAGGGGTTACTATGGACATGCCAGGAGGCCCACATAAAAGTAACAAAAAAAATTACTGCCGTTCATATCCAGCCCTAAATGTAGTTCGAATGCAGCGATAATGTAGTTCCTTTGCAGCGATTGGTGTAGTTGTTAATCCCCTAAAGGCAGTTCATCTGCTGTGAAATTTGAGGAAGTGCGAAGCACCGGCGTCCAGTGATTTCCGTTCAGCTGTCGCTTGACTCTTTCTGTGAATAATCTCTCGCAGATGTTCGTAACACCGGCGCTGGAGAAACGCCAGTGGGAGGAGCAATCATGCTCGGCGAGGCGATGGCGCCCTCTCTTGCGTGGTGCGGGAGTCAGCTGAATGTTGCCGAAGCGTTCTTAGCAATTTTAAGTTAATAATGGCGTTTACTTGTTTTAGGGACGAAGCTCCTTAATGTCGAGGCTTGTACATCCCTCCCCCTTGTGTCCCCCCGGTGTAGCCACGCTAGTGTGATGACGATGACGCTGCCATCACGACACAGCACATGCAAGGTAACCATTATACGCCATGACGATGACGATGAAGATGACAACGATGAAGAAGAAGCGCGTTCCAGACCACACATTCTCTTTCTGCCATGGATGAAAACGATCGTGAACGCGCTCTCGCCCGCGAAAGGCAAAACGGCAATGCCGACAACCACCGGCTACCCCGGTGTTGAGGACGCGGGAAGGGGCGGCTCAACGGCAAAAACACATTGTATATACTATACACACGCGTTGTCACTCATTTACATGCGCGATTGAGCAATGTCACATGTGATTTACGGTAAGAACGATCTCAACTGCTTCGCCCACTCGACATGATTCACTTCGTGGAAATGCGAATTTTTTTTTCTGTCAACTATATTATTTCATACCTGCTTCATTTATTTTGACCAGGTTTTGAGCATTGTTAGCCTTGTTTTAGGCCTGTATTGACACTTGATTGTGAGCATGATAACGCCACTTGAGACCTATGGATGGACGACAATCTGGGACGACCAAGCCCTTAAGTGCTACGCGTTTAAAGAGCATCCATTTTGCCATAGTGCAAGCTCATTTATATGCAGCGCCATTTTCACTAGACGTCTGTGGGCAATTTCTATAGGTAACTGCGCTAACACCGCGCTTTGAGAAAACACACTAGTGGGGAAACGATTAGTGCAGTTTGAGGAAGAAAGAAATTGGCGAAGCTTGCTCTGGCAGTGCAAGTCTCGAGTTAACCACGAAGCTGGGCAGGCGTTCTTGTTTCTCTTCATTTTTCTGTTTCCTGCTTCCTCTGTTTATGACTGTTTTCTCTACATCTTTTTTCCTGTGTTCGTTCTAGTTTGTGTGTCTCTATATCTACTTCTGTTCCTTCTTTTCTCACTCTTTGCATTTTTTTATTTTACCCTTTCTCTGTGTTTCTTAATACATGTATTTCTCGCCTCCATTCTTTCTATCTATTTCTCTATTTCTGTCTCTTTCTTTGTTTCTCTCTCTCTCTCTACCTTCTTTTCTGTTCGTGTCTTGATCTATGTTCCTTCGATCTCTTTTTTGGTGCTTTTTCCATCTCGTTCTGTCTCTGGTTATTTCTTTTTGAATTTTTTCCATTCTTCCCTTTCCTTCTCGCTGTGTGTCTTTCCCATTCTTTCGCTTTCTCTCTTCCTGTACTCACCCATCCGAGTTATTGCGTCACACGCCAGAGAAATTGGCGCTGCAGACGAGCGTGAGCCAGGTGCACGTGTTCGGGAAGCGAAGAGGTTGAAGAAGAGGACGAAGAGAGCAGGCGCTCGCATGGTGACGGTTGTTTTCGCATAGGCGAACTAGAGGGGTTTGCCGAACTTAAACACGCTCCGTCGGTAAAATACTTCTTTATGGAGGCTGCATATGACGTTGTTCTTGTCTTCGTTACAGCTTCAAAAAGACATTGAATACACCATTTTCATGAACCTAAGCGATCCGGATATTCCACCTTCGAACCAACTTGCCTGGCAGAAAGCAGGCGCTATGTACCAGGCTTGCCTGACTTTCGTCTCGTCGAACGTTACGGAGGTAAGATAAGTTTAATCACGGCACACAGGACAAGGTAGTTTTTAGAGCTGAATATGGTGGTATGCCGTAAAGGCAAACCAGCAACCTAACGCCTGAGGTTGTGAGATGCCCTCTGTTGACAGAAAATGCATTTTACCTTGCCTGTAAGGCATGTCTGGCACTCAAAATTTACTCGGTATCACGCTTGTGAGCAACGCAACAACAGTAATACAACTGCAGTAATTAAATTACTTCTTTGGCCTAAAGATGGCTTTAATCAGTTATTTCGATTAATTGGCAATTTTGTAATGCGATGAATCTTTCAAGCGGGTAATTTCAAGACAATTACTCCTTACATTCACAACTATCTTGAACTGCAATAGATCATGTGCGCTTCCACTGTGGTGTAAAAATATGCCCGCATGACTAAAGCCCAACAATGAGGCAGGCGCACAGGAAAACTTCAAAGCACAGAAAAGTGCTGAGACGCCCACAGAAACGCAGCCCTACCCTCAGCTACGCAGGAAAAGAGACTTCCCACTATGGCGAAGGACACACTGTCCGTTGAACGAGGGCCGCTCTCTTATATTCACTTCGATTCCAAGCTGCGTCTGCGGTACAACTAAGACCTGTTAGACTGCAAGAAATCTGTGCTGTAAATAATATTAGCTAATAAAATTACATCATGAATCAACTAAGCAATTCGACAGAAATTCCTCGGTGTTCAAAATTAACGGAGATTTAATGTAATTACTTTCAGCAGCTGTAACTTATACTTCTATTTATTGACATAAAATATCTGGAACATTAATTAGGAAGGTAACTTAGTTTCTTTCTAGGAGCAACCTAGCCATTTCAGCTTGGTATGCATTGATTACCAGCAAATTGCATGCCATGCCTCTGATTCGTATGCTTCTGAAAGGCACATACAGCGTGCTGGGTAAAGACTGACACATCGGGAATCCAACACGATTCATGCTTTCTACACAGAAACAGTCACAGCTGTATTCTTGCAACAGCGAGTTGCCTGCAGTAGGGCCCCATGCTCAGTTTGATCGAATCCTAACACCAGGAAAATCAGAACTATGCCTAGACATTTTTGGCAACAGATTCAAGTTTAACTCTCCTGCTAACACTTGAAAAAAAAATAAGTGCGTGTTATTGCTTCCACCACAGACCAAGTATCTCGTGGAGTGGATGGTATCACTCAACCTGGACTTCACGAACGAGAGAAGAATGGCGACGGTGGACCCAGTTGAGATGATGGTGCGCGGCTCCCTCGACCTGGGAGTGTACGCTGTGATCGCCATTACTTTCGACCAGACGCAACTTATCGCCAACAAGAAACCGATTCGGGTGCGCAAAAAAAGAATGTCTCTTGAACATAGGGCTCTTAATCACCTCTTAATGTTTGTGGTAACAAAAGGCTAATATTTGAAGGATGTGCACCTTGAGTACGTGT
Source organism: Rhipicephalus appendiculatus (assembly GCA_030522465.1). Taxonomy (NCBI): domain Eukaryota; kingdom Metazoa; phylum Arthropoda; class Arachnida; order Ixodida; family Ixodidae; genus Rhipicephalus; species Rhipicephalus appendiculatus. The sequence goes on from JALIZH010016743.1 coordinate 829,741, forward strand.
ACACCGGACTGAGTCAGTCCGTCAAGAACTTTATTGAAAGGTCCTGAGGAGCTTAAGCTCCCGGGCGATCCATGAGGGACACCCTTGCAGCCGCTACTGTAGGCGACGCCCGAGTCGGGGCGGGAACGTGGAGGCGTTCCGCCAGTTCTTGGGCCCTCTGGACTGCCTTTATTGGTGGTGGAGCTCAGAGCTCCTGAGTGCCTCTTCCCAGTCGGACTCACTGGTGAGAGGTCCCTGAGGTAACGCGGGACATTGCCAGAGCATGTGCGAGAGTGTACAATTAACTTCTGCACAATCTGGGCATTATGGAGTGATGTCCGAGTTGTAAAGGCTGAGTCGGTCCCGTGATGGGTACGATCTCGTTTGTAGCATGCGAAAGGCTACCGCTTGCGCGCGTTCGAGCTTTGTAAGTGGCATGGGGTATTGACTTCTGCCGAATCGATAGTGAGATGTGATTTCGTGGTAGGTGAGTAAGGGGTCGTTGAACTGTACGTCTGGGCCCAACTCTTCATTGGCTGATTGATCGTCGCGGCGGGTCAGTTCTGGCGCTCGGTCATGAGCCGTTTCGTTGAGGTTGGGTTGCCTCGAGTGGATTTATTTTCCCATGTGGGCAGGAAACCAAGAGAGGTAGTGCGAGCCCGTGTGCTTCTGTGTTTGTAAAATGTGGGCTGCTTCACGCGTGATATTGCCGGTTTCGTAAGCCCGAATGGCGGCGCGGGAGTCTGTGAAAATGCTGGTGTGCGAGTGGTCGGTCATCGCTAAAGCTATGGCGACCTGCTCGGCTATGGCGCTCGTTGCTAGCCTAACCGAGGCGGCTGAGCGTAGGACTCCGTCGCCGTCCACTACCGTGAGTGCAAAGGTGGAGGAGTTACCATATTGCGCCGCATCGACGAATACGGCAGAGTCGCGGTTCGCGGCGGTGCGGTCGAGGATCGCGCGAGCGCGGGCCAGGCGTCTGCCCCTGTTGTGTTGCGGGTGGGCGTTTCGTGGGAATGGGGGGTTACCATGTAGGTATCTCTGACATCTCTCGGGAGGGTGACCACGCGCTCAAGGTAGGGGTGTGGGGACATGCCAGCCTTGTTTAGAAGTCGACGGCCTGCTTTGGAGGAGGAGAGGCGGACGACTTGGGCCGTGGTCTGGGCTTCGATCACTTAAAGAACTTTCTTTTGAACTCGCCATGACAACTCGCCTATGAAACCATTGTTCGTCCGCAGTTAGAATATGCTTTATCGTTGTGGTCTTTTCATCAAATCTACCTAACTAACAAGCTTGAGTCTGTACAAAACAGAGTCACTCGTTTCATTACTTCCAACTACAGCCCGCATTCCAGCATAACGCAGATCAAACATGACATAGCGCTTGTGCCATTAAATGTACGCCGTTCCACTGCTGTTTTATCTTTATTCCATAAATATCGCTACAGCATCAGGCCATCTCCCTTACCATTGGAAGTGCCCTCACGCATATCATGCCGCTTACTTAATGAGTATAGCATTAAACGCATAAGTGGAATAAGTATCACTTTCAATTCATCAGCACTTCCCCGAGCTATTGTTCTTTGGAATGATTTTCCCGACAACATTGAATCTATCAGGAACCACCAATCATTTCTTGATCAGCTGCATAAACATTTTTTGTAATAGCATCATGTCGTCACCATCATTATTTTAAATTTTTATTCGCGAAGTGTTCCTGCATTTTTCTTTTTGCTAGTGTGTGCCAAGTGTGTAATCATTTTCTCATGGAATAAGAAATGCTGTTGCTCTGTCCGAACATGCTTTGCACTATATATATATATATATATATATATATATATATATATATATATATATATATATATATATATATATATATATATATATATATATATATATATTCTTTTCTTCTTTCTTTATGTTTTTGCTATTTTTGGCTGTGTATAATTGTTTTTCTTCAACTTTCACTGTAAACTTTTTTCTCTTTATTAGTTGCCCTGTATTTACTGATGTACTTTTCTCTGATATTTGCTTTGCACTTGCCCCGCTTCCTCAATGCCCTATTGGTTCCATCTAAGGCGCCGTGAATAAATAAATAAATAAACCATATATATATATATATATATATATATATATATATATATATATATATATATATATATATATATATATATATATATATATATATATATATATATATATATATATATATATATATATATATATATATATATATATATATATATATATATATATATATATATATATATATATATATATATATATATATATATATATATATATATATATATATATATATATATATATATATATATATATATATATATATATATATATATATATATATATATATATATATATATATATATATATATATATATATATATATATATATATATATATATATATATATATATATATATATATATATATATATATATATATATATATATATATATATATATATATATATATATATATATATATATATATATATATATATATATATATATATATATATATATATATATATATATATATATATATATATATATATATATATATATATATATATATATATATATATATATATATATATATATATATATATATATATATATATATATATATATATATATATATATATATATATATATATATATATATATATATATATATATATATATATATATATATATATATATATATATATATATATATATATATATATATATATATATATATATATATATATATATATATATATATATATATATATATATATATATATATATATATATATATATATATATATATATATATATATATATATATATATATATATATATATATATATATATATATATATATATATATATATATATATATATATATATATATATATATATATATATATATATATATATATATATATATATATATATATATATATATATATATATATATATATATATATATATATATATATATATATATATATATATATATATATATATATATATATATATATATATATATATATATATATATATATATATATATATATATATATAAGTAAACGAGCCCTTAAGTTCACGCTCTTTCTTCGTATATATATATATATATATATATATATATATATATACATATATATATATATATACATACATACATATATATTCGTTTCTTTCTTTAGTTTTGCTATTTTTGGCTGTGTATAATTGTTTTTCTTCAACTTCACTGTAAACTTTTTTCTCTTTATTAGTTGCCCTGTATTTACTGATGTACTTTTCTCTGATATTTGCTTTGCACTTGCCCCGCTTCCTCAATGCCCTATTGGTTCATGTAAGGCGCCGTGAATAAATAAATAAATAAACCATATATATATATATATATATATATATATATATATATATATATATATATATATATATATATATATATATATATATATATATATATAATTGTCACACATGCTTCCTTAAATTACGTTCTATGACGCCCATGGGGCATAAACATAAACTGGATACACAATGTACAAGCATTACTCCAATATTTAAACATGCAAAACGTTCATAGCGTTAAATTCATAATGTGGTAGTTTGTTATTAATAGAGAAGTCATACAATACGTATAGGTTACGGATGAAAGAGTACGACTCATCAACGCTGAGGGGGGGCCACTGCAAGATATCGACTCCCCGATAAACTCCATACGAGTACACTATAAAAGGAACAAGTAAAAAACATGTCTCTTTTTCCCACAAAAAAATAATCGTATACATTGCGTGTCTTTCCTTGCTATATGAACGCGCGCCTGGTATTTCCAGCTCCCGAGCGGCATTCGCACTATCAGCGTAACGTAGCATTCTTTATTGCAAAGTCCTTGTACAGAATAAAATGAATTGGTACGTGGTCTGTGTTCTTCTGTTAGGTTTGCAGTCCTGGTATTTTTTTTTAAATCTCTAACAAGCACTTATTACTGGCTATACGGGATAGTCACCATTCGTGAGCGCCGAGTTTTCATGTACGGAAAGGCAAACAAGCCAGACAACGATTAATTTTGGGAGACAATTAAAGAGACCAATTTTACGTTCTCTTTTATGGAATGTAGACTTCAATATAGTGAATATAAATCAACGCTTGTGTTGATATTCATATAAATGGAAGGTAATTGTAGCGGAAGTTAGAATCAACCACAAAGAAAATAAGCGGTGGCTCATCTAAGCCATCCGCCGATGACATGACCAGATTAATAATGCGAAGTTGAAATATGTATAACTGGAATGGCACCTGCGTAAGGATGACATTAGAAGCGCTAAACGAAAAAGTAATTTCGGGATACCTACTGTGAGCAAGCAGTTGCAACGAGTGAACAATGACACGTGGTTGTCGAGCATTTCTTCGTATTCATGTGCCTACCGCATGTACCTGTCTCCTTGAGTAACTGCTAGCCTTCCCTAACAATATCTGGGGTTTTACATCCCAAAACAACGATACGATTATCAGGGATGACGTAGTAGAGGTCTCCGGAAACTTTGACCATCGACATGGTGTTCTTTAACGTGCAGTGACATGGCACAGAACACGGCTCTCTTGCGTTTCGGCTACATCTAAATGCGACTGCCAGGGCAGGGATCGAACCCCACAACTTTCGGGTCAGCAGCCGAGCATCGTAACCACTGCGCCACCGATGCGGACAACCATCCTTTGAAAAACATTGCTATTTGGTGCTATCGCATTCAATGCTTCGTCCATGCGGCAAAACTGACTTTTTCGTTGCATCATGCACCTCCACATGATCATTTCATAATAATATAATAATTGATGGGGTTCAACGTCCCAAAACCACCATATGATTATGAGAGACGCCGTAGTGGAGGGCTCCGGAAATTTGGACCATCTGGTGTTCTTTAACGTGCACCTAAATCTAAAAACACGGGCCTCAAGCATTTTCGCCTCCATCGAAAATGCGGCCGCCGCGGCCGGGATTTGAGATCATTTCATTAAGAGTGAGGCATACTGCTATCACCGCGGGCAGATTTCACTACATGATGTGTTCAATGCATGCTGTTATACTTAGAACACATCTGAGTATTCCAGATAGATATAAGGCGTAAGTTTGCAAACAGGAGATGATATTGCGGCACGCATTCATATTTTAACGGGCTCATTGCCAAAAAGAACCGTCAATCGTTTAGCAAGTGGTCATTTTGGAAAAACAAATCTAGAGATGACCATAATTCTTGACTTAGGTGTCCCAGTAACGCAGCCCGTACGTTGGCATTCGTCTGCCCTGGTGTAATCTATGCGTTAACCTTGTCATTCGCGCCCTGCCCTAGTGCATCTCCGAAGCCGCGTACAGAAGACGTGATTCATATCTGCTCCGCAGACACTTGAACGACCCCTGTGGCTCACAAGGCTTTAATAAGCTCAACAAAATCAATTATGATTAATTATTCTGAGTGTTATTTGGCCCTTATTGCTGCGCTTCAATATCATTCGCATCGAATACGACTCACGCTTGAACCAAAATAATCAGTTTCTATTCTTCAGAGGAGCTTCTGTGATTATGCCGAATAAGAAGAGTAAGTGCTCTGTTGTATATTCTTGCAAAAGAAACGACAACGTCAATCGCTGTGCTACTAAAAAGTTCATCAACGTGTCGATAATTTGAGCCTCCGTGGACCGCAAAGTAACAAAAACAGTATTACGAGCGTGAAACGTTTTCTGCTCTCTGACAGATTGAGTACAGCTTCGAACAAGCGGTGTGGCTGGGCAGAAACCGAGGCTTGCAGGACTACGTTCTGCTCTTGGAGAAGTATGGTGTAACGCAACCCCTGGGCAACCAGCTTGCTTCGAAGATAAAAGACTACGAAAGAGAACGTAAGGTGCTTTCCTTTCTGATTTTCTTTGTGAAAGCGCAATGCAGCAAAATACCACTTGAAGAATGTCGGTTAAATGAACTATTGAACTGTACAATCTTTCGATAAATCTCCCGGCGAAGCGACATTGGAACAAATGCTAACGCATTTCAGTTTAACGAAAGTTGCTATAGGACCCATTCAAGAAGACACGCCCAGAAAACGATTTCAGGCAGAAACAAGTAGCACTCTAGGAGAATCTTCGGCTTTGATGTGCTATCAGCCACTCATTGCCCACATTTTAAAAATTTGCCCATGGCAGCTTGGTATGCACAGTCGTTAACGTCTTTACCAAGCGCGCGCGATCGGCGAGTTTTCTGTGCATCAGTTTAATGACGGAATTCATGCGAACATGGAGCGCGTTCCGCTAGGCGTATCCTTTAATAGGCTGCTCCTGCATAGGGACGTCACTGCATATTAGTTTACTTCAGAGTTCAGACAAAGAGGCGGCGTAAGTAGGCAAATGGTTTTACTCAGATTTTATGTCGTGAATGCGAACGTTCAGGTAAGCAATCACACAAATACACTTTAAACGCATGCTACATATCCCAACATATTGGATCAGCCGAAGAACAAGGTTCGTCTGGAGGGCGCTAATGAGTAGTGACTGAAATGAGAGGCTAATAATGGGGTGACGTCCAAAATGACAAACCGTCTTGCAGTCGATTGGCACAGCCTAGTGCGCTTTGTTAAGACTTCCCCATTTTGCATCATGGCTATGTCACATGGCACTGAGGCACAGAAAGCAGCTTGTGAGGCAAGATTGTGAGGCATGCTGGCGCTATTCTTTTTCTGTTTCATACGATTGAAAATTGTCATCTGTTACGCCGCGTACTTGAACACCTGATGGACATTTTCTTCGACTCACGATGTCGAATCACGGCCACTGCGACCGCTTTTTTGATGGAGGTGAAAATGGTTCAGGCCCGTGCGCTTAGTTGGAGGGGCAGGTTAAATAACCCCAGGTGGTGGAACTCTCCGGAGCCCTCCACTACGGCGTCTCTCAGAATGATATCGTGGTTTGGGACGTTAAACCCCAACACTTTTCACTGTTACTATTATCATTTTTTAATGCTTGTTCACACAAACCTCACGCGATGTTATTGCTTTCTTAATTTTCAAAATCCGTATTGTTTGTTTGAATGTTGGAGAATATAAGTGCGATTTATTAGGTGATATCTCATGTACCTTCTCATTCTTTCTCTAGTTAAGAACGCAGTGAGAGCCACACTTGTAGTTGGCAATACCCCGGAGAATATTCCAATATCTAGGTTGGGCCATTACACAACGCCATTCGTTACTGAAGGTAAGCGGCACTTTCGTACTTCTCCCGCTATATTTACCTAGAACATCTTTGTCGCCGGTTTTCATGGCTTCACTATTTCACTATTTGTTGGAAATAGTGAAATTTTTCAAGTTCGTGCTGATCGAGCTGAGCTGAAAGCTCAAGCTGATTAGAAATACCTTGTTCGTTACCGATGTCTTAAATGGTTAAAAGTTGGACACGTACTTGATAGTGCTGTGGCCTAGCGCTACAAACTTGGCGTTCAGCACAAGTGCGCAACAAGTCGCCCGTACGAGCTCATAGTGAACGCAAAAAGATTAATATATGGATGAACGTAAGTGTTTCTATAAGTATTACAGCCATCTATAAGGGCCGATACTGGCTTTGCGTAATACCACAGTGCTGAAGATACGTTTGTGTACCACAGAATTTTGTAAAAATCAGAAGGAAATCGTTGGCCTAATCTAACTGGGTATAACACAAATGACTGAGAAGAATTTCTTTGCGCCAGGATTAGGGAAAGAACGAAAGTCACTTGTAATTTTTGTCTAAAAGAAACGCTCTTGTTAAAACTAAACCTTCTGTGTCCTCTGAAGCCATCGCCCCTTCCAGAGTGGTTCTCTTGCGCTCATATTCTACAAGTGTATGTCATGTGACCTTTCGTTGCTTAATGCCAGCGCTTTGCGCTTCAGTGTTTTAGCGACTGAGCTCGTCTTATAATCGCATTAAAACCCAACTTAATATTTTTCGCTGGATGCCTTGGGCGTTAGTCGACTGTGTTTCACTCATGAATGGCAAGTGCATTGCATATTTGATCAGGCGCGAGAAGAATATAACAAAAGAAAGATGGAAAGACAGGATGATTCACCTGTGCTGTTTTAGAGGCGAAGCGTTTATGTGCGTACCAAAAGGACTGAGACTTTTTCCTTCCATCCATCCATCCATCCATCCATCCATCCCATCCCATCCCATCCCATCCCATCCCATCCCCCCCCATCCCCCCATCCAACCATCCATCCATCCATCCATCCATCCATCCCATCCCATCCCATCCCATCCCATCCCATCCCATCCCATCCATCCATCCATCCATCCATCCATCCATCCATCCCATTCCATTCCATTCCATTCCTCTTCTGTCTGTCTGTCTGTCTGTCTGTCTGTCTATCTATCTATCTATCTATCTATCTATCTATCTATCTATCTATCTATCTATCTATCTATCTATCTATCTATCTATCTATCTATCTATCTATCTATCTATCTATCTATCTATCTATCTATCTATCTATCTATCTATCTATCTATCTATCTATCTATCTATCTATCTATCTATCTATCTATCTATCTATCTATCTATCTATCTATCTATCTATCTATCTATCTATCTATCTATCTATCTATCTATCTATCTATCTATCTATCTATCTATCTATCTATCTATCTATCTATCTATCTATCTATCTATCTATCTATCTATCTATCTATCTATCTATCTATCCACACATCCTTCCATCTATCCTTCCATCCATCCAGCCGCCTAAGACATCGTGCTCTCGAGGCTGTCTTCTTGACTTTGTAGATGCCATAATTAGCTTGGGAGGATAGTAGCCTATCACAAACGTACCGGGTATTAGCGCAGTACACGAACTCGATGTCATCACATGACTATTGCTGCATGCCGCTCGCGTACGTCTCGGAGCGTTATGTCTAGGACACGTGTGGCACATACACGCATACCACGGCCCATAGAATACGGTTAAGCGCCACAAGTGACTCACAGTCAATATCGACACAGGAAAGCCGGGAATAGACTTTGGAAATCTTAACACGATGGCATTCGGTAACTTATGTCGCAAAACTCCTGTGTTTGCGTTGTCGATGAGCGAGAAATCTTGATGGACGCATACGGATAAAAATCGTGGTTTGAGCTGGACCAGCGCCTAGACATTCTGCGTTGCAGTCAAGTATTCTACTACAGAGCCGCACGTGTACTTGAAACTGCCTCGGCGACACAGAAGTCGGGTCAACGTCAAGTGTGGTTGTAGTGTTCACTATCCGATTTCATAACAATCCTAATAAAGCTTAAATGTTCGCTCATGTGACTCTGAAAGCTATAGTGAACCATTGCTGGACCCTTAGGAATGCGCCAACGGCCACTACGTATGAAGATGATTGCACCGTAGCGTGCTGTTGGTTTCGATAAACTAACGGCGCTACTAAAACGTGAGTGCGAGCACTACGTCCCACCGTAGGCTACTCTGTCGGGCGCCAGTTTAGTGGATGCACCTGGCAAGCCCACGATATTCGTTGAAGTAGTTAATGTACACAAGGACTGCTAAACATGTTACTTCTGGCTCAATGCTAAAGAGATGAAAAAGGACAGAGGAAAGAGACAGAGGAGCGTCAAACTGCCAACTGTTTATTGCGGGAAAAGCCTGGAAATCGAGAAAACTTTTACACATGCGCAGTGGTGTAAAAAAAGTGGCGTCACCATGTCAACCCATAAGCTGTCCATTAAAAAAGGATAACTCAGATTGATTCAGTAAAATGATGTGTCACTGACACAGGCGGACCTATTTCTTCTAACATGAATTGCTTATAATAGTTTCCTTGCGGTTGTGTGTCTGCTCTTGCCGATTACCTGGGATATCATGTCAGTCCAGAGAACGGGCTCGTGTGTGCAGGCGTGTTTGAATGCATTTTAGGCGGAAACGCCAATTGTCTTCCAAAGCTGTACAGAGACTGTGGATGAATGCCAGATTGTCGCTATGCTCTTCTTTTCTGCTGTCAACAGATCAAATGGCTGGCTTTTTCTCCAAGTACACCAAAGGCACCTACACGGCGTCGGACACAATTACGCATCTGCCACAGAGTACGAATATTCTCATGCAAATGTTTAAGAACAAGGCTGTGGGCGCCAAAGGCCTACGATACTTGGTCGCCTGGAGCTTCTACAGACAACTCTTAAAGCACACTGAGCCGCAATCGCTGCTTAATGACAAGAGTGCTACTATTGCTTGCTATGAGCACATAAGAAGAACCATGAATCTTGCGGCCATAAGCCCTTACTTCATAGAGAGTGAGTAAACGTTATAATGTTCTGTTCATGACGCCTACATAGGCGTCCTCATTTTGAAAGTGTGTCTTGCAATTACTGGCTCCATACCGAAATGTCGGTCGTCATAGCGGGACGTCAGTATGTGACGTCACGTTATGAGACGTCATTATGACGTCAAAACGTTTCTCTGTTGGTGACGTCAAGATGGCAACATATGGTGACGTCATCTCGCGATGATTTTTTGCATCACTCCTGTTGACGCCATCGACGCGAGATGCCGCCGATGGTCAGTTTTTGTGTTTCATGAGAGCAGAAGCCTTTCCTCTTAATTACCAAGTCGATAGACGCCAAGGCACTTCTGTAAATGATGGGTGCTAGTCTTCCCCAGTTTCCGGCTTCTAATTTTTGCTGCAGACATCTGGCACGTGTGCACCTCGTGACTGCTGCCACAGCCCCCCATTTAACGGCCGCAAACTTTAAGAAAGACTGCTCAGAACAAAGAGGGTGTGTCAGGACGAATACCATCGCACTGAAATGAGTTTTATTTTCATGGCTATTGTTTGTTTTATTGTTTATGAAATAAATTTTGTCTAAAAGTGCGCCAATCTATAATGCATGGAGCATAGAGTAGTTCAGTAACCTAGATGTTTTCTTTTATACTGAACAGGTGTTACACCGCGCGTAGTATACGAGACGAAGCGCATGGTCTCCAGAATCCGCAGTGCCTTCGAAAAGGCCATCAACTCCTCAAGATGGGTCGACGCCGATGTTCGACGTCGAGCCATAAACAAGCTGATCGACATAACCGTATATGTGGGAAGCCCAGGACGGCGATTGGATCCCAAGTTCGTCGAAGAGGTCTACAGTTAGTACTGATCAATATGTAAACGCGTAAATGGCATACAGGTAAAGCTGAAGCTTTCACGAAGTGTCCGATTTTTTCAGGCTGCGATGTCGGTGCGACGAACTTTATGCGGTGGTACGGATGTGAGCGACACAGCTAACCTGTCGATATGAGAGAGAGAGAATTAACTTTATTAAAGGTCCTGAAGGAGCCTGTGGAGTCGAAATTCTAAACACGCATACACACTCTACATACATATGTCGGGAAAGTCAATGTCGTAGCATAACGTGCGGTTAGAACACGACCAGCGGTGTCGACCTTTCGAACGCAACTGCATGTACCGTGCTTGCGCCTCGAGCACGAGCTGAGTTTTTATGTTCTGCTCTTCGGTGGTCGGTGCTGATGAACCAGCTGAGGTCTCGAACCTAAGGGTCTCCGCATTGCGGAAATAGTGGGCGCTACAGCACCATTCGCCTCAACATTAACGGCGAAATGTATGTGTCGGTGACGGATACCTGGGGCTGGTGTCGTGGCAGGGATATCGGCGTATATACCGGAGGTAAATGTAATGAGCTCTAGGGTAGGCGTGTCCAAGTAAGCCGGTTTGAGGCAGTCCAGTAAGACGACCTCTTCACGATCATTCAATAGGACGGTAGCATATTTATTTTGATTCGGTGGAGACATCAGCAGTCATGCAGGCACTGCGGAATCAGGGCATCGACGAAGAGTATATAAACATAATGGAAGAAATCTACAGCGGATCCACAGCCACTATAGTCCTTCCATAAAGAAAGCGACAGAATCCCAATAAAGAAGGGCGTACGGCAGGGAGACACGATCTCTCCAATGCTATTCACCGCGTGTTTACAGGAGGTTTTCAGGGCCCTAGATTGGGAAGAGTTAGGGATAAGAGTTAATGGAGAGTATCTCAGTAACCTGCGATTCGCTGATGACATTGCATTGATGAGTAACGCGGGAGACGAATTACAGCTTATGATAACTGAACTGGATACGGAAAGTAGAAGAGTAGGTCTGAAAATTAATATGCATAAAACTAAAGTAATGTGGAACAATCTTGGCAGAGAACAGTGCTTTGCGATAGGTGGCGAGACACTGGAAGTCGTAAAGGAGTACGTCTACTTAGGACAGGTAATAACCGCGGAGCCGAACCCATGAGCGTGAAATAACTAGAAGAATAAGGATGGGATGGGGCTCATTCGGCAAGCATTATCAAATCATGAATGGTAGTCTACCACTATCCCTCAAGAGGAAGGTATATAACAGCTGCATCTTACCAATACTTACCTACGGAGCAGAAACCTGGAGACTTACAAAGAGGGTTCAACTTAAACTGAGGACGACGCAGCGAGCGATGGAAAGGAAAATGATAGGTGTAACCTTAAGAGACAGGAAGAGAGCAGAGTGGGTCAGGGAACAAACGGGGGTTAAGGATATCATAGTTGAAATCAAGAAGAAGAAATGGATATGGGCCGGGCACGTAGCACGTCGGCAGGATAACCGCTGGTCATTAAGGGTAACTGACTGGATTCCAAGAGATGGCAAACGCGTGAGGGGGGAGACAGAAAATTAGGTGGGTAGATGAGATTAAGAAGTTTGCAGGTATAACGTGGCAGCAGAAAGCACAGGACCGGGTTGATTGGCGAAACATGGGAGAGGCCTTTGCCCTGCAGTGGGCGTAGACAGGCTGATGATGATGATGATGATATTTATTTTGAAAACTGCGCAACCACACGAGGACTAAAAAAATCCACGCATATCCACGGAGTGAATGATGATGAGTGGGCGAAGCTCCGATATCGAACGATCATTGGATGGAACATCATTGGATGGAACGATCTCGAACGATCGTTCCATCCAATTAGAATCGAGCTGAGATGCGCCTCAAACGGTATCCGATTAAACGAGAGCAATGCTCTCGTTTAATCCCACTACGGATATGTGCCACTCCTCCCACCACTCCCTCTTCTCACTACTCCTATCGCTCTCCTATCATTCTACAGCACGCAGCGAGCGCCTCCACGCCATCTATTGATCAATTCACGTACTAGCTAAGCAGCACCGCAGCGCCATCTAGTGATCATTCTGAGACCTAGGGGTTCTTGGATGGGTCGTAGTGGGAAGTTTGCAAAGACGAGATCGATGCAGGTTCCTCGGATGGTTGTGGGTTGCATGTGGTCGATCACTAGATGGCACCGCAGCGCCATCTAGTGATCATTCTGAGACCGCGGGTCGTAGTGGGAAGTTTGCAAAGATATGCAAGCAAGATCAAGGAATGGAGTCAACCTGGGCGACTGTTTTCTATTCAGCGATGCAGGTTCCTCGGATGGTTGTGGGTTGCATGTGGTCGAAAGATTCACGTACTAGCTAAGCAGCACCGCAGCGCCATCTAGTGATCATTCTGAGACCTAGAGGTGGCTATTACGACGACGGCGATGGACGACGCCGGACTAGCCTATACCCTAAGGAGCTTCGCCCCTAAAAGGAACAATGGGACAACGTGTTTTGTGGAAGACTCGGTAGGGCACATCGTAGGATGGAGTGAGACGCGCTTTATAGGGTCTCGGTATAAGGTCTCGGCGGACAAGCGCGTGTGTCCCGATGGACAAAGATGCCGTGGTCAGACGAGCGACGCGGGACTGGATGTAATTGTTGAACGCACTCCCGCAGGCTTTGCAGGTACTGTAGCGGTTAAGGCTAGCGCACTGATGAGATAAAGAGGCATCCTGGTAGCCGTAAAATTGCAGCGTAGACGAGTTCAGTCACTGAATAGCCAGGATCACAATCAAGTACTGCGCGTAGCAAAGAATATGTCGTCAACCCAGTGTTCTCGGTCCAGGCGTGCAGTGAGGGCAGTCTTAATTGAGCGTAAGATGGAGGCGCTCAACAATGACGTTGGTACTAGGATAGTACGCCGTAGTACCAGAGTGACTATACCATTGAGGCAGATGATGTATCTAAAAGGAGGGCACTAAAATAAACGGTTGTAATCAATTGTAATAATGCCGTGGCAACAAAAGCGGGAAACAACGTTCCAACGAAGCTCTTGGGGAAAGTTTCCACTGTGATGTCCGGCGTTCGCATGGCTTCGGGCCCACGGTTGAAGCAGTCTATTCTCAGAATGCACCAGAACCCACGTAAGGTAGGAAGCGGGCCAAGGAAAATCATGGCGTACGTCTTCCAAACGAGAGCCTGGTGGCAATAAAGACGCAGTCGGAGTCCTAGGGTGTCGGGTAACGTTGGTGCTTTGGCAAGCAACATGCGAGCGCATTCATTGACAAATGTTGGTGTTAATGCTCGGCCAATGATACTGATCTGTAAAGAGACGCTGCCTGGCTCGTATGCTGGGATGGCAGCTCTCGTGCATAGATCTCAATAGCGCACGAAGAAAAGCCAGAGGAAATGAGGGGGGCGATCTGTAGCCTAACGTGTCGCAGCGGAAAGAACCACGCACAAACGGATCAGGCACAAGTTGGAGGCGGAGGGAACGGGGGCGGTCGCTTAGCACTTGCTGCTCAAGGTCTTCGAGCTGGGCCTGAGCGAGGCATTCGTAGTCCAGAGGAGATGCAATGTCGAAGGAGGTAATGCGCGAAAGTGGGTGAATTGCCTCGTTGTCGACGGCTTTTATGCGTCAGACATCCGTCGTGGATTCCGATATATAGGTCTGTGGACGAAGTTCGCGGGTGATGTACATGGAAGATTTGTACGCATGACATATTGCTGTCGTTTGTGGTGAGCAAGAACGTAAAACTGCTGACCCCCAAGAATTATCGGAAATGTTGGATGGCGGAATAGATGGCGAGCATCTCGTGCCTGAAAACACTGCAGCCAGTTTCGGCAGGTTGAAGCTTTAGAGAAAAGAAACCCAGTGGGTGACTCACGGAGCCAATTCCGGGTGGAGGACAGCGCCGACGACCACACTGGATGCATCCACCATGATGTGCGCTCGTACGTCTGTCTTTGGGTGAATAATGAGCACCGCATGGGTGACAGCCTGTTTAGTAGCCTCGTAAAGCTTTTGAGCTTCGGCAGACCAGCAAATTGGGCAGGACGCTTTGGTTGCACGAATGACCTTGGTTAAAGGGTGCAGCAGTTCGGCATAGTGAAGTATAAACCACCGGTAATATGGTGACCAGCCGCAGGAGCTCACGTTGCTTGCGCTGATTAGCGTGCAGGGAAGTCGTGCGGATGCTGCTTGGACGTTAGATAGCAATGGACAAAGTCTCTGCGCCGAGATGTGGTGTCAGACGAATTTGAGCTCGGAGGACCGGATTAATTTCTGGGTGTGGCTAACGACACCTGAATTGCTGAAGGCGCTGGAAGAGCTCCCGGAGATGACGCTCACGAGACTCCAGCGTTGCCCTCACGGCGAGGTAATCATCAGTGTAGGGGAATAAGGCGTGTAAGTCGCGCTTAAGTTGAACATTGAAGCGTTCGGAAGTTGCCTTGTGTTGCGAAGGCCGAAGGGCATACACATGTACTGGAACAAGCCGAAGGATGTTGTGATGATGCTCTTCGGTATGTCCTCGTTGTCAACGGGAATCTGGTAGTATGTTACCCGAGGTGGTCTTTGGTTAATGTCTTGCACCCTTCCAAGTGTCCTGTAAATCTTAGATGTGTGGAAGGCGATGACTTTCGTGGACCTTGTGAGCGTTCAGCGCCCTGTAGTCATCAAAAGCGTGCCAGTCTCCCGGCTTCTTTTTGGGCAACAGATGGAGTGGTGACACCCGCGTACTAGACGAATGCCGAATTCTGCCCAGCTCATGCATGTACTCGAATTCCCGCTCCGCCGTCGCGAAATGCTTACCGCAGAGGCACCTGGAAAGGGGGGATCCATGCTTGACGACGCTGTGGCAGACGCTGTGTTTGGGTGGCTTATTTAAATTGCAGGTTCTCATGACCCCAAGAAAATGCGGTCATATATATATATATATATATATATATATATATATATATATATATATATATATATATAGAGAGAGAGAGAGAGAGAGAGAGAGAGAGAGACTTGAAGGGAATATCCGACAGGTCCGGGTAATGTTTGTATTGAATAAACTTGGAGGTCGCACACATCGAAAAGGGAAATACTTTTACTAACGTTTCGGCCGTGGCACGGCCTTCGTCAGAGTAAGCAGGTCTGTTACAATGTAGCCGCTTTTATGGGCTCACGTGTCGAACTATCAGTAGAGCAGATAGTACACCCGAAATAAAAAGCACTTGATAATCTGTCGTGAAACACTGAGCTAGCATGACTGACATGCGATAGGTACAAGAACATACTAGTTTGTCAAATGTATCAGTGTTTGTTGTGAGCTGCTCATGCGCATTTTCATCGATGACTATACGTTTGTAAATCAATTGTTGTTAATGTATCTTCACTTCGCTTGATATGGGCATGTATATTAACTGCGCTGTCGCTACATATTTCATTCTGATGAAGCTCGGACCCCGAGCGAAACGTCAATAAAATTGCTTCGCACGCAGGTCTGTTTTCTTATATATATATATATATATATATATATATATATATATATATATATATATATATATATATATATATATATATATATATATATATATATATATATATATATATATATATATATAGGGCAAGTATTTTCAGTGGATCCAGTGTTTCATAAAAATTGGCTTGAGCGGACGAACGTACAAAAACATGCCCCTAGTATGTATATATATATATATATATATATATATATATATATATATATATATATATATATATATATATATATATATATATATATATATATATATACATACTAGGGGCATGCGAACATTATTAGGGCATGCGAGCATGCAGATAATTTTAACAGTCAAAGCGTACCTATTACGGAAACGTAAGAGACAGGCCCGGCGTGACAAGAGTTGGGCTGGTTATGTTATTTAATTGAACCGTTTTGAAAGCGATTCGAATTATAATAATGTCTGGGGTATTACGTCCCAAGAAAGCGATTGCTTGGAAATTCTTGAAACGATCACGTTCTTTTCCCAAATTGCGTGCGATGTAACTTAAGCATTATTCTTTTATTATATGAACCGTGCATCTGTATCTGGAAACCTGCCGGACATTAGGTATATATGCCGTAATTGGCGAATGTTAGACAATATTCAGTCAATTTTTATGATTTGAATTTCTGAGTTTTTTTTTTAGCCGCGACATTCTACTTCTAGAAAACACTCGATAGTGTTCGAGCGTTAATTGTGTATATAGCAAATGGTGGAGTTTGTGTTATGAATACATTATTCAACGCCTATCACAGGACCTTACCCGGATGCACCCAGGGACCGTCTTTTCCCTGCGTGGATTAAGGCTCTCTCCCTCTCCACGCATTATATTTGGACTGAACGGGCGGTTCCGGTGTATGACGAGGCAAATGTTTTCAACGCCGGCTTCACTGACGTCTTCGATAATATTATCATACCGGCAGCCATAATGAATCAACCACTTCTGTATCCGTACGGGCCGATTGGACTGAACTATGGTGGACTCGGAATGGTGAGCAGAAATTTAGGTTTTTGTTAGCCATCACGCATGCGGCAGGTCATTCTGTTTAAGTAAGCACAGTCCAGTGTCGTGTCATAATCAATAGAAGGTACAGAGCACTTCTCCGCGTAGCTCCTGTAGGCTGTAATGTATTGGGAACCACGCTGGTGCGTCGAAACTGCGGGACTACTCCCGTGTGATACGTGCGAAGTGTGCTCCGATACGGCCGAGTGACCACGGATGCCAGCGGCCATGTTTATGCTTCACGCAGCTTGGCCACGGCTGACCGTAAGATTAGCCGCGCGAGTGGCGCAAGCGACACGCATAACGAGCTTTCGGCTACTGCGAAACAAGCATAGCCTTAGAGATTCAAGCTACAAAGATAACGTGTATGACGTAATTGCTTTTGACGTAATTGGTTTTCAAATAGTATGTAGCGCTTGCGAATGTAAGGCCTTGGAGATGGGCGTTTGTTGCCGCCGTCGTATTGGCGTGGACTCATCATGGCTATTTCTTAGAGGAGTTCACGAGGTTCGCGGACGGAGTCGCCGCGCTGACTGTATTGCGTCTTGTTAGTCGTGCGAAGCCTAACACAAGTGGTGGCGAAAGAATGCGATACGTCGATCAAATTTCTGTGGATGATAGTTATCAGCTCCGCGGTTATATCCGTCCGCCGATCGTGGCTCAGTGCGTCAATGCGCGCACCAGTAACTAAGTTTAGGAGTTGGAGGAGCAGGTCATGTTCTTCGATAATAGCTTGCGGGGCCACTTTTACTTTCGCGAGGCGTTCGACCATCTACGACGAGCCACTGTGGTACGACACTATGCCAACATTATCGCCCGGAGACGCCAAGGCATCCGGTGACAATCTGGTGAAGATATCACCAAAAGTGACAGCTCGCCAGTTGTTGGTCGTGGTGGCATTGAATTTATAAAAAAAGATATGACAGTGCACGTGCATGAAAAAAAAATTTGTGCTGCTCTGGCATGAGTAAATGCACCAGGCAACGGTGCGTGGTCAATGGATCATAGAACACGCAGGAATAGTAGGTATTCCAGCTGTCATCAAGCGAAAGAAATGAACCTGGTCCAGCCACGTAATCCGTAGGACAGGTGACCGGCGGAAAGTAAGAGCAACAGAATGTTTACCGAATGAAGTGAAACCCATCCGAGGAAGGCAGCTAGTTAGATGGAGCGATGAAACATCGAATGGAATCAGCTAGTACAGGAAGAGGTAAACAAGTTCTTTGGGAGAGACTTCCGTCCTGAAGCAGACATAACGAGGCTGACAGTGAGGATGATTATACAAGAGGCGAGTGCGCTGGCCCCTAAAATGCATGAACAGTTTTCCTAATTCAAGACCGGTCGACCACGACTCAGCATGCTTTGTAGATACAATATGCCCATTTTTATGCAACATTATTTTGCAGATAATCAGCCACGAGTTTATGCATGCATTTGATGTCCTAAGGTTGCTACCGAAGAAAAATAGTCAGCCATGGACCACGCCGGAATTCATTGAGGAATACACTAAAAGGGCACTCTGCTTGAGAGAGTCTCATAAATCTGTGGTAAGTAAATATGCCTTTGCTTATTAATATAAAAAATATTATCGGAAATTTTACGTGCCGAAACCACGATATAACTATAAGGTATACCTTAGTGGAGAGCTACAGAACTATTTGCGATCTGGTGTTCTTGAACGAGCACTGCCATCGCAAGCAACATGGGGTTCTCGCAGTCCGCTTACTGATATATATATATATATATATATATATATATATATATATATATATATATATATATATATATATATATATATATATATACTGTAAGGAAATCATGGAACTGTGCAATGGGTCGTCCTCCCCAGCGCTTTCTAGTGGGACATCCTCTTCGGCTCTTTTCTGAAAGACGGTTGCTCGTGCTCCGCCTTGACTGTCGACTATGCCCACTGCTTAGTGTCTCATCTTGCCGTTTCGTCTATCGACATTCACGCCATCCTCATAGAATA
Source organism: Rhipicephalus appendiculatus (assembly GCA_030522465.1). Lineage (NCBI taxonomy): Eukaryota > Metazoa > Arthropoda > Arachnida > Ixodida > Ixodidae > Rhipicephalus > Rhipicephalus appendiculatus. The sequence goes on from JALIZH010016743.1 coordinate 849,387, forward strand.
GCGCATTGATCAATGGATCATCCCGCTGATAGACTTGCTCACTGATTCGTTGGCAATAGTAACCACTCGTTAGATGCGTCGTCAAGCCCACCATTTCGCCATTCGCAACGACCTATTTTACCGACACATTGACCACGCTGACGGCAAGCCAGTGGCTGCTAGCAGCGCATGGGTCGACTTAAAGTTCCGTTCATCACGAGCACCTTGCCCGATGTTAACGCGTCCTTGCAAGTGCATCACACCATGAATTCACTGTAGTTGCTATTACTCGTCCCGAACTCTTGTTGGAGCACGCCACGCGCGTTCATCGCCAGGCCACGCGGTAGCACGTTGGTTCATCGCGCTTCTGCAGAATCCCGTTCCCCGACGCCATCAGCAACGGCGCCATAGCGCCGTTGCAAAGGAGAGTGCAACGGAGCGAGCGCGCGCCGCAGTATATACGAGCGCACAGCTGCGCCGGAGATAGAGAAACGGGAGAGGAGAAACGAAGCGGAGGCAGCGCTCACGCCACCCCCTCCACCCCACCTCCTCGCGGGGGGCTCACCCGAGGAGAGAGTCCTCCTACCTCCTCGCGCTCACGCGAGAGGGGGCAGAGTTGGCGCATGCTCAGTAAGGGCGAGGACACCGCACGTACACCGGATTGAGCTCCGCCATAAGACGCTTCTCATCTAAAACACAGTTGCTAGGATGGAAGCACAAATTGCAGTCACCTTCGCAATTACTTCTCGCGTGATAACAAAATCCGAGCAGCTAATGTACCACACTCAAAGTTGGTACCTAATCATAAGAAATAATGCAAACAGTCCGTCGGATGTCGGATTTCTAATGTAGATGAGTGCACAGCACCCTTGATGCGGAGCCCTTTTGATTCTTTTGACTTCGGATTGGGGTTTAAATTGACATAGAGCAATAGGTGGTTCGCGGAATGAGACCCCGTGAGACAGTTTTCCCTATGTATCAGCCACGTATACAAAACCCTTTTGTTCTTGCGTGCGACGCCTGGTTGATTGGCAGATTTTCAACGTGCAGTTCGTAAAATTTACATTATGATTCCCACCATAGACCCCTGCCCCTGCGTACGCCACTAAGACATCCTTTTCAGTTAAAGTCAATTTTCTGTGTAATAGAAGGGCGAAATTCAATTATGGCAGCTGGAAACACGATTCGGTTGCCTTGTTTTGGCACCCCATTCTGGAACACCAGCAGCTGGGATATCACCGGATATTGATAATTTGGCTTAAATCAAGTAAACAACAAAGTCGCCGTAAAGTAGCCATGTAGCCAACAAGCTTTTCTGTCACCACCGCCCCCCCCCCCCCCAAAAAAAAAATTACACCATTTCCCACTAAAGGGAACCATGTGGGGATGCGAAACAGCGCTGGTGTTCACTTGTGTTTCCATTTGTTGTTTACGTTACCGATGCCGCTACAGCTGGCGCCAACGTTGACATCCATAGCGCCGTTGCGAAGGAGAGTGCAACGGAACGAGCGCGCGCCGCATTATATACGAGGCACAGCTGCGCCGGAGAGAGAGAAACGGGAGAGGAGAAACGTAGCGGAGGCAGCGCTCACGCCACCTCCTCGCGCTCACGCGAGGAGAGGGGGGAGTGTTGGCGCATGCGCAGTGGGCCAGTGGACGGTCGCCAAGGGATGGACACAGCCCCGAGCAAAAGCTGCTTCGCATCTAAAAAGTAGCCGAATTGGCACAGAGTAGCCAAACCTGGCACACGGTCGCCTAGCATTTCACCTTCATGGAAATGCGACCGCCGCGGCCGGGATCGAACCCGCAACCTTCGGGTCACCAGCCGTGCACCGTAACCGCTACGCCACCGCGGCGGAACGCGATCGTACCTGTGTCATCGCGATGTTTGCACGAGATTTGAGGTAGTTGGTTTTAACTTGAATACATACAACCAGCTGAACTAAAACAACGACAAAGAACGATACACACAGAGCGACCGCAAAACTTTCCAGTGTTGAAGGCGTTCTTTACATCATAGCTTGTTCTGCGGCAGATGTTACGTAGGACAGACGGCTCCTGCTTAAATGACCGGCATCAAGCAGTGATGTGGTCCCTTGCCGAAGGGGAGGGGGGGGGGGGCACTTGGCAGATTCTTGTAAGCGGTGTGTGTGCATCCAAGCGTTCAATGCAACTCGGGCGTTTTGACGAAGTATGACATCGTTATATTAGGTAACCGTGCGAAAATTTAATGCCGACATATCAATGCCCTTGCGCACGTCAAACAAAGGAAGCCCGATTAAAGCCACCGCAGAGGAATTTATCTTGACGGTACTTCTCCAAACAAGCTAAACAAACGTCGCAACTAAAAATTTTAGGTCTGTATTTTGGTAAATGATGGGGGGTTACATTTATTTGCAGCTATCCTTAAGCGGCCAGAAGCCGAAGTTAGACCATGTAGTGGACTCGGAAAACCTGGCCGACCTTGTCGGAACCATGGTTGCGTACGCGGCGTACTCTTCGCTGCCCCAAGTATACAAGGACGTAAAACTGGCCAGCTTGGACATGTCAACGGATCGCCTATTCTTCGTCAGCCACTGTACGAAGTGGTGCGCTCATCACAGCATATCACGGAGTCCCTACGCACCATTCCGATCACGGTGCATTGTGCCACTGATGAACATGCCCGAGTTCTCCAGTGTATTCGGCTGTGCAGCAGGGACACCCATGAATCCTCGCAAAAAGTGCAAGTTTTGGTAGCAAAGAATATACTGCAATTTCGGATTTCCTCACTAAGCAACAGTGTTTGTTTCCGTTGTTGTCTTTCATGCCGGTTGGAAGCATTTATGAAGATTACTGAGATATGTAATAAAGATATACACATCTCATCGCCAACGGTGCCATCAGCCGCCATTGACATGTAAATCAGATATAGTAAAAGCTAAACTACTCTGGGTGCTTACAGGTTACTTTTTTGGCGATGTATATTTGTGTATTGCTGGCGTTCTCTAGTTTAGCTTGTGTTTTCCCTACAATATTAGATACCATAGTGGTCAATGTAGTAATCGGTAGAAAACCATGCGCAAGAACACGTTGCGGTAATGACTGAGAACCGTCTTCGGTAAGGAAGTTCCTGTCGCTGTGTCTAAGCGACTAAGACATCACATTCAAAGTACAGGCGATGTCCGAGACTTAAAATGGCTGCGAATCAATAGGTGCTATGTGCAAATACAATGTTTTCTGCAAGTAGAAACACAACCAGTGCAGCCTCTTCGCTACCAGTGTCCACGTTCGTGGACACGAATTCTTCTTCAAACTTTACAAGGGCGTTGTAAACGGGAGGGCGAAGGCGTTGCATGATAGTGTCAGTACGCGTCGCTGCATTGGTACGACGCAAACGTCTCGTTGCGGAAAGAAGGACGCGTATTGGGAGCGCCGGGCGATAGAACTGCCGAAGATACGTTGACGGGGTCGCGCACGGATGGCGACATGCGGGGCATGTTTGACGATGGAGGTAACGGACAATGGCCAAGGGCATCTCATCGTTGTGTTTCTTGCCGGATATGTACCTGACGTCGAAGTCGTACTCTTGAAGAGGAAGTATCCAGCGACCGGGATGTCCAGACAAATTCGTTAACGTCGAATATACACCGTGCCCAAAATGTTATTCGACCTGTTGCGTGAAAAATATTCAAGGTATCTCTATTTACGCATAACCTTCTTGAACGAAGTCATCTTTAGGCAGCTGCTCCACAATTCACTGTGCGCGTTCTGCAAGGCATGGATGGGAAACCGATTAGAGCCTTTGCCACGGGCGTTTCGATCATTTCGATGGTGTCAAACCGTTTTTTTTTCAGGCCCTTCTTAATCATGAGCTAAATTTAAATGAAGGTGCATTCTTAGATGTGTACGCGTGTTCACGTTAAGGCTCATTCAGACTTGCGACTAGAACCACTCGCCCAGCCATTCATGACTGACGACCAAAAAGCATCTCAAGACGATGGATGTTCACACCAGCGATTATGACCTATAGTTGTCGCCGCACCGAATTCTGACCTGTTTACGCTGCCATCGCTGCACAAAATAAGGTCAGATCCGCTTCTGCTAATCTCGTTGGTTCGGGGGTTTGCGACTGCCAACGCGCGACTGCTAAACGAAGCAGCGAGCCACTGAGCCAAAACTTTCGCTTTCTTATCAAAGTGACTATTTGCGACCACCCGCCTTTCGAGTAACTTCTTCGCGCGACAGGTGATCATCTGAGGTGTGAACTCGCCTTTACAGTACCACCATGCGTCTAACTACAGAATGGGTATCTGAAAGCATCAGAGTACCGCTGCAAGGGGACTTTTGTAGCAGTGTCCATTGTCGGGACAGTAAACACGGGCTTGACCGCAGTCGGCTCGTGGGTATGAGCGGAAACTAGGCGAACCGGCGCTGCTGTCTTTCTAGAATAATAATAATGCTGGATGTTTTACGTCCCAAAACCAGGAAGTGATTATGAGGAACGCCTATTGGAGGGTTTCGGAAATTTCTGTCATCTGGGATTTTTTAAGGTGTGCCTAAATATAAGTACGCGGAACTTCACCATTTCGCCTCCATTAAGATGTGGCCGTCACCGTCGGAATAAATAACAATAAATACCTAAATAAAATCGGTCCCAGGTCACATGAAAAAAAGGTCAAGTACTGAACCAGAATAAAAAGTGAAATGACAAGTTCGTTTGAGAAAAGATCAGATCGCCATGTCAAAAGTGTCTAGGTTGAGGATGGAGAGAGTGCCAGTTATCGGAGAAGGGCGCATACAAATACGGCTGTGACCGACCAAACATCGAGGGCAACCTTCCTCTGCACTCGCTGGCGCAGAGTTGTTCACGTACAATGCTGACGTCACCGAAACATGTAACTCGTAACAAGACTAGCTTGGAAACTCATCACGCTTCTCAAGTGCATTCAAAGCGGCCCGACTACTCAACGCTGTGTACTGTACTTTGGTTGCCTGTAATGCGTTATAGACGTAATATACCCCGGCCTCCAACCTTCGTATCCCTCCCCCTCCCGTCCAACATGTCCCCCGTTCTGCATGCCGGCCGTCGTCACGCAGCAGCACAGCATCACTCCCCTCCTTTTTCTACACAGGGAGTCGCCTACACGGATGCCTCATTCATGGCTCCTCGCGGCTCATTCGGCTACGCTATTCACCATCCACAGATTTCGGCACCTGAAACCCACACCAGCGGGCCATACTTGCACCCGCCAAATGTACTGTCACTCGAGGTCCTTCTATTGTTCATGCATTACAGTCGTTTACCTCCCTCCCATCTGTCCCCGAGTACACGATTTTCTCCGACTCTTACGCCGCCATTTGTCACATACAGAACCGAACGTTACCCCCTTCCCTAGAACAGGAGGTCGAGCGAGCGGTCTCTACTCTCCAACCTTCCACTGTTTTCCTCCGCTGGGTTCCTGGGCATTCAGGGATTGACGGCAATGAGCTGGCTCATCAGCTCACCCGCGATATATTGCACCAGGCACCGTTCATTCCCTGGCCTACACCTTCGGAGGACGGTGGGAGTTCTGTGAAGAACGACGGAACGATCTCCCTGCGTCATACTATCAAGGAGGTTTACCTCCAGCTCAGACTCGACAAGCGCCTCTACCCTCCCCCTCATCCATCACTCACTGTGCTAGAGGCCATAATTTTGCGACACATACAACTGGATTGCCTGATCACCCCCTCTCGCCTTTTTCTCTATAAATATAGATCTGACCCCTGCTGTCCAAATTGCCCCTCCACATATGCCGACCTGTCACACTGCCTTTTCTACTGCCCAACTGCTCAGCAATCCAGCTTTTACCCTCCCCCCTTCCCTTTCCATCACCACCTGGCTCGACTGGATCGGCGCCGAAGGGGAAGAAGAACAGCGTCGACTGGTCGCGCAGGCGGTCGAAATGATCGGCCTCTAGTTTGTGGCTGCAATAAACGTCTATTACTACTACTACTACTAGATCGCGTGGATTTAGTATTGTAGTTCTGTTCTTCTAGAACGTGAGAGGCGTGCGTTCCTTTACATAACTTTTTCTTGGGGTATTCGGATGTTTGTTTTCGAGTGCTCTAGAGGGCTCTGAAAAGTGGCCGCGCGTTTGGGTGGTAGATGGCGAGCGTTCGAACAACGTTAGAATGGTCCTTTCAGAGCGCTAATCTTCCACTCCGGGAGCTACCAACCACTCTGACTTGAAGTAAGAGCGCTAGCGAGATCTGGCCTAAAGAATGTGTTGCGTGACACTAGCCGGGATGGTTGGCATGATTGTTGACAGGTTACAGCGCTAGCACGGGACTGGCACCCGGCGAGGACTATTGTTCGTCACCCCTCTCGCTCTGTTGTCGGGCTGCTCTGAAGGTGATTTTGGCTGCTTACGCCAGAAATGCTTTTTCTTTTTCCTGAGGGGGGACACGCTCAAAGAACCCACATCGCTTGATTCTTCACCGGCCGCGGGTCCCCCTATTCGAAAACGGCGCGTTCAGCGTCACCGAAGCTTCAGCGCACGTAGTCCCAGGCGCTGCCCCGCTGTGGGGCACTAGTTTCTTATGCTATTTAGGCGGGCGTTTCGAACTGAAGGAAAATCGTTCTGAAATAATGGCACTAGCATTAATTATACGATGCGTTAGAGTATTTACGATTCAATTTCGGCATTACCAGACGCAAAGGTATACAAATTACTCTAAAAAAGTCGCAAACAAAACTTTCGCTCTCAGGGGTCCTTTAAATTCATGATTTTTTTTACGCAAAAGTTTACTAACTTCGCGGTCGGAAAATATTATGACATGAAATATACTTTCCGTAGAGTAATCAGTGATTACTAAGCTACTTATATACAGCGCAAGTTGCCGGGCAGAAATGAAAATTTAAAACATCTTGGCGAAATTTCTTCCAGTCGCGCCGCTGTTCATTCAGACGCTCAGCTCCATATACTGAGTCAAACTTGTCTATTTCAAAATTAATTGTTCTGTTAACAAGCTTTCAACAGCCCATCAGGGAAAGCTGGGCAGGTGGTGCGTGGATGGCGGACAAGTTGATTGGATAGTGGACAGTAGCATAGATAGGCAGATAGTGGGCGGTAGCCTGACTGTGTGGATGGTGAGTAAAAAGTAGGCGGTGTACAAGGCGGTTGAGAGGTACTGAAAAAAACCGGCAGATCCCACGCAATGTGGGAATCGATGTGATGCGAAGCAGCCAGCAAGGAGCAAATCCTGCTGTACATAATATGCATGTCCTTATTTACATGTTAGGACCTGTCATTTGTGTTCGTCACACAGTCACGTCGCGCAATACAAATTTTGGTGCATATCAAGCTACCGAACTGGACGCAGGCGCACCATGAGCGTGGCATGTAAATGGCATTGTAGATGACATGCATGCCAAGATTTTCATGTGACCACCTGCCACTTATGTTCGCTAAATTTTTCGCCTCGAATCGCAGCGAGACGCGAGACCAATCTGCCTCCGTTTCGCATGCGTTCGTATTCTGGCGCCTGCGCATCGTGCACACGCCCTCCGCGTTCGAGCGTTTAAATTGACGGACACACTGTTAATTCCAAAGCGTGTTCCTCGAACGCCTGTGTCCACTGAGAAGGGGTCGGTCAGAATGGAACGTGATGCGCGCGTCTCCCTCCTTGCATGATTAGAGACGCCGGGCAAAGCGACGCTACGCAAGCAAAGCGCGAGCGCTGTAGAGTCCAACGCTACCGGCGTCCGTTTGCGCGCCCCGGCGCCCACCTGGAACTGTGACAGGGCATGGCTGGAGGGACGGACGGACGACGGGACGGACGGGCGGACGTGAGCATGAGACATTAAAGGCTTTCACCTTAAAATTTGGTGTATATCAAGCTGGCGAAACGGCCACAAGAGTGTCGTGAGCGTGGCATGCAACTCATGTTGCACATGACATGTCATGATTTGCATATTACCACTTGTCATTTATCCTCGTCATAAAATCACGTTGCTGAATACCAAATTTGGTGTATATCAAGCAAGCGAAACGGTCACGGGAGTGCCATGAGTGTGGCATGCGTCATGTTGCACATGACATGTCATAGTTTCCATATTATCACTTGTAATTTATACCCGTCATACAGTCAAGTCCCTCAATAAGAAGTTTGTTGTATATCAAGCGAGCGAAACGGCCGCGAGAGTCTCATGAGCGTGTCATGCAAGTCATGTTGCACATGACATGTCATGATTTCCATATTACCACTTAGCATTTATGTTCGCCATAGAGTGACGTCACGCAATACCAAATTTGGTGTATATCAAGCAAGCGAAATGGCCGTCAGCGCGCCGTGAGCGTGGCATGTAAATCATGTTGTATATGACATGCTGGTCATGATTTTCATATTACCACCTGTGATTTGTGGTCGTCATACACTCACGTCCCTCAATACCATACCTGGTGTATATCAAGCTAGCGAAGCTGCCACGAGAGTGTCATGAGCGTGGCATGCAAGTCATGTTGCACATGACATGTCATGATTTCCATATTACCACTTGGCATTTATGTTCGTCATACAGTCACGGCACGCAATACCAAATTTGGCGTACATCAAGCTAGCGAAACGGCCGTCAGCGCGCCATGAGCGTGGCATGTAAATTATGTTGTACATGACATGCAGGTCATGATCTTCATGTTACCACCTGTCATTTATGTTGGTCATGCGGAAATGTCTCATCGTACGAATTTTTGGATATATCAAGTTAGTAAAACGGCCTCAGGAGCACTATGGCCATAGCGTGTAAATCATAGTTTTCGTGACAAGTTAGTCATGATTTTCATGATATGACCAGTCATTCTTGTTTGTCATACAGTCATGTTATTCCATACCAATTTTGGTATAAATCCCATTAATGGTACGGCCAGGAGAGCACAAAGTCGTAGGCGGCTAGATAGATAGATAGATAGATAGATAGATAGATAGATAGATAGATAGATAGATAGATAGATAGATAGATAGATAGATAGATAGATACGCTCAAAGTCGCCGAAGTTCGCTAAGAAATGCTTCGCATTTAAAAACCGACTGCTCGCGCTGCACAACCGTTCACTGGCCACCCCGTATATATGGCAATGGATCTTGACCTCCAAGGTGGTGCCGGTGGGAGATTTCTCCTGTGCGTTGTTGAACAATAAAAATTCGCAGCGTGCGCGTTAACTAAAAGTGAAGTGCGGGTCTCTGTGTCCAGTCGGAGTCTTCTGTCTCTCATTGCCCATTAGCAGCGATTGGCATGTTCCAGTAGGAAACACTGCTCCATCACTGCCTGCTTTGCGCCTCCCCAGTTTTCTCTACTGCGCAACGCTGCGATGAGCGCCAGCGTCAACGCCGCCTCCAGTGTAAGCGTTAGCGCCCGCTGCTTCACATCTACACATGGTTCCCTTTAGCGGGAGATGGTCTAATTTTTATACTCCTGCAGTTACATTCCAAAATATACCCTCCTAGGTAAAGAAGGCAGCCAAGTAAAAACCACACAGAATAAATTGTTAGCTCCCAGCTTTTGTTCCTAATATGCTTTCAGGCGCAACAGGCACCATAATGTCATCTTTGCACTTAGCAGCAAGAAGCGTGGCTCAGTGTATAAGTGTCTTTACTTTTCTACCTTCCTTGATATTGTGCGTATCTAGGAGCGAGTGTCTGCACTCACATTAAGAAAAATAATGGAGGCAATGGCCTGGCCGTCATTTAACAGCGAAGTTGCCAGTCAAACAATAGAGACGGTGGTGGTGCAGCAAAAAGGCTCGCGGGCGCGGTTGCCTAGCGACCGTACACGCTCCGCGATGGAGATCGCCGCGCATAACACGCGCTATGTGATGGAGACCGCCGCGCATAGCGTCCCATGGCCCTTTACAGCCATGGGAAGCAAAGAACACTCCTGCTGAGACGTCATGCAAAACTGCGCTCTGCGATGGAGACCACCGCACATAGCGACGGATGGAGACGCCGCACATAACGTCCCATGGCAGGTTAAAGCAATGGGCGCAAGGAGAGAGAAAATAAGATAGAAAGAAAGAGGAATCAAACATTCCAATCACAGACCGCACCACCTGGCCAAGCTGCGCATGCGTGGAGCTAGGGCACAAGCCCCGTCGGAGACATTGCGCGCAACCTCTGCTTTACATTACATAGTCTGGCTGTGCCCGATCGTGTCGAGACAGCTAGACGTGTCGGTCGACGGGAAGTACAAGCGGTGGCAATCCCGTGCTCCCCTGCGCTAAGGGTGTCGCGACTTAGTGCAAAGTTCTCGAATTCTCAAGCTTCTCGAATGCTGTGCGACAGCCAGGCGCGCGTCGTAGAGTTAATTTTAGTATAAGTGGATGCTATGAGCAAGACTCGAACTGTTTGTTGCTGTGTGTTGAGGCGCTGACAAAATTACACTTCTCTTTGAAACAGGCCGAGTAGGATGGCGTAGCAACGGCGCGTTACCGGAGCTAATCTGCCACGCTCACAAACAGGAAGAATTTTCCTGTAAGTCCCCAGTTGCCGCTAGCATGATGTGGCTATGCGGAGCGTGACATTACCTGGTCGCCTCACACAGCGGATTTCGAGTCCAAAATATTTCATATTCCGTGGCGTAGGCTCAAGCATCTCCTAGATGGTACTGTATAAAGACATCTGTGCTGATATCACAAAAAACGTATCTAATACTACGTCTCACAGTAGGACAGCGATGAAACAACTCCGAAACAGTGGTCTATTGTTTGCTCATGAGTACATAAATAGAATATAGAAAACATTCAGAAGATCACAGACATTCTGGGAGTCGGTGTTGTGCGAAGCAGTAGGCGAGTAGTAGCCTCTACCGCATCTTCTTTCTCTATTTATTTGAGTCAAGCGTTGCAAGTTCTACTGACTATTTTGTGCATTTGCAGTAGTTGTGGGTATTAGTGGCCACGCCCGTAGCGAGGGACTTTTCTCGGGGGGGAGGGGCGAGGAAACTTGCTGATGGCGACTATTTGAGGGAAGCACCTTTCCTGAAGAAAGTAACTATTTAAAGAAGCTACGCCTGTGAGGGGGTGGGGGTGGGGCAGGGGCATAGGCAGCAATTTTTTTCCAGGAAGGCACCTCCTTCATCTGAGGGGGGGGGGGTGCAGGCAAATGACCATTTTGCGCTATGTATTTCATGGCGAAAAGAAACTTCGGGGGGGGGGGGGGACCGGTGTGGCACCCCCTGGCTACGCCACTGGGAGAAGGGCTAGGGCTCTCCCCTCACCCCCCCTGCCTACACGATTGATCGTGGGCTTATGTGGTACGTCGACTACACTGACACCCAAAGGGTAGCTTATGGTCCGACATAACAATGGTACTCACATTAGAGCAGAGGTGTCAGTTTTATCGGAATGAACTGCACACTACCGAGCGATCATGTACATGTCACAAAAGCGGTTGTCATCGTATTCCTCCGGGTTTAGCAATGGGGGGACCACAGATTGCCGAGACATACGAGGTAATATATAATGGTTACGACATTACCAAAGCCCATATCGAACACTGCAACACCGGTTGACGTTGCCACGATATGATGCCGTTATGGGGACTTTCTGGTGAGCTCTTTCAAGCACTGGCGTTAGCTCTCTGGCAGAATACGTGACTGCCCCGCAGAATGCCTGGTTTCAATACCGGTTCTAACCGCGATTTTCAATCTTTCCGTCCCTCTGATTTTTATCTCACCGACAACTGTTCTGACGCCTGGCCCGCATTTTCTGCGACACATGCGATCACGTAACAATCTTTGAAAGTCTATCATCGCCGTTCCTGGTTTTATGCAAACAATCAATCACCTGGGGCTCATACTCGCATTCTAGGGCCCTTGATATGATGGTATGTTCCACACGTTACTGAACGAAAGGGTGTCAGGACGTATGCGACATGTATCTTACGCTATTTATGTAACGACCTGTTCATCGTGTACATCATACAGTAATGCCCTCCCATGCAAATTTTGGTACCTGTCAAGTAAAGGAGACGACCACGAGAGAGCACCCAGACGCAGGCGGCTAGACAGTGTTATGACCGGCGCCTGGCCCGACAGAGGAGCGGTGTTCCCTGTTCTACGAACAAATCTCCGAGGGGCTGCTGGCCCACTGACAGACGTTCAAAGACGTGTATTGTCCTTGCTTGCCGGGAAGTGAGGTGCCATGCAGTCCGACGCGCAAGGTGTTCGGCGAGACGACCGCAATGGTTTTCGGACGCGACACCTTTTTTGAGGGGACAACGAGAGCGTCGACGCGGATGACAACCTGTCCCGCTAATTGCATGTCGAGCGGCGGACCTTTAATACGCAACGTAGTACGAGCATGGGACCGCTCATCCTGCGGCCTTCTCACGCCACCACCTTGGTGCCACTGGCGCAATGCTGTGGCAACACCCCTGTCAGGCACGTAGACCTGGGCGGGTGTGGGCGGCACAGTCGGAAGTGGCATGTGTCGCGTGATTGGACAGCGCAATTTGGACCTGTTCCCGCATCTAGGGATCTGGGGAAAAGAGACTCTTTATAATCAGCCCCTGCGGGCTCCCTAGAGGGGATTCAGAGGATTCGGAGGATTCGAAGAGCTGCGACACGGGCCCTCGACCAGATCGTCACGATGTAGCGAAATCTTCGTCTTGTATCACGAGATGTCCGCCCTGTAAATAATGTAATTAAACCTTCGTACAGTTTCCCTTCACCCTCGTCATGCTGCCTCGGCACCTTCCTCCCGGGTCTCCGGTGCCTGCAAAGGCCGGTCGCAATGGCTGGGGCCAGCTGCGGGATACCACGACCTGTAGCTCTAGCTGTGACACCCGGGTCGCAACAACAGACAGATGGATAGACAGATACGTAGATAGAAACGCTGAAAATGCCTGGAGTTCACTAGGAAATGTTTCGCATTTAAAACATCTAGGTGCATATCATTGTAGACTAAATAAAAATCACAGCCTTGTGTCCACAGTGTCAGTTGGCGTTGGCGGTAATGTTATTAAGATAGCATTGCTTCATAAACTGCGCCACGAATATACCATTAGTCGATAAGCAGTTCTTGAAGTCAGTTTTCAAAATACTTCTCAGACCTACACGCGTGGAGTTTAACAGTAATGAACAAAATGGGCAGGTATGTATGGCATAAAGGGTATGTACATTTAGGAATGCCTTTGCTAGTGGGTGTAAGCCATTTTCTAGGACCATCATCATCGAGAAGCCGCTCGCTCTGTCTTTAAGAATTTCTTGCTAAACTACCCGGTTCTTGGCCAATCCCCCCAGCGTGGGTGTGTGCCACGGTCTAAAGGATCTACTCTACTCTACTCTACTCTTTGAGCACGTCACTGCTGCCGTGTCCTCTGCAGGTTCCTTCGCTTCAGACCAAGGGAACAACCGGCGTTTCTACGTACGTGATCACCGCCTGTGTTACTGGATGATCTACATGCAAGTAGGTGAATCATGGTAAGGAAGCTTTTTTTCTGATATATTTGCTGAGACGAACGTCCTGGAACGACACAGTCGCTGAACTAAGCACTGTAACCATAGGCGTGCGCAAGGGAGAGGGGGGGTGCGCAAAGTCAGCCCCATACATTGACATAATAGGGAGGGGGGGCGCTGCGACGAGCCTTCGCCCCCCTCCCCCCTGAAGGGGAACCCTGCGCACGCCTATGACTGTAACTGAATACTTGACGATAATCCCCTCACGATATGGTCACCCCAGGCTTATAGCCAGAATCTATTAAGACCAACTCTCGTTTTTTGGGCACTTTAGATGGGACGCTTACCCGTAAACGGAATAACGTGGTGGCTGTGTGTTACGCGTTTGAACAATATCGTTAATAGCCTAGCATGACCTGTCTTCTTTTCTATCTTTCATAACTGAAGTCCATGATCGGAAGATGTGGTGAGACTGAAAGCGTCAGCGTTTCAGCATACGCTCCACTGAGGCCTTCCCTCTTTTACTGTTTGTGTCTAACTTCTACCTAGGCTATTGATGCACAAAAAGCACGTGCATACGACATGCTACTGGGTGTGTACTTTATGTGTTCAAGATTTCTCACACATTTCCTACATGTGAACTGAAATCTGGTTGGTAAGGTGATTATCATCGATGCAAAAAGCGACCTTTCTCCCTTTATCACTAACACATCAGGATAGTACATGATTTCGTAGCCCAGTATTGACTTCCCGTCTGCTCGTTTCGCTTCGCTCGTCAAGCCTTGGTAGCACGAGTCCACAAATTTGGCTCAACATGCCACGCATCAGAAAAAAAAATTTGTAGCGTAAGCTACACTGGTCGAGGTTAAGCAGTTTCGCGTGGCTTATCGAGAGCCGTGCTGCGCATGCCCGACGAGCAGTGACGTCACACGGCGCACAGCTGGTGCGCCGGAAAATGCCTGGAAGCTCCTGGAGTGACGTGTCACTAGTGGGCTGGCGCTTGACAAGCGTGAGCTCAATCGCTAGTCCGTCCGTCCGTCCGTCCGCCTGCCTATCTGTTTTTCCGTCCGTCCGTCTTTCTGTCTGTCCTGTGATCCCAACACTACTGTTCATCAGGTACACTTCAAGGGACTTACGAGTATGAAAAGTACTCCTACAGGTGGTTAACCAGCGAAGCACGTGAAAGGGACTGACTCCTCATGAGTTAGCAGCCAGCCGCATCTTCATCAACGCTTTCAATCGGTGCTTTCACAGGCTCCGCTGTTCCAGTGAAGAATCCTCGTCGTCAAGGTTGTCTCTATCCATCACTGTCAAAAGCAATCTAAGTGTTTTTCCCCTGACAGCCGCCTCTCCTTCTTCGCGTTCTGACTCAGAGAACACTTTGCTTGCAGTGTGCTGCCACCTATCTACAATGTACAAAACAAGAAGCGCAATGCCGGCCCTATAGATGTTCCCTGCACTGGCTGCGAAAGCAACACACGTGGAAGGACGATGTTCAGAGCGGGACTTCAGATCAAATTTGTCTAGCTGGGGACCATTAACGTGGATATACACAGGTTTCATCAATAAATCAGGTTGAATCTCCTTCTGAGTGCATCTGCTGAATAGAAGATTGAGCCCACAGCGCGGCCTGTACTTGGTCGTAGTCCACGACAGCCGTGAAGAGAATGAGTGGTCGCTTGCACGATTCATACAGTTTTTTTCTGATGAGGCGTGTTCTTTTATTGTATCACCTATTGATTATGATGGCCGGGATATTATATAGGAGATCGTGAGGTCACACGACTCCCCGCGTACAATGTTATGGATTTCCTGCACTACGAAAACACCGACGGATGCGATATATAGAAGCGAAAGAGCGTGAAATCTGCGTGAAAAAAGCTGAAATATGTACGCTGTGTACATTCATCAGCAGCATCACTTGCCCGCGGTGCATCACCACGTATTCTCGCGTAAAATTGGCGTCTCACAAGAAAGAATCACACTTATCTCTTCACGGAGGGCGGTTTGTTTACTGGTGCCCGAAACATGCAATGTTGAAGTGTTTTTAACACGGAAGTGTTTTATGCTGGGGTCCACAAAGACTTCACTGACGTGTTCCGTCACGGATATGACGCTGTAAAATGTACACGAACAAATGTCGAAGAAAAAATTCCGACGCCGGGTGTCGAACCTACGACCCCTTCGTTCAGCAGCGCTAAACAACTCGGCCACAAAGCGCACGTTCCTCAGCATACTAACGGCGAAGGTATTTAAATGCATCATTTACCGTTGACGGTACTCAAAGCACGGTGACACTTCAGCGCGTTCCCGTTATCACTAGCGAGATGTCGCAAATGGCGCGCTTTAAAGGTGGTTGCCCGCTCGTTGCGATTCGTGCGCGCTTCCTACCTATACCTTCTGTAGTTTCCCTACAGGGCGTGGTTGCCCGTACCCGCGTACTTTTCTCGTGTAGAGGCGGTTTGTAAGTCTTCTGCTTTCATCATAAAGTAAAAGTTACAGAGCACACGAAGGCCACTTCGCTCGCTGCAGCGGCCGCGTTTGAGAAAGGAGTGTGTTGCTCAAGCACAAAGAAGAACTGTGACAGTGTTTCTTCGTTCTCGTCCTGTGTATACTTGTGCGTTCGTGTGTTCCTCTGTGTTTGACCAGAACGCTTTAAGTGTCGAACTGTGACGTTGCTAGTTCGTGATCGTCGTGTGTGTTCTTTTGGTGCGTCCCTTGTGCTTGAGTAGAGCGCTGCAAGTTTTGAGCTGTTTGTCGTTCTTCGCGTGACATTCCGATTTGCAAGTATCGCATTCGGTGGTTCACCCCTGCGGCGAAACCGTGACACTGTTTACGTGCTTGCTGCTGCCATTTTAGCGCGGGGATTCAGGATATGATGTGTTAAGGCACATGTTAACAACTTCAACTACCACAACGGTTAAATCCTGTTGGTGAACGTTAGTGTTCGGAATGGCGATGTGCCACTGTAGGTGTTAACGTAGGTGCATCCTCGTCAAAGGATGCTATAGCTGCCAAACACCAATGAACGTTATACAAACTATTATATATGCATGCAAAATAAACACTCTACTACCTCTGTGAAGACAAGTTTCACTTTCGTGTTACACCGATTCCTATAACACGAAAGTGAATCTTGTCTTCATAGAGGTAGTTGAGCGTTTATTTTGGGGATAAGCCGCATTTTTTTTTCCTGCTAACCCGTTAACGGTCAGGCTAGCGCAGCCAAACAAGGGTGCGGCTGCCGCTTTGTCATCTGCCAAACCTATTTCTGGCATCCACTTGATGACCTGACCGTCTATGGGCATTACGAATGCACCGCGTGCTTACCGGAGGTTTTCAGGGACGTAGACTAGGAAGAGTTAGGGATACGAGTTAACGGTGAGTACCTTTGTAATCTGAGATCCGCTGGTGGCATCGTCTTGATTATAAACTCAGGGGACTAACTGTAAAGCATGATGGCTGAATTGGAGAAGGGAAAGCAAGTAGTTCTGTTTGAAAATTAATATCCAGGAAACTGAATCAATATTCACTTTCAGAAGAGAACATCCCCTTTGCAATAGGTAGCGAAGCACTAAAAGTGGTTCAAGAATGTGTCTACTTAGGACAAGTAGTGACCGTGGAGTCGAGCCATGAGACCGGCGTAACCAGAATAACAGGTATTGTCAAATCAGGAACGGTAGTTTGCCACTATCCCCCCAACAGAATCATACATAACAGCTGCATGTTACCTATATTTACCGACTCAGCAAGAACTTGGAGGCTTAAAAAGAAAGTTTAGTTTAAGTTAAGAACGACGCAGAAATGGAAATGATGATATGCGTAACCTTAAAGGGACATTAAAGTAAAACAATGACATGGTATAGATTGATAAACTGTACTCTGAGAACTCTAATGTCGCAAGGTTCACCATCATAAGTTCATTATTACAGGAGAAAATCAAGGTTGAAGTTTCATTTTTAAATTTCGCGCCGAATTCTGAGCACGTACGTCGCTCATTTCGAAATGTATTTTTCGCATTTTTCGCGACATTTGCTTAGATGAAATTTTCTGAAACTTCGTATGTTAGGTCTAGGGCCCCTATAGATGACAATGTAGTTCATTTTAACCGATAAGAAACTACGTACGACGTAGTAGACGCCGTCGAAATCTATGACGTCATGGTTTGGTGCGGGACTCTTAAGGTGGCGTCTCTACCCGCATTTTCTTCTCGCGCGTTTGCTCGCTTACGAAGCGTCGTCTCGCGGTAAGAGTGGCGTATTCGGGATTGCGCAATTGTACTTCACTAATACAGAAAAAAAATCGTTTTTCTCTTTAGTGTCCCTTTAAGAGACAAGAAAAGACCAGTATAGGTCTGACAAGAAACAATCTTTATCGAACTGGAGAAGAAATGGGCATTGGTAGCGCATGTAGCGCGTACGCAAGATAACCGCTGGTCATTAAAAGCAACAGACTGAATTATAAGAGAAGGCAAGCGCGCGAAGGGGAGGCAGAAAGGAGGCAGATTAGATTAAGAAGACTGCGGGGATAACATGGCCGCAGTAAGCAGAAAAACCGTGTTGTATCGGCGAAACATAGGAGAGACTTTTGTGCTGTAGTGGGTGCCGTCATGCTTGTGATGATAATATTGACAAATGGCTATGCTATACTGTGTATGGCTATGCTGTAACCAATTCACATGGCTGCATGGCTTTACCGCTGTCCCCACATCTTTCCTCCCCATCAACCTCGCTCCTCTTTCCTGCACCCTTGCGTGAAAGACTATACTATACCTGGCGGTGTTATACATGGTTTCGCCTCCGTGACGTCATACATGGCTATATTGTGCTTTACTCTCTCCCCGCCTTTCCATCCTCCTGACGCTCACTTCTCTTACCTGCCCCCCTTGCTATGCTGTACTATGCATAGCATTGTTATATATGCCTAGGCTATACATGATTTTTGCCGACGTCACACCAAGCGACGGCATGCGATGAGAGATGACAGGAAGGTGACATGAGACCATAGCCCAGGCCCCTACAATGCCCTACATAGCCCAGGCCCCTACAATACAAGTCGCCGATGTCAGCATTGCGAATCCACGTCTAGTCCTGTGTCTGCTTCTCCGTGTTTCCTCCTTGTATTTTGCATTCTTTTTTCTGTGGATTGCGTTGTTTTAAGGTAATCGGCAGTGCTACGTATTCCTCATGGTGCGTACGCAGTGAATACGGTAAATCTCATTGCAGTGCCGGTTTTGGATGTGACCCACTGCACTGCGTTGGTAGAAGGATTTGTGCATGTCGATATGCACACCCTAGCTAGTAGCTATGCTTGGTGGATATGCACACTGGCTATGCTGTCAACTCACTTTTCATTCCTTCCAAGTTGAAAGGGACACACTAGACTGCAGAAGACTGCATAAGGTTGATCGCTGCAGCACCTTAGAAATCTCTGTACAGTGGGACCTACATAGGAGCGGTGCACTCTCCGGTAGGGTTTCACGATCTCATTTGAATCATCTCTTTTTCCCTGCGTCAACAGTTCTGCTTACGTGTTGTAATGTGGCACTAACTCAGTCGAATAGGCCATGCTAAGCGTTGCACGTGAGGGAAAAAAAATTCGCGTTTTCAGACACATTTCTGTGAGCATAGCAAAAAGATGGGTCACCTATTCTATATGAAGCGTGATGGCTTTCTTAAAAGGCCGCACATGGGAACACTTGGGTGAGCATAGCGCAAAGGAAGAGTCACCTCCCCACTTACAATCGACGATGGTTTCTTGAAAAAGCGATATTTGGGAGTTCAGTGACCATAGCGGCGTTTTATTCACTCAATAAATGCAAAAGTCCTAAAGTCGCGGCGACCGTAGCATCACCACGTCTGCCACAGAGAAGTATAAGTGGCGCTACTTGTTGAACTACGTCCAGTCATAAGTGGATACTAAATTTTCGTACTGCTTAAGCAAAACCATGACCTTTTACAGCACGACGAAAATGAAGCCGCTCACCTTCATTGCGGCTGTTGCATTTGTACTATTCATTCGCAGATGTTCAGTCAGGTGTATGTTTCTCGGGACATTTTAGCGCGAGGCTAGTGTGTTGTTTCAGTGTGACGGGAAGGCCGGTCACTGCTATGCAGGGGAAAGTTAGCTGTTCAAAGTATAGCAGCTCCTACACCACATACCATGCTTTCTTCACTGCGAAGAAAGCAAGAG
This sequence comes from Rhipicephalus appendiculatus, assembly GCA_030522465.1. Lineage (NCBI taxonomy): Eukaryota > Metazoa > Arthropoda > Arachnida > Ixodida > Ixodidae > Rhipicephalus > Rhipicephalus appendiculatus. The sequence continues at coordinate 868,975 of JALIZH010016743.1, forward strand.
CGAAACAAGGAAGACCAAATGGCTGATCTGCGACTACTGCCCAGGTAAAAGCAAACACTCCATGCACACTGTGGTGAGATTCAAAAATCCGATTTGTAGGTACAACAAGCCAGCATTGTATGCGTCAACATTCTCACATGTGATCGTATTGGCTGGTGCTCGCATATGTTCTAACGAAAACATTTTGCTATTCGGCTGGTGGTGGTGTTCGCGGAAAGTTCCGATGCGTGCACGCGTTCCTTGCGCGAAACGATCACTGCAAAATTTGCGACCTGTTAATAAACCATTACCACGTCATGGACAGTTACCTCTGTAGCATTACAACCTGGATTGGATTGCTTGTGAACTGATATTGAAGCCTTACAGCTCATGTTACGTCACGTTGCCTTTATAACTCCGACTCAACGTCCTCAGTGTTCTACTTAAATTGCTTCATTGGAACGTATCATTCACTTAATGGCGCGGATTGGTAGTTTCGATGAGACAGTGAGTTAACTGAAAGAGCGGCCGACGTCTACACGTCTCATATTCTCGCAGAAGTGTATCGCAGAATATCAGCCATTTCTGTTACGTCATACTTAAACATGGGCGATAATACATTCTATCAAGGAACAAATGGAAAAGGACACAAAAACACTCGTTAATATTTTGTGTCCTTGCAGGATACTCTTTCAGAAAAGCGAGTTCAACCAATTACTCAATCTTCAGCCGCTCTGAGTTCAGCTTATTGAGAGCTCACGTGTCTCAAAACTTCTGGTATTACTGTTCACCGTTTCAGAACCAGATGATATTGACGCTGACTGTGATAACGCAGGAGCTAGAGGAAAACCGACAATTCAAGAGCCTGCTTGCCGAGGATCGCACGCAGGACGGTCCACAAATACGTTGTGTCGACTTGTCCCTTGTCTCCTTGATCATTGTTGGGCTTGGACTGATCTGCATCTTAGTCGTTCTCCAAGTCATGCTGCGCAACCAGTCACAAGGCGACACCACTACGGTGAGTCTATGTGGGCACGATACGTGAGTCAATACTTTCTAAGCAGGGCTTCTACGGCTTACAGATTTCTGTGACGGCGACGGCATGATTCGCGAAAAACCCAGCACCGGCGAATGTACGGAAATGCAGGTGTGCAAAAATAGGCCCTCGATGGTAGGCTGATCACACGCGTATTTGTAGACTCGTTTTCCAACTGCTGATGCTACCTCAGTCGTCGACCTGTCTTGCGATCTTCCGTTTCTGATATGCAAATCTGAAATATTATCGAGGACTCTAGTCATTTCACTTAGCCACTTTCCATTGTGGCCTTATATGGTGCCTTTCATTGTTTCATACATGACCGTCGGTGTTGCCTGTAGGAACAGAAGTCTTGTGTTGCTAAGCACGTGACTGAAGGTCCGATTATTGGCACAGAGGAAGGAGACATTCAGGAGGGAGCAGTGCGCAATGCGATAGAAAAAAATCTGGGGATGGGCGAAGCATGCAATGTTTTGATGAATTTTTTTTGATGGGGCACTAGTGGTGCTAACCCTGAAACCGAGCATGTAGGGAAGCGTGTTTACGCTCCGCTGACGTCGTCAGGAAACTGCGTCGGAATGCAGTTTACGTTAAGGTGGTGCTTCCTGTTCTTCTTCCCCAACATGCCCGGTTTCAGTTCCATACGGTCATGTAGGGAAGGGCGTTTCAGCTACAGGGTGTGTTCAGATAAGAACGTCGCTGCATGTCCGCCGACCCCTTTTGATTTCGCCGAAAAAAAATAAATTTTGTTTTCCGAGTCCCCAGGACCACAAAACCACTTTTGGTTTCGCGAGAAAAAATTTCACCTTCTTTAAAAAAATTCACAAGTCTCCACTGAACCGCCACCGCCGCTTTCGAATTTCGCGAAAATGGGATTTCGATGAGACGCTACAAAAACACTATTGTAGCTGTAGGTCCGAAAAATTTTCTCCGCATACTACGGATGGTTTGTGTTGATAAAAAATTATTACTTTGCAGTTTTGATGTTGTTCTGTTATAAAAAAAAATCGCAAAATCGGCACAAAGATCAATAATGCTCACATTTAAGATTTTTTTCCTCCGCAAGTATAAACGCCAGACTTCTCAAAGTTTTTAAAAACATTGCCATATGTTTGGTGAACAAGTGTGCTGAACGAAATATCTGAGAGTAGCTTCAAACGTTAACCAGAAATGTTCAACTGAGGACATGTCTCTCAAAATGCAATATTTTGAAGATCATTTAAAAAAAAACACCATCTTCGATTTTCTTTAAACTCTCCAGAATTAAAGCCAAACACGTGTTCTAACTTAATCTGTAAAAACATGTTGCATTATTTTTGTGAGGTCGGAACTACGAAGCATGAAAAGTGGCCAAATTGACGTATAGTGAGTAACCAAAACATTGAGCGAGCATGGAGCAATAGTTGCCATTATCGTTATTTTTAGGTCCTGAATGTCATCTGTTGTGCTCGAGGGACAACAGCTTGACAGATAAAACCAAAGAGCTGCCTTTAAATGCAAATTTGTTCATTTGCGTGCGTGCACGCGTCGCAGTTTTGGTCCTGGCGTAAGGACTAACCGCAAGATTTCTAGAAATGTAGTCAAGTCGAGCTCTCGGAAGGAACTGTTTATTTATCCCTATTGTATATACAGGGAGTAATAGTCACAAGTCATAGTCAGACAAGTTAGACAGTCACAAACGTCACTGAAGCACTTGTGCGTATCTTGCTCCTGGTGAAGCAACCTTGTGCACACAACCCATTTCGGCCTCAAGGAGGAGAACTTCGTGAGCTCGATCCCTGTGTCAGGGTGAGCCGCTGTAGAAGAAATGTTTCCCGAATGGACCTGGTCATCAGTCGTTTTGAAACGTACTCTTTTTTGTCCTTTAGAACTAATGGCAATGAAATCTTTCTTGTTTGGACTTTGTTGGGTGGAGTTGAGCTCATCGTCAGCACAGTATTTCATTGCTGCCTGTATGTTTTCTGGCTTCAGCTTCGATCTGGTGTAGAGGTTCGGATTCGACCACACCCGGGTGTCTGTATTTTCTGGATTTCCGAATGAGGTGCCGAGTTGCGGATGGAATCATTTCTTGAATCTCTTGATGAGAAAGGTTCACAGGGATAAATGTCAGGAGGCGGCAGCGTTCATAGTATGATTCGCAGCTATCGAATGTGTGCTTTAGGTTGCGCAGCCACTCGCGACACGTGTTGCAGGTTTCCGCTGAAGGACCAGGTTCCTCTGTAGTGCCGTACGCTATGTAAGGGCAGCAGAAATTGTCCTGCAGATAGCGCCCTCGATTTCCGCTTTCTTACGCTTGGAGTAAGACACTCAGCATTGTGCTTTCACTTTCGTCGTAATTTTCAGGGTTGTCACGTCGGTTGTCTTAACGAGTACGTTTAGCTCTTCGACAGCAATTTGTTCGGGAACAAAATTTGCGTCAGACTGAGATGCATCTGGAGACTCTACGGCGATGTTTCAAGCGGTTGAAACAGCTCTGGCACAAAATGTCGGTTTGTCTGATGGATGAGGCTTTTTCTGGCATACGCTTCCTTAGTAAGGCGACATTCAAATCTTTCACACATCGAAAGTTCCACTTGTAGGCAATCTTCTTCGTATGCCTCTTTGGGTAGTCAGCGAAAAACGCTCGCTCTGAGCTCCACAACGTAGCCATCAATATCAGTGGAGTGTAATACGCGCACGCGTACTCACGTTCGTTCACCAGCAGAGGACTGCCGGGTTGTCGACGACGAACGGAAGTGAAAGCGGACGTTCTCTTATTACTTCGACCTTTCTTAAGCGAGATGAGCTGTTTCTTGTTTATGTTCTTTTTTTTTTTTTTAGGGAGCGGGTGAGCGCATTCGTGCTGCAGAAGCGCCGCTTGTGCCGACACGCACCGTCTGCGTTATCACATTACCGACGTGCCATGGGAAGCGATAAATACCCAGCGGTCGATCCTCTCGAGCCACCTCCTTTATGAGGCGTACGCAGGCTCACATGCGCGAAAAATTTTGAAAGCGATTCCTGCGAAGAGTGCGACTCATTATCGCGGCATGCTCAGTGGCTGGGACCCGTGTAGAAGTTTTTGGGATTTGCGAAAAAAATGTAGTAATAATTTCCTCTTCAAAACCAACTGTTCCTGTTTTCTTCCTGACAATCCGTCAATCCACAGAAGACATTCGCGACCTAAAAACAATGATAATGGTAACTATTGCTCCATGCTCGCTCAATGTTGTGGTTACTCACTATACGTCAATTTGGCCACTTTTCGTGCTTCGTAGTTCCGACCTCACAAAAATAATGCAACATGTTTTTACAGATTAAGTTAGAACACGTGCTTGGCTTTAATTTTGGAGAGTTTAAAGAAAATCGAAGATGGTGTTTTTTTTTAAATGATCTTCAAAATATTGCATTTTGAGAGACATGTCCTCAGTTGAACATTTCTGGTGAACGTTTTAAGCCACTCTCAGGTATTTCGTTCAGCACACTTGTTCACCAAACATATGGAAATGTTTTTAAAAACTTTGGAAAGTCTGGCATTTATACTTGCGGAGAAAAAAAAATCTTTAATGTGAGCATTATTGAGCTTTGTGTCGATTTTGCGATTTTTTTTCTTAACAGTACATCATCAAAACTGCAAAGTAATAATTTTTTTCTCAACAAAAGCCATCCGTAGTATGCGGAGAAAATGTTTCGGACCTACAGCTACAATGGTATTTTTGTAGCATCTCATCGAAATCCCATTTTCGCGAAATTCGAAAGAGGCGGTGGCGGCTCAGTGGAGACTTGTCAATTTTTTTTAAAGAAGGTGAAATTTTTTCTCGCGAAACCAAAAGTGGTTTTGTGGTCCTGGGGACTCGGGAAACAAAATATATTTTTTTTCGGCGAAATTAAAGGGGGTCGGCGGACATGCACCGACGTTCTTATCTGAACACACCCTACACTAACGTCGTCGGCTATTTGTTGGGCTGACTGTCACCGCTCTCATTTTTATTGAACCTGTGGCGAGTAGTGGGATTCGCTCAATTTTTGAGGCGCGTGCCCGTTTATGATGGACCGTGACTACATGACACGCCGTGGCCGACATTAGACGCCGACAAGCCGAGAACCCTAAGGCGCTTCGCACCTAAAAAGACAGAAGGAAAGTATTAAACATAGTAAGAAAAAAAGTATGAAAGACAGAAACTAAAAAGAAAGAAGCAAATAAATTAAGAAAGAAAGTAGGTCAGGCTCACACAAGCCAAATTGCACTCGTCCTCGTTACCGCGATGAAGGAAGGGTCCCAATTTTTGGCCAATATTGTTTAAACGCATTCTCGCGCGCATCTTCATGTACTCGAATAGGAAGGCCCACAATGTCTAGAAAGCCATTTTTGACATTGGCTTCAGCGGCAAATATGCCCGTGTTTAATTTATTTGCCATTCTTGATCGAGTGTATGTTCAAATATATTTTAGCTATGCCTCAGAATTTTTACAACTGGGCAAAAGTAAGGTAGCGTTGTGTTTTAGATACAAACTGCGTAGTTGACACTAGAGCGCTAGAATCGTCAGGAAGCCATGCGTGAATGGCGCGGTGGAGAATGTAAATCGATGAAACGAAGCATTGCATGTGGCAAAAAGTTGCGCTCGCAGCGGACGCCACAGGCTAACTTTACGATAGGGCTGGCAGGCCTTCGGTTTACTGTGATGTTTGGAGGGTTAGCACAGCTAGTGCCGCCTGAGAAGCATACGCTCCCAGTGCGTCCTTTCTACCTATAATACCTTTACGTTACACTCCTTTACCTCTTCAGTATCCCTGCGCGAAATGGTTCGATACAATACAATTAGGGCTTCATGGATGGTGTGAGATTAGAAATGAACAACGCATTACTAAGGTCTTACAACTTTTACAGGAGACAGCAGCAGAGGACACCATAACTGTTGTATTTTCATGCTCGAGAAAGCAAAAGAAAACCAGATAGACAGAAAAAACTGATAAAAGGCACAGCTAAACAGAACAAAAACAAAGAGGGAAATGCATTTCCACGTGTTTCATTTTGTGGCACATTCATTACACAAATCTTGCAGGAAAGCGAAGCCTGCAAAACGTACAAGTCTGACGTGGGCAGACCTTTAGCACAATATAAAGAAATAGAATAAGAACAGGTAATGATATCTAAAGATGGGGCATGAAATGGTGCGATTAGATTACCTTTTGTAGCATGTGTGTGTGCTTAAACAAACATTACTTTCATTGTTGGGAAGCTGCTGACGTAACGCGGACTCCTATTACCTAATTCCATAGATGCGCATTAGACGTGTTCCGGAGGAAAACCTTCGTGTTGTGCAGTTTATTGAGAAGCAGTCGTAACTTCTAACTAGTCATCTCGCAGGCGTAATTTCCACGTACAGTAGGCAACATCCAAGTTTTCATCTGTCGTACTGGATATGGAGATCTGAATGGGCGTAAGGACGTTACCTCAGATATTAATTGTTATGATTTTCATTGTTGTTTCCGATAAACCCATAACAATTTGAAAGTGTACAAATTGAATGGATCTATTACTTTATGTGAGTGAAACAAGGGTTTATTATTATTTCCATAAGGTATATTGCCACACTCCTTTCTCACGTTTTATGTTACCGGCCCGTAATATGAAGGATTCTTTTTCTAGGCAGATACCTGGTTTGATTTTCTAGTGGCGGCGGGAGCTCACACACATGGGCAGTAATTTATATATGAACAGAATAAGGAGTTATGCAGGAGCAATTTTACTATATGCAGCAGGATGTGTCTGTGTCGTGTTACCAGGTCTATAAGCTTGGGAGGCTTTTGTGGCGACGTTATAAATATGCTGGTTCCAAAGCATTAGTTCTGAAAAATAGACTCTCAGTGATTCAAAAGACTGAACTATTCCTATAGTTTCCCCTTTGTATGTTAAGCTTGCAGTAAGGTCACATCTTTTTTTCATTTTTCGTGCAAAAAACAAATTGCCTTAGATTTATTAACATTAATATGCGGTACATTTGTATTGCTTCACGTTTCCCGTTTTTTTATCTGGTTGTTTGTGTTGCCAAATTCTTAAAGCTATTACAATCAAAAGTACAGTGGTATCATCCGCATATAATATTGCTATGGGTAGCCATCAAAGGACAAATACGTTCATGAAGACGACGACGATTTTGGAGACTGTTGTGTGCCGCTGCGTTGGCTTGAAGTGCCCCGGTACTCTACCGCTAATACACTTGCTTACAGTCTCTCTCGTCTGCGTGTCTTCGCTTAACAATATGAAACGAACGTTGCCATCAGTTGTTACCCGATCATTAATACAGATGTTGAAAAAGAGTGGTCCTACATTATTTCCTTGTGACACGCCAAAGTTCACTACTGGCGTGGTCGACCTGAATCTGTCTATGAGAACAAACTCTTTACGGCAGGATGTAATGATTATATTGTCTGCGGTTTGACGTCCCAAAGCCCCGATGTGATTATGAGAGGTTATAATTATGCCGTAGTGGAGGGCTCCGGAGATTTCGATCATCTGGGGTACTTTACCATGCACTGACGTCGCGAAGTACACGGGCCTCTAGCATTTTGCTTCCATTAAAATGCCACCGCCGCGGTGGGGATCGAACCCGCGACCTTCGTGTCCGCAGCCGCGCACCATAGCCACTAGTCCACCACGGCGGATTTACGGGAGGAAGGGAAAGATTTCATAAGTTGCCGAGCACGACCTCTTATTCCATAAAGCCCTAGCCCTGGTAAATTTTTGAAAATTTCCTATTACAACTTTTTTTTCGATTTTTTTCTATGAGTTATTGGTCCAGGTGCAGAAGTGCGAACTCTCCAGACCAATTATTCGTGAATCCATACTGGCAGTCAGTAATTAGACTGCATTTGCATGAAAAAATTCTCAATTTTTTTTTGAAATGTAACTTTTTAGTGCTTCGTAAAATTTGCCTACGTTTCCGAAGTTGATTGTTGCTTTTGTTTTTACAAATAAAACTAAAGGAAAAGTGACCTTTCCTGTATTTTTTTTTGCTTTGCGTTGCATTGTTACCTTTTAAAGGTGAACATTTGAAGGAGCTCTGTCTGGCTGGGAAGGAACATATGGCTGAAAAAGTGGCACCAACCAAGGCACCCCTTAAAAGTAACAAACTTCTTTACTTTACGAAAACGACCCCCCTTCTCCCCCCGAAGTGTCGGGTCCCACTCGGATTCTTTTAAGGAGTGACTGCCGGGTACTAGACAGCAGTGTTTATATAGCCTTCTTACCTTTTCTTCAGGCAGGGGTTCACGCTCGTTATGGATGAAGTGCCAAAGTACATCGAAATAGACGCTCAGCAGCGCACCTACTGGCCGGTTCATGTCACCGGATGTCCCTTAATGCGCCAAGATTAGCACAGCAGGAGCGAAAAAGCCCCCCCAAAATTTTATTAAGCCACATTTGATACTTTACAGGAATGTGATGCTTAAAGGGATATTTGAATTTATGTCCCCCCTCTAGTTGTCATCGCGAAAGCAAACTGACATCTTGAATTCCACAAACTTTTTTAATACTACAACGAAGTCATGAATGTTTGGTACTTCTAAGATTGCAATGCAGGCATGAATATGCCCTGCAATAAATGTTGTGAAGACTTCATTCTTCAAGTCATTAAAGGATGGCCAATAAACACACAATGATTGCTATCTTGTTGGTTCAATATCTATATTTGGATTAACTATTTGTTTATGTTCCTTATACTCAAGGCATACCTATTTTGTATATTTCAAGTTATATAATCAATCGGCTGCAAGAGCAACGGCACGATGTGATGCAAATCTGGCGTACATTACACGCACGCCTTGATTTTCGTGTTACGACCTGTTATTAAGGTTCGTCGCAAGCGCATGCCATGCAATGCCGATTTTAGTATTTATCTAGCTAATTAACAGCCACAGGACCCTGAATACTATATTATGTGAATCATTACGTAGATGACACGCTTGGGATGATTTTCATGTTGTGACCTGTCGATGGCTCTGCTACACAGTCATCTCGTTCCACAGTAATTTTCCTATATTTTATGACGACGAAACGACCACGACAGCACGAAGTCGTAGACGTATAAATAGATAGATAGATAGATAGATAGATAGATAGATAGATAGATAGATAGATAGATAGATAGATAGATAGATAGATAGATAGATAGATAGATAGATAGATTCGCATAATTTGCCTTGGATTCGCAAAGAAATGTTTTGCATTTAAAATATCAAAATTTGCATAAGTATGTTCAGGGACGGGTGATAGCTTCGCTAATAGGCAGCAGAGTAGGCATGGTGACAGGGATGAAAATAAATTGTATTTATTTGAAAATACGTATGACGTCGTCAGAGCAAAAATGTTCGACAATAGGAAGCTAGTGAGACAGGTTTTGTTAGTTTTTACGTACTACTAGACGGCCTCAAGAAAACTGAGGAGGCCTTGACCAAACGGGAAGAGGGTTACGCGCAAAGTCTCGCATCTGCGTGCCTGACGTTTTACTTTTCTTTGTTTCATTCTATCTCAACGCACTATGCACCCACCTTATTGTTTCCTTCGTCCATGCCAGTAATGGGACCTTCCTCCAGGTGCTTAACAGCGCAATACATTAGTTGATACAGACAATAGCGACGCTTATGAGTGCAACAATGAAGTATACAAGCAACAATTAACTGTCGAAACGTGAAATTACAGGTCGCCTCGATAGAAGACAACAATGCCATATCCAAAAGGGCTGAGCGAAAAGAAGGGCATGGTGGAGAGAGCATGAAGTATCGGAAAACGGCGCCAAAAATATGTATGTGACTGGCCAACCTTCTAAGGATGAAGTTATTATGCTAGCCGGTGCTGGGTTTTTCACGTACGACGCTACCGAAATCTGTGAGGAATAAAAGCCTCGCTTTAAAGCGTGGCTTACCATCGTTGGACAGTACTTGTACTCAGTGCGTCCCGCCAGAGTGTTCTCGTGGTTATGGTGCTTGACTACTGTTCCCCACCCCCCCGCCAAGTCGCGGCATCGAATCCCGGCCGCGGCTGCCGCACTTTCGATGGAGGCGGGAATGCTTGAGACCCGTGTAATGAGATCTAGGTGCACGTTAAAGAACCCGAGGTGGTCGACACTTGAGGAGCCCCCCCACAACAGCGTCTCTGATAATCATGCCGTGGTTTCGGGACGTTGAACCCCCAGAACTAGCAACACTGTACTAAGTGCGCTGTTTCTCTACAGTACAGCTCGTGTGGTTTTACGATTAGGTGATCCACCGATAGCATATAGCTCTACGAGCTCGTTCCTTACCCTTTCCACCAGGTGGACACACTGAATCCACTGAATATTCTGAAAACTTCGGCGCCCAGGATAACGCCGCCATTGGAAGATTATTTTCCTGTCGCAACGAATACTTCTACTGAAACACCGGGATCGGGACACATTGCACCCAACGATGGAGATAAGAATGGCTCAGCCAAATCTGAATGCACCGGGATTGACTGCCGCGCATTGGCATCCCGGCTGCGTTGTAAGCTTGACTACAGCGTTGACCCATGCAAGGACTTCTACAAATTCGTATGCAACACGTTCAGGGGCGAGGACGAGTTTACACATGTACGTGAGTATGGGTTGCACGGTTCTGTGATGGGACTGTTCTGGTCTCATTCCCATGTGTCGTATTTGATTTATAGTGTGATGAAAGCGTAAATGGTGCAATGTGAATCATTTAGTCTACAAGCCCTGACATGGAAGAGAATGACACCAGCTAGTTTTGGTTGTCAGCCAATCAATAAATTTTTACAAGACTTGTTTCTGAATCACAAGTACTTCAGAGAGCAAGAGACATTGACATAAGTTGAGAAAAAACTTCTTAGTGTTCTTTGAAGGAGTTTAATTAGAAACTCATTAAGCCACAACCTGGAAGTGATACGTCAGGGTGCAGCACGGAATACGCTTTTCACTAAAGACAATCGTTATGTTGACTTGTCTTTAACGCGTTTTTTGCATTTTCGTTTTCCGACCCTATTTGATGCTCGACCTTATTAAGTCCAGTTGATCGAATACCGTAATAGGTAGGGCCTCCAGGAAGAGCAAAACAATGAAATAACAGTAAATGTAGTTCGAATGCAGCACGAATCTAGATCTTGTGTTGCAATTAGTGTAGTTCTAAATCCTGCGCTACATGCAGCTCCATTCGTGTGAAACCTGAGGAGTAGCACGGGCACCTAGCCATTCCCGTTGCGCTCTGGTTAGCCTGTGTTTATGAGTCATCTCTTGCAAGATCTCATAACACCGGCGTCGAAGAAGTGCCGGTGGGAGCACGAATCGCGTGATTGGCGAGGGGTGGCGCCCTCTCTTGCCAGCGCGTGTGTCAGCCGCATGTTTTCGAAGCAGTTCTAGCGATTGAAGTTAACTATTGCCATGCATTTGGTTATTAAATGCGAAGCATTTCTTAGCGAACTTCGGCGACTTTGAGCGTATCTATCTATCTATCTATCTATCTATCTATCTATCTATCTATCTATCTATCTATCTATCTATCTATCTATCTATCTATCTATCTATCTATCTATCTATCTATCTATCTATCTATCTATCTATCTATCTATCTATCTATCTATCTATCTATCTATCTATCTATCTATCTATCTATCTATCTATCTATCTATCTATCTATCTATCTATCTATCTAGCCGCCTACGACTTTGTGCTCTCCTGGCCGTATCGTTAATGGCATTTATATCCAAATTTGGTATGGCATAACATGACTGTATGACGAACATAAATGGCTGGTCATATCATGAAAATCATGACTAACTTGTCATGAAAAGTATGATTTACATGCCACGCTCATGGCGCGCTCGCGGCCGTTTGGTTAGCTTGATATACACCAATTTTGGGATTGAGTGACGTGAGTGTATGACGAACATAAATGACAAGTGGTAATATGGAAATCATGACTTGTCATGAGCGACATGACTTGCATGCCATGCTCATGGCGCGCTCGCGGCCGTTTCGTTAGCTTGAGATACACCAAATTTGGTATTGAGTGTCATGACTGTATGACGAAGGGCATGGTCCCTCGAAGGCGAAAACCAGCTTCTTTTTCGTCTTCTCCATCCATTGTATCGATCGCCCCGCCCTCAAAAGATTGACGTAGTATCTTTGGCGTCTACCCTCTGCTGGTGACATGTCAAGTAAGGCAGTTCCATTTTTATACAAAGAAAGATGTAGCTTTCGAATCTATTTAGGATTGTCACCCTCGAGAATGTTGCGTCGATCGTCCATATCTATCATCATCTATGACGAGCGAAAAGTGAAAATTACCCTTCGCCGAACAAGAAAACCGTGTTACCGCCCTACTACCCCACGCTGCCCGAAAAAATCCGAAAATACCCTACAAGTAGGGTAAAGGAAACAAGTGGAAATGTGAAGGGCTCGTTTTTTCTTTTTTAGACACAAAAATAATGAGAACTAACAGACAATAATGCCAAGGAAAGTATAGGGGGTGTTAGTAGTAAATGTAACGTAAATATGAAGAATAAAAGGGGACGAAAAAAATAACTTGCCGTGGGCAGGGACCAAACCTGCGACCTTTGAATAAAGCATCCGCTGCTCTACCAACTAACCTACCGGCATTACTGGCACTATTATATGTTAGTTCTCATTAATACTGTGTCTAACAAATAAAAAACGAGGCCTTAAAATTTCCTCTACTATCCTTCATTCATAGCGAGGGTCTCGTTCTGGCAGACTTGATGCTCTTCAGGTGGTCTCCGAGGTCTCCGAGGGATTGGTCAGCTGCCAGCTTGTAATAAGATCACGTGGTACGTGACGCCAACAGGCAAAAAGAGTGTTCCACACCCGCCGTAATGGCTACTGGCGGCGCTGAATGACGCTCCCACGTTTAAAAATGCCCATATATACCCCATACAGTGGACGGGGGGGGATCACCGCCGCTGTAGCTTAGGCGGTAGAGCATCAGACGTGTTATTAGTAGGTCGCAGGTTCGGTTATCTTTACTTCCACTTATCTTTCTTCACGTTTACATAATATTTCCGACTAATAACATCCCCTATACTTCGCATTATTGTCTGTTAGTTCTCATTACTACAAGTAGGGTAATTACCATACGGCTGGCAACCCTGCTGTGTATACATGTGTGTATATTTTGGGCGTCCTTCTTTCGGTTTCAGCTCCGCGCTTTAAGTGTCGAGCTATGAACGTTGTTAGTTCGCGCTCCTCCTGTGTGTGTTCTCTTTTCGTGCGTCCTCAGTTCTTGTGTAGTGCGCTGCACGTTTCGACCTGCTTGCCGTTCTTCGCGTGAGATTTCAATTTGTTACTATCACATTCAATGATTCGCCCTTGTGGTGAAACTGCCACTTTTTTGTTTTCGTTACAGCTTAAAAGAAACACTGAAGTCATCAACATGTTGAAGCTAGGCGATCCGAACATCCCACTTTCGAATCAACTTTCGTGGCAGAAAGCTGCTGCGATGTACCAAGCATGTCTTCTTTTCGTCTTGTCGAACGTGACAGAGGTAAGCGCGATTCTCATCGTACCACAGATGGCAAAGCATCTTTTAGAGTTCTATGTGCTGGGACACTGTAATGGCAACCACGCAGGTCATTATGCCGTATGGTGCAGAATCGCCACTTTGGACGGGAACAAAGGGGACAAGAAGGACACGTCCTTCTTGTCCGTTTTGTCGCCGTCCAAAGTACGCTACTTCACCATACGGCATACTAATCAGTCACCAACTAGCCCAGCTCTCAACCCAATTGAACCACGCAGGTATTTCATTGAATTGTTATTTAAAGTTCTCTGTAATGGAAACGAAGCCCTGAACACCAGCTTATACCTAATGTTTCAGAGCGCTAGACTTTGCCGATATGAGAGAACGCGCAATTTAATGAGGAGAAACCTCATATTTTGAGGTGCTTCTGCTGAAAGAACGTGCCACCTCGCGTGTCTTATAGGGCCATGTGGCGCTAATAATGCACTAGGTATCAGATTTGGTAGTAATGCAAATTGAAGTAACTAAAGTAAACTTAACAGCGAAGGCTGTTAAGCACGGCATAAGAACGGCTGTTCCCCCGCTAGGAACCTCGCCGCAGGCGTTGCCTAGCTAACTCCGACGCCAAACCTCCGCATCACCAGGCCTCACCTCGCTACCGCGCTAGTTGGTGTGACGTCATTCCAAGCCGCGCTCGGCAAGCGGAACCCCGCCGCGCCCAGCTACCGCGACAGCTGATGTGACGCCATGCCAAGCATCGCATGCACCACAGCAACAGCTACGGAGGGGCCCCGTCGAACCTACCGAAATGACTATCTATAACCAGCGCCACTTAGTTCAAATAATATAGTTGACTAGCAAGCCTTTACGTCCATTAAATACGTCATCAGTAGACCTACTGCTCATGTGCGAGTTCATGTGATTGTCATAAAAGAGGCACGCCTGCTGATGCCGAGGCAGTCTGTATCCTTGACTCCGAAGAAAAATCGTACGATGTACACCTGAAAAAGGTGCCGCCTTTTTCGAGGCTCGACGTGGTGCAGTGCGAGAACGAGATGAGTAGCGGCGATCCGACCCATCGTACTTCAACAAGAAACCGGCTGACATGAACAGAAAGAGACAAGATCTGGAATATACTCGGCGCGAGCATGTTAAAAACCTAGCCTTAGCAAAGTGACCTAGCATAGCCGATAAAGCTTCCTACTTGGATCCGCCAGCTTCACCTTTATCGAGTCTTGCGCGGCTGAGTGCAAGCTTCTTCATTTTTTAGGAGCGAAGCTCCTTAGGCCGGCACCCGTTCGCCGTTGAAGCTCCCTGGCACGGTGCCAGCTGTGGCGTCTCCCCCTCACGCGGGAGCATAAATGAGCTTTATGAGCGCTGGGACGCGGATGGCTTCTGCACGATGCGTGAAGCGCGAGAATACGAACGCATGCGAGAACGAGGCAGATTAGACTCCCTCTTTCTTCGTCTCTGCGCTCTCCCCTTAAACTGGCGAACGCGCGTTGCGGCACCCAGCGCAGCAGACGCTCTCCGCGCGCAAACAAGGCGCGAGGTGCAAAAAAAAAAAAACACTTTCGCGTTCTAACGTAGCCAGCGTTCTCCCTGTGCCACACGCACGCTCTGCTGCCATGAATGACTACAGTTTCCTCCGTGCTACCATCTCTTCTTTCCTCTGACAGTAGACCCATTGCGGATTCGACAGTTTCGGTGAGTACTGGAAATACGAACTACCCGATGTGGACACCTTCAGCGAATGCGACTTTCCCAAGATCATTGGCATCAACCGAGACACCGAAATCACAATCTGCCTTGCATCCTTCGAATGGTTAAAGAGTTTCAAAACGTACATAGTCACTTGCTTCCCATTTCTAAGGAGCTTCGCTCATCGGTTGTATTCGTACTCGGAACAACTGCTAATTTTTGCGAGAGCTATTGTATGGAACACTCTCAGCTGATTTTTGCCATCGCCGGCGCCGTCGCCGGCATGCATATGTGTGTATACATATAAAAAGACACAAATAACAATAAATCAGAAGAAACAATTCCTATGCACCCGACCAGGGATTCGAACCAGCGACCCCTTGCTCCACAATGCGCTGAGTGGTCTAATGCGCTGCATTAGACCACTCAGCCAAGCGCCATGCATGCGCCGGCATAATATCGGCCAACAATTTATAGACGCCATTTACCGCTGTCGGTATGCAGATCTGGGAAGAGCTTGAGGTGTTTTTTATCAGGCAACGCTCCTACATTTGCTTTCAAACTGCGCTTGAGACGCGCACGAAAAAGGGGCCCCTTCTGTACCCATGCACACGTGATGTCGAACGAAAAAAAAAAAAAACACTGCGCTACGCACTCCTTGCGTCAGACGCCACCATGTGGCAGGAAACGCAGAGGGGTCACTCCGAGCAGCGCGCTTTGAAAGAAGAAATATCTAAGAGAGTCGCGTTCTGCGTTGTCGACACTTGCAGCGCGTTGCTTAAGCACATGGGCGTAAAAACTGTAATATTTGTTAGTTCACGCTTCGCCTGTGTATACCTGCGCGTCCTTATTGAGCGTCCTTCTTTGTGCTCCAGCCGGAAGCTGCAATTATCGAGTAGCTCATAGATCTTCGTGTGACATTTCAATTTCTTGCTATCGCCCTTGCGGTGAATCTGTGACATTTTTTTTGCTCCATTGAAGGGCGTAATGAGTTACTTTTCTTGGCGGCTCACTTAGTCATGTAATGATTTTTCCTGTAGCAGGTAACTTGAACAGAACTGCTCATTACTTTCTTAACTACCTTTCACTAAAGTGTTACATGACCACTTCCGCTGTATGATTAAAACTTGACCGCAAAAGGAAAGAATATCAAAGCCAGTATAATTGCATTGTCGAACCTCAAGCACACGAATCAGGCAGCCCTCAGAAGAGCCTGGAAGCACTGCAAAGTACGGAGAGGCCTACTGGCATACAGGCCTGCCTTTAGCCGCGCGATGACATTTTAGTACGGTGAAGGCACTGTGTCCATTAATCGAGCACACTTTTCTCACACTCACTTCGGGTCCGCGTTGCTTCTGCGATGTACCGAAGATCTCTGCGATTTCGATGAATTTCGGCCATAAATAAACCGTATTTCATCATTCACGTTTTTGCATGAATGTTCAAAACTTATTAAAGTAGCTTCACGTTAGCCTCATTGTTTTGAAAAAGTAACAGTAATGCTCACGCAATTACTTTACGGCAGCTGTAAATTGCTAATGTTGCATATGTACGTTTGAAAATTTCTATGCACTTGTATTAGGTAGTAACTTAATGTATTTGGCATTCAGCAATTTTGGCCATATCTACTTGGTATTTGTTGATATCCAGAAATTAGCATCCCATGCATTCAACACGTTCAGCTTTTGTAGGAGCATACCCCTTACGGGGTAGAAACCAATACAGTGGCCAGGCGAATATGGTTACCGCTATTGCACACAAAAAATGTCCCTTTTCTGTGCTCACAAAAGCACGTTCCTTATAGCAGGGTCCCCATGATCTTTCAAAGAATACTAATACCAGTGCATCAGAAAAGAGACCCGACTCAACTTCGTCTCTCATGCTAACACTAGAAACTAAGCTTTCGGACATGCTTCTACCGTAGACCAAGTATTAATGAGAACTAACAGACAAAGATGCCAAGGAAGTATAGGGGAAGCTATTAGAATTGTAATGTAAATGTGAAGAAAGGAAAGTGGACGAAAAGATAACTTGCCACCGGCAGGGACCAAACCTGCGACCTTCGAATAACGCGTCCGATGCTCTACCACTGAGCTACGGTGGCGGTCATCCCTCCGTCCACTTTCTAGGGTATATATGTGTATTTAAACGTGGGAGCGTCAGTCAGCGTCACCTGTTGCCATTACGGCGAGTGTGGAACACTCGTCGTAAAAAAAAGAGTGTTCCACACTCGCCGTAATGGCAACAGGTGACGCTGACTGACGCTCCCCCGTTTAAATACACATATATACCCTAGAAAGTGGACGGAGGGATGACCGCCACCGTAGCTCAGTGGTAGAGCATCGGACGCGTTATTGGAAGGTCGCAGGTTCGGTCCCTGCCGGTGGCAAGTTATCTTTTCGTCCACTTTTCTTTCTTCACATTTACATTACAATTACTTCTAATAGCTTCCCCTATACTTCCCTTGGCATCTTTGTCTGTTAGTTCTCATTAATACTGTGTTTAACAAAGCAAACGAGCCCTTAAGTTTACACATATTTTCTTACCGCAGACCAAGTATCTCGTGGAGTGGATGGTATTGCTCAACCTGGACTTCACGAACGAGACAAGACTGGCGACTGTCAACCCCGTAGAAATGATGGTGCGCGGCCTCTCTCGACCTTGGAATACACGCTGTGATCGCCATCACTTTCGACCAGTTGGTTCCTGCTTCTCACAAGAAACAGATTCAGGTGCGGAAAGAAATCTTCGTTGAACGTACAGCTGTAACAACACCATACTGGAAAAGAAAGGGAAAAAGGCAACCACCCGTTTGCAGCGCGAAGCCACAAGGAAATCCGTACGGATTTCTCAGAAAGAAAGCTGCCTAGTTGCCGAAAAATTCGCCCTGGTCCGGGGTTCGAACCCGAAACCAACACCCTTCCGGGGCGGTCGCTCTACCAACTGAGCTAACCAGGAAGCTAGCAATTGGCAGCGCGAGGGCGAATTTATCGACAACTCGAAGCACATGGACACAAGCAATGCAAATAAGTTCTGCGGAATCGCGTAAGGTGGCGGAAGGGTTCCGCCACCTTTCGGGATTCCGCAGAACTCATTTGCTTAACATCATACTGGGCATGTGTTCCGACACGACAGAACGACAGACAACGAACTTTATTAAATCCGCAGTAGCACTGCAGGGACAACATCTCCGGAATGGTATTCACCACGTGCTTACAGGAGGTTTTCAGGGTCCTACATTAAGAACAGTTGGGAATACGAGTTCATGGAGAGTACCTTAATAACCTGCGATTAACTGATCCATTACATTGATCAGTAACTCAGGGGACGAACTGCAACTCCTGATTACTGAATTAGACAACGAAAGAAGAAAATTAATATGCCCAAAACTAAATTAATGGGAACAGTTGCGGAAGAGAACAGCGCTTTGCGATAGGCAGCAAGACACTGGTAAAAGAAAGCTTAAAACAGGTAGTGACCGCAGAACCGGATTGACCGAAGGGACCAGGCGACTAATAATGTGGTGGGGCACATTGGACAAGCATTCTCACGTCATGGATGGTAGTTTACAACTGCCCTTCCAGAGGAAGGTGTAAAATAGCCGCATCTTACGGGTACTCACCTATGGAGCAGACGCCTGGAGGTTGACCAAAAGGGTTTAACTTAAATTGAGGACGACGCAGCGAGCAATGGAAAATAAAATGATAACTGTAATCTGACGGGACAATATTACAGCAAAGGACGAAAGAAGGGGACTCGTGCGCGGGGCTCGTTTTCTGTATCATAGACGACTAATTAAACCGACAGACAATTAAGCCAAGAAAAAGACAGGGGACATTTTTTTGTGGTTTCTTAAGCTGTAGTGTAATAATTCTCACTGAAAGGGGCCATGACACCCAATTTTCGATCATAATCTGTGTTATGTGGGTTAATCCTTGTGCATTCACAAATAAGCTGGCGAAATTTTAGCGCATTTAGTCAAGCATTGAATTTTTAATTGAATATTTTCATAAATACACGAGCGGCCTGAAAGTCGGGCAACGCTGGCGCATTCGCGAGCCGCGATGTTTAACAAGGAGCTAGATGTGAGAGCGTCCTGCATTCCGGCGAACTAGGTTGTTTCGTGGTCAGATTCGCGTGAAATCCAGATAATTTAACTTTCTTCAGTTGGGCACTAAAATTGAACGATTTGCAGCGGCTGAAACTTCGGTAGAAGACGATGGCTCCACTCTTTCCGTGCGGTGAGCATAAGCCCGGCATTATCGTGGTCGCCCGCTCCATGTGATCAGCAGCGCTAACTAAAGGTGCCCCCTACAAGCGATGAAAAACCTGGTCTGTAGTCTGACAACTTCAGAAAGGAGCGAGATTTTGCTTATAGAAGGAGAATGTACACAAGGCCTCTCCAATGCGTATGTACTCCAAAATTACGTCATGAGCTTGACGGCCGGCTACCCCGTCTTCGGAAAACATCATTTCTGCATGAGCTGGACTATTTCTTTAGTCACGGAAGCCATCGGCTACCGTGCTTCCAGTCATCTCGGCGGGGCCATTCTGGAGTGCTTAAGTTGTGTACTAATATGGTTCACTTCGCCACCGTTACCGTACGGAGTAGGTACTCATAATGTAGAGCAATCAATATTGGCGATGCTCGCAAGGGCAGGGTGCGCCATCCTCACGTAAAGAAGTCGTTTGGACAGCTCGAGGATTCCACTTGCTCTGCCATTGCCAAGTAAATTGCTGCGACTATTCTGGCGTTTAATAAGCAAGTCCTATTTTTAAACGCCTTGTTAGGAACATCTTAGTCATTCAGTCTGTTAACTATGAGGTCAGGAAAATTTCCATCTAGGAACGGGTCACGCCATAGAACAGCATTTCCTTATGTTTGAAAATACAAGGATTCATCATGTAAAAATAGTGTGATCAGATTATAATTTGAAGCTGCACCTATAGCTAAACGGTATGCATCAGTGCATCAGACGGCATGCATCAGTGACATGCCGTTTGTATCATCTATCAATACGTATCAAGGTTTCTTGATACGTATTGTTAGATGAACTAGCAGCTACAACGAGCGGACAACAAGGGAACGTGATCGTCGAGTATTATTTTATACTCATACGCATGCTATATATTTAATACACTTCTGAAAATTGAATCAGTTGTAAGTGAGCACGTGTGTCTACCCTCTGTCCATGTCTTTTCGGGTACCTGCTAGTCCTGCTTCGTATAGCATTAGAGTTAGTCGCTATCGCATTGAATGCTTCGACCTTGCGGCGAAACAGACTTTATTGTTACACCATGCCCCTCCGCACAACTCTTCCATGTAATTGTTTTGGTGAGACGGTATCGCTATCGCCACCTACATATTCCACTACACGAAGTGTTCAACGTATCCTCTTATGCTTATAATGCATATAAATATTCCTTATAGATAACATGCTTCGATATACAAGCAAGAACTGCTAAAACACCCTGTTATGTTTACTGCGCATGTCAATATTCCGTATAGATATAATTCTTCAATGTGCAAGGAAGAGTCGTTTTTGGGGTACGAGTATAATTGATCTAGAGATGGCCTTTCGGTAAAAATACTGTCAATTTCTTAATAAGCGGGACGTTTTTCAAAAAAAAAAAATTGGCCGCGTATCTGCGTGCTTCGCTGCAAATGTCGTCGAAAGACGATAGTCTTGAGCCGGCCGTACTACTATGTATTGCCTTGCCTCAGACAGAGCCTACTCTACGTTGAATTGGCCGCATCTGGCTGGCATTGATAAAATAGAGGAGGCGCTGCGCGAGATATGGCCGCCATTGAAAAACATGAGCTTGTGCTGAACCAAGGGCATTACACCGTGACCAAGGGCCACTGCCAGCGGCAGCACCTTATCGTCGGCACAGAGCTTTTTCGTGCAAAGCGTCGCAGTTCGTGCACAGCGTCGCATTTTCAGCGCAGCCTAAAAAACACTACGGTCTTTAGAATTGCGTACCTCTGTATTTTCTAATAAAAGAACACACGACCTGACACTTGAATATTAATGTTGCGCCCCAGGTATGCGTAGTATTTGTTTTTTTGATCGAATATGTTCACAAGTATGAACGCAAACACCAGTTCAAGATGGCTGAGCGTTCAGAAAGTGGTTAAACTTTGGCCGAGTAGCTGAATCGGGTTACGGACAGACAGACAGACAGACAGACAGACAGACAGACAGACAGCCAGACCAAAATTTTTGCGTTGAAGTATCCCAAGAAAGACTATCGTCTTTAATAAAGGTTCCAGAGGCGGCCATATTTCTTGATTTAGGGGTGTTGTAGTGGTACTCGCACACTGGCGTTCGCCTGCCTTGATGTAATTTACGGGTTTAGTTAACCCGTACATGGTTAACGGTTAACCGTGAAAGACAAGGGGATCTCAGAGGCCACGTAGAAATAAGCCGGTGGTTGCAGTGTGCGGCACCAGGTGTCGCAACCACCTCACCAGACCACATCTTTCAATGAGCTCCATAAATTCATTTTTATCAATTCCTTGTGACAGCCATTTGCCCCTTAAGTAAAGCTGTGCTACGATCTCATTTGTGTTGAATATAACACTTAGCTGGAACCAGAATCAGGAATTACTATACTTTAGAAGGCTTATTGTGAGTATGCTTCAAGCCGGATGTAAGCGCTTGACCGGATAAGCTTGGAAGACAGTCAAGAGTACCGCTGGCTGCTCGCGCCACTAAAAGCTCGTCAACATTTCAGCCAGATGTTTTTGCGTTTTTTCGTCGTGAAAGTAACAACAAAAGTATTAGGAGCGTAGAACGTTTTTTCTGTTTTTGACAGATTGCGTACAGCTACGAACAAGAGCTGTGGCTGGGCAGGGATCGAAGCGTGCAGGACTACGTACTGCTCCTGGAGAAGTATGGTGTGAAGCAGCCACTTGGCAACCAGCTCGCTTCGAAGATAAAGGACTACGAAAAAGAACGTAAGGTGTATCCCTTGTTTTTGTGGGTGAACGCACATTAGTGCGAAATGCGTGTGAGCTCACTCGCTAAAGCTGTTACACGCTCTTCTGTTAACGTTGTCGCAAATATTAACATCGCTAGCGCGTGGGCACGTACACTGTTGGCTAAAATTTCACTGCGACATATGGAGGTGAGCTCGGATACACAATTAGCCAAGACGGGGGAAATGTAAGCCTTTCGATTCAGAAAAATCGAAACGAGTTGGCAGTCATATCGATAGCGCGTAGATCTCGGTTTGTGAAAAAAATAATTCTGCTGTTGCTGTAACATGATAAAGCAGAATATAGTGCGTCACCCAAAATGCGTTACCAACTCGAGTGCGGAAAAGGGACAACTTTATGGGCTCAAATCCTACTTATGATAGGTTGTAGAATTCCAGGTTCCATTTTTATGTGAACCGAGCTCTACGAAGGGATACCTAGCGTTTGAAAAGACTACTGAGGCTAGGAATTGGATGAATTAAGATATTTCAACTTTGCTGTTAATTCTCCCTCATACACAATTCTGGTGTTTATTAGATTATACCACTTAAGAGTGACTTGCAATGCTAGAAAACGTAGTTAGCTAAAAGCTTGTTCATTGAAAAGCAATTATGCTTATTAATGCATCATTTTCAATTATGCTGTTTATTCTGCTTGACGTCACGTCTGCACTTTTTAATATATAATTGCTGGGGTTTTACGTGCAAAATGAAGATATGATTATGATCCAAGTTGTAGTGGAAGGATCCGGATTCCTTTGGACCACCTGGGGTCCTTTAACGCTTTCGTGACCTCAAAAAAAAAAAAAAAAAAGAAATCGGCTGTTCGTGGGTAGTCCAGGAAACATTTTGTTACTGGCACAGACGTTTCATTGATGCTAAAGTGTATAATATCAAAATGATAGAGGAAGAATAGTTGTTTTTCAGAGTCTTAATTTTAAATAACACATTTATTTTGAATATATAAAATATTATCAAAAGAACCAAAAATGGAGACAGAAAAAAAAATTACCCATCTCCCGCTAAAGGGAACCATGTGTGGATGCGAAGCAGCGGGGAGATAATTAGCTTGAGCGGGAGGAGAGTCGCCGCTCTCATTTCACGGCAGTGGTCCGGGCGCTCATCGCGGCGCTGCACAGGAGAGAGAATGAGGCGCGCGCGCTCCGTCATTTTCATACCGCGGAACTACCGTGGCGCCCCCCAGCGGAGTATGCAGCTGTCACACCACCTGTCGTGCGCGCCGCTCCGTAGAGGATTCCTAGATGAAAGGACGGGGGGGGGGGGGGGACCGTAGAAGAGGAGAGAGAGGGGGGAGGGGACGTGCATGCCCTGTGGGGGGTGTGGGACGCGGGAGCCGCTCCGTGGAGTAGAGGATTCTTAGAGGAGAGAGGGGGGAGAGGACGCGCATGCGCTGTGTGGATGTGGGCGCCTCTCCTTAGAGTAGATGATCCCTAGAGTAGAGGAAGGGGGGTGAGCGTAGGAGAGCAAAGGGGGGAGGGGACGCGCATGCGCTGTGGGGGGGGTGTGGGACGCGGGGGGCCGCTCCGTAGAGTAGAGGATTCCCTAGAGGAGAGAAAGGGGGTGAGCGTGGGAGAGAGAGGGGGGAGGGGACGTGCATGCGCTGTGGTGGTGTGGGACGCGGGAAGGAGGGACGGACTAAGCCCCCCTCCAAACACATGCAAGCAAGATTAAGGAATGGGGTCAACCTGGGCGACAGACACCACCTGCCTAGCCATTGCTAAGCAGCCTCTCTGTGCTCTCGGCCATGACTCAAGGAAGGGGGTTAACCTGGGCGACAAACACCACCTGCCTAGCCATTGCTAAGCAGCCTCTCTGTGCTCTCGGCCATGACTCTGATGACTGTGTTAGGGTTGACGGCCTTCATATTACTACAGTGTTCTGGTTCGCATAATGGGTGCTTCCCTACTTCATGAAAGTGGCCGGACGCGGGACGGGGGACGGCGGACGGGGGGACGGGGGGACGCGGGACGGACACGGGAGCCCCGAGCATAAGATGCTTCGCATCTAATTCGTAAAAACATCTTCGCTAGTCTGCACAGAATAAACATTAAAGAATGAAATATCCATTTTATTCCAAGGACCCCAAAAAACAATGCTGCGATTATAAGCTATGTAAGTACAAAAGTTAATTACATAAATTCAAAACTATAAGCACAACTGCCTATCATGCCACGGCGCGAAAGTTTCTCGACGCTGTGAAACAAAAATTGGCTGACCTTGTTTCGCGCAAAACATTTCTTTTGTGCTGAACTTTTCTTTCCTGGTAGCAGTTCTCTTATTTTAAAATTTTTGTTTTTAGATGCGAAGCATCTTATGCTCGGGGCTCTGTCCCTCCCGCGTCCCCCCGTCCGCCGTCCCCCGTCCCCCCGTCCCGCGTCCGGCCACTTTCATGAAGTAGGGAAGCGCCCATTATGCGAACCAGAACACTGTAGTAATATGAAGGCCATCAACCCTAAGACAGTCATCAGAGTCATGGCCAAGAACACAGAGAGGCTGCTTAGCAATGGCTAGGCAGGTGGTGTCTGTCGCCCAGGTTGACCCCATTCCTTGAGTCATGGCCGAGAGCACAGAGAGGCTGCTTAGCAATGGCTAGGCAGGTGGTGCCTGTCGCCCAGGTTGACCCCATTCCTTGAGTCATGGCCGAGAGCACAGAGAGGCTGCTTAGCAGTGGCTAGGCAGGTGGTGTCTGTCGCCCAGGTTGACCCCATTCCTTAATCTTGCTTGCATGTGTTTGGAGGGGGCTTAGTCCGTCCCGCGTCCCACACCACCACAGCGCATGCGCGTGCCGTCCCCCCTCTCTCTCCTACGCTCACCCCCCTTTCTCTCCTCTAGGAATCGTCTACTCTACGGAGCGGCCCCCACGTCCTCTCCCCCTCTAGGAATACTCTACTCTACGGAGCGGCTCCGGCGTCCCACATCCCCAGAGCGCATGCGCGTCCTCTCCCCCTCTCTCCTCTTGGAATCCTCTACTCTACGGAGCGGCTCCCGCGTCCCACACCCCCACAGCGCATGCACGCCCCCCTCTCTCTCCTCTCCTACGGTCGCCCCCCGTCCTTTCCTCTAGGAATCCTTTACGGAACGACAGGTGGTGTGACAGCTGCCTACTCCGGTGGAGGCGCCACGGTAGTTCCGCGGTATGAAAATGACGGAACGCGCGCGCCTCATTCTCTCTCCTGCGCAGCGCCGCGATGAGCGGCCCGGACCACTGCCGTGAAATGAGAGCGGCGACTTTCCTCCCGCTCAAGCTAATTATCTCACCGCTGCTTCGCATCCACACATGGTTCCCTTTAGCGGGAGATGGGGAATTTTTTTTGTGGTTGGTGCTGGTGACCCTGAGGTGCCTTCCGTGTATACGTTGATATGAACCGTGTACCCTGTTTGGGATACTGACAAAACCCATAATTTGTATCCCCATTTGGCCACTATGTCCCTCATCTATTGCCCAATACCACCTGACCATTTGATTTCCCAATTTTCGCATCCGCGGAAATGTTCCGACGTGGTTCGAAAAATATGATGAATCGTTCATGTGTTGCAGTAGGGAACACTCATGGTGAAACTTTCCGTGGGATGCGACGGTTGTCTTCTCTTGATCAGAGACATTCAAGAAGACAAGCAACGACTTGAACCTTTTCTATGGCATCTCTGACTGTAGAATACTGCCTGGAAATTTGTGTCGTCCACTCAATAGCAATGTAGGAGCGGGACTTTGACGATTGCCGTAAACACTAGAAGTCTGACGAACTTGCGCATCTGCTTCTCAGTGACCTCTCTCCAGGATCTGTCCCTCTAACAGTGCGTTGGTTTGGTGTTTCGAAAATATTGTTACAGCGAGTTGTGATGAAATGGTTTTATTTACAGTTGACGAACGATGGTTGTTCGTGGTAGCGGACTGCGGCCTTGCCAAACTCTTCGTTCTCTTCTACTCCTCTTCTTCCTTTCTGCCTTTCGCATGTCCGTTCGATTCCCCCGCAAGCAGACGAAGCCCGTAGGGCGAATCATGATGAACAAGGAGGGTAGAAAGGTTTCAGGCGAGCAATATCAGTGAGCTGCGTTCTGCTCGATCGTCGACCACTGGACAGGAGACGAGCTATCACATAAGTGAGCTGGCTGAGACGCTCCACAACTACAAATGGGCCTGAATATCGTGACAAAAGCTTTTGACACAATCCACGCTTGCGTTGCGGTATCCAAAGCAACAATATGCATTCAGGCATACTCACTTGTGTGGTTGTATATCTTTCTGACAACTCCTGCGGGGAATGAAGCCACTGCGCGGCACTCCAGAGTGTGAGGTCAAGGACCACTCCGCGCCGTCTTCGAGGAGATAACTTCGCTCTGTTTGCAGCCGGCGCCAAATTCAATGTTTCACAGCGCTTGGAACGAGGACGAACAAAGAGCCACACAGAGCGCTGATGCCCGCGCCAAATGCTCTTGCCCGAACGAAGTTAACACCTTGCAGATAAGAGTTGTGACCTTTGGTATGCTCCGGATACATTTACATCAACGCGCCACAGTAATAAAACGTTCCGAGGGGGGAGCGAAATTTACCTGCTATTATCTGTTGATTTTGCGGGGCGGTTTGAAGCTGCAGTATCGCCGTTCGTGCTGAAGCCTGAAGAATCGAAGACTTCTCCCGTGTCTGCGCTACTACAATAATCAAGATATTCTCGTTCAGATTCATCGAAGTGCGTCTAAATACGCCGTTTTCGTGGAGCACCCGGGAGCGATGTCGACGTCATAACCGAAACCACGTGCGCTAACATCCCCGATTTCGAAGGGCCTTTCAAAACATCCCCGTGGCGGAACAAAGAAACTTGAAAGCGAAACTGACGAATTACTTACTCTTCTACTCTTTCGAGAGAGTGAGCTGCCCAGAAGCGCTCACAGAGCACCGAAACTTTAACTTGAAGTCGTCGTTAGTATACCGGCGATGACAGTAGGCGCGGTCACGAAAGTGTTAACGTGCATCTAAACGAAATCACACTGGTGTTGTTTTCTTTATTTTCATTGCACACCCATGGAAAGGCGGCCATCGTGACCGGGAAGTGAACCCGCGCCCGCGTTGTTATCAGCGCCGTATGTAGTTGTTGGCGGACAACAATGAAGAATTCAATCATAGGTTGATATGTCCGGGCAGATACCTAGATTTTGAGATCCGACGTGTCTGAATGAACCGTGGCAGCAGAAAATACCAAAAAGCGCTACGCACTGAACTAATTTTCCGTTTGTTTGAGTGCGCAGAAAAGGCTATTTTTAGGAACTTTATGCTCAAACAATGACATATTCACTTCACAGTATAGCGCCCGCTTTGCGTATTAGACTTGCGTATTTTCGCTGCGCAAATACGGAACAATGTAGCCTAAATTATAAAAGAAGGCGAAGCATGCAGCTTAATGAGTTGGTAAAGAACATAAATACCTGCTGTTTTTGTAATAAAAATGGCTGTCTTCGTCATTTTTTGTTAAAAGGCTTCACCAAGCGACAAATGACGTGCAAGTCGAATGTGACATACAGTACGACCATTTCATTACCTTGATAAATTTGAGCGGGAACTGAGTTCCAAGTGTTGCCGGTAGGAACTGGCAAAATGGTGATCGATATTATGGTAGGATGCAGTGGTAGCTGACTGCCACAATGCCATTGCATAAAGATTAAAATATGAGTTGTTATGACCATAGGTCGGCAAAACATGTGAAGCTCACTCAGACTCACTCATGAAATATGTTTTGCCCTTTGGGACTCACTCGGATTCAGGTTTACCAAACTTTTACTCAACTGGACTCACTCGGACTCAGATTCACTAAAATATTTCCCAGCCGGTCTCACTCGGACTCGGACTCACGAAAATTTTTCCCAGCTGGAATTCACTCAGACTCAGACACACGGCTCCATCTGAGTCTGAGTGAGTCTGAGTGAGCCGACTCATGAGTTCATTAGCGTACAATTGGCTTCTTAGAAATTGGTCTAAATGCTCTTTAACACCCATATCTTGCGTAATCGGTGCTGTACTTGGCGCCTTTTCATCTCGTACCTTATCAGTGGTTGCTATCGAGTAAGGAGTTTTTTTTTAAGGGAGATAACTAACATGAAATATTCTTATTAAAAAGTCCCGGGAAAGAGTTTTCGGGGGCGGGGGGGGGGGGAAGTCACCGCACACCCTCCCCTCCTCCGTAACTCACGCCTCTGATCAATAAATATTGAGCTGGCGTATGAACGCTGGTGCTTTGAAGTATGCGTGAGTCGGCGTGAGTATAAACGTGAACCTACGTAAGGCTGATAGTAAAGCTAAGTTGCGTAAGTAGAAGCGTAGATCGGCAAAAAAGTGTAGAGCTCACTCAGGCTCACTCAAGAAATATATTTTGAGCTTAGGGCTCACTCGGACTCAGACTCACCAAAATTTTGCTCAAGCGGACTCACTCGGACTCATACTCACTAAAATTTTTCTCAACCGGACTCACTCGGACTCAGACTCACCAAAATATTACTCACCCGGACTCACTCGGACTCAGACTCACGGCTCGATATGAGTCTGAGTGAGTCGACTCATGAAGTGAGTTTGCCGACCTATGGTTATGACAGTGACTCATACTGTAAGACAAGCGCTATCAGAATTGATATGAAAGAATACTAGAAATATGTTAGAGTATAGTGTATGGCGCCAACAATGATAGATTGTGCGTTAAACTGAAATGAACAAATGAACATTATGAGCAAGGAGAAAGAACCACACATAGATGTCCAACTTTCCTCAGGAGCTGTGCAAGGTTGTCATCATCTGCTTGTACTGTTCCCTTGATTTCAATGTCTCGATCGCACGAGTATTTCTCTGATTTTAGCTTGTTGGTTTCACAGTTTGCCATGCCTTTTGGGAGAATGGGGATCCTGAGTTTGAGAGCGCCATTTTCTTTAATTTATTTGTTTTCATTCTGAACAAAGTCAACTCGGTGGTTCGCATCATCTAGAGTGTTGCTAACACATTTTAAGCTGAATTTCCTTGTTTAACTAGCGCATGAATTTCCTGCTTATCTCGGCGAATGCCTTGTTTGAGAGCATATCTCGTGTGTTTCTGCACTCGGCTCTAATTTCTTCTTTAAAATCTCTCAATAGCTTGCCAGTCTCAGTAGACGTGTTATGTACTGCGAGCTCGTAGTGGACACAGAAAAAACAAAATGACAGGAAAGCAGCGACAGCAGCTTAACTATTGCGCATTCTATACCAGATCAATGTAAGAACGTTTGAACCAGCATATAAACAAAAGACAGTAGATGCTTGTAAAGGACGTGCATACGCCGCTTTCACTGTTGTCAGAGTGCTGATACGCGGAGCGCTGCCGTAATATAAGAATCAGTGGCCGTGCCAGCTGGAAGTCTTGAACGGAGAATAATTGATATCGGTGGTGACATCAGACATTAACTCGGGGCGTAGGTTTGAATTGCAGCTAGGCGAAGTGGGGAGAAATAATGAAATCTGAAAAGTCAGCGAATTTTTGCCAGTGATTTATACTTTAGATACGGCAAACTAAACTAGCAATTTACTTTGCGGCTTATCTGGCATAGTTTACTGCCTAATTCTTTTGGCCCACTGAAAGAAATGCGGGGCGTATTCAGGCAGTCTGGTCGTGTGAGACTGTGTTCGGCGCGTTATCTGGTCAACGGGGCTTCACGCACTTTTCTGCAGTGATTTCGAACGTATGTTCCGTAGGTTATTTCTTTGCTTATGTATTTCTGCTTCACACAAGCTAAACAAAAGCTGTAGTTAACCATTCCTGTGACTGCAGACTGCTTTTTCTGGCGCACGAACAGCGCGCCCTCGCCCATCGTGATGGTGAATGCGGCACGCTACAAGCGGAAACGATGCGCTGTGTAAGGCTAGAGGGTACTAAAAAAGGGAGTGCTCGGAACGAGCTACGAAACGTGAAGCCCAAATAGGGCCAAGACGCTTGTGGCGCTGTGATCGGTAGCCTACAATGTGTCGTGGCTTAAGAGTGGCGCGCAGCTCCACCAAAGTGGCGCAGTGGTAGAATGCCCGATTCCCACTCGAAAGGCCCTGGTTCGAATCGCAACTCTAAAGCTGGGTTTTCATTTTTAGTTTCGCTTGTTATAGGTCTATTCGTTTTCTTTTTTTTTCTAAAAGCCTAGCTTTAGTGACTACGTATAGCTACAAAAAGTAACGTGAAGTATGTGAAGGGTAATAAATAATTTCACAGCGAGCGTAACTATTTGCAGCACCACCACACGGCATTCATCAAAAATGTAAAGTATAGCCTCCAAGATTTTCGCGAATACGAGCCTCGAAGCGATCGAGACTTCATATTTTACGTAACTTTGGATAAATCGACCTTACGAGTAACGTGTACAGGCACGAAAATTGTAGAGCGATAGAAAACTTGGCGATCTGCTCACCGAAAACAGGAAATATTAGCAGGCACTGCGTGTTCATGAACGAAACCTGGCAGCAGGAATGCTCACCCATGAAAATTCGGCAAGCAGATACTCTGACCCGTTGCTCCGGTGTGTTGCCTAAAAAGATCGGTCGCCAGGAGTACGCATGCTATATCGAATCCTTGCACTGCACACCGTTTGCTTGGGTACCGAAGAAAGCGTTTGGCGTTAGCTGTTAGGCACGTCGTCCCGTTGCCCGTTGGCCACCCCAATCAACACATTCACCAACGATGAAACACACCTGGCGACTCTGCGCGGAGCAAAAGTAAACACACACCACGATAATTCAGAGCACACAAGCAAGTGCGAAACACCAATGCACGTGAGTGGGTGTGTCGTCGCAGATGAACTTGAGCATGGCTTTCCATGCACCGCAAGGGCTGCACTGATGAATAATGCGGTATGCCTCTCTTCAGAGGGCGCTAAGAAAAAGCTTTTTTCATGCATTTAAACACTGTCGCAAACTCATTGCACATTTAACCTACATAATCTTGTTGGGGAAATAAATGTCACCTGTAAAACATAAAGATTGCTTCGTCCTCAAATAAAACTTGGCTTTTCACTATTAATGTTCGTTTGCAACTCTCCCCTATCATATGGCGCTGATGCACAAAAACCTACTCGCGCCCGCTAGTTAAAGATTTGGACCACTGTACGAGCCTTCATTAAAAAATGTGGAGCATGCAGGCGGGAATTTTTTTTTGTGTTGTCGAAAAATTGTCATCTTTTTAGTCACCTTCTTCAACATCTGATCGGCATTGAGTTCAACGCGTTGAGGACGCAACTTCGTTACGCAATTTCTTCCTTAACTTTCAGAGATCCCGTATTTTGCTAGGTATAAACTTTGAAGGATATGTGTGATTGATTTAGTGATGTCTTATGGCAATTTTCGTTCTTTCTGCAGTGAACAAGACCGCGATAGCCACACATGCAATGAACAATGTCCCGGAATATATTCCCATATCCATGTTGGGCCGTTACACAACGCCGTTCGTTACAGAAGGTAAGTATTCGTGCTTGCTCTCCTACATTTAGAACAAATTTGTCCCCAATTTTCAAGACTCGAAAAGACGTCATTGAAAGTCAAATATCGGAAATTTTTCGCTTTGCTTTAGAGAACTTTGACTACTGTTTAAGACTAGCATATACTACATCAGTTGGTACACATCATCAACATGATCTTGGCTGCGACTGCGTTGTGCGTTTGGCGTTTTCCCTGGGCAGCAGTAATAGATTACAGTTGTTCAGATTTCGAGATATTTGGATTTGGTATAATTAATCGTATTTGTAACATCAGATTCGGTTGCATTTCGGTTCCAAATTCTGGTATTGGCTACGTAGAAAACCCTTTATGTATCTGCATGGTAGGTCTCGAATGCTGTATACCTCCAACACTCAGACTTATTCAACAATCGTTCGACTAAGCATACCTCATAAGGATTATTATTTTCCTATAGCCGAGGGTCGTTGAAGCCTGATTTAGATGGAGATGAAGTGCAAGAACACACAGGTATACGCAAAAGTATACGGATTGCCGTCCGAGCCGTCTAGTGGCGAGCAGTCGGCTTTTGAGAGCATTTCTTGGCAAATTACATCAGAGCAATTCTCTGGACAGCAGACGGCCCACGCCTAGATGGCGTAGATCGCGATTTCGGCTTGCGCTTTCATAGTCCCCGTACTTTTGCTCACGGGTGTACTTACATTGTCACGCGCGTTTATTCCTTTAATATATTGTATACAGGTTTCACCCACAAAAACTGTCAGCAACGCGCAGCGTAGCCACGCCGCAATGTTGTCGAAGGTTCGAGATTATTTGAGATGATTCTGTTAAGATTACGCGCAGGACATGAGTACTGAAGTTTATTTGCGAACTCACGCTAGCACCGGAGATAACGCTGGAAGGTTCAATGTCTGCTTTATAAAAGACGACGCGTTCCACCGATGATCAGATTATCGACGGCCGACGCTGTATTCGCCGCTATCAGTTTGCCGCCTGTGTTGCTCGACTTTTCTTTTTCCGGGCACAATTTCGCGCTAACAAATAGCAACGTCTTGAACCCACAGACTGCTGCCTTCTTCAACGTTACAATCACGTGACAATATTTAGGTGTGCAGTAAAGAACCGCAAATGGTCGAAATGAATTAACCGGGGTGGGATCCCGTTATGGGATCCCGTTCAAGCATATGTCATCGACAACATCGAATCCTTGCCAAACTGTGTTGTTCGCTTGATCTATTCTGATTACTCCCGCTGCACGAGCGTCGCAGCATCAAAATAATGAGCCGAGTAGGAACCGCTATCACGTCGACGTTGCTTTGCTCACCTAACCTTATTTCATGAACAGTGCCATCATTGCACGGTTCATGATCATTTCCTCTCTCCACCCCCTGCAGTCTTCTCGTGCCTTGACCATGATAACAAAGTAGCACGCATAACTGGCCGCTCATCTCTTTACGCCAAAATATTTATACCACTCACAATAATTGAATGGAATGCCTTACCGTATTCCACCCGGTATTACGGTATACCGTACCGTAACTGAATGGAATACATAGAAACTGAAGGTGACTTATCATCATTTCAAGTTCCCTTACAAAAAAAAAAAAAACAGTTTCGCTTAGGTTGATGTTACTACTTGTGTTTTTATGTACGCATTAATATATTTTGTATCAATGTGATTTTAATGTAATGCTGCATCTAACCACTAGCAGTACCTGTATGTATTTATTCTGTAATCATGGTGAATGTAAAGCTCCATATGTGGATTTTGTTTCTGCCATAACAATGTAATAATCCATGTTTTATATATCTTACATTTTCGTTCTTCATATGTTTGACATGTGAATTTCGTGCATTGGTATGGATTTCTGTGTTTTTTTGCTTGTTTTTGTATTGCTCGCACCCCCTATGTAATACCCTCGAAAGAAGGCCCTTATGGGTTTTGTGACAAAATAAATGAATACTGAATTCTTGCCATTCACTTCTTTCCTGCTCTCACAAGATCAGATGGCTGGCTTTTTTCTCTAAGTACACCAATGGCACCTACACGGCTTCGGACCCAATTGTGCATCTACCAGAGAGTACGAGTATTCTCATGAAACTGCTGAAGAACGACGCTGTGGGCGCCAGCGGCCTGCAATACCTGGTCGCCTGGAGCTTCTATAGGCAACTGGTCGTCTTCACTGAGCCGCAGTCTTTTCTTAGTTACAAGACTGCTACCATTTCTTGCTATGAGCACATAAGAATAGCCATGAATCTCGCAGTCGTCAGCCGTTACTTCATGGAGAGTAAGTAAACTTTACTGAGCTCTCTTCATGGCGTCCACATTGGCCGTCTTCATTATCAATTGCCTTAAAATAACTGGCCCCATAGTGAAATATGGGGTGATTATATAAGACTCAGGAAATGGGTTATTTGCAAGTGTTGCATGATGGCCTTTAAAGAGAACTGCTAACAGGAAGTTTGAAACATGCTTCCATGTTCCGTCAAAGCGAAGTGTAATATTTTACAATAGTTTCGTGTGTATTACGTTAAGAGCATGTTTACTTCTAGAATTTCTACGGTTGTGTACGGCTGCTCCGCTGAGTATGCAGAGTTTATGGTACACTTGCAGTACAGAAAACTAAGCCGTTGCTGTTCCCTACGCCATCAGAGTGCGCCAGGATTGCTGGAAAATTGCTATCAATTAGCACATTTCGTGACCGTTTTCACACGTGATGGTATATGCATCCGCTTTGAGATGCAGTTTTTGTATGCCAACCCATGATGCGTATAGAGCCGTTGATAACATGTGCGCATGTATAAAAGAGGGCTTCATGCTTTTCAATAAAACAGTTGGAAGTCAGCGCCAGTCTATGTCGTTTCATGTGTCTTCTGTTGTCTTCGTTTCCTTGCGCTGCACATACTCAGTATATATCAAGACATGTACCAACTAGCACATCAACGGATCCTTCAAGAATTCGCTCTTCGACGACGCTGGCGTCATGGGCGAGCAAGCGCTGGCATTCCATACGTGCACCCTGGTCGCGTTATGTGTGACAAATGTGGAACCTGCGTGCCGCCAACGCGAGACATAAGACATATGACGCGGTTGCTTAAACTTCTCGCAGTTTAGACACGCTGTATTGCGTACTTTACACAGAGCGTTTAAACGGGGGGGGGGGGGGGGGGGGTCGTGATGCAAATTACTTGTGCTTCCAGGTAGGCGTGAACGATGTAAAGGGAACACATCTAAATTATTCCGGTACATTATGCCTAAAATATTCTAAGAGGGGCATGGCCCCATATTTATGTGCATTTTAGCATGACTAATTGGTTATTTTTAAACGGTCATTTTGAAGTTGCAGTACAAGAACTACAAAAATATTTTTCGTTCCATAGCTTGGCTGGCTACACTGTTAATCAGGTCCTGCTTAAAGTGCTAGATATAGCCAGGAAACCGGACATTTTTCGTATGGTTTCCTGGTTGTAGGCAGGATTTAACCAGGACCTGATTAAGAGTGTAGTGTCGGCACCAATGTTGACATACTGCATAAGTAAGCAAACGGTACCAACATTGACAAATTAAACATTCCATCAAGATTACGCATGCGGCATTTAGAGATAGAGAAGTAAAAGCAGACAGATTG
Organism: Rhipicephalus appendiculatus; assembly: GCA_030522465.1. Lineage (NCBI taxonomy): Eukaryota > Metazoa > Arthropoda > Arachnida > Ixodida > Ixodidae > Rhipicephalus > Rhipicephalus appendiculatus. The sequence goes on from JALIZH010016743.1 coordinate 904,256, forward strand.
ATCATATATAAAACTATACCACTATGCGCAAACATAAAACGCTTCATGGCCGCCGGAAAGCTGTGTGCTGCTTTCAGATCGATCGGTAAGCATTTCAAAGGACAGCGCCATGACCTTGTGTTAGCCGCCAGCCATAGGCAACTTTTGTGCTGTTCGTCGCAACTCCTGCGCTGAGTGCCGGTAACGCAAACTTGCTTATTGGTAGACATCGTGACGTTTTCCTAGTATGTATATTAGATTAGCAATGCTTATTACGTGAAATGAGTCCAGAGGAAGCACTCGCATGTGTTAGAACAGCGTTTTACTGGTATCCGTCCGATTTTAAACTGTATAACTCTTATTGCCTTTCTTTTTAAATACTCTAAGCGATTTGAAATGTTCTATACGTGCTGCTCCACGACGCTATGCAGTAACGCAGATGCCTATGCACAAATTCGAAATATAAGGCGTCCAAGGTGGTTGCGCGCTGAAACACTGTCCGGCTTTTAGCAACGTGTGGCAGCCATACGCAACCTTCGAGGATGTCCTATCTATAAGACATTTCCAGTTGATATCTGAGTCAAACAAGACGCCTAAATATTTAAACATGGATACTCGCTTCAACAGTACAGACTCTATATAAATGTAACATGAAGCTTGCGAAATTGGGCTGTGTCTTTCTGGAGTGAAAAATCATACACGTAGTATAATGTCTATAACTATTTAGGTGTGTTCGTTTAAACCATGAATGGCCTCTGCGTAGCTCCTCGTTGATTTCAGCTTCGATTTGATTTAGGCTGCCTTCAACAAAAGTTAGTGCCGTGTCATCTGCGTGCATAAAGGCTTCCAAGTATATTAACACGCTTAAAGTCATCACCATACAGTGCAAAAAGAAGGGGTCGATTAACTGAGCCTTGTGCTCCTCCTGAGACTACTAATGAGGACAAAAAGCAATTCATGACTATTCGTTGCTGTCGGTCGGAAAGATAGCACTTATCATATAGCAAATTAATGAATGCAGTTGATGATGTCCCGGTAAATAATGAGAGCTAGTTTTTCGAGTTTGCGGCTACTAAAGAAGATGGTGCAGGCGTATGTCAAGCGCACGGCACGTTAATACTAGCACGGGTACAATATGACCTCTAGAAACCTTAGAAAACGCTGCTCAGCACACCAGGGGTGGGTCGAGGAGAATAGAATCACAGTTTAATTGTTTTCATGATCAAGCCTATGGCCTGCGTCATTGTTTCTAAGTTGAATTTTGTCCCAAAATGCTTCAGTCTATGGTGATGTTACTTATATAAATGCAGTAACCTAGATGATTTCTTTTTTATTGAACAGGTGTTACACCGCGCGTCGTATACCAGACGAAGCGCATGGTCTCCCGGATCCGCAGTGCCTACGAAAAGGCCCTGAACTCCTCAAGTTGGGTCGGCGCCGATGTCGGAGATCGAGCCCTGAAGAGGCTGAGCAACATTACCGTATTAGTGGGAAGCCCAAGGCGGCATTTGGATCCCAAGTTCATCGAAGAGGTCTACAGTTAGTACTAATTAATGTGTACACCATTAACCGGCATACAGGTATAGCTGTAGCTTCGTAAAGTGTGCAAATTTTTCATAAGGTAATGTAATGAGACATAATTTATGTGATAGTACAGATGTGAGCAATACCCCTACCCTGTCAATCGGTGTTGTCGGCCTTCTTAACGTACACGCACATGCACCCAAGCACGCACGCACGCGCACACACACATACACACACACACACACACACACACACACACACACACACACACACACACACACACACACACACAAACACACACACACACATGTATATATATATATATATATATATATATATATATATATATATATATATATATATATATATATATATATATATATATATATATATATATATATATATATATCGCTCTATTGCATGGCGTCCCATATTTGGCACATACCGATTAACATTTTTTATAGCGGGTGCAAGAGGACCAGTGGAGAATGTGACACAGAGTAATCCTTATAGTTACGTGCACTAAATATAAAAAAGCGCTGCCATCCCAAGAGCAATATGAAATCTAGACATGAAATAGAATTCACAGTGCTCGTGCAAGCACTGATCACGAACAACAGTGACTGCTATATTTTTTTTGCGACCCTTTTCACGTTGCAGAAGAAAAAATTATTTTGGCATTTCTCGTGGCTTTGAAAATTCATGCTCATTAAGGCTCTTCTCGATTCCGTTTCCCACTACGGTATAAAGCCGGAAATCGGTATGTGCCATATTTGACACAGTATGCACGTGAGTGATGAAATGTGCAATATGATGCCATCTATGTTTTGTTGCACAATGCAAATACAAACAAAAAGAAAGCCTCTGAGATCATGCAGCACAGCTCTGTTTTGCCAGATTTCAGTTGTGGTGGTAGGTTTTGAGATGCTTCACGAAAGTCTCGAGTGCCAGCAACAGTACCTGGCAATATTTTGTTACATTATTGGCGTGGGTGCGTGAAAATATTATGTGAGGTCTAGCCAGTGCACGGCGATATTTAGCTTTTACGATTTGTCGGCAACTGCCGCTCACAACCACAAATCAGTGGTTGGTAATTCGGGCAGGAAAGTATAGCAAGGCGGCATCATGCGAACAGGCAAACGTGTAAGCGGCCATCTTGCACGTAGATGTCGGCAGTCAGATGCACTAACCAAAATGTTCAATTATGCCAGAACACAGGAAGCAATTGCTTTGCTTTATTCCACAAATCACGCTAAAAAGACCGCAATCAGTGAGATTTTGTTTTTTAGCCATGGCAGCAAATTTGCTCGCCCACTTGCATAGTGTGCCATATTGGGCACAAACCTCTGTCTTCATAATAGAGTCACAATAAATCTGAAAATTTTAGTACGTGTTCTTCTTCATGTAGTTAATGATAAAAATTGATCAAATAATTTTTCAAATGATTTTCTCATAATTCATGCAATATATATATATATATATATATATATATATATATATATATATATATATATATATATATATATATATATAATGAAAACACTGGGCTGAAAGCGGTGGTTTCTTCCGAACAATAGCGGCAAGAGCTGGTCAAGCGCAGGCAGCGTTGCAGCAGCAACTGGCTAGGCAGCTCCAGCTCCTGCCTCGTGCATAGCTGGCGATGTGGCTGGAGCGCTGGGCATTTCTCTTCACTACAATCGTCTCCCGTCGGAAAAGGAGCCATCCTGGCTATTCATGGAGAGCACAGTACAAGCGGATCGTAGTAGGGCTTCAGACGCTGTACGTGGACGGTTTCACGACCACGCAAACGTTGGTCTGTAGGCGGCGTAACCGGTTCGACGACATAGTTTACAGGTGACGTCTGCGCGGCAACACGGTAGGGTCCTTGATATTTCGAAGCATGCTTGGATGAGAGGCCAGCAGGGACAGCTGGAACCCAAAGCCACACAAGGGAATCCGGAGGAAAGGGAGGATCAGAGGACGGGTGGTCATCGTCACGACGAGATTTTGTTTCCGTTGGCCTCCGGTTGTGAACGAGCGGGCGAGCTGCCGGCATTCCCCGGCGCGGCGGGCAACTTAAGAGATGGGCGTAGGTTCGGATGAATCGGGTCGGTACGGCAGCATGGTGTCGTGTGTGGGGTCGAAGGTTCTCGGCCATATAATACAAAGGATGGCGAAAAGCCTATAGCCGCCTGTGGAGCCGTGTTGCAGGTGTACGTCACGAAGGGTAAAATTAGGTGCCAATCAGAGTGATCGGAGGCAACGTACTTAGCGGTTGAATCTCTCCGTAAAAACATTAGTTTGGGGATGGTAGGCGGTAGTCGCGTGATTAACGATGCGTCATTCGGCAAGGAGGGCGTTTACAACTTCGGAAAGGATCACACGTTCTCTATCGCTCAGAAGTTCGCCTGGTGCACCGTGACGAAAATGAAGTTCCACCGGAGGAAAGATGTCATGTCACGGGCCGTGGCAGCAGGTAGAGCGGCTGTTTCTGCGTATTGCGTCAAGTGGTTGACGACGACGACTATCTACCGGTTTCCGGAAGCCGTGAATGGAAGGAGTCCATACAGGTCGAAGGGCATGGCCAGGCGCGGGACTGGCTAGATCGGACCCGAGGTGTACTGGGGAGAAGCTTTGCGTCGTTGGCACTGTGGGCATGATCTAATGTATTTGCGCACAAAGGTGTACATGCATCGCTAATAAAACCTCGAGGAAACTCGGGTGTATGTTTTGAAGATGCCCGCATGAGCATACTGTGGGTCAGCGTGGAATGCTCAACGTATTTTAGCGTGAACATGTCTAGGTATGACCAGCAACGATCGATGATCGATGATCGATGCGATTCTAAGTACATGATCGATGCGACTCTAAGCACGAGATGGCCGTAGTATAAATGGCCGGGCAAATTATGTGTTGCGGCAGGCATTGTGGAAAAAAAGATCTAGAAAATTTCTGCGCACTGTTAGTGAGGGCATGTCAAGCGTTTTTTTTTCAAAGACGAAGCGCTTTGGAATCGCGAGTAATATCACAGGATAAACCCTGTGGATTTACTCCGAACAGCTTCAAGTAGACTAGGAGGAGGAGAAGGAGGAGGAAGAAACTTTATTCAGAAAAACGTAAGACATAAATGCAGGCACTTATGGTCAGGCCTTTAGTCCCTGGCTCCGCTGTTACGAGCGGGCTGCTGGGCCTGGTCAAGCAAAGCTATTTCGATGTGCTTGTTATCGTCCGCAAGTCATGCCTCCCACTGCCTGTGAGACATATGCGTTTGCTTAGTAATTTCTGGGGTGTATATGTGTGTAGACCTCTCGGTACACTCCCATGTTATGTGACTGAGTGTTGGTGTCTGTGACCATCACGGACAGGTTTGCTAATCTTGAGGGGATGTGAAAGAATTTATGCATATTTCAGGGAAGGACGCGCTAGAAAACAGACTGCCTGAAGCCCGGTGTCCCTGTCAGCCAGATATAAGCGTAGTTTCAGGAAACTAACTTGTTTTTGCACTTTTCATGTATATCATAATGATCGGTTCATGTTCAATTGCAATTTAGGAAGTAACCGATGTACTAATCGACGTTATCGAGTCTACTGTGCTATCGTTTAGTATGCACTTATTAAGTTATGACATGAAGGGAGAAGTTTACTTCATCAGTTTCGTTTTACTTTGCGAGGGCAAATATACAGACATTGTCGCTGGGTTTTTGCCGTCGGCGTCGTCGTGCCGGTCGCTGTATGTATAGGTATGCATACAACCTGCAAGAAGGACAACCAGTCCAGGCAATGCCAGGAGGCCATTTTATTGCGCAGTGTCTGCCTCGGCTCCGAACACGAAGATTAGGGATGATGATCGCCATGTACAAGTGAGAACGATGAGCTACGTTCAATCAGTGGGAAATAGACGTAATACCAACACAAAAAAAAACATAGCTTAGAAGAAATTGTTTTGGAAGATCGCGACCTGGTATTCGGAGATTGTAGCCGAGCCGGGCGAAGCGCCCGTGCATCATGCATTGAATCAGGAGCGTCTCCAGGCATAACCAGTTTTATTCCCGTCTCGGAAATATATTGGAAAGGGGGGAGGAGGAACAAAAGAAAGCACACGGCGCACGAGCGGCTGCCGTATGCAGTTCAGATGACGTAACAGTGATAGCAGAGATGTTATAATGAACTCCGCCGCGGAGCATACGTTCTCCAGCTTACTAACGGTGAGCCAGATGAGCTACGTATGTATACATCATTTACCATGGTGGTGCGCACAACTCTTAGGCACTTCAGCGTGTCCACTATAACCCGCGTGATGACATAAGGGGCGTGCTTTAAAGGTCGTCGCCTAGTGCGTCTTTCGACGGAGTTGCGATACGCGTATCCGCCGTCTGCTTTGACCTAGAGGGCATGGTCGCCCGTTCTCACGTGCTTGCCTATCGAGGGGGGGAGGTTTTTACGTGCTGTGCTTTCCACCGCAAAAATTGCGTTGAAGCTATAGACCGTACGAAGGTCACGTCGCTGGCTGCAGCGGCCGTGTTTGCAAAAGGAGTGAGCTGCTAGTAGGAGCCAGTTGGTTGCGCAAAGTCGACACTTGCAGCTGTCGCAACAGTCACAGTTGTTAGTTCGCGGTAGTTCTGTGTTCACATGTGTGTTGTTTTCTCGCTTCGCTCTTTGTGTTTGAGCAGCGCGCTGCAAGTGCCGAGCTAAGAGAGTTGCTCGTTCGCGCTTGTCCTGCGCATACCTGTGTCCTTTTCATGCATGCGCTGTGTTTGATTTGAGCCGCACGCTGGGAGTGTCGAGTGGATAGCCTTTCTGCTTATGACATTTCAGTTGTTATCGCAATAATTGTTTCGTCCTTGAAGCAAAACTGACTTTGTCTATAATAATTTCCATCTGCCATTTGATGCACAATTCTCTTCATTCATTAATGTCAGATTGCAGAGTTTGGACACAGTCTAGCTGTTTTTCAGCAAATAACGCAATCATTTGCAAAAGGCGAAGCTGTTAAGCTACTATTTACTTCTATGTCACTAATATACATTAAAAGTCATAGCGTCGCAATACACAATTTTAATGTACACACGAGTTGAAAAGAGTTGGAATGGATATATTATCATTTAAGCAGCTGAAAACGAATCGTTTGAAATTCTTTGAGCCGTCGGGTTGTTTCACCGTAATTCGTATGGTGCAATATAAACATGATTATTTTATTATCCGAACGGTACTCGCATCCCTTAAAGCCTACCCCACATTATATATGCTGTCCACGCTCCGAATGCTGGAAAATTTCCGAACTCATCAATTTTCTAGCTGCCATATTCTATTTCTAAGCACAGATCGTAAGTTTTAGTGTGTGAAATGGGTCTATAGGAATTGATTGCGTCTGTCGTACGAATTTTCTGTTCAACATCTACCGCAGGACCTTACCCGGATGCACCAACTGACCGTCTTTTTCCCACGTGGATAAAGGCTCTCTCCCTCTCCACTCAGAATGTTTGGAGTGACCAGGTGGTTCCGGTGTATGACGAGACAGATGTTTACGGTGGTGGTTACTACGATTTATACAATTTCGTTATTATACCTACCGCCTTAATGAATCAGCCACTCCTGTATCCGTACGGACCGCTTGGACTGAACTATGGTGGACTCGGAATGGTGAGAACCAATTTACCTTTCGGCGAACTATCACGCATGCTGTACGTCATTCTATTTAGGTAAACAAAGTGCGTTGTTGTGTCTTCAGAAGATTGGCAGATAGAGAGCACAAAAAGTTGGCAATATTTGAAATGCGTGCAGGAAGCATTCATCTGTTGTCCCAGTCGAAGAAAGCAGGAAAGAGCTAACAGATAATTAAGCATCGAGGTAAAGCCGTAGTGCTGACAGATAAAGCAGGAGAGGCGTTCGTAATACCCATAATGCATTTTATATGAGAGGATCACGAATTTCTAACAAAAGCTATGCCGAAGCCACCACGCTTACCCGAGCTCTCCTGTTCAGGTGAGGATGTGCTTTTCTGAGCGCCGCTTTCGTTTGAGTCTTGTTGACTGTTTACCACCAACACTTGGGGAAAAATAGCGATGGTTTAGTGTTGCTGATTGATCAAAAGAAACAAAATAATAAAAAATTGACTCAGATTTCGCATGAAGTGGTCATCCAACGAAAGTAATATATGAGTAGTTGGACACTTCATGAGCGTTATATATAAGAGTTGACAATTATGTAGCGTAGCTATTACAAAATGGCAGTTGATACGTTCAGTCTTTCTTGTAATCCACGTATGGAGAAGCTCCATTCAACTTTATTAGTTCATCCCATGCTGTTGCACACGAATCACCGTTTTTTTCTTGGGCCTGTTCAATACACTATTAACTAATACGCTCGGCACTGTCAATCATTTGGAGCCAACATATGCAGGAAGCATTAGTTATTAAGGTTTAACTTGAGGTTATGTGAAATTGATAGCGAATCGCGGTCACAAGTGATTGTAATAAAAAAATCGGAAGTGCAAACAGAAAGTGAACTGCAGGACACATCTCGTGGATGGTGGTTTCAGTGATGACGGAGCCGTGGTAGCATGTTTCCGCAAGCAGGTAGGTGTGACCGAGCTGGCACGTATGATCGGGATTCCATTAATAGCCGCTATGTCACAGAAGTACCCGTTATGGCAAGCAGTATCCCAGTCTAGGCAGAAATGGTAGTTTGTTAGTGTGCACCACCTATATATTGGTTGATAAAACTGAAGTAATGAGCTGACTAGAAGGGAACCGTAGGCGGAGGTGGTAGTGCTAATACAGCATCCTAGCTCTGCGCAAAATACATTGGACTGCTGGGATAATGGGCACAGGGTTGACGTGCTGCCACAGGATTTCTGGGGTAGGCGGCAGGAACTGGAGAAACGGCCTCGCAAATATCCGCTTGCTGCGGCTTTAGAGTCAGCGTTGCTGCAGGCCTGTCACTCTGTGTCCGCAACGAGAGCTGCCATGTCATTCCTCTCTACTAAAACATTTATTCTGCTGTGCAATGGTGCAGTCACTCAAATGACCGTTTGCAAGTGCAATGCTCGAGATCTTAATGTTTCATCCTGATCGTTTCGGGTGACGCTGAAGAGGAACGGGTAGCCTTGATGGCGTATACGCCAGTGCAAGCGTGAGTGAACGCCGGTGGTCCAGGCTGAGCAGCGGTGCTTTGGTCATGTTGTTCGATGGTCCAGTTCGTAGTGGTAGAATGTGAAGCTCGAAAACGAGGCTACGGATGTAGCACCAAATGTAAATATGTGTGAATGACACTACCATGATTGTAAGGAATACATTGTTACGTATACAATCGCGGCATGCATGTTCATCCTCCTCTTTTTGAAAATGACAGGCTTACCATGTAGAGTGCTACTACGTGCCACATGAATTCGAATAGAAGAAGACCATGACTAGCGAAGCACAAGATGGCTGCGCCTGTTCCTCTTCGCGTCTGTCTAAATGGCTTCTGATGAAATATAATCGACGTCTGCGTGCCTGTTTCCGCAAACATGAAGATATCGGACGACGGGTGAGGGGACATACAGGGGTAGCGTAAATTCTAGTTAACATCAAGCGGAAGCAATGGACCTGGGCTGGCCACGTTATGCATAGAAGAGCCAACCAGTGGGCAATAAGAGCAACATAATGTTCACCAGGAGATGGAAAACGCACTTAGGTGGAACGACTAACTTATGAGGTTCACAAGAAAAAAAATAGAATGAGATCACATAAAAAAGGGTAAACTCGAGATCATTGAAAGAGGCGTTTTGCCTGCAGTGGACGATGATAATGATACAAGAGGTGTGCGTGCTAGTCGGTAAAATGACTACATACTTTGGATACGCTCTGTACTTTTTTTATATATCACAAATACTTTTCTAATTCCAGATAATCAGCCACGAGTTTATGCACGCATTCGACATACGAAGGTTACAACCAGCCGATCATCGGCCGGATTGGGTTACGCCCGGAATTCATTGAGGAATACACGGAGAGGGTGGTCTGCTTGAGACGGTCTTATAAATCTGTCGTAAGTAACTGTGCCTTCTCTTGCTAATATATATATATATATATATATATATATATATATATATATATATATATATAGGCCTGCCTTCGTCACTCTGACGAAGGCAGGCCCTCCTGCCGAAACGTTAGTAAAATTTGCGTTTCGTACGGTTGTCGTCCTCTTTTTTTCGACTTTATATATATATATATATATATATATATATATATATATATATATATATATGTTGTAGTGACAAATACGGTCACTGGCTTGGATATATATGTATATATATATAACCCCTTCAGTGTACGCGATCTTGGAAGGCGCGTCACACACCGCGCGTTTCTTCAAATGGCCTGAAACTCGGTGTGCACATTCCTGCAGGCTGCCTGGAGTGTACAACTAGCGGTCATTTAATTTCATTGTGCTGCGTATTCCTGCACAGGATCACTTTGCTGGAGACACTACGATGTTCGACGATCGTTCGACGTGCCGCGTTTCAGGACCAACGTGAAAAGTATTTTTTTTCTCCGCTCGAAACGAATACAAGCAAAAAAACAAACCGTGCATGCATTTCGGACCTAATAGTAGATTCTTTTTATGCAAGTACTGAAGCTGACTGGCGGCAGAATAATTAGATAATTAGTTACACCCTCATTTACTTTAATTTCTGAAACTCGCCAAAAAAACAATACATTCATTCATTTTCTTTCTTGGAATGTAATACTGAGTGCCTCGGAATTATGCCATGCGAATTTGACGCGTTTCTAACAGTGCATCATAATTCGTGACTGAAGGGGATATCTTGACACACTGACCTGTAGTTTGCTTATAGGCTACATTCCGGTCAGCCTTCGACTTTAAAATTCACCGACGTTTACGACACGTCCTTATGCTAATTATGAGCGCAGCTATACAGATGCGCTTGGGCCGCTCGTTGAGCAGCAGCGGCAGACGACACTATTCCACCAGTTGCTCCGCTAATTGTACTGAAAGAGCTCACTCAGAGTATTCTGTATATAGGTACGCGGTTTACATTAGGAAGAGAACGCCTTCAGTAGCGTGAGTGGCGCGGACCGTTTCATGCAGCCCATTTCACATCAACCTCCGCAGACGGAGCCAAGCGCGAATGCCTCGCTAACTGGAAGATTGCGGAAGGCAGCGCGTGGGCGCATTCCACAACAGCCGCCGCAGGCAGGCCGCCGGTCCTGCAGCGCTTTGTTCCCAGATATGGTATCGATGGAAACCCTCACCGCATACGTTAGCCATGACGTCATCGGCGGCCGCAGGGCGCCGCGCACTTCTGTGGTCCCCGTGGAACCTCTCGCCTCACAATTCTCCTATCCTCCGCTTCACGCTGTCCCCGCTATCGCCCTCTTTCATCCTGCGCTGCGCACCGCGTTCGCTCTCTTTCATCCTCGTTCCGCTCTGCCGGTTAGACGACGCCGACGCCGCTCAACGCAGAAACTGGCGCCTAAGATCTGCGCTCTAGATAAAAGGGTGAAAACTACGACCACGCCAGGTGCTGACGTTATCGAAGCGTCTAACCACACCTTTAGGTACAGGCATCTTCATTTGTCCGCCGTAGCGGGAAGTAAAGGTTTAAGAAGGATGCTGTCAAGAAGAGGGAACCACAATGAACGTATTGAGAAGACATATAGAGTTTTAATTGTTAGTAAGGGCCTGCGCAAAGCGAAAAAAAAACGAGTCGTGAACCTGTTTTGGGAAAGGTCAGGCTTCCACCAAAACGTAAAGAAATAAAGATCGTTTCACGAACTAAAAAGTCTTTCAATGGGCACTCTCGGTGAGTATTGCGCCGCCGTCGGCGCTCGAGTAGTCACTTGCGTTCGTACTGGAGTATTCACTTGCGTTCGTACTCGTTTCTCACACTCATAGGCACTCACGTTCGTTCTTCTGCTCATATTCATGGCTACTCACTCACGCTCATACTCATGTCTACTCCCACTCATCGGTGCAAGCACTCGTTCATACTCACGCTAATTTCAATTCATGAGTACTCGCTCACGTTTATAGTTACAATTACACTCATCGGTACTCACTGACACTCATAACCACATCTACTTACACACATCGGTGCTCGCTCAGGTATATAGTCACGCTTGCTCGCACTCGTGAATACTCACGTTCATACTTACGACTACTCATACACATGAGTATTCACTCAGGATTACACTCACGCCTACTCAAGCTCAACGGTGCTCACTCACGTTCATACTCACGGCTGCCCAAACTGATCGGTACTCACTCACGTTCATAATAACAGCTACTAAAAATTATTGGTACTCGCTCACGTTTGTACTCACGACTCCTCAAGCTCATTGGTACACACTCTCGTTCATACTCACGTCTAGGCACACTTTTTAGTTCTCACTCACGTTCCTATTCATGCCTACTCTCACTAATTGGTAGTCACTCGCGTTCATGCATCTATTCACACTCACCAGTACTCAGTACCTTTCATACTCACAGCTATTCGCACTCATAATTACTCAATCACGTTCATATACGCGCCTCCTCAGACTCATGAGTACTCATAGTCACACTCACGCCTTTCATATTAGAGTGAGTCAGTGTGCTCATGAGTATGCAGAGTGATGGTACCATTTGGATCTGGCATGGTCTACGTAGCCACCTTCTTCCAAGGACTCGATGGACGAGGCAATGGTTACAAGAAATGATGGATACAAACCGCGCTGGTATTGCCTTCAATGTCATGTTCTCATCACAGGCCATAAGATTAAATTACCAGGCTTTAAATTTTCTGTGAAAGTCTCACGGCGCATATGAAACAAAGGGAGCGCAATTGAACGAACCGAAGAGTAATTTATTTCAACGTTACGTCTTTATTTGCAGTTATCCTTAAGCGCCCAACAGCCGACGTTGAACCATATACTGGACTCCGAGCACCTGGCCGACCTTGTGGGAACCGTGGTTGCCTATGCGGCCTACTCGTCGTTGCCCCAAAAATACAAGGACGTAAAACTGGTCGGCTTGAACATGTCAACGGATCGCCTCTTCTTTGTCAGCCACTGTGCGAAGTTTTGCGCCAAGGAAAGCGTGTCCCAGATCCCGTACGCACCATTCCGCTCGCGGTGCATTGTGCCACTGATGAACATGCCCGAGTTCTCTAGTGCCTTCGGCTGCGCGGAAGGAACACCAATGAATCCACGCAGGAAGTGTAAATTTTGGTAGCGAAGAATATACTGAACTATCGTGTTTTAACTCGGTTACCAAGTAGCGTTTGTTTGGCCTATTTCTTTTAGGGTGGTTGAAAGCATATACCA